>JAJJWW010014642.1:0-600000 GCA_023531295.1 Papaver armeniacum | reverse complement strand
GACACACAAAAGTGGAATTCAGAAAAATTTAGAAACAAATTTCCTTCAACTCTTTCAGATAAAATTTTAAATATCATTTTTTTTCCAGAGACAGATATGAAACTAAAATAAAGCACCTTAAGATGGCTTGAAACTAAAAATGATCAACTTATAATTAAATCGATGTTTGAAACAATGTACCTAATCATATTACGCAGTCTACTGCTGCATTATGGAAAGCCTTTTGGAAGTTGAATGTGTTTTAAAGAATCAAGCTATATTGATGTAAATGCATTAACAGTTAGGTAAATACTTGGTCAATACTATCAAACATCGATTTACATTGCATTTCTTGCGATGGATGCTTTTCCCTTTGGCAGGTTTGAATTTCAACCTCAACTAAGATCTTCCTTTCATGAATCTATACTTTGACTTGATTGAATTGTAGCCACAAAATGTTGGATAATATGGATTAAAAGTTGTAAGAGAATTTAAAAGGGAAAATAAAAAAACTAATCCGCAGACATCTTTGACTGGCTGAGACATATTTAATTTTTGTCTCCATCAATTCTAAATGTTTCTACTAAATTAGCAGTATGAGAAACATTTGCTTTAGCTAGGAACAATAGTACCTCGTACAATTCTGAATACTAATAACATCAAAAGATGGACTCCACCTGAACCAAATAAGTAAAGGATTAAATTGGATGCATCATGGATTGATTGAAACAATCTCTGAGGTTATGGACTGATTTTACGTTCTGCAACAGGTACAACTATCCAAGCTGGATCTGGATCATGTACGCCTCTATCTCTGAAGAAGCATAAGTACTGAGTCTACTGACGCTGCTTGAAGCAGCAAGGTGGGCGGAAAGCATGGCCTCTCAAGACTTCTGGAGATCACAGGGGAGTAATTGATTTTGCGCAGGGTTATGCAAATACAATTCAGTGGAGAAATCATGCAATAATCGAAGCTAAGAGGTATTGAAGTCATGTGAGTCATTTTTGGGTTTTACTTTCAATCATAGGAATAGTAACAATAGGTAGCAGATGTTTTAGCAAAGCAGGCAAGAATTCAAAGGTTCTCATAAACAACAATAGAGACAAATGCCAACTTTTATTTACCTACTTTAGATTTTGATTCCATGTTTTTACTTTCAAATGATATGTACTTACTATCTGAGGATAACAACATGTCGGACGTTTCTCAAATCTCAGTTTCCACTAGTGAGATAAAGGCAGCCAACAAGTTAAATAGCCTTGTGTAATTTTCTGGTTACTTTTCAACACAGTAGAACCTGTGTATATTAATACTCTTGGGCATTCAAAAAATTATTAATATATGGAGGTTATTAATATAGAGAGATACACATAGATATTGTAAAATTTTAAACTTAATGTATGTTCAATGTATTAATAATTGTACTAGATGATGTACATACATTTTTATTGCTCCGTACACAAATAAATGTATGTACCTAGGAACTTGTTATTCTACTAAGGAATTATTGATGTTTGACAACTATAAATAGTATTGTTACATATAGTAGAGAAGATAAATCTTCAATTTAGTTTCTTTTCAACAAATCAAAATGTCATCCGATGTTAGGAAAAGAACTTATATGAATAATAAAATTCGTATAACAAGATCTATATTTCTTAAATATATTGTCAGTTATTGATATATGGAGGTAAATTCCTTAAGGCGAGTCTGAAAAAAAAAACATTAATATTAAACTGTAGAGGTTGTTACTATTTATAACTGGCCAAAGTTGGCACCATGATTTTTTTGTTGATATATATATAGAAGTTATCAATATATGGAGTATCAATATATGGAGGTTCTATCAAACCCTTTAAACTCCTAAGCCATGCGAGGCCATGCGTCGCGCGGTGAGAATACCCACCATTGGGTGAGCGTCCCCGCCCCCTTGAAAATTCTCCATTCCAATTTTCCTCAAATGATATGAATTTAACACCAAATAACTCTTTCGGTTGAAAAAAACGGAGAAAAAAACACTGAGAAAAAAAACATAAGAGATATAGACTCTCTCTTTCACGCCGAGAAGAAAAAACGCAGGCAAAAAACCCTAAAACTCTATAGGGTTCAATTTTAGTTTCTCTATACCTTGCTTAATCATCGTTCCTCTGTGTTTCAGCAAACATGAATTTAGGTGGTGGAAAAATCGACCATCAAATCCTGCTAATTCATCCTTTGTGTTTCAGCAAACTTAAATTTAGGTCTTTAAGTGGTTTGTATCTAAATTTTGTATTTGTTTTTGATAAGTTTTGATTAGGGTTTCTGTTTAATTTTATGTGTCAACTTTCCCTCTCTCTGTAGCGGAATAATGGGCTTTTCTTATCAATCAGAGAAATTGAATCAACAGAGGAGCTGTGGATGCTGATTATTGAGATTGAAGAGTTACGGAGAATGATCGAGTTAGTTATTTTCAGTTGTTCTAAGCTTTACTCAGGTAATTGTTTATCTTCATCGATTCGTTATTTTACTTGATTTTGATTCTGATAAAAATTGGATATTTGGGTATTTTTAGTTTTTAAATTATGAGTTACTAATGCCTCATATTTAATTTTGTATCTTCATCTTTCGTATTGATTTCCAATTGGTTTGTTGTAATTTCTGATTCACAGAAATAATAACGAGAAATATGGGTTGGTAAAGAGATATGGGTTTGTTGTTCTTTCCAGGGAAATCGATTTGGAGCAACTAATCGAGCCATTTGGACCAACTAATCGAGCCATAAAGAGATAACCAAGGGTGTTCTTTCCAGGGAAATCGATTTAGAGCAACTAATCGAGCCATTTGGACCAACTAATAGAGCCATAAAGAGATAACCAGGACCATCAATTGAAATCCTGAACCCATATCTCATAATTTGGTTCCACTCGGTTGCTTCCATATATTCGGGGGCTGAATGATGGTTGTGCGAGTATTTGGTTCGGATTGGTGTGGCAGTTGAAACTTAGGGTAATGGCTGAATTAGGTTGAGTTTCAAGACATAAATGAAAGGGGTTTTGTGTTGTTGAAATGATGGTTTACTGTGAATTGAATTTGCAGGAATTGGGTGAGTTTGGAAGATGTAGAAGTCTAAAGGTTACAGTAAGAAGAGAATGGCACACAACATATTCTGAGTAAAGGCCTTAATGAGTCTATTGACCACTTCAAGCTCCAGTCGATTCTGTTTTCCAGAGGTTGTGATCAGGTTCAGTTGAGAAGACAAGGAGACGAGATGGAAGTGGTCTGTTGGGGTCAAGTTCTTGAGCTGATTTTCAGCTGTAAAAAGTGTTGCTGCAACTGTTCGTGTTGATAGCATCAAAGTTCTGTTTACAAGGGACCAAGTGCAGTTTGAAAGACAAGAGTGCATGACTAATTTTTTTCAGCCGCAGGATCATTCAATCGAATCAGGTCTGTAAATAAATAATATTTTGTTATCTCCATTTCTGCCATTCTGCACAGAGTATATGTATCAAAGTTTTTTTGCCTTACAGACTTTGACACACTATGAAGTCATACACGGTAGTGTTTGGAACACGTTATGCGTAGTGATCTGTATTAAATTTCATTAATGCCATGTATTAAAAAAAATTAAGGTGCCACTGACGAACTCATTAGATAATGATCAATAAGATGAACTCATTATTTTGGTAAGATGTATCTTAAGTACTAAACCAATGATAATGTAGAAACTACTGTATTATTATAATTGGCACTCTCTCCGAGATATATTATTGCAGAAAGTATATAATTTAAACCGGCTTACAATTTTTGGTGTTTGGTATAGAACCTGCTTCGTTTTGAAGCACAAACCAGTAATGGGTCCACCGTTGTACAAAACCTGCATTTGATGTTAAGCTGATGATCACTTATCGCCTTCTCAACGGAAACATTTATGTATTCTTGATTCTGTAAGTACTCCAGACATCTCATCGACACTTGCAAACCATGAAAAAGAGGAAGATATGACAACACATGGAAGCATATATATCACTTGGGGATGATGCTGATTATGGTGAATCGGAGTCGAAAACAAGGTGATTTTCTCTATTCAGATCAAATTTAGTTCATTTGTATTGTCCATTAGTCAATTGCATATTGGAATTAAGGTTTGTTGCTCGGTTACATAGCTAATTTGCTTGAAACTTGAAGCAGTTGCTGTCCCAAAATGTTACACTTATCTCTTGGCAGAAAAGCAGGATATATTGTATACCTTTATTAACTCTTTGATGGTTACATCATCAACTGGCAACTTCTAACACAGTTGTTACTTTGGTAAGAGAATTGTGTGTTCATTTGATCCATATGGTGTGTTCACTTAATTAAAGTTTATTTTGATTGTCAACATGAGTATAGTGGTTGGTTTTCTTCTGAGAGTGTGTATGCGAGGTAAAGCTTGATGATTTTTTGTACTATCGCATAATTTTTGATGATTTTACTGATATCGCTTATTTTACGATGCATTAGTTTATCGGTATATTCATTAGTTTATCAAGGAAAATTGGTGGTGGAAACCAGAATTGGATGTCGAGTGGAGTCAAAGATTATGTTATGGAAGGGATACAATCAAAAAAAAAAAAGGATTGTTGTAGAATAAGAGATAATAATGATTGTTTACTACTGCAGATGAAGATATGTGTAACGCAAACTGTAAACCAGATAAAAAGGGACAACATAGACAAAGTAAAGAAGAAGGAAAAAACTGTCTAGAATTGCTATAGAATGGTGGGGGGAAGAGTTTTGGCAAAAATTTCATAAAAATAATGTATGTTGCATGCTTAATTTTGAAACTTTGTCGTCCAGTTATAATACCACATGCCATCAAGTACCTGCATTCACTTAATGACTTAGGAATTAACACTAACATGAGTCAGTTGTCTTTTGTGTATGGTGTTGTGCATGATGATGGTGTCAATGTGTTCTGCATGGTGGTCTTGGTCTCCTGCATCTTGGAATAGCTCCTGCATATTCCAAGTTGGACCCATTGTAGCGAATTTTCAGAATTTTCTGAATGTTCGCTATAATCAAGACATCTATAGGTGAGTAATACCCATGTTTGATTTGATTACCTTCATAAGATCAATGCGAATCTGACCCATTGATGTTGATTGATCAGTGATTCCTTTTGGATTACAAAACACTGCCACTTCTAATCTTTGCGCATATAATAAAAAAATGTAGTAAGATATTATTGGTTGTGTTAAATGCTCAATTGCGTGTTGGTTCTGAATAGTTAGCTTAAATTTTGTTCTTGAACCCAGACTTACCTCTGTTGCATTTATTCATTCTACTTTTTTTTTAGGTGCGGTTCAGTGAATTGGAGATGGCACAGCTTACCTGAAAGACTCCGGTATTCAGCCATGATTTGTTCTATGTCGGTTTATCCAGATATACGATTGCTACAACACGGGGAACATGCGTATATTTCCGTATACCCGAAAATTCTGACATAGGGTGCGGTGCTGCAACCAGTGACAACCTAGGAATCTATTAGAATTATGGGTTTCTTCAGGTACAACAAGTTAACTACTCATTGATGGAATTTTGGTGGATTAAGTATTTATCTTATTTCTTTTTTAAAGAGGTGTGACGTTTCTTGAGATGATCTATGAATGTCTGTTGAGTCTATCAACAAGTATCTTTAGGTTTTTGCTGTAAAGTCTCACCGGCCATGTTTGTCATTTGCTGTCTATATGTGAAGTTGTGGCAAATGATTGCATGTGATGTTTCTTAACAAGGGAGTTGTAGGTTCAGGATCCAAGAACTTAGTGTTAGAGGAACATATCACATTGCTAAAATTTCTCGCCTTGATATGATTGACTAAGCTTGGTATGTAGTCTTTTCTACCAATATATGTACTCAGTTAATAAGTTGTCTTAAAAGAGGAACATATTACATTGCTAAGATTTTTCGCCTTGATATGACTAAGATATTTAGTCTTTACTCCCATATCCAGTATTATGTGCATTACAAAATTATATTTTTGGTTTTGATCCTAGGGTTCAACTACTTTTGTTACTTCAAGTCTTTAACTGTTTCGTAGAGTAATGCTTCCCATAATTTGAGACTTCTCTTTTGTGTTAAATCAAAAGGAATATAGAGATAAATAAAATGGAAATGAAAATTTGAGAATTCTTAACTGAAATGTTTTTTACTGTCTTGATAAAAAGAGAAGACTATACTTGGAAAGGAAAATTGAATTACTTGAAAAATAAAAGACAAATAAGGTGTGAGTTTGAGTTGAATTACTACACAGAGAAACCTATAATGGCAATGGATGTGGAGTTACGTAACAAAGAGAAGCTTATCTTGGCAAGTGAGAAGACTAAACTGGGAACTGACATTATGTTAAGAAAACGACGAGCGGTATATCATTTTTGGACATCTTTTTCATTAACATTTCGATTTTACGAGTCATTGATCTTTTATTTGCTGAAAGTATAATTGATTTTTTATTTTTAACTAATTAAGATTTTTGGGCGAGGCGAAGCCGAGCCATACCAAATCATAAATCCTAAAGCATACATTGGGATGAGGCGAGGCGAAGCCGAGCCACACCAAATCAAAATTGCATCCTTACAGGGGGAGGCGAAACCGAGCCACACCTAATCAAAAATCCTAAGTATGCAACGGGATGGGGCAAGGATAAACTGAGCCACACCAAATCAAAGATTCCAACCGACGAGGGCGAAGATGAGCACACCAAATTAAAAACCTAAGAGACGAGGCGAGGCGAAGCCAAGCCACAACAAGTCGAAGCCACATCACATTAAATGAAAAATATGGTTAAAAGTAAAGGATGACCAGTGCGTAGCACGGGCCAAAAATCTAGTTGTATATCAACTTTCACAAAATAAATAAATATATGGAGGTTCTATTGTGTATGGAGTTTTTTCGAGCGACGTGGTTAACCAGAGCTTCTGGTTGATTCTGACCCCACCATTCTAAATTTCAGCCAATAGAATTTCAGGAAAATCTTTTGGACCCGCGAAATATTATTTGGCTAATCACATTTTAGAAAATAATTTCCTAAAATTATGAAATTTTATTTAATCTAACAAACATATCAAAACAAATATAAACAACTTAAACATTACCAAAAAAAAAAAAAACCACTCATAATGATAAAATAAAATAAAATATGCAGCATTTATCGTGATTTCATCGTAAAAATATATCAATCATATGATTAAAAAAATATCAGTCATATAAATAAATAAAAATAAACCAATGTCCAATGTCCATTTACAATTTTTGCAATAAAATTCCCCGAATTACATCTCCAAACTTTCTTTCGGTATTAGATACCTAAAAAATCGAAAGCATGGACCTGATTAAAAGAAAATACCCGATTTGTATCAGTTACGCGTTAATGGAGTGAAGGGTTTGTTAATCCTGTACAATAAAAATAATTCAAAATGATTTCCAAAGAAAAAAAAATCGTTATCAGCAACAAAAAATAAAATTATGATTTCCTATACAAATAAAGAAAATACAAAACCAGTAGGAGTGATTTCCAAAAAAAAAAAAAAACGCACCAAAAAAGGAAAATAAAGGAATGGGAATATAAATTTGAAAGATACCAAAATAAATGTGGATATCAAAATAACAAGGAAGAAAATATTGGAATATGATATCAAAATGAATGTGAATATCAAAATACAATGATACGTATATTATTTCCTAAGAAGAAGTTTTTTTTTTTTTTTGGAATTTTTTGGGTTTAGAAGTTCTCTATATAAGGCCAAATTCCCATTGTTTTTTTTCTGGGGTTTTCATGCGATATAAGTCTTTATTGTTCATTGCTTTGATTCCAGAAACATGTTTATTTTTTGGATCATCAACTCCAGGCTACATCAGGGTGAGAAATTTTATTTTTTATCTACTATTCCCATTGATTTTTCTAGGGTTTTCATACGATAAAAGTCTTTATTGTTTCATTGCTTTGATTTCAGAAACAGCTTTATTTTTTGGATCATCAACTCCAGGCTACATCACCGTGAGAAATTTTATTTTTTATCTACTATTCCCGTTGTTTTTCTGGGGTTTTCATACGATAAAAGTCTTTATTGTTTCATTGCTTTGATTCCAGAAACATGTTTATTTTTTGGATTATCAACTCCAGGTAACATCACAGTGAGAAACTCATCACTTTTGATCTACTATTCGTAATAAATCGCAACTTGATCGTGTATATGTATTAGCTCTAAAATAAAAAATTCCCATTCACATACATGTAGAATATTCAGTTTCAATATTTACGTGATTTTGACATCATTTTATTGCCTTGATTAAATAGGTAAAAAAAATATTACCTATGCTAAAACAAAAGTATTTTGTTGCATTATTTACTTTATTTTGGCATCGTATCGGTTGTCTCCAATAAAATGATTTTGGCTAAAAGGAGTAAGAAAATTTGAAAACTTTGTATAAAATTATTTCGGCTAAAAGTAGTAAGAAAATCTGAATTTTTTCTAAACTTGGATAATAGTTCATTTGAAAATAAATCTACTATGACTTTATCAAAAGCTCATTTTTCGCTTTCTCTGAGCGTGGGATCCATGTTTATTCGACGTAGCTATTGATGGGAGAAATCATGTTAAACGTGGAGGATATCTTTTCCCTAATCCAGGTATATTCACGCACGTATTTATAGCCTCTCAGGCATCATCTAATTCAGTGCATATATACTTTGATTTTTTAGAGATTGTTGGCAAACAAAAAGTGTTAATATTTTTGACGATACAATAATCCATGCAACAGGAACATCATCGAGTAGAAGGACTAAACATTAGAGCCAGTAACTCCGGAAGAAGCAAGAATAAATCGTTTACGGCTTATGGGTGTGATATTGGAAAGAAAAACAACAGAAGACGGGGGAAATATTTCAGCTCGGATGCAGGTGAATATATATGTTTATTTAGAGTGTGCATGGAACTTTAAATTTCTGTTCAGATTTCATTACAGATGCATTTTTGTTGAATCTTAGGTTCATGTAGCAGAAAAGTACTCAAGTAAATCATTTGAACTATGGAAGAAACAAAAGTAAATCGACGTATGTGTGTGATATTGGAGAGGAGAAATAAGGGAAGATGAGAAGTGCATACCAAAAACTCAGATGCATGTGTGTATATATATATATATGTGAACAGAGTTGCGGATTATAGTTTAACGTGCATATCAAAATAAGTAAGTACTACCTTTTATCGGGCTGAGGAGTATGCATGCTTGGAGGAAATAATCAACCCACTATTCGGGCTGAGTTGTATTGCAAATCACAAGATGCATTATTAAGAGGAGACACTGATGGAGAAACTAATGGAGGAAAGAGAATCATATTGCTTCTACTTTTACAGGTAGTCCAAGATACATGATAAAGCATTATCAAGATGGAATTGCAATCTGTAGATGTAAGGACATACCATATCTCTTTCTAACGTTCACTTGCAATCCAAAATGTAGATGATAGACCAGATATAGTGAGTAGAGTTTTTAATTTGAAGTTAAAGGAGCTGATGAAAGTATGTGTTAGAATTTTTTAGTATACATTTTAACTTTATTGGTTGTTGTCTATTGATAGTTATAATAGGATAGTCAAGTTAAATAAGTTTGACTTGACTTGAGTCAGTTGAGTCAATGTAAGTTTCTGAGTCAGTTGTTCTGTTTCAGACAACTTTAAGCCATGTAATAAATATGTCTGTTTTTGGTCTGTGTGCATACAATGATTTTTCTCCACAATACAAGTTCTTCTTCCTTCTTTCTTGTGTTCATCTTTGATTACTTTCAATTCATCTTGATCATCATGAGAACATAAGAATTGTCATGGTATCAGATTAAATTTCGATCCTCACTAAAACCTTAACAATTTTCTCAATAATTTTTTGGGTTCACAAGCAATTCAGGGTAATATCAGTATAAATTTTTTTCCCACAAATCAAAATTAGGGTTCTTCCAAGAATTTATGGTAACAACTCGAAGATATACATATACAAACAATAAGAATAACAACAACAACAATAATAACAACAGCAGTAACGTCAACAACAACAATACAAACAATTTCTTGTTTTCAGATCTGGAAATTCTTCAATCAAGTCCAAATTCGATTCCAATGGCTTCCGCTGGTAATTCTTGTACTTTACCTTTTACAATTTCGAACTTTGTTTCAATGAAGATTGACTCGACCAATTTCCTGCTTTGGCGAGATCAATTTGAGGGAGTTTTGTTCTCCTGTGATCTATATGGGTATGTTAATGGTGATATTGTGGAACCACCACAAAAAGTTATAGTGGATGGTATTGAAACAATTAATCCTGAGTGGATTTCTTGGAGAAGGTTGGATAGATTTGTTTCCACATGTTTAAAAGCTACATTTACACCAACAGTAAGTGGTGATGTTCTTGAATTATCTACTGCTAAAGAAATTTGAGATTTTCTTGAACAAAGTTTTAAAACTCAATTCATTGCTAGGAAGAGTATGTTAAGGTCTCAATTGAATAGTGTAAAGAAAGGAAATATGTCTATTGTTCAATATCTACAAAAGATCAATACTATAAGCATTCTTTATTTAGCTATTGGTGAGAAATTTAGTGATTCAGATCTTATGATGTTTGTGTTAAATGGGTTAGGAACTGAATATGATATCTTTGTTATTTCTTCACAAAACAGAGAGAAACCTTATTCTTTTGCAGAAGTTAAGGCTAGGTTACTCTCTCATGAGCAATTGCTTGCTGAGATACCTCAGCATAACACAACTGTTTATGATGATCAAAATACAGCATTCTATGCTAGAAATGGACAATCTGCTTATAATAACAATAGAAGAAATGGTGGGAATAACAAAAATGGAACTGGTGGTCCTTATAAGAATATTACATTTCAACATGGATCTACTTCTGGTTCTTCAAATACTTCAAATAGAAATGGTGAGAAGACCTTATGTGGATTTCTCTAAAGTGTTCTATCAAATTTGTAAGAAGAGTGGTCATATGGCATCTAAGTGTTTCTTTAGATATCATCCACCTCCAATTTGGAATTATGCTAGTACTTGACAAGCTCATTATGCAACCTCAGATGTTCAACAAAGTTATCATCAACCATCACCAGCTTCTTCTTCTGGCACTCATCAAGCTTTTACAAGTCTGAATGTTAATGGATATGCAATTAATGATGATCCTTCTTCAAGTACTGTGTGGATTTCAGATAGTAGAGCTTCAACACATATGACTGGTGATAGAACTATTCTCACTAATACTTCTAACTACAAAGGAAAGGAGCATGTGGTCATTGACAATGGTAAGTCTTTGTCTATCTCTTTTACTGGTAATTAACTATTCAGACACCAACAACTAGTTTTGTGTTAGATAAAGTCTTACATGTGCCTGATATGCAACATAATTTACTATCAGTAGCTATGTTCACTAAGGATATGTTTGCTATATCACTTTTGATCCCTTTGGTTATGATATAAGAGGTTTATATGATCATGCATGTGTTACTAGATAAGGGAAAGATGGTAAACAATTTATATCCCATATCTACACCTAAAATGCAGTATGCTTTTTCATCACTAGTTGCTTCTTCCGATCTATGGCATAGTAGGTTAGGTCATCCTTCATCAAAAACTATTCATCAACTTCATACTGATAAACTAATTCTTTTAAATTCTGCTCAAAAAGACACTCTTTGTCACCCTTGTCAGCTTGCTAAAAGTAAAAGACTTCCATTTCATGCTTCTACTTCTCATACTACTTCTCCACTTGTTTTAATTCATTGTGATGAATGGGGTCCTTCCCCAGTATCTTCTTTATCTGGTTTTAGATATTACATCTTATTTGTTGATGATTTTAGTAGATTTCATTGGATTTATCCAATGCAAACTAAGTCTGAAGCCTTACAATGTTTTAAGCATTTCAAAGTTCTTACTGAAAATTTGTTTAATGCTAAAATTCTTTCATTTCAAATTGATGGTGCTAGTGAATTAGTAAAAGGTTCTTTCAAACTGTTTTTGGAGTCTTGTGGTATTAATCTGAGATTTTCTTGTCCAAAAACACCAGAGCAAAATGGTCTTGCTGAAAGAAAACATAGGAATATTACAGAAATGGGTAATACTTTGTTCTTTAATGCTTCTTTTCCAAAGGAATTTTGGTATGATGCCTTTTTAGCAGCTACTCTTCTTATAAACAGAACTCCAACTCATGTACTTCAAAATAAGTCTCCTTTTCAAGTTCTGTACAATGAGTGTCCTGATTATTCTTTGCTTAGAGTTTTTGGCTATATTTGTTATCCTTTTCTTGGTCATTCAAGACCTGACAAGTTATCTCCCAAATCTGTAAAATGTGGTTTTATTGGTTATAGTACTTTAATAAAGGATACAAGTGCTATAATCCAGTGTTAAAGAAAACTTATATATCAAGACATGTTATTTTCTCAGAAAATGAATTCTATTTTTCAACTCCTTCATGTACTGTGTTACCGACCATTACTGAAATTCCTTCTGTTGTTGATCAATCTTCTGTTCCTGTATCTAATATGGTGACTAGATCAAAAACTGGTGTTACAAAACCAAAAATCTTTCATGATCATGTTTTACATCACTCTGTTAAACATCCCATTTCATCTGCTTTTTCTTCTTGCTTTCAATTCCTACTAAGCCAAAATCTTTTAAAACTGCTATTCAAAATCCTAAATGGAAGCTGTCTATGGGAGGTGAGAATACTGCATTACTTAGGAATGATACTTGGGATTTAGTTGACCCTGAACCACATATGAACATACTGGGTTGTAAATGGGTTTACAGAGTGAAGTTAAAATCAGATGGTACCTTGGATAGGCTTAAGTCAAGAGTGGTTGATTTAGGGTATAACCAAGAAGATGGAATTGATTATGGAGAGACTTTTAGTCCTGTTGTAAAAGCAACTATAGTTAGAGTAGTTTTAACAATAGTTGTTACTAGAGGTTGTATCATAAAGCAGTTGGATGTTTCCAATGCTTTTCTGCATGGTGATTTACATGAAGATATCTACATGAAGCAACCAGCTCGGTTTGAGAGTGTTGAATTTCCACACAAAGTTTGCAAATTGAAAAAGAGTCTTTATGGGTTAAAGCAAGCTCCAAGGGATTGGTTTGAAAAGTGTTGGACAAGGCAAAGATGTTAGAGTGCAATCCTTGTAGCACACCAGTTGCAAAGGGTCCTATATTTCAATTTCTGATGGTGTTTTACTTACCAATGCATCTGAGTATAGGACTTTAGTTGGTATGTTGCAATATCTGTGCTTAACAAGACCTGATATATGTTTTGGAGTTAACTATGTGAGTCAATACATGCATGCTCCTACATATGTCCATATGCTATTATTCAAAATAATACTGAGATATTTGAAGGGTTCAATTGGAGTTGGTATAACAATGAGAAAAGGTGATATAAGTTCATTGACAAAGATACACGATTCCGATTAGGAAATTGCCACAAACAAGACAAGATCTACTTGTGGTTATGCTATTTTTCTTGGTTCTTCTTTGATTTCTTGGTCTAGTAAAAAGAAGCCAACTGTCTCAAGGTCTACAATGAGGCGAGTACAAGTGTTTGTCGTGCTACTTTGCAGAGTTGGAATGGTTGTCATCAGTTCTCTCTGAATTGCATATTTCATTAGCACAACCAATTACTTTGTATTGTGATAATACTAGTGCTATTTATTTATCAGCTAACCCTGTATCTCATTCCAGGGTCAAACATATAAAGATTTATTACCATGTTGTCAGAGAATTGATCACAAGTGGTTTCTTATCAGTACAACATATTGCTTCAGAAAATCAGTTAGCTGATTTGTTTACTAAGGGTCTCTGTGCACCAGTTTTTCAGTTCTTTGCTGCAACAACTATTAGGTACACCTACATCATCAACTGATGCTGCTTCTTCTATGTCAGAGGATGATTTTACTGCTGATATATCTACTACTTCAACTGATATTACTACTTCAGAGGATAGTGCTCCTTATCATACGAGACTTTCTACCTTTTAAATACATTTGTTGTTGTTCTTTGAGTACTTGTTTCATTGGTCAAACTGTATAATGTCACCCCTTATCAGTTTGAGGGGGGTTAATAGGATAGTCAAGTCAAATAATTTTGACTTGACTTGAGTCAGTTGAGTCAGTGTTAGTTTCTGAGTCATTTGTTCTGTTTCAGACAACTTTAAGTATTGTAATAAATATGTCTGTGTGCATACAATGGTTTTTCTCCACAATACAAGTTCTTCTTCCTTCTTTCTTGTGTTCATATTTGATTACTTTCAATTCATCTTGATCATCATGAGAACATAAGAATTCTCAAGTTAGTTGCAGATAACTGCAAGTTTTGTGGTTTATGAGTGTCACTAAGCATTTATTTAGGCATGGAATCTGATGGATCAAAATAAGTAAGTACTACCTTTTATCGGTTGTTTTAACAGTGACTTGATCTTACCCCTTTGATGTGCATCAATATATACAAGCGAATTTCAAATAAGAGGATTGTCGCATGCACATTCCTTTTATGGTTGGATAAAAACAAAAAACCACAGGATCCATCATAAATGGATCGTATCCATACTGATACCTAACAAAAAAAGTGGATCCAGGTGGGCAAAAAGCTATTGTTCGGTGATGCTGCATGGGCCTTTCGGAATTAACAAACCAGACCAAAATGCATGAGAAACAAAAAGTGTTCGAAACACTATCCAAAGGAGCTCCACATAAGGATAATGGGTATATGGGATAATGGTGGATATAAACGGGTATCCATTTTATCGGAGGTGCAATAATAACGTGCATGTATGCTCATAAGAGATTCTCCAATGGCATGTGTGTGGAGATAAATGTCAAAATCCACCTAGGATACACATTCATTTTTTTTTAAATCATTCTCCAACCATGATGTCTTAAACCAATGTATAGATGACTTTGGGTAGACAATGTCAAGGAGAATGTCAAGTTTTAGACATTCCCCTTGACATTGTCTACCATCCTAGTATTTATGGGTAAAAATCGTTTCTGCCGATTTCGGTAAATTCGGTAGGTGAGTGAGAAACTGGTTCAAACCCTAAACAAATGTGCTGCACGTGAGCACTTTATAGATTCGAGAGATCAATCTGTACAAGTCCGGCCTAAACCAAGAAATGGCCGTTCCCAGACTTGCTTGGTCCACAAAGTGGAGGAGAAGGGTTGATTTGGGGAGGAAGCAAAGAAAGGTGTTGAGACCCGAATAGTGCAGGGAGAGTAGTATCTCGACTTGTATCAGAAAGTAAAAGCTTGGGAAGCTTGGGAGAGATGAAAGCTTTTGGGAGAGCTTGCAAAGTTGCCTTTTCTGAGAGTGTAGTATTTTTCTCCTGACCGAGACTTGTCGTCTGGTGGAAATAGGTAAGAAAAGCTATTGGCATGTGCCAATGGCATGTGTGGCCGTTAGGGCCGTGACCTTGGTAAGAAAAGCTACCAGCGAGCATGTTGGCATGTGCCAATGGCATGCGTGGCCGTTAGGGCCGTGGCCTTGGTAAGAAAAGCTACCAGCGAGCATGTTGGCATGTGCCAATGGCATGCGTGGCCGTTAGGGCCGTGGCCTTGGTAGGAAAAGCTACCGGTGAGCATGTTGGCATGTGCCAATGGCATGCGTGGCCGTTAGGGCCGTGGCCTTGGTAGGAAAAGCTACCAGCGAGCATGTTGGCATGTACCAATGGCACGGTTTGTAAGCCTAGGGCGCTATATTTGGCATGCGCCAATAGAATAGCGGCTTGGAAATATGGCTTGTGGTACGTGTTGGCATGTGCCAATGGCACGTACGGCCATGTTGACCTAGTTGCACGTTTGGCAAGCCTAGGGCGCTATATTTGGCATGCGCCAATGGCATAGCGGCTTGGAAATATGGCTTGTGGTACGCGTTGGCATGTGCCAATGGCACGTACGGCCATGTTGACATAGTTGCACGTTTGGAAAGCCTAGGGCGCTATATTTGGCATGCGCCAATGGCATAGCGGCTTGGAAATATGGCTTGTGGTACGCGTTGGCATGTGCCAATGGCACGTACGGCCATGTTGACCTAGTTGCACGTTTTGCAAGCCTAGGGCGCTATATTTGGCATGTGCCAATGGCATAGCGGCTTGGAAATATGGCTTGTGGTACGCGTTGGCATGTGCCAATGGCACGTACGGCCATGTTGACCTAGTTGCACGTTTTGCAAGCCTAGGGCGCTATATTTGGCATGTGCCAATGGCATAGCGGCTTAGTTTGGCATGGTTGCCAATGAGTGCGATATGTAGTTTGGTTTTAACGGCGTCGGCTGCCATGGTCGTGTGCGGCTTGGTTTTGGCGTTGTTGCCATGGTGCGCGATGTGCGGCTTGGTTTGGCATTGTTGCCATGGTGCGCCGTGTGCGGCTTGGTTTGGCATTGTTGCCATGGTGCGCGGTGTGCGGCTTGGTTTGGCATTGTTGCCATGGTGCGCGGTGTGCGGCTTGGTTTGGCATTGTTGCCATGGTGCGCAGTGTGCGGCTTGGTTTGGCATTGTTGCCATGGTGCGCGATGTGCGGCTTGGTTTGGCATTGTTGCCATGGTGCGCATGTGCGGCTGGGTTTGGCATTGTTGCCATAGTGCGCGATGTGCGGCTTGGTTTGGCATTGTTGCCATGGTGCGCAGTGTGCGGCTTGGTTTTGGAATTAGGGTTACGTGCGAAAACCTAATGCGGTATTTTGAAAAAATACCCTATTAATTATTACACACGAGTTAAATGCTCTTAGTTAATGTGTTGCGGGTAACACTAGGTCATGGGGTTTTACGATTTTACCCCTTGTTTAAAAACCACCATCAACATTAAGTCCCTGCTTAGCTCGGAACAGGGGCTTTGTTGCGAAGGTAAGCATAAGATGGTGACAAACTATCAACATCAAACCAGTAAAGAGAATTGAGGAGGCTTGTCGACCTTTTATAAATAGGATTTTGAATCCTTGCCTCCGTAGTTTTGCACAAATCGGGAGGCTGGCACAATTGGTGGGGCCGGTGCGGACAAGGAGGGAGTAGGCGTTTCTACAGATACCAAGTTTCCTTATTTTGCCTTTCCTTCACGCGCGGCTTCAATTAGGGCATCGTCCATGCCAAAAAACCTCGAAGCGTTATGTCCCTCATTGCTTCCTATCCTTTTTTAAGGTTCTGTATTCAAACCTGACACCAATCGCATCATCTTCCTCGTTTGAGAAAAGTTTTTCTTGTTGGATTTCTCTCTTTGTCATGTCACGCAGATTCGAATCATCTTCTAACCAGTCAGGTTCTCAAGATGAAGGCGCGAGGTCTGACTCTTGCATGAGCATCCCAACAAAGGTTATTCGGGTTAAGAAAATCATACCGGTATGTTTTCTTCTTCTTTGGCGGATGACGTGCACTTTAACGCTTGTTGTATAAATGGAAAATTTCCCTTTTGTGCGAGAGATATCCCGTTGGAGCATGCGTCACTTTGTTATCGACGAGGATGACCTGGTCGTTCCCCTTCCTTCAAGTCCGACCTTGTTGGTGACTGAGACTTGGAGGACGCTGATTTAGGGCTCTCTTGTCATGAATACCCTTCCACAGGTTTGTCGTTTGGGACTCGTATGAGGTGTCTCTCCTCCAATTATCGGAATGTTGGTGGTTTCCTGGTGCGGAAAGAATTCGTGGACCTTTATACGAGGATATGGAAGACATACGGCCATATTGCTACCAAGAGCGTGGTGAAGTGCTATTCGTCCGCTTTGGTTTCCGTAGTGAAGCTTGTCTTTTTGCCAATGATTCTTTGAGATGGAGAATGTGTCCATTCATCTTTGCTTTGCGGAGTCGACCATTCAAAAGTGGGAGAATATGGTGTCCACACAGAATCCTTGAACTTTAACGTTAGCTGGTTGCGGCATCGCCTCAATATTGTGAAGGTCGACATGGGTGGTATTCTTCTTTGGTGTGATTCCCGCCTACAAAAGCCATCTTTGGAAAGAGGAGGAAGTTTTGGCCACTGGAGTCTCGGAGGATTGAAGAGTTAACTCGAGATTTGAAGAGTAGGACTGAAAGATATCATGGTCGATTGAAGATGATATTTTGTAGGGATTATAATTTACTAGATGGGCTTTTCTGATTTGTATTATGAGATTTAAAGGCTCCTCTTTCCCTCTTTTTTTGAAGAAATAAAGAGATTACATTATCTGTTGGATTGTATTGAAATTCGATAACTGGTAAGAAAGAAAGTAAAAGCGAGAGAGAGTGCACGGACGTTCACACTTTTGATGTAGCATGTTGCGGGAAATGATTAGGCGTAGTACGCCTTAAGCCACTTTCCGTTGATGACCGCCTCTAGCTTTCCCCCATCTTCTTTGATAATCTTGTAGTAACCAACATTATATGCTTTAGTGATTATGTACGGCCCTTCCCATTTGGGAGAAAACTTGGTGCCGATGCATCTTCTTTGGATGTGTTTGGCGGTCTTTAGCACCAGATCTCCTTCCTTGAAAACCACAGGGTTTTACATGGCTGTTGTGCGCCAAAATCCTGTTTACAGCCCCATGCTTGTGCATGTTCCTCTGCGGGATCTTACGGATTCTAGAGTATCTAGTTTCGCAACTACGGCATTGAGTGATTCGGCTTCATTCCACTTGGGTCCACTTGCTGCGGTAATTCGGCGGACGGGATCTTGATTCTGCTGGGAGGATCGCGTCGTGTCACCGTAGACGAGGGAGTAAGGAGACATGCGGTGGAGCTTCTAGGAGATGTTACGTATGCCCGAGAGAGCCATTGGCAATTGCTCGTGCCGGATGCAGGATTGTCGTGTCTTGTTCGGTTGAGGATTCGGATCGAGTCTTGTTGGTACTTTCGGCTTGCCCATTTCCACTGGGGATAATAGATGGTAGAAAGACTTGTTTGATTCCAGTACCTCTCAAGTAGTTCCTGTACTTGCTTGTTAGCAAAAGGCGTGCCGTTGTCGGTGATGACGTGTTTAGGTGCGCCAAAGCGGCGATGATGTGTTCCTTGATGAATGCCGCGATTGTGGCTCCAGTGGTTCCTTTGGCGGGACAGCTTCAACCCACTTGGTAAAGTACTCGGTCGCGGTTATTATGTACTCATCTTTGTTTTGAGGATGGTGGGTTGATCTTCCCAATGATGTCGAGTCCCAGCTATAAAAGTGCCACGGAGCTACTTATCGCGTGCAAGGGTGTTGGAGCGCTTGGATGAGGTTTCCGTGAATCGGCATTCTCGGCATTTCAATGAAAGTAGCCGCGTCGTCTTCCATGGTCGGCGTAGTACCTCTCGTGTATCTGGGGAATAGTTTCTGTTTCCCTTGGTGTTCGCCTTCGTGCATTTCTCTTAACATAATCGGGATTTACATACCGCTCAAACACCTTAGTAGACTTCCCCAGAAACTCTTGCGATATAAAACCCCATCATGGAACACGAATCTTTTGGACTTGTCTTAGCTTGGACGCATCCTCTTTGCTAGTAGGAAGAATGCCAACGAAGGAAAACAATGTACGGCTCCCGCTTGATCCCGATGTGACTGATGTTGAGGACTTATCTGACATGGGGGCGCAGCAATTTGGACACGCTTTACGGAGTAATCGGGTTGGGTTTCCATCTCGGCCAATAGTATCCAAGTCGTTGTAAACGACGGTGAGGGTTACTAATGATGTTATTCCACAGGACTTCGGTATGAACATGTTCAAGTCGTTGTTGTGCTTCCTCTTTCCCGAGACACCTTAACCTTAGGTATGTCTGGATTTCGATGATCTGAGAACACCTTGAAGCATAAAGAAATTCCGCAAAGTCTTGAGGTCGACCTTCCCTTGGAAAAGTGAGTTGTTGAGTTCTTGAATGATAGGAGTTCTCCGAGTCATCGTCTTCGGCTTCCTCGGGTTGTGAAAGCCACGTTGAAGCCATGGTTCGCCGTTTCTTGTCGGGGTTTCCTCGGCTCCTTGACTGTAGCTTTTGAGGCTAGTGTAGCTAAGCGGTCGGCATGCTTGTTCTTGCTACGGCCGACATGTGTGATG
Organism: Papaver armeniacum; assembly: GCA_023531295.1. Taxonomy (NCBI): domain Eukaryota; kingdom Viridiplantae; phylum Streptophyta; class Magnoliopsida; order Ranunculales; family Papaveraceae; genus Papaver; species Papaver armeniacum. Next base: position 579,984 of record JAJJWW010014642.1, on the reverse strand, counting down.
GTTGCTTCGGCGAAATAGTTTAGTAGTTTTTGTGCTTTAGCCCTGTATGGTGCCAACGTTAGTTCTTTCAATGCATAGATCCCGTTTACCTGGTTGATGAGTAATTTGGAATCTCCTCTTATCTCCAAACGCGTGGCCCCGGCTTGTTTAGCTAGTGATAGTCCAATGAGGAAGGCTTTGTATTCAGCTGAGTTATTGGTGCATGGAAAGTCTAGCTTGAAAGAGTGCGAGAAGACTTCTCCGCGGAGATACTAGTACACACCCGCTCCTCCGGTATTAGTCTTTGAGGTGGAAGAGCAAGTCGAAGAACAGCACCCAGTTTCTTCTTTGACTAAAAAGATATCTGGAAGGTCTCCCGGAGATCTTCTCGTAACTCTGCGGTGTTTTCTCACAGGGAATCTTCGCTAGCAGTGGTCTGCAACAGCTGTCCTTTTATGGCCCTTGGGGAAACGCACGTTATGTCGAACTCGACGGCTCTGAGAGCCATTTAGCCGGCCTCCCTATCGGGCGGGTTTCGAGAGGAGAAACTTTACGGGGGTCGATTTGGATACTAGCACCACCTTATTAGAGAGGAGGTAGTGCACTGAACTTGGATGGAATAAATCGGTGCTAAACACGCCTTTTCCGCCTTGGGGTATACGAGTTCAGCGTCTCTCAACGTTCGGCGAAATAGTATTTGGGGTATTCCATTCCTTTGTCGTCCTCTTGCGCGAGGAGAGCTCAGATGGCGATATCGCTAAAAATTTGTGTAGAGACATAGTGGTTCCCTCGCATAGGAGGCTTCATGACGGTTGGGGAGGACAGTATTTGCTGGATCTTCTGGTACGCTTTTTGCTGAGACGTAGTCCATGTGAAATTCGCTCCTTTTTTTAGCAAAGGAGTAAACGTAGTGGTGAGCTGTGCCATCCCCGGTATGAAGCGACGAATGTAGTTTACCTTGCCCATGAAACTCTGGAGATCCTTTACGGTTCGTGGTGGCGGCATCGTGAGGATAGCTTGCGTTTTGACTGGATCAACTTTTATTCCTGCGGCCGTTACTTGGAATCCCAAGAATTTCCCCGAAGAGACACCAAAGGCGCATTTCAAAGATTCATCTTCAACTTGTATTCGCGGCATCTTTCGAACACTTGTCGCAGCGTTTCTGGATGATCCGCTCGAGTCTTCGATTTAACCACCACATCACCTACGTAATCTTCGACTTGCTTGTGCATCATATCGTGGAAGATGGTAGTTATGGCGCGTTGGTAAGTAGCGCCAGCGTTCTTCAGACCGAAAGGCATTACGGTGTAATAAAAGTTTCCGAGAGGGGTTCGGAAAGCAGTCTTACTCGCGTCGTGCTCATACATCTTTATCTGGTTGTAGCCGCTATATCCATCCATGAAAGAGAACATACCATGTCCACTTTGTAGCGTCTACCAACATGTCGATGTTAGGTAGCGGGAAATCGTCTTTAGGGCGAGCACTTGTTCGGATCTACGAAATCGACACAACATCCGATCCACCATTCTTCTTTTTTTAAAAGGAACGATATTGGCCAACCAAGTAGGATGGTGAATAGGTTTGACAAAACCAGCGGCTAGTAATTTCTGGACCTCCGCCTTGATTTGTTCTTCTACGTCGTGTCTGAATTGTCTTGGAGGATGCTTAACTGGTTTGGATCTGGGTATCACGTGCAGATGGTGGGTGACCAGTTTTCCATCCAAGCCAGGCATTTCTTCGTAAGTCCATGCGAAGACGTCCTGGTATTCTTTGAGTAGGTCGACTAGCTTTGAGCGTTCCGTAGGATGTAGAGTCGAACTGATCGGAATGGGTCGCGGAAATTCCTCATTCCCTATATTGACGGTTTCGAGTTCGTCGGTGGTTAAGTCGGTCCCATCTTGTAGCTTCTGAGGGGCGTCTGGAACTTCCTCCTGGTTATTGTGAAGACATTCTTTCGGGCGGAGAGACCGGGTCATGGTCTCCCCTGCTAATTGCTAACAGCGGTGATAATGTGTGAGCTTTCCCTTTTTGCTTCGTCTTGCGGTAAGGGTGCACTCTCACTTAGTGCGGGCACGGGTTACGCCCGGTGGCGAGAGACCGGCGGTGCACTTTCCGAGAGATGGTGGAAGGACGGTCTCCTCTGCGGGGTATCTCCAGTTTGTCGCTATCTCTGAGCGATGTACATTTTGGTAGCAGAAAACTGTGAATCTTGGTCGCCACACCTTTTGAACCCTCCTTCGGCCCATGTGCTTCTACGCGATGGCTGGTTCATAGGGGGACGGTGACGCGGAATACGAACAACTTCTCCGTTCAATCTTGTTTCGAGCATTGGTGGTATGTTGAAGGGACGATTTTGAGATTGTGCAGCCACGGCCTTCCCGGTATCATGTGGTAGTCCGGTTCTTTTTCAATTACTTCAAACTTCACGCTTGATTGGATTGGCCCTACGCCGGCTCCAAGTTGATGTAGCCGTATGTGCTAGTTTGGTTGCCTTCAAATCTGTCATCGTAGTGAGTTGTCGTACGATCTCGTTAGGTCGTACCACGGCGAGCTTTAAGTGTCTTGAGAGTGATGACATTGGAAGATGCACCGTGTCAATGAGCGCTCTTGAAACTCTATGTTGTTGACGAGAGCCGTAACATGCAAGGCCCGGTTGTGACCGTCTTCTACCATCATGTCATCATCGGTGAAAATAATATTGTTGGCGGATCTTCCTGGATCCTTGGAGTCCCCGTGGGTGCGAGAACTAGTGATGCGTTTAGTGCTATTCGGTTGATAGCGGAGAATATTTTTATTCGGCGGGTCCTTGGAGAGGTGCGGCAATTCACATAAGTTTTCTACCAACATAGTCGCCTCTGGTCCGCCGGCTTCCGGTCGGTGTGGAAACCGTTGATTTGAGAATGCTCATTCGGGATGTTAGTCCCACAGCTCTTGACCTCTAGGGAACATGAATCACTTATCCCGATGTTAGATTGATGAGGAAGTCGAGTATCTTTGTTAATCGTATCCTTCATTAGGTCCATGTTTTTGGCGTGGATCTCCTGAGCACGCATCAGGTCAACCAGTCTTGGGACCTCTTCATTGGTGGTATTGCTTCCAGAAATTCAAGAGTTATCATGACCTTGAGCGGGATCAATGTTTGTGGAGATCGCCTGATAGCCGACCATGCTTACGTGAAATTTGAGGATGGAAGCTAGAATTTGATATTGTAACTGAAAGATCAATCCTCCCGCCGTGGTCGCCAATTGTTTATGGGTAAAAATCGTTTCGCCGATTTCGGTAAATTCGGTAGGTGAGTGAGAAACTGGTTCAAACCCTAAACAAATGTGCTTTGCACGTGAGCACTTTATAGATTAGAGAGATCAATCTGTACAAGTCCGGCCTAAACCAAGAAATGGTCGTTCCAGACTTGCTTCGGTCACAAATTGGAGGAGAAGGGTTGATTTGGGGAGGGAAGCAAAGAAAGGTGTTGAGACCAGAATAATTATGGGAGAGTAGTATCTCGACTTGTATCAGAAAGTAAAAGCTTGGGAAGCTTGCAAGAGATGAAACCTGATAGGTGTAGAATACACCGTATTTACTATATAGTAGTTTATGCTTTCTTTGCTATTTTTCTTGTAAATTATGTATTTTACGCTTGTTTTGAGTTTTATAGCTACTATTGGAGTCGCACGGAGGAAAAGAAGAAGAAATCACCCAATTTGAGCCAAAAGGGCAAAAAGGTCATTTTGCAGAGCAATTGATATATGGAGCCCGTTGAGGTTAAGGGGCAACCCAATTGGAAGAGTACTAAATCCAGGCCCAATCATGGTTAAGGGGGTTGATATCAGGGTGCCCCTTATCACCTACCAGTGGGTGCACTTATCTGTGGGGTGTACCTATCCTATATCGTTCTAACCCTAGGTCGAGGAAATGTCTTATTCATTTCATCACTTAAAGAACAGAGAAAAAAAATGGTGGCGCAGCCATGAAACGCATCCGCTGCTATTAAACACAGTTCTTGTCGTTAATGGATCGAGAAGCTAGGGTTTTGTTATTTCGGTGGTCTTTGTGAATGGGTATTATGGCGGTGATGATTCGAGAAGCGAGATGAAATCGAGATCGACTCGATGAAGAAATCGACGATGAGGCTCGATCATGGAAAATACAAATGGTGGTGGTAGGCTGTAATTGAGCAAGGGATTGAGTGGAAGAAGGGTACACGGGGATTGAATCGATTAGGGTCAATTGGTGTTAATCGGGTATGGTATTGAAGCTCGGAGAAGAAATCGGGGAGTGAATGAGTTACGGTGGTCTTTGTGAGAAATTAGGGTTCCGATCTATTGCCGTTCGAATTGAGATGGGTTTGTGATGGATCGAGAACTGGAGGAATTAATGAAGAAATTGGTGGCTGCTGTTTGAAGATTGAAAATGGGATTGTCTCAGAGAGTTTGATTTTTTTTATGGGTGTTGCCCTGTAATCAGAATTAAGAGATATGGAAATGGATTGGAGCTGGTGATTGAAGCCCTGTTGATAAATGGAATGAATTGAATAGATGAATGATAGGATTTGCACAGGAGAAGAATCAGCCTGAAAAATGGCTTGCGAATTGTCTGAAATCAAAAACTTCGGCCAATTTTCCCCTCCGTGGCCGAAATCGGACCGATCCGAACGATCCCGATGACCGATCCCAACCGAGCCCGATGACTGATTCGGTGAGCTGAATAGGATTAAGTCAGCCTGAGTTAGCGGTGATTGATGGCGACTCATCTGAGTAAGCCCATTAGGCCGAGTCGAAGCTAACTCGAGTCCGACTCACTCCCTCTCCTTGACCTTTGACTGACGGTTGGTGACGGTTGACTAGTTTGACCGTTAGTCCTAACGTAGACCGGACAGAATATTCCGTCGAATATTCTCTCGACGACAAAATTTTCGGCGCGGCCGTGGCGTTTTTCGTCAAATTCCGGCCATAATCCCAGTTTTCGTGACAAAAATTCCAGAATTTTCTATGGACCTTTCTCATGGGTGTGAAGACTTGGGCTAGGAATTGGATGGAGAATTGGACTCAAATTTGGAAAGAGAAGGTGGAAGAGAAGAGAAGACTTGAATTTGGAAGTTGAATTGCAAAAGGAAAAGGATTCTAATCCTTAGAAGATTTGGAGAATTTTGAAGCCTATAAATAGAGAAGTTTTCTACAACTTCTACACACCTCTCTACACACACATCACTTGTGTTTTTGCTTGCTTTTCTAAGATTTTTCTTTTTAGTTATTTGTGTGAACTCTTGAAAATTCTCTTTTTAATTATTATTATTTGTGTGAATTTCAAAAACATGAGTAGCTAATTTTCTTATTGATTGAGGATGAATTCCTAGTTCTTAACATGATTTGAGTTTTTGTTTTCAAATTCTATCTTGAAGTTTTTCACATAATTATCGCTTGTTTTTACTAATAGGAGTGATCTTAAAGACACTCATGATTGATTGATAGATTGTTTGGAGTGCACGCTAAATTGATTTGTTAATTCGATCTAAAGCTAGTGAAAGTTAGGAGATAAGTAATCGTTTCTTGACTCTTTACATAAGTAGCAAACACGAGACCTTGCGGAGGGATTCCGTGGAGCAATTGTGTGTAGAAACAACGTTAGCAAGTAGACCTTGAGCTAAGAGTCTAACTACTAATATCAACCTAAGAAATTCACAAAACTTAATGCATGAGCCAAGTTACATCTAGGTTGAGCTAATTCTAGGTGGTTTGGTGATTAGAATCCGGTAGTCGAGAACTTCCGTGTCCGGTGATACAAGGGATTTAGGGGTTTAGCACCGAGCTAGGTGCTTTACCTACGGTTGGTGATAATTTGTGACTAATAACAAGTAGAATAGAACATAACTTGATTCATTGTTTCGTAACGAAGAAGGATTCCTTGATCTTCTCTCTCTTATTGTTTTCATCTTTCAACTTTCAATTTTAATTGCTTTCTTTATTTTTATTTTTGCTTTTTACACCCCCTTTCGTGACAACTTTTACAACTAAAGATCACTTGCTCCTCGTGGGAACGAACTTGACTTCCATTATATTATTTTTAATTGAGTGGAAATTTTGAATTAATTTGATTGCACCTACGACACGCATCAAATTTTGGCGCCGTTCTTGGGGAGCAACGAGAGCGATTTTTTAGTTGTTTTTATTTTTATTCTTGCTTTGTTAGATTCTTTACCGTATCTAACTTAGTTTGTGAGAATCTTGTTTCAGTGTTATACCTTTGGTGAATGCTAAAAGGGGGTAGACCGAGTCCAATACGTCTTCGATCCGGCACTCAACTAAAGGATTTCATTCGTGCGATTAACACTCCACTTCCTCCTTCTTCATCAAGTGATTCGGACAACGAGGAAGAAACAATGGCTGATCGTACACTCAAGGACCTAGCTTCTCACAGGCTTGATACCCAACAATGGTGTATCCAAACTAACTCAACCTTCGAAATCAAGCCGGGGTTGATTAGAGAGTTACCAAAGTTCCATGGCATGGTGAATGAGGACCCAAACAAACATCTTATGGATTTTTACACCATAGTTATGGCTATGCTTCCACCGGAGACTAATGTGGATGGAGCAATGTTGAAAGCTTTCCCGTTTTCTTTGGCGGGCAATGCTAAGGATTGGTTATATTATTTGCCTTCCGGAAGTATCACAACATGGAATGGGATGAAGAAACTTTTCCTCGAGAGATATTTTCCCGCATCCAAAGCTACTCAAATTCGCAAGGAGATTTGTGGATTGAAACAACAAGTGGGGGAATCATTGTATGAATGTTGGGAGCGTTACAAGAGGTTGGTGGGAAGCTGTCCACACCATCAATTTAGTGATGCTATGATACTTCAATACTTCTATGAAGCTCTCCACTCAAGTGATAGGTCTCTTCTTGACGCCGCGGGTGGTGGTGCATTAATGAACAAGACGGTGGCCCAAGCTACCGAATTAATTGAAAGTATGGCGGCAAACTCGCAACAATTCTACACAAGGGATGAACCAATGGTTAGGCGAGTGCATGAAGTTAGTGATTCATCATCACATCTTGATCAAAGGATGAGTAACATGGAGATTATGATGCAACGGATTGCCGCGGTAATTATTCCGGATAATGAGACCGAACAAGTGAATGCTTTATATCCGAATCAAAGGCCAAGGTACGATCCATACTCGAATACTTACAATCCCGGGTGGAAGGATCATCCTAACTTTAGCTATGCAAATAAGCAAGCGGCGGCTCCTAATCCATATGAGCAACAAGGTGGTTTCCAACAATCACGATTCCAACCTCAACAACAAGGTGGTTCTCAACAACAATTCCAACCTCAAGTAAAGGAACAAGGATCTTCAATTGATGATAAGCTTAATGTCATGATGCAAAGTATTACGTCAATGTTTCAACAAAATCAACAAAAAACCGATTCGGCAATCAAGGATTTACGAATTCAAGTGGGGCAATTAGCGACCGATGTAAACTTATTGAAAGCGCAAGCGTCCACAAATCTTCCTTCACAACCAATTGTTAATCCAAGAGAGAGCGTTAATGCGATTACTTTGAGAGTGGGACACATGTGGAGCAACCAAATCAACAAGATAAGGTGTATGATGAGAAAGAGGAAATTGAAACCGCACCAAAGGAGAAAACATCGCCAACCAATCAACCCAAGGAGACGGTTCCTACTTTCACAACTCCACCTCCGTTCCCTAGCCGATTTGCTAAATCAAAGAGAGACTTGGAATACATGGATATTTGGGAAATCTTTAAGAAAGTACAAGTCAATATTCCACTCATAGAAGCTCTTCGTCAAATTCCTCGTTGTGCAAAGTTCTTAAAGGAGATGTGCATGAAGAAGAAAAGGTTGAAAGGGAATGAAGTCATGAGTGTGGGGAGAATGCTTCGTTTATTCTCAAGAAACTCCCACCAAAATTAAAGGACCCCTAGTTTCAATATACCTTGCACAATTGGTAAAACAAGGTTTACTCGAGCTTTGCTAGATTTGGGAGCGTCGGTTAATGTTATGCCTTCCTCGATTTATGATTCTTTGAATCTCGGTCCTCTTAAGGAGACCGGGGTAGTTCTTGAACTTGCTAACCGATCTAATGTTTACCCGAAAGGGATTGTTGAGAATGTTTTGGTGCAGGTTAATAAGCTTGTTTTTCCGGCCGATTTCTATGTCTTAGACATGAATGATGAGAATTCTTCCAAGTCTACACCTTTGTTATTAGGTAGACCATTCTTGAGCACCGCCGGAACAAAGATTGATGTCCAAAATGGCACCTTGACCATGGAGTTTGATGGTACACTCATCCACTTCAATATCTTTGAGACAACGCGATACCCTAGTGATGTGAAATCATGTTTTCCCGTGAAAGAGATTGATCCGGGCTAATGTGCCGCAAGAGCTAAGTCGGGCCGTCGACTTTAAAACAAGCGCTTAATGGGAGGCAACCCATCGGTTTTGTATTTCTTATCCTTTTGCTTTTTGTTATTTCTTTTTCTTGTTTCTTATCATGTTAAAATTTCCCACCTTGACTTTACTAGGAGGATTCAATTACATTGAGGACAATGTAAGGTTTAAGTGTGGGGGAGTGGTTAAGCATGTTTTTAAAACAAAAATTACAAAAAAATGAAAAAAAAAAAAAAAAAAAAGTTTTTACTTAAAAATTCCAACTTTTAAAGATTTTAGATTCACTAGCATATTTCTAGGTATGTTTACATAGAGATTTTGACCGACATAATTGAACTTGGAAATGTTAGAGAACTACATTCGGATTTCTTGTTTGTTTGAGTGTTAAATAATGGATTTAATCATGCCGGTGATGCGAATTTGGTGCAGGGAGAAGTGCGTTATTAGAGTTCTTGATCAATCATTAGTGGAGACTACCCGTATTCATATCATGAGAGGCACCGACCAGAAATCTTCCATCTACTAAAGAGCTTCTTTTGAGTGTGTGTCACCGTACGTTAATTCCGGGTAGAATGGTGAGCTACCCAACCTCCCACCACTAAAAGCACTACTCTTTGATCTCTTGAGTGCTAATTTTGTCAATCATGAGGGTGACGTCCATGGATGAAAGCTTCCTTCTTGTAGTTCGATTTGCAGTTAGCACCATTCTCGCGCGACAACAACGGATCCATAGAAACACATTCATCATCAACAAGGAGCGACATCAAAATTTACAAGGAAAGTTGGAAAAGTTTAAGGTTTATAAGCAACAAAACGAGAAAAAGAGCAAATTTCAAATACAAGTAAAGCAACATACAAAGAGCGGATTTTACATATATGTTGAAGACTTACAATACAATGAGGTAATTTTATATCCAAGTATGAAGACTTATTCATGAAAGCGAAGAAAAGTAAAAAGGTGAGAATTTTTGAAATTTATGATTTCAAGACGATACAAGTTGTGAAGAATCAAGCGGTAAAATACTTCTCCCACGGCCATGGTTTATTTTGTATTTAATTTCTCTTGTGAAAAAAAAAAAAAAAAAAAAAAAAAAAAAAAAAAAAACAAGAGAAATATTTGTTCTTATTTAATAAGCCGTGGGGAAGGAAAATTTATAAGGAAGTTTCAAGCGACAAGGATATTTAAGGTAAAAAGGGTTACAAATTGTTAAGGATTTATGAAATTCAAGGGTTTATCATCAATAGTTGAAACCGAAGACGAAGATCAAGACGAGGAGCGGAAGACGTTTCTATTGGATGCCGTGAGAGTGGTGTTATCATAATTGGCGATCGGATGTGAAGGTAAGTAAGTAATCTCATCCTCGATAAAAATGGTTGATTTCCTTTCTTAGAGATCGTCAGAAAAATGGTTTTTCAAAATATTAAAAGATGTGGGTTTTTAAAAAATATTTCGGAAGTTATCCTTCCCACCATTCAACGTGTCGCAGGAATTCTCTTTTCATTCCTACCTGCACACATGTGAGAACCATAAAAAAGCTGTCTTTTTGAGTGCAATTATCATAAAATCCTATTTGGTGAGGCAGAAGTCGAGGCGAAATGCTTATTGATCGTTTCTCAAACACGCATTCTCTCATTATGGTGTGGTTATTTCTCACTCAACAATTAAGAACGAGAATATGTTCTTTAGTATTTCTAACTTCTTATTACTAGCATGCAGAAACTCTATGTCTTCATAACTCTTTGGATGCTTGTGACGCTTGAACGCTTTGAAGTTGTGAGTTTTTAGTTTGATTTGCTCGAGGACTAGCAAAGTCTAAGTGTGGGGGAATTTGATAGGTGTAGAATACACCGTATTTACTATATAGTAGTTTATGCTTTCTTTGCTATTTTTCTTGTAAATTATGTATTTTACGCTTGTTTTGAGTTTTATAGCTACTATTGGAGTCGCACGGAGGAAAAGAAGAAGAAATCACCCAATTTGAGCCAAAAGGGCAAAAAGGTCATTTTGCAGGCAATTGATATATGGAGCCCGATTGAGGTTAAGGGGCAACCCAATTGGAAGAGTACTAAATCCAGGCCCAATCATGGTTAAGGGGTTGATATCAGGGTGCCCCTTATCACCTACCAGTGGGTGCACTTATCTATGGGGTGTACCTATCCTATATCGTTCTAACCCTAGGTCGAGGAAATGTCTTATTCATTTCATCACTTAAAGAACAGAGAAAAAAAAATGGTGGCGCAGCCATGAAACGCATCCGCTGCTATTAAACCTCAGTTCTTTGTCGTTAATGGATCGAGAAGCTAGGGTTTTCTTTATTTCGGTGGTCTTTGTGAATGGGTATTATGGCGAGTGATGATTGAGAGAAGCGAGATGAAATCAGAGATCGACTCGATAAGAAATCGACGATGAGGCTCGATCTGTGGAAAATACAAATGGTGGTGGTAGCTGTAATTGAGCAAGGGATTGAGTGGAAGAAGGGTACACAGGGGATTGAATCGATTAGGGTCAATTGGTGTTAATCGGGTATGGTATTGAAGCTCAGAGAAGAAATCAGGGAGTGAATGAGTTCTGGTGGTGCTGTGAGAAATTAGGGTTCCGATCTATTGCCGTTCGAATTGAGATGGGTTTGTGATGGATCGAGAACTGGAGGAATTAATGAAGAAATTGGTGGCTGCTGTTTGAAGATTGAAAATGGGATTGTCTCAGAGAGTTTGATTTTCTTTATGGGTGTTGCCTATAATCGAAAATAAGAGATATGGAAATGGATTGGAGCTTGGTGATTGAAGCCACGTTGATAAATGGAATGAATTGAATAGATGAATGATAGGATTTGCACGGGAGAAGAATCGGCTGAAAAATGGCTTGCGAATTGTCTAAAAACAGTAGAAACTCGGCCAATTTTCCCCTCGTGAGCCGAATCGGACCGATCCGAACGATCCAGATGACCGATCCCAACCGAGCCCGATGACCGATTCCGGTGAGTGAATAGGATTAAGTCGGCGAGTTAGCACTGATTGATGAATCGACTCATCCGAGTAAGCCCGATTAGGCGAGTCGAAGCTAACTCGAGTCCGACTCACTCCCTCTCCTTGACCTTTGACTGACGGTTGACTGACGGTTGACTAGTTTGACCGTTAGTCCTAATCTGATAGACCGGACGAATATTCCGTCGAATATTCTCTCGACGACAAAATTTTCGGGCGGCCGTGCGGCGACGTTTCCGGCCAAATTCCGGCCATAATCCCAGTTTTCCGGCGACAAAAATTCCAGAATTTTCTATGGACCTTTCTCATGGGTGTGAAGACTTGGGCTAGGAATTGGATGGAGAATTGGACTCAAATTTGGAAAGAGAAGGTGGAAGAGAAGAGAAAGACTTGAATTTGGAAGTTGAATTGCAAAAGGAAAAGGATTCTAATCCTTAGAAGATTTGGAGAATTTTGAAGCCTATAAATAGAGAAGTTTTCTACAACTTCTACACACCTCTCGACACACACATCACTTGTGTTTTTGCTTGCTTTTCTAAGATTTTTCTTTTTAGTTATTTGTGTGAACTCTTGAAAATTCTCTTTTTAATTATTATTATTTGTGTGAATTTCAAAAACATGAGTAGCTAATTTTCTTATTGATTGAGGATGAATTCCTAGTTCTTAACATGATTTGAGTTTTTGTTTTCAAATTCTATCTTGAAGTTTTTCACATAATTATCGCTTGTTTTTACTAATAGGAGTGATCTTAAAGACACTCATGATTGATTGATAGATTGTTTGGAGTGCACGCTAAATTGATTTGTTAATTCGATCTAAAGCTAGTGAAAGTTAGGAGATAAGTAATCGTTTCTTGACTCTTTACATAAGTAGCAAACACGAGACCTTGCGGAGGGATTCCGTGGAGCAATTGTGTGTAGAAACAACGTTAGCAAGTAGACCTTGAGCTAAGAGTCTAACTACTAATATCAACCTAAGAAATTCACAAAACTTAATGCATGAGCCAAGTTACATCTAGGTTGAGCTAATTCTAGGTGGTTTGGTGATTAGAATCCGGTAGTCGAGAACTTCCGTGTCCGGTGATACAAGGGATTTAGGGGTTTAGCACTGAGCTAGCTGCTTTACCTACGGTTGGTGATAATTTGTGACTAATAACAAGTAGAATAGAACATAACTTGATTCATTGTTTCGTAACGAAGAAGGATTCCTTGATCTTCTCTCTCTTATTGTTTTCATCTTTCAACTTTCAATTTTAATTGCTTTCTTTATTTTTATTTTTGCTTTTTACACCCCCCTTTCGTGACAACTTTTACAACTAAAGATCACTTGCTCCTCGTGGGAACGAACTTGACTTCCATTATATTATTTTTAATTGAGTGGAAATTTTGAATTAATTTGATTGCACCTACGACACGCATCAAAACCTTTTGGGAGAGCTTGCAAAGTTGCCTTTTCTGAGAGTGTAGTATTTTTCTCCTGACCGAGACTTGTCGTCTGGTGGAAATAGGTAAGACCTATTTATACAAGTCGAGATTGAAACGTACCCTGGCCTCATGAAGGAAGAGAGTAAAGGGTGAAATAATGAGAGGAGGTGGTAACCGCAAGGTGTTTATGGGTGAAAACGTTTTCACCATTATTTCCTCATTTATTTGACCGCTTTATTCCTTTTCACGCTTTCTTAATGTGAGCGTAGTGTACGCTACAAGTCAGACCGCCAAACCAAAACCATGGAAAGCATCCCCCAGTTTGTGTTGATATCTCGAGTGTTGGTTGCACCTTGAGTGCAAGTGGCAATGCCAGAGCTGCTAGGGGCGTGCGTGGCATGTGCGGAATGCCTTGGTGGTAGGTTGTACGTTGAGTGTAAGTGGCAATGCCAGAGCTGCTAGTGGCGTGTGTGGCATGTGCCAATGGCATGTGCGGAATGCCTTGGTGGTAGGTTGCACGGTTTGCAAGTTAGGCTACCCGCCGAGCATGTTGGCATGTGCCAATGGCATGCGTGGCCGTTAGAGCGGGCCTTGGTAGGAAAAGCTACCGGCGAGCATGTTAGCATGTGCCAATGGCATGCGTGCGTGGCCTTGGTAAGAAAAGCTACCGGCGAGCATGTTGGCATGTGCCAATGGCATGCGTGGCCGTTAGGGCCGTGGCCTTGGTAAGAAAAGCTACCAAGAGCATGTTGGCATGTGCCAATGGCATGCGTGGCCGTTAGGGCCGTGGCTTTGGTAAGAAAAGCTACCAACGAGCATGTTGGCATGTGCCAATGGCATGCGTGGCCGTTAGGTCGTGGCCTTGGTAGGAAAAGCTACCGGCGAGCATGTTGGCATGTGCCAATGGCATGCGTGGCCGTTAGGGTCGTGGCCTTGGTAGGAAAAGCTACCAGCGAGCATGTTCGCATGTTCCAATGGCATGCGTGGCCGATTTGGCCTAGGTTGCATGGTTTGTAAGCCTAGGGCGCTATATTTGGCATGTGCCAATGGCATAGCGGCTTGGAAATATGGCTTGTGGTACGTGTTGGCATGTGCCAATGGCACGTCGGCCATGTTGACCTAGTTGCACGTTTGGCAAGCCTAGGGCGCTATATTTGGCATGCGCCAATGGCATAGGGGCTTGGAAATATGGCTTGTGGTACGCGTTGGCATGTGCCAATGGCACGTACGGCCATGTTGACCTAGTTGCACGTTTGGCAAGCCTAAGGCGCTATATTTGGCATGCGCCAATGGCATAGCGGCTTGGAAATATGGCTTGTGGTACGCGTTAGCATGTGTCAATGGCACGTACGACCATGTTGACCTAGTTGCACGTTTTGCAAGCCTAGGGCGCTATATTTGGCATGTGCCAATGGCATAGCGGCTTGGAAATATGGCTTGTGGTACGCGTTGGCATGTGCCAATGGCACGTACGGCCATGTTGACCTAGTTGCACGTTTTGCAAGCCTAGGGCGCTATATTTGGCATGTGCCAATGGCATAGCGGCTTAGTTTGGCATGGTTGCCAATGAGTGCGATATGTAGTTTGGTTTTGTCGTCGCCGCCATGGTGCGCGGTGTGCGGCTTGGTTTTAGCGTTGTTGCCATGGTGCGCAGTGTGTGGCTTGGTTTGGCATTGTTGCCATGGTGCGCAGTGTGCGGCTTGGTTTAGCATTGTTGCCATGGTGCGCAATGTGCGGCTTGGTTTGGCATTGTTTCCATGGTGCGCAGTGTGCGGCTTGGTTTGGCATTGTTGCCATGGTGCGCAATGTGCGGCTTGGTTTGGCATTGTTGCCATGGTGCGCAGTGTGCGGCTTGGTTTGGCATTGTTGCCATGGTGCGCAATGTGCGGCTTGGTTTGGCATTGTTGCCATGGTGCGCAGTGTGCGGCTTGGTTTGGCATTGTTTCCATGGTGCGCGGTGTCTTGTGGGTTTGGCATTGTTGCCATGGTGCGCGATGTGCGGCTTGGTTTGGCATTGTTGCCATGGTGCGCGGTGTGCGGCTTGGTTTTGGAATTAGGGTTACGTGTCGAAAACCCTAATCTGGTATTTTGAAAAAATACCCCTATTAATTATTTACACCTGAGTTAAATGCTCTTAGTTAATGTGTTGCGGGTAACACTAGGTCATGGGGTTTTACGATTTTACCCCTTGTTTAAAAACCACCATCAACACCTAGTCAACTTTTAATTAATTGAATTGACTTTAATATATTAACTAACCATTTTTAGCTTTATCAAAATTTTAATTATGGGAATTAAAAATTGTATTAATTAAATGAAGAGGTTACATGCAATACCGTTGGAGATGGATTTTTTTTTCTCCCGAATTTTAAGGAAAGACAGATCGGGAATATCTTATTTGTGTTGCCACATAGGAAGCACACACAATGACCATTGGAGAAGCTCTAAGGATGGAGTAGATTTCTCTAACCTGTGGGTCATGACTTCACTATTCAATTCGTTGCACACTTCAACGTGAGAGGATCTTTGGTTAAGTATCTTTTCAAGTACATACACAAGGGTAGCTTCCTACCATTTAGAAGGTGAGCAACAAGTGTTTTTCAAGGATAGGGATGACTTGGCCTTTTTTTGGGTAGGGAATAATCGAAAAATTTCTAAGGGTAGAATCATACCGATTCTAGAACAGAAATATCATAACATTTATAAAGGATACAAATAAACGAATAATTTGACCAACTAAGATTTGTTTTAGCTTTTTCTTGGGTACATTTTTATGTTCTTGAGCACAAACTAAGGTTTATTGATAATTTATTTGTAAGGATAATATAATGGTTGCTCATTTGTTACCCCTTTTTAAGCATAAGCATAAAACAGACCCGTGAATCTGGCATTCTCGGTATTTCTGAACGAAAGTAGCCGCGTCGTCTTCCATGGTCGGCCAGGAGTACCTCTCGTGTATCTGCAGGAATAGTTTCTGTTTCCCTTGGTGTTCGCCTTCGTGCATTTCTCTTAACATAACTGGGATTTACATACAGCTCAAACACCTTAGTAGACTTCCCCCGAAACTCTTGCGATATAAAACCCCATCATGGAACACGAATCTTTTGGACTTCTGTCTTAGCTTGGACGCATCCTCTTTGCTAGTAGGAAGAATGCCATCGCGAAGGAAAACAATGTACGGCTCCCGCCAGTCCCAGTGTGACGATGTTGAGGACTTACATCGACATGGGGCGCCCGGCAATTTGGACACGCTTTCGGAGTAATCGGGATTGGGTTTCCATCTCCGGCCAATAGTATCCAAGTCGTTATAAACGACGGTAGAGGGTTACTACGATGTTATTCCACGAGACTTCGGTATGAACATGTTCAAGTCGTTGTTGTGCTTCCTCTTTCCCGAGACACCTTAACGAGAGCCGTGCTGGATTTCGATGATACGAGAACACCTTGAAGCATAAAGAAATTCCGCAAAGTCTTGAGGTCGACCTTCCCTTGGAAAAGTGAGTTGTTGAGTTCTTGAATGATAGGAGTTCTCCGGTCATCGTCTTCGGCTTTCTCGGGTTGTGAAAGCCACGTTGAAGCTATGGTTCGTCGTTTCTTGTCCGGGTTTCCTCGGCTCCTTGAACCGTAGCTTTGAGGCTAGTGTAGCTAAGCGGTCGGCATGCTTGTTGCTTGCTACGGCCGACATGTGTGATGGTTGCTTCGGCGAAATAGTTTAGTAATTTTTGTGCTTCAGTCCTGTATGGTGCCAGCGTTAGTTCTTTCAATGCATAGATCCCGTTTACCTGGTTGATGAGTAATTTGGAATCTCCTCTTATCTCCAAACGCGTGGCCCCGACTTGTTTAGCTAGTGATAGTCCAATGAGGAAGGCTTTGTATTCAGCTGAGTTATTGGTGCATGGAAAGTCTAGCTTGAAAGAGTGCGAGAAGACTTCTCCAGCAGGAGATACTAGTACAACACCCGCTCCTCCTCCAGTATTAGTCTTTGGGGTGGAAGAGCCGTCGAAGAACAAGCAGCCATGTTTCTTCTTTGACTAAAAAGATATCCGGAAAGTCTCCGGGAGATCTTCTCGTAACTCTCGCGGTGTTTTCTCCTGGAATGCTTTGCTAACAGTCTGCAATGCCTGTCCTTTTATGGCCCTTGGGGAAACACACGTTATGTCGAACTCTGACAGCTACAAGAGCCATTTAGCCGGCCTCCCTATCAGGGCAGGTTTCGAGAGGAGAAACTTTACAGGGTCTGATTTGGATACTAGCACCACCTTATTAGAGAGGAGGTAGTGCCTGAACTTTTGGATGGAATAAATCAGTGCTAAACACGCCTTTTCCGCCTTGGGGTATCTGAGTTCAGCGTCTCTCAACGTTCGACTGAAATAGTATATGGGGTATTCCATTCCTTTGTCGTCCTCTTGCGCGAGGAGAGCTCCGATGGCAGTATCGCTAAAGGCTGTGTAGAGACATAGTGGTTTCCCTCGCATAGGAGGCTTCATGACGGTTGGGGAGGACAGTATTTGCTGGATCTTCTGGTATGCTTTTTGCTGAGACGTAGTCCATGTGAAATTTGCTCCTTTTTTTAGCAAAGGAGTAAACGTAGTGGTGAGTCAGTGCCATCCCTTTATGAAGCGACGAATGTAGTTTACCTTGCCCATGAAACTCTGGAGATCCTTTACGGTTCGTGGTGGCGGCATCGTGAGGATAGCTTGCGTTTTGACTGGATCAACTTTTATTCCTGCGGCCGTTACTTGGAATCCCAAGAATTTCCCCGAAGAGACACCAAAGGCGCATTTCAAAGATTCATCTTCAACTTGTATTCGCGGCATCTTTCGAACACTTGTCGCAGCGTTTCTGGATGATCCGCTCGAGTCTTCTATTTAACCACCACATCATCTACGTAATCTTCGACTTGCTTGTGCATCATATCGTGGAAGATGGTAGTTATGGCGCGTTGGTAAGTAGCGCCAGCGTTCTTCAGACCGAAAGGCATTACTGTGTAATAAAAGTTTCCGAGAGGGGTTCGGAAAGCAGTCTTACTCGCGTCGTGCTCATGCATCTTTATCTGGTTGTAGCCGCTATATCCATCCATGAAAGAGAACATACCATGTCCACCGGGTAGCGTCTACCGGATGTCGATGTTAGGTAGCGGAAATCGTCTTTAGGGCGACACTTGTTCGGATCTCTGAAATCGACACAACATCCGATCGACCATTCTTCTTTTTAACGAGAACGATATTGGCCAACCAAGTAGGATGGTGAATAGGTTTGACAAAACCAGCGGCTAGTAATTTCTGGACCTCCGCCTTGATTTGTTCTTCTACGTCGTGTCTGAATTGTCTTGGTGGATGCTTGACTGGTTTGGATCCAGGGGTATCACGTGCGAGATGGTGGGTGACCAGTTTTTCCATCCAAGCCGGAGCATTTCTTCGTAAGTCCATGCGAAGACGTCCTGGTATTCTTTGAGTAGGTCGACTAGCTTTGAGCGTTCCGCGGGATGTAGAGTCGAACGATCGAGAATGGGTCGCGGAAATTCCTCATTCCCTATATTGACGGTTTCGAGTTCGTCGGTGGTTAAGTCGGTCCCATCTTGTAGCTTACGAGGGCGTACGGAACTTCCACTGGTTATTGTGAAGACATTCTTTCGGGCGGAGAGACCGGGTCATGGTCTCCCCTGCTAATTGCTAACAGCGGTGATAATGTGTGAGCTTTCCCTTTTTTGCTTCGTCTTGCGGTAAGGGTGCACTCTCGCTTAGTGCGGGCACGGGTTACGCCCGGTGGCGAGAGACCGTAGGTCCCGCCTTACGAGAGATGGTGGAAGGACGGTCTCCTCTGCGGGTATCTCCGGTTGTCGCTATCTCGAGCGATGTACATTTTGGTAGCTTGGCCTTGAATCTTGGTCGCCACACCTTTTGAACCCTCCTTCGGCCCATGTGCTTCTACGCATGGCTTGGTTCATAGGGGGACGGTGGCGCGGGAATACGAACAACTTCTCCGTTCAATACTATTTTCAGGCATTGGTGGTATGTTGAAGGGACGATTTTGAGATTATGCAGCCACGGCCTTCCCAGTATCATGTGGTAGTCTGGTTCTTTTTTAATTACTTCAAACTTCACGCTTGATTGGATTGGCCCTCTGCCGGCTCCAAGTTGATGTAGCCGTATGTGCTAGTTTGGTTGCCTTCAAATCTGTCATCGTAGTGGGTTGTCGTACGATCTCGTTAGGTCGTACCACAGCAGCTTTAAGTGTCTTGAGAGTGATGACATTGGAAGATGCACCCGTGTCAATGAGCGCTCTTGAAACTCTATGTTCTTGACGAGAGCCGTAACATGCAAGGCCGGTTGTGACCGTCTTCTACCATCATGTCATCATCGGTGAAAACAATATTGTTGGCGGATCTTCCGGGGATCCTTGGAGTCCCCGTGGGTGTAGGAACTAGTGATGCGTTTAGTGCTATTCGGTTGATAGCAGAGAATATTTTTATTCGCTGGTCCTTGGAGAGGTGCAGCAATTCACATAAGTTTTCTACCAACATAGTCGCCTCCTGGTCCGCTGGCTTCCAGTCAGTGACGAAACCGTTGATTTGAGAATGCTCATTCGGGATGTTAGTCCCCTGCTCTTGACCTCCTAGGGAACATGAATCACTTATCCCCGATGTTAGATTGATGAGGAAGTCGAGTATGCTGTTAATCGCATCCTTCATTAGGTCCATGTTTTTGGCGTGGATCTCCCGAGCACGCATCGTCAGTCAACCAGTCTTGGGACCTCTTCATTGGTGGTATTGCTTCCAGAAATTGAGGAGTTATCATGACCTTGAGCGGGATCAATGTTTGTGGAGATCGCCTGATAGCCGACCATGCTTGCGTGAAATTTGAGGATGGAAGCTAGAATTTGATATTGTAACCGAAAGATCAATCCTCCTGCCGTGGTCGCCAATTGTTTATGGGTAAAAATCGTTTCTGCCGATTTCGGTAAATTCGGTAGGTGAGTGAGAAACTGGTTCAAACCCTAAACAAATGTGCTTTCGACGTGAGCACTTTATAGATTCGAGAGATCAATCTGCATACAAGTCCGGCCTAAACCAGAAATGGCCGTTCCGGACTTGCTTCGGTCACAAATTGGAGGAGAAGGGTTGATTTGGGGAGGGAAGCAAAGAAAGGTGTTGAGACCAGAATAATTCTAGGAGAGTAGTATCTCGACTTGTATCAGAAAGTAAAAGCTTGGGAAGCTTGCAAGAGATGAAAGCTTTTGGGAGAGCTTGCAAAGTTTCCTTTTCTGAGAGTGTAGTATTTTTCTCCTGACCGAGACTTGTCGTCTGGTGGAAATAGGTAAGACCTATTTATACAAGTCGAGATTGAAACGTACCCTGGCCTCATGAAGGAAGAGAGTAAAGGGTGAAATAATGAGAGGAGGTGGTAACCGCAAGGTGTTTATGGGTGAAAACGTTTTCACCATTATTTCCTCATTTATTTGACCGCTTTATTCCTTTTCACGTTTTCTTAATGTGAGCGTAGTGTACGCTGCAAGCTGTGACCGCCAAACCAAAACCATGGAAAGCATCCCCCAGTTTGTGTTGATATCTCGAGTGTTGGTTGCACCTTGAGTGCAAGTGGCAATGCCAGAGCTGCTAGTGGCGTGCGTGGCATGTGCCAATGGCATGTGCGGAATTCCTTGGTGGTAGGTTGTACGTTGAGTGTAAGTGGCAATGCCAGAGCTGCTAGTGGCGTGTGTGGCATGTGCGGAATGCCTTGGTGGTAGGTTGCACGGTTTGCAAGTTAGGCTACCAGCGTGTGTGTTTGGCATGTGCCAATGGCATGTGCGGAATGCCTTGGTGGTAGGTTGCACGGTTTGCAAGTTAGGCTACCAAATGAGCATGTTGGCATGTGCCAATGGCATGCGTGGCCGTTAGTAATGTGGCCTTGGTAGGAAAAGCTACCTGCGAGCATGTTGGCATGTGCCAATGGCATGCGTGGCCGTTAGGGCCGTGGCCTTGATAAGAAAAGCTACCAAATGAGCATGTTGGCATGTGCCAATGGCATGCGTGGCCGTTAGGGCCGTGGCCTTGGTAAGAAAAGCTACCAGCGAGCATGTTGGCATGTGCCAATGGCATGCGTGTCCGTTAGGGCCGTGGCTTTGGTAAGAAAAGCTACCAGCGAGCATGTTGGCATCAACAAAATCATCATCTTTATACAAAAACCTAAAAAGAAAAAAAAATCATCATCTTTCTTCATCTTCAACATTCAAAATCATCATCATTGTAGGATCATAATATCGCAACATACAAGGCTCGCGGGATTAATAAACGACGGTGTCGCGAGGGAGTCGCAGGGAGCTAAAATAAACGACGCAATGAATAACGACAGGCAAAACATAAAGAAGACGTGAGATCCGGCGAGGGTTAAGAAGTGTCGCGAGAGTGAATGTTTGTGCATCTGCGACACTTCGCGAGACATTCCCGAAAATAAAGGGTAGCTTAGCTGTCATCCACTATGTATTACCCTATATAAATGGCTAAGTGAGTCTGTAAAGAGAGAGATTTTTTGGGAATTGTTGGGCAAGTCATTAGGAGAGAGAAAGTTTAAGAGTGCTTTAATTTCTAAGTGTAATTCTATTTTCTTGTGTAAACAATTCATGGATTCAATCAATAAATATTCTTGATCTTACATCTTTCAATGGACTAATTAAGCAAAATCGAGTAAGGGGTGTAGTATGGGATTTCCCGCTACTACATATGCGCTAGAAACAGGGACCTAATCTTGTTGGTTCAAGAAAGTTTAGAAAAAAACGGCTACTGTTGGTGGTGAATTCAATTGGATCTATAAACTTTAAGAGAAATTTCCATGAAAAGTAATTATTGTTCATACTTTTTATTTAGATCTATAAAATTTAGGTTCAAAAATGGAAGTTTTATGGAAGAAATCACACTTTCAGGGAGAAAATACCGTCAACAATTCAAGAACATAAAAAAAAGGGTTTGATGTGATAAAATTCAAGGAAGAAAGCTAATTTTTTAATGGAAGATTTCATATTCAGGAGAAAAAGAAAAGAGGAAAATTGTTGAAGGAAATTAAGGAAGAACGAAGAAAAGGATAAGAACAAAAAACGCGTGATTTTTATCACAAAAGGAAGCTCGCACAGATGGTTTGAGTTGGAGCGAAGAAGCTTGATGTCGCAAGATCAAATCTCGCCACAGTCATATTTTTTCAAATATTTTTGAACTTTCAAGAGGGGAAAAAATGGAATAAAGCTATAGCATTGTGTGTTTCCTTCGCAAGCAGCAAGTAGCCCAGATGGTCATTCGCGAAGAGAACAAGCTTGGGGTTGCGAGTTCGAATCCCACCTTTTACATATTTTTTAAACTTCCGAGAGCGAAGAAGTGAATAAAGTTATAGTATTGTGTGTTTCTTTCACAAACAGCAGCTAGCACAATTGGTCACTGGCGAAGAGTATAAACCAGAGGTCGCGGGTTCGAACCTCCCTCCTCGCAAAGAATTTTTTGCTTCGCAAAAAGGGAAAAAAAATGTATAATCTCGCAAGGTTGTTTCGTTATCTCGTAAACAAGAGGCAGCACAGTTGGTCACCTGCGAGGTTAATGAGTTCATGGTCGCGAGTTCAAGTCCCATTGAACGTCCATTTTTTGCATGGATTTTTCAAACAGTATCTCGCAAGAAGAAAGTAGGTGATCATTTCGCGAAACACTTCGCAGAGGCATGGCTAGCACGGTTGGTCGGGAGGCATGAATGCGAGCGGAAAGGTCGCAGGATCAATTCTTGCTCTCGCACACTTATTTTTGTTATGCGAAATTTCGCACAGACTTTGCTTATCTCGCAAAGAAGAAAGTTGATGATTATCTCGCGAATGAATTTCGCGAGAGAGGGTTAGAACAGTTGGTATGGTGCGAGAATATGCAAGAGGCAGGTCAAGGGTTCAAGTCTCACTTCTCACATTTCTTTTTGCTGCGCGAGATTGACAACAACAAACCACAAAACATAGCATGAGGCAAAGAACATGGAGCGGGAGTTTCGCATGATGGATTCACAATACTTATTATATTTAGAGGATTAAGTACTTCTTATATTTCTCAAAGGATACTTCATACTTCTTATATTTAGAGGATTAAGTACTTCATATACTTCTTCAAGGATACTTCATACTTCGCATAATTCAAGAAACGATACTTCATATATACCTCAACATACAAGATATATGGTTTTAATGGCACTGCAAACAAACCAAAGGGAGAGGTTCACATGAGAATACCTCTACAAGGGTTATCAACTGATGTTTTATTCTGTGTGGTTGACGTGGAATCCCCGTATAATGCACTGATTGGGAGGCCATGGCTTCATGAAATCTTGGGGGTCGCGTCAACATACCATCAATGTATAAAATTTCCACATCCAAACGGCATTGGTATCATACAGGGAGACTGGAAGGAGTCGCAACAGTGTCATGAGGTCGATATAGAAAGCTGCGAAGAAAGAAATGCCAAAAGAAAGGGTTGGAAGCAACATGTGAGAAATGAACAGAGAAAGGAGAAACTGATGGTAGATGCTATAGAAGTGAGGGCTGAACATATCTCGCGCGGTGAATCCCTGGAGACAGACCAATATTATGACAATAAAGAAGCAAAAGATATGAGGAACAAAAGACATAAGAAGTGAATAATCAATAAAAGCAAAATGCAAAGTAGCAAATGAAGTAATGATGTGCGAGAATCTCATGATCAAGAGTATCTGAGAATTCGATTAAGGCACAAAATGAAAATACAACAAATGAAATAGATTTATGCGAATGCTTCGCAAACAAATATCAACAAATAATGAAACATGAATGATTGAATGATTTAACAAAGATGAATGCGCAAAAGAATGGGACGAACCTTTATGGCGTACACCCTAGTTCGCGAATAACATTTCGTAAGAGGCAAATGTAAGACCTAAAGTGCGTCATATAAGGGGGTATCTCTCGCCATGGTTCAGGGGGAAGGTTACACCGCTCCTGAAGCCTGAACCATGAAAATTTGGGGCCCATGAAAGCCTATCCTGGAGAGGTACCTTGGATTCCCAACTATATATGTAGGTTATACCCTGGTTGGGCGACCGAGGGTCTCTTCCAAGGAGTCGAGTGTATGCTCAAGGCGCCGAGGTACACGGTTGAGCCGAGTGCCCGGGATGGATGAACCTACCCCGGCCATTCTTGGCAAGTCTTGGCATGCGTTGCACTCGCCCGAAGAAAACTCCACTTAGGGTGCAGTCTCGTAACCATAAACCATATAGGTATAAGGGATAAGAGGCTGCGAAAACAACTGGTTGTTGTTAAGACCGGATGGGAGGAGCTAGTCTTGTATGGCCGATGTTTCGCCTCCTTGAAGGGGCAACCGGGGAGATGATAAGGGCGACGCTCTCCATTAGGGGGGGTGTCAAAACAGACGCAAATGTCATAAGGCTAAGTTTTCGCAAGAGAATTTAGGCTCGTCATATTTGTGCAATGATCCTTTAGAGGCAATAATACTAACGCGAGGGTAAGGCGAGATCAATGGGTCTTTACATGACAGTGTACGGACGTCCTGCGATTTCGTCGCAAGACGGCAATGTCATGGGGCTTTATGTTCGCAAGGATATATAGGCCTGTCATATTGTCGCAACTAAAACATCCTGCAGAGGCAAAAATACTTGGAAAATGATAAGGCAAGATCAATGGGTCTTTACATGCAAGTGTAAAGACGTCCTGCGATTTTGTCGCGATGAAAGGTGGCAGGGGAAGACCTCTAATTAGGGAGGTCTAACTCGGAAGACCACACAAAAATGATAAGGCAAGGTCAATGGGCCATTGCATAAGCGGCCTGCGACTTTGTCGCAGAGCGAAGAATTAAAATCAAATCCCTAATTGGGATGGGTTTACTTCATAAAAAATTCCATGAGCGAACATGCTCGCAAGGTTGTCTTAAATAAGAAAGGAAGAAAGAAATATGGGAATTACTCAATCAAAGAGTTCAATTATTCACACAACAAGGAATCCTGGCAAATTACAAAGAGAGTTTAATTCTCTACATCAGCATTATCAAATATAGAGGATGGTTGAGACTTTTCTGCGCCTTTATCAGCTTCGCCTCCTTCAGTTGGTGGATTTTCATCAGAAATATGCTCATCACCTTCGTTCTCGCCAGTTACTGGATTTTCATCAGAAGTCTTTCTATTTGGATCTTCATCAACAACTTCCTTATCAGGGAGATCTTCGCTGCTTTCATATTCATAATCACTATCTGGAGCATTAGGAACTTCATCATCACTTACTTCTAAAGGATCGACGTGAATAGGATCAAGAGACTTCGACAGCAAAATATTATTCACAAGAACTTCTGCTTTAAGAGGGAATTGGCGAAGCAATGCCTTTTGACGATTCTTACTATCAATGTCCTTACAATAAGACATATAATCAAATCTTCGCTCTGCACGGTCGCGAGAACGAGCAAGATGCGCGGAGAGTAGTCCATTTTCCTTGCGAATTTTAGAATAATCGACTCCGAGGGTGGAGATAGTGGAACGAAGCTTTCTCTCGAGTCCGCATAACAAATACACAAGATCGTAGAAAATTCTTATCGAACATTATTGGCATTTTCGGGGTAATAAACCATTCATGGAATAAATACATAAATTAAGATAGTCAAATAATTTGACTACCTTCCTTTGAGAAGTAAGATGTTGAATTAAAGTCTGCGGTTATTCCCCAAACGGTCCATGACATCATCAAATGAATCTCCAACTAAGCCTTTCAATCGAGATCGCAAATTCTTTTCATTGGAAACAAGTATGGAATTTTCGGTCGCCAAAGTAGAGTTGGATTTTTCTAATTTGACACATTGTTCTTGGAATTGCTTCGCTTTTACACTCAAAGTTATTCTGCCTTGAATAAGTTTATCTCTCTCGGCAGTAATTTCTTCAAGTTGGTTTTTCAAAGTATGCTTAGCTTGTTCGTGTTCTTCACATAACTTTTGACAAGCGTTATACTGCTGCGAGTAGCTCGCCATATTATTCAACAGAGAACGTTTCTCTTGAGAAAGAGTTCGATTCTCATCTGATAAAGTTTCCAACTCCAAATTAGTTTTAGTCAAAGCATAAGAGAGGCGAGATAAGTCATTACTTAATGAGTCTTGCTTTTGCGATAAATCAAAGTTCTCTTTAGACAAGTTATTTATTTGATCAGCTGCATAGGTATGAAGATTATCTAAGAGATTATACTGCTCCATCCAAGAATCTCTTTCAACTCGAACTTCTTCAACGATAGACTCCGTCTGATATATCTCCATTATTCGTTTATGGTTTAATACTTTGAAGACGAGCAAGGGTTTGAGTTGTAAAAAAAAAAAAAAAAAAAAAAAGGAAGGGGGTGGCGAGAGCATACCTTTTAATTCTTCATTCTTCTTGCGAAGGTTATCACGATCTAGCGAGATGTTGTGAAATTTTTGATTTTCAAGGTGGAGATTATCACACTTTACAGCCATAATTTGGAGATCATTCTTCAGCTTACCAATTTCTTGAACTAAAGATGCTTGCGAGACCTTATCAGGACCAAGGTGCTTACTTAAAATCTCGCAGACGTTGGATTTGACAGGATCAGCAGAAGTCTTTTTGGCATCATTCACGAGATCTGAAAGAACCTTAAAGGCCACATCTATACCCTCCACATTTTCTGCTGTTAAAGGAATTTCCTCAATCAAAAAAGACGAGTCATCCTTTGTCAAAGGAGCATTAGGAGAAGAAGAGGTTTCAGGAAAGGAAGTGATTGGAGAAATAGTAGGGGCATTGATAACAGGAGGAGGTGTAAGATTGTTTGTAGCAGGGTTATTATGAGGAACTTGGTCTATGAGGAGTTGAGGTATAGAAATATTGTCATTGGTAATGTTACCAGAAGATAGAGACACAAAATTATCTTGCGAAGATTTCGCAGCAGGAGACGAAGGCTTGAATGAAGGAAATGGAACGTTGGGGGTAACAGATTTAGAGTAGCGAAGCCTTTTGGGAGTATTACCAGTAGTTTTATCATCCTGCGAATGACAAATTAAATAAGAAACAGAGGCAACAATGCATTGTAAATAAAAACAAATGTTTCTTAGATACCTTGTCACTCGCAGACTGTCTTTTTGAAGCCATAGATTTTGCTCGCGAAGAGGGCTTTTGTTGCATGAGGGATTCTTGTTGCGAAGTGGATTTCGATGGCGAGCCCAAAGAAAGAAGGGGGTCCTTCACGGTAAATTTAGTTCTGGGTTGGTTCTTGCTAAACAACAATGGCAGAAAAAGAATCACAAAGTTAATCATACCAGCGTGATTTCAACAAGAAAAACCAATCTCAAATTTAATCAACCACAAAATCAGTCAGATATAGCAAAATTAACAAACCTGGACGCCATGAGAGTAACAACTGGAAGAGAATAGCTAAAGTGATGAAGAAGAAGAATACTTGCAGAATCGATGAAGAAGAAGAACACTTGCATTTTGAAGAAGATGAAAAGGAAAAGGAAAATTCTTCACAGGGGATGCTCCTATAAATAGATGAGAAAAATGTTATGACCGGATAGCATTAAATGCACCGGTAAAAGAGGTAAATATAGACACGTGTAAACGGTCACCACCAAATCCAAGGAAACCTGACGAAAAGAACTTTAGCAGAATCCAAATATACGGCATATTTCCTAATAGGCGAGAAGAGATTGCGAAATTGATTATTCTCTCAGTAACACATGAGGCAAGAAATGACACTTCGTATATAGGAGCTTGGAACTTCGCAAAAGAATAGAGGCAAGTACGTACTTTTCAAATACAGTATTCTTCTGCTCATTCCCTCATTAGCAAAGACCAAAGATTACTACAACAATGATTTTTCCTTAAAGATCGCTCTTCAAGCAATATTCAAGGAAAAAGAGGCAAGATGTAGGATCATAATATCGCAACATACAAGGCTCGCGGGATTAATAAACGACGGTGTCGCGAGGGAGTCGCAGGAGCTAAAATAAACGACGCAATGAATAACGACAGGCAAAACATAAAGAAGACGTGAGATCTGGCGAGGGTTAAGAAGTGTCGCGAGAGTGAATGTTTGTGCATCTGCGACACTTCGCGAGACATTCCTAAAATAAAGGGTAGCTTAGCTGTCATCCACTATGTATTACCCTATATAAATGGCTAAGTGAGTCTGTAAAGAGAGATTTTTGGGAATTGTTGGGCAAGTCATTAGGAGAGAGAAAGTTTAAGAGTGCTTTAATTTCTAAGTGTAATTCTATTTTGTTGTGTAAACAATTCATGGATTCAATCAATAAATATTCTTGATCTTACATCTTTCAATGGACTAATTAAGCAAAATCGAGTAAGGGGTGTAGTGTGGGATTTCCCGCTACTACAATCATCTTTCTTCATCTTCATCATTTTCATATATGGTCCTTATCCACAAAATCATCATCTTTCTTCATCTTCATCATCATCATCATCTTTCTTCATCTTCATCATCTTCATATATGGTCCTTATCAACAAAATCATCATCTTTCATCATCATCATCATCATCATCATCATCATCATCATCATCATCATCATCATCATCATCATCATCATCATCATCATCATCATCTTCATCATCATCATCTTTCTTCATCTTCATCATCTTCATCATCATCTTCATCATCATCATCATCATCATCTTCATCATCTTCATCATCTTCATCATCTTCATCATCATCTTCATCATCATCATCATCATCATCATCTTCATCATCATCTTCATCTTCATCATCTTCATCTTTCTTCATCTTCATCATCTTCATCATCATCATCATCATCATCATCATCATCATCTTCATCATCTTTATCATCATCATCATCATCATCTTCATCTTCATCTTTCTTCATCATCATCATCTTCATCATCATCATCATCTTTCTTCATCTTCATCATCTTCATCATCATCTTCATCATCTTCATCTTCATCATCTTCATATTTCTTCATCTTCTTCATCTTTATCATCTTCATCATCTTGTTTCCACAAAATTAAAATCCTAGAAAAAAGATTTGAGAGGAAAAGAAAAACTAGATCTAGAAAAGAAGAGAGAGAAAGTAAATCTGAGAATGATTCCATCTCTCTTACTTTTTGACTATATATATGGTCCTTATCCAAAAGGGTATTTCTGCCACTACAAGGTGACATTTACATCATCCATGACATCAGCGTAGGACCAAACAATAATTTTTACGACCAAACTATAATTTATATTACTAAATAGGACTAAACAGACATTTGACTGGGTCAAATGGACTAGACTCATCCTAATATATTATTTCTAGGACCAATTGGTATTTCCTACTATTTGCACAGAAGGAAAACAGTGGGTTTGATTTGTTTTTCGTCTTTTTCCACCACAAGGTGGGTTTCCCTTAGGAGACTAATTAATACTTGTTGATGAAGGTTTTTTTTTTTTTTTTTTCATTACTTGGTGATGAAGTTTCTGTTATTTTTTATTTTTATTTTTTTTTAGTTTATGTTCTCACTAATGGGTAATTGAACTTTACTAGCTAGCTATATTTGTATATTGCAGGTGAATTAGGATTTTCGGATCATGACAGTCATCTCAACCGATTATTCTATGAAAAGCAAACACGCTGCCATCTAGCTAATTTAGGAATGAGCGGCTAGCATATGGCTTAGTTTCACCCAAGCAAGATGGTCTTTAAAGTGGCAGATAACTGGTCACCATGCGAATTCAAAAGTAGGATACTCGGGCAAGGGGTAACTTTTGGTTCAAAGCCATTTTTGAGTCTAGTGACAATCTTTTGTTCACGATGCATATTTCGGCTTTGTGCGCAAAAGCTTTACTTGGCAAAAGCGAAGCATTTGAAAACAAAGAACCAACAAACATAACAGTACTGCTTCAAACCTTCCCAGATCTTAATGAACTTTAAAAATTAGGCGATGTATGTGTCTTGCAACTCCTTCCCTACAAATCTATTGAGAAAATGGGTCATTTGTCCAAAAAAATTTAAAACACGGTTCAAATGGACAAGTAAAAAAAAGTATTGGTGAAATAGCCAAAAAAAATAGCAAGGATGAAACTGGATGCATCCTGTGTAAAATAAAAATAAGAAAAAAATATTTGAAAATGGACAGGATGAAACTGGTTACATCATGCCTATTTTTAAATTTTTGTCCATTTAAACAGTATCTTTTTAATTTTTGGCTATTTAAACAGTATCAAAACCTAAGTGTCTTTTTCACCCAGGAATTGTTGATTTTGGCCTTTTTGACCAATTTTGTGAAATCTATTTGTATGTATGTCTATACAAAGAGAGAAATATGTCCATAATGGGGGTCTTCTTGACCTTAATTATTACATTCACCATAAATACATTTTAACCTTCTTTCACGATAAGTAAAATTTGTCGTCGTTATATTTGCTCATTCGGTTTCTAATAAGAAAACAAGAGATCACATCTGTTCACTAAACAAAAATCAGAATTTTTTGCGGCAAAATAACTCCCCGGCCGAGACGGTGGCAATAAATGAATTCTTGTTAACTTTGATGTTATATAACAAAAGCGGTAAAGAAATACTCCCTCCGTTCCTAAATAATAGGCTGGTTTCTATAAATAGATGTTTTTAAAAAAAATAGGCTGGTTTCCTAATTGGGAAAGTCAAATTTCCTGTTACTTTAGCTTTTCTGGGACCACTTTTCTCTTAACTTCTTTTGATGATAAGAGTCATGTGGATCATTTCACTTTACTTCTTTTGCTGACAAGTGTCATGAGGACCATTTCACTTCACTTATTTTATTGACAAGTGTCATGATAACCACTTTCAATGATTAGTACTCTTAATTTCCTTAATTTTCTCTAAAAACAAAACCAGCCTATTAATTAGGAACGGAGGGAGTACATTTCAGTACTTTCCAAAAGAGGTATTGGTGGAATAGGTGAACGACGGAGAAATTCATAAGTTCGAGTCTTAATGTTGTAGGCCAAAGTGAAGCATGTTTTAGGAAAGATAACAACATCCGAGCTCTTGGATTTCAAATAGCAGAACCTTCCACCTAGGATTGGTAAGTGACCCTAAAACTTATTAACTTACACGGGTAAAATTGAAAGCCGACTTGATCCTAACTTAACTTGCCGACGTGCAATTGAAATCCTAAATTCTCAAACCGAATGTGAATTGAATCCTAGAATCTTCAAATTGTGATTGAATTGAAGGTGAAATTTGGGGAAGTCAAAAGATGTCATCAAGAAACGAAGAAAAAAGTCAATTAGGTAGAGGGGATATCTTAAAGTTTTTTAAATATACCCCGTATAAGCATTCGGTACTTGTATAGTCACTGTATCCGGGGGCGGAGCTAGGATCGTAGAAAAGAGTAGGCAAAAGAAAGAGAAAAACCTCCAACGGTGGCACCCAAAGGTTAAATGGTGCAAGTTTAAAAATTCACCATAAAATGAGCTTGGGAGCCATCTGGAATGAGTGGCCATCGCCTCCTTTACCATAGGTGGCTTCCCTACCGATCAAGTTTCAAAGTGTGGTTCGGTGGTAACGCGTATTAGTCCCGAGATTGATAGATTTGTACAGAGAGATACTATATAAAGTTTGCTCATTCAATTGGAAATTTATAATAAAAACTGTTGGAACCGTAACAATGATGACACACGAGGGCAGAGCCACCTGCTCAGCAAATTGTCCTTAACACATTAGTTTGCGAGTACTCTTCAAGAATGAGAGATGCTATACCCCATCAGCAGAGATGTTTCCAGGATAGAACTACCCGATATAGACTATATAAGCACAATACAATCTACCCTACTTCGAACTCAGCAGCAAGGATTGGGAAGGAAGATAAGCAACCACTGTTGCGAAAAAACAAAGTGAGAAGATGGAGAAAACAAAGAAGAAAACCTAGCCGTGTCTAGCACACACTAAAAAGAGAAATTCAATTTTGTATTTATAAGACAAAGTTGCTTTAAAAATCAAGCTAAGTTCTGGTTTCCTTATAAAACAGGTTTTATTTCTTGTAAAACAAATCAAAACTAAAAAGGAATTCTCCCGTATATAAAATACTGAATTAAATATTTTTGGATTAATTTTTAAAGAAAAACTTGCCAAAAATAAATTCAAGTAGACACAGGACTTGGTGCATGGCATCTCGCATGGGTTGGAACATGTATATTAATCAATATATCCATAAGACAATGGTTATATAGTGGAATTCCTCTTTAGTTTTCCACAAAGTTAAGAAACAGATTTTGGTGAATTCTACACACCTAAACACGGTGGTGAAGCATGCATTATATAAAACGTTTACATACCCTAAATAGAGTCAATCAAACAATGCATGGGAATATTACATTGAATGAAATATACTCAATCAATTGACGGTGATTGAGGCATGAGTATATTTCATTCATTGCATTTGTGATCTTGCGTATCTTCAAAGATGCCTTGAATCGGTCGGTCCGATATATTTGGTAGTCTTAACATTCCCCCTCAAGTTGTACCGGAGTTGACGAATGTGCAACTTGCCTCGAATAATTTGGAATCGTGGTGCTGGAAGACCTTTAGTAAAAATATCTGCCAATTGATCACGTGAGCTAATGAAACGAACATGTAGTTGTTTAGCCGCTACTCGCTCCCTAACAAAATGGTAATCAATCTCGATATGTTTCGTCCTCGCATGAAACACCGGATTGGAAGTGAGATATGTTGCCCCTAAATTGTCACACCATAATATAGGAGTAGTATGTTGCACCCCTAACTCTTTCGAAGCGATCAATCCAAATAAGTTCCGATGTTGCAATTGCAACGCCCCGTACTCACCTCCGTACTTGATTTGGACACGGTTTCTCGTTTCCTGGCACTCCAAGAAATAAGATTTCCGCCATAGTAAATGCAATACCCACTAGTGGAACGTCGATCATCAAGACTCACAGCCAGTCCGCATCCGAGTATGCTTGTAACGAAGAATCTTGCGTACGTTTTAGATGTAATCCAAAATCAACAGGTACCCTTTAAATACCGCATTATTCTCTTCACCAATTCCCGAGTGCTCTACGAATGGCTCATGCATGAATTGGCACACTTTGTTAACAGCAGAACGGAGATGTCGGGTCTTGTTAAGTGCAAGTATTGTAGCGCACCAACCACACCGCGATCAAATGTGACATCCTCGGAATTTCACGGAACCTTGCTGCTGAATTTTAACAAGAGGAGACAATGGAGTATTAACCGGTTTTTTACACCATCCAACTTCGTTCGTCTCAATAAATCGCAATGTATTTCCTTTGAGTAAGTACCAACTCACTTTCATTTCTTAGAACCTCGATTCCCAAAAAGAATGATAGATCACCCATGTCCTTTAATGCAAAGGCATCACCAAGGTCTGCAATGAGTTTCTGATGATAGACGCTGGTTGCGAGCTCATTATAATTATATCATCAACGTATACTAGAACATACGTGATTGATTTTGGAGTCTGTAACACAAACAAAGAGGTGTCAGAAATAGAACCCTTAAAGCCAAGTGATAAGAGATGGTTGCTTAGCTTAGAGAACCAAGCCCGTGGAGCCTGTTTTAGTCCGTATAAGGACTTGTGCAGTTTACAGACATGGTGAGGATAATTTGAATCAACATAGCCTTGTGGTTGTTGCATATACACCTCCTCTTCTAGATTGCCATTCAAAAATGCATTTTCAACATCCAGCTGCTTTATTTCCCAATTATTCATTGTTGCAATTGATAACACCAAGCGTATCGTGCATGGTTTAATGACGGGACTGAAAGTCTCACCATAATCCACGCCTGCCCGCTGATTGAAACCTTTAGCTACCAGGCGTGCTTTCCTGCGTTCGATAGTCCCATCTGGATTTTGTTTGACGCGATACACCCATTTGCAAAAACGACGTTCATCCCCTTTTTATACTCCACAAGAGAGAACGTACCATTTCGTATCAATGCATTAATTTGCTGGTCCATCTCTTTCCGCCATTTAGGATTCTTGGAAGCTGTCGTGTAAGATGTAGGCTCCATAAAATCATCATCTGGCAAAGGATGTTTGCTAGCAGCTAAGCATAGCTTATTTATCGGTTTTGTTATTCCAGCTTTGGCCCTTGTTACCATTGAGTGACCTGGGTTGTCTGATGTAGCTCCGGTGTTCGTAATGTGCTGGGATTCAGATATTGAAGCACTTTGAGTAGATTGCGCAGTAGAGTTTGCATGTTGTCTGGCGTAAACCGCGAAGTCTGTTGAGTCATCTTGAGATTGTTGCGGTGTAGACGAGTGGGAAAACGACGGCAGATGCTGTTGACTTTGTACAGGTGATAAAGAAGATTCACCCTCCAGGGATGCTGTTACATTCAACCGACGGAAAGGGGGTGACAGTAAAATACTCGTGCTTGTCGGAATATTACCTTGTGATGGGGACGAAGCTTTCCGCTGGAGAGACTGAAATGGGAATGTGCTTTCCTCAAACCTGACATGTCGAGAGATATATATGCGATTTGTTTGCTGATTGAGACACAAATATCCTTTGTGCGCAGTACTATAACCTAGGAAGACGCACGGCAGTGTTCTAGGCTCTAATTTATTGGAATTGTATTGTCTCAGGCAAGGATATGCCAGACAGCCAAAGACTCGCAATGATTTATAATCGTGTTTCTTGTTGAATAACAACTCTAATGGTGTTTTAGGTTCGTGTACTGACTTGGGTAACCTGTTAATTAAATAACACGCCGTTGTGAACGCATCAGCCCAAAATTCTTTGGGCATGTGTGCATGATATAGTAAGGCCAAGCCAGACTCGGTAACATGCCTAATACGACGCTCAGCTAAACCATTTTGAGGAGATGTATGGGGACACGAAAAACGATGTTGGATACCTGAAGCATTGAGATATGATGTGAACTTTTTGTACTCCAAGGCATTGTCAGACTGGAATACCTTGATTTTATGATCTGTGATGTTTTCAACTTGTTTGTGAAAGTTAATGAACGTCTGTAAGGCATCAGAACGTTGGACAATAGGAAAAACCCAAGTATAGTGAGAGAAAACATCCATTATTAAAAGATAGTACTTGAAACCGGACCTTGATAATTCAGGTGAAACCCAAATATCAGAAACAACTAGACTCAACGGTTTATCATAAACCGTGTCACTCAAAGAAAAAGATAGTTTCTTGCTTTTACTAAGATGGCAAGAATGACAGAAATCAAACTGTTTATTGGACACTGGAAGAGAATTTTGAAGACAAACTTGCGACACCGTACGCAACATAGGATGTCCTAATCTTTGATGCCATAGAGGGAAGGTCGATGAGACATTGCACTGAGGTTGTATAGGATTATCCAGCTTGTCAACTCCATCGAAGATGTATAGCCCATTCTTATTCAGCCCTCGCAGCAGAGTTGTCCCCGTATTGATATCCTTCACAAGGAAATAAGAAGTGTGAAACTCAAAAAACACTCCATTATCTTTACAAAACTGAGACACAGACAATAAGTTTGTTTTGATGTCTGGAACATGATAGATATTGTTGAGATGAAAGGCACGAGATTTGTATGTAAAGGAAGCATTACCGACATTCTTAATGGTTAGAGCATTACCATTACCAACATGTACCATTTCAGTACCATCATATTCATGGGGAATAGATAGATTTTTCATATCAGCAGTAAGATGATGAGTTGCTCCTGTGTCCGTAACCCATTGATTTTCAGGAACACCCGATGGCAACGCAACATACGCAGTTGGGTTCTTAGGCTGATTGTTGCTAGGCTTATATCGAAACCAGCAGCGTGTCGCCTGATGGTTATCCTTTTTGCAGATTTGGCAAGGCTCTTCAGACGTCGAAGATTTCTTTTGTTGCTGCCGGGGACGATTTGTTGTATTGTTGAAGTTGTTGGATGGACCACGATTTGCATGACCGTTGTGTCTCGGTGCTGATTTGCTAGAGGAGCCACGAAAAACCACATTGGCAATAGGTTGTTGAACTGTACTGAGATGTTGTTCAAGCCTTAAATCGAAAGTTAGAAGATGAGCATAAAACGTCTGCATATCCATATCTTCTCTGGTGCTTAGTGAGGTCACAATCGGGTCATAGGATTGATTTAATCCATTGCAGATGGATTGTTTCATCTCGTCAGTTGAGACTACATAACCTGTTGCTGCAAGTTGGTTGAACAAATTTTTAGCTTCATTAAAAAACACCTTCAATGATTTATTACCTTTGTTCATAGTATGAAGTTGTTTCTTTAGGTGCATTTGATGCGCCTTTGTTTTGGGTGAAAATTCAATTTCCAGCGTGTCCCAGACTTCTTTAGCAAAGCAAATCGAGACTTTTCCTAGAACAACTTCAGTGAGCGTCGAATTTAACCAGCCAACCAATAAAGAATCTTGTTCATCATACGCGGTGAAATCAGGGTTGATATCCTCTGAGTTAGGCAGAGTTCGAGCAGGTACTGTTTTGGTGCCATCAATAAAACCAGTCAATCCATAACCTTTCAAAATGGGTTTGAATTGAGTTTTCCAGAGGGGGTAATTGTTTGAAGAGTTTCCAGAGTCACTAGATGATGAATCAACTTGTCAAGTCAATGGGCTTGTTGCCATTGGTTTTTTTTTTTTTTTTTTTTTTTGTGTTTTTAGGGTTTTGATAGGATTGGAAGCGTAGCTTGGATCAAGGATGATACCAAGTTAAGAAACAGATTTTGGTGAATTCTACACACCTAAACACGGTGGTGAAGCATGCATTATATAAAACGTTTACATACCCTAAATAGAGTCAATCAAACAATGCATGGGAATATTACATTGAATGAAATATACTCAATCAATTGACGGTGATTGAGGCATGAGTATATTTCATTCATTGCTGTGATCTTGCGTATCTTCAGCATGCCTTGAATCGGTCAGTCCGATATATTTGGTAGTCTTAACACACAATGTGGGAATAAGAATCATTTCATTCACTCATAAAATGAGTAAGTATTCTTAGACCCTTAGGTCATTAGATCAAACAACTAGAACAAAAATTCTTTTAATTAAAACTCATTTTCTCCAACAAGAACAAGTGATCATATATAAAGTTTACTAAGTATTTATTCATTAAAAGAAGAAAAAAATAGGGTAATTATGCAGCACAAAAATTATTATAGTAATCAATCTCGCCGAGAGGGTGACAGTAAAGGAATTCTTGTTGGCTTTGGTGTTATCAAAAGTGGTGGCAAGTAATGACCATTATTAACCATAGAAGGTGGAATAGGTGAAGCACGAAGAACTTCGTAAGTTCGAGTATTAACGTTATAGACCAAACAGGGACACTTAGGAGTTTCAAGAAAGATAATAACATTTCGATCCTCGGGATGGAAATAGCAGTATGATAGACAATCGTTGAATATTGAGTGATACTTCATTTTAATATTTATGTGCACCGGTTGCCAAAATTTAAAAATGGGTTTCAATGGAAGATGAATGAAGATCTCATACAAGACATCAGCTGGTAAATCATCACCATTCGCTTGGGAACATGAACCTATTGTCGTTGCCGTGAAGTTTTCCGCGATTAATGACATCCAACAATATAGTTGCTTAAGTTGTGCCACACACTTGATCTATTTGTTAAGTTGATTTCTAAGACTGCTGAGAAGGTGATGCTGTTGATCTTCGAGGAGGATTTTGAGAATCCAATTTTTTTTTTTTTTTTTGAGGTGATTTTGGTATCGGGCTCAAAGATTTTAGATCTTGGAGTATTTGAACGTAAGGAAGGCAGTGGGTTTGATTTGTTTTTCGTCTGTTTCCACAATAAGATGGGTGTCCTAATCCATATAAGGAAATAGTCCTAAGAGACTAGCTAATACTTGGTGATCAAGTTTGTATTCTCTAATGGGTAATTGAACTGCTAGCAAATTGCTACCTATTTTTATATACTGCAAGGTTAACCAGGCCATCGTAATTCCTGCCTTTTGTGCACTTTTGTCGGAGATGCAAAAGTCGACTTTGGTCATGGTGCAAACTTTGGGTTATGAGTGACAGATATTAGTTCAAGAGGCAGATTATGGTTCCGGAGATTTCCCTTCATGATGCTTATGTGGGTCGTCAAACAAACTTTAGGTTACCGTGACAGGAAATTTTTGATCATCTAGCAGGTATGTGCTGCATAACGTATGGGGCAATACTTCCGACTGAAGTTGGTAGTATTTAGTCACTCGGAAAGTCTAAATGTTTTCCTTTGATTGGATACGAAGCGGATTTGCTGTACGTGTATCGGTCCCGAGCTTGATAAATTTGTATGTACAGTATCATACGAAAAGAGAAATATATGAAGACTAAAGTTATGCAGAAAACAAGAGACCATACACTACGCCAGAAGTCAACCTTTTTGACGGGCCAGATCTGTCATTAATGAGGATTATTGACTGTCATTGCTTGTCCGACGGTCTGTCGTTTTTTGAAGTGTCGAAAATCTTAGTTGACAATTGTTAAGTGCATATTTTGCATATATTTTGTGTCGAATCCATGCTAGTATTTGCTATATTTTCTTGCAAATTATTGTATATTACGTTTGTTTTCTCTTATTTGTGTTTTGCTAGGTGAATCATCCAAAAGAAGTGAATTGGCACATATTTGTGCAATAAAAGAAGTTAGTCGCAAGCGGAGAAGGGCCTAAGACCAAGTGGAAAGTGTTCAAATCTAGGAGTCCTTGATATCATCTCGAAGAGGACGAAAAGATGAAGCCAACGGCGAAAGAATGGAGTCATTCCGACATCGTACGAAGAACTTATGGGCAAAACAAGAAGTTAAGCCTGTCGGTTCTCCAAAACCGACAGTTAAACTGGAGGTGCTAAAGGCAGTTGCTGGAACTAATAGGGGGGGCAGCTGAAATTCACGTACTTATAAAGGCACCCATTGGATTATTCGGAGCAGCCAAGACTTATGGAAGAAGTTGAACGGGCACTTTGTCTTCTTCATCTAAAGCAGGGCTTTTTACCAGTGACATGACAAAGGGTGTTGGTTAACAGGAGTTGATGGAGACAGAGATATGGCGAAAAGCTGTTGATGCTGCTGTTGCCATCGAAGTAATGTTGCTGCTAATGATTAATATGGTGATGACGAGATCGAGATGAAGTCGGGAGATCGAGTCACGATGGAAAGCCGAAATGGTAATATAATGGAGCTGCAGATGATGGCAAAGAATGGAGTGATCGGTGAAGATGAAAGCAAAGAATGAGGAGAGAATGATGTCGAGTTCGTGTGGTTAATACCATTGACAGCAGTGACAATCGTAGAGCTGGAAGTACGTTGCAGCCATTGGCGTTTGACGGAGATGAGCATGGCGTAGTGACGTTGCTATTGGAGACTTAGTTCGGCCTGGGAGCGAGAGTTTGAAGACCAAACAAGGATAAAAGAGAGGAAGTAATGTCGCTGCTTCCATTGCAAACAGTATGGCCGAGGATCTTTAAAGGCGAGCTGATAGTATGGCTGTCTCATGAGATATCGTAGCTCGAGATAACACAAATTGGGAGTCCGAGTCTAGCCGTTGATCGATGTAGATGCTGCCAAAGGACAAGAAGAGATGAAAAGAGTCACCGGGAGCCCGGGACTCGTTGGTGTGAAGAACCGGCAATGGGAGTTGTTGGCGCTGATGGTGATTCTCGTGCAAAGAGATGGACGAGCTCGATATGGAATTGACGGAGAAGCACTCGAGTTCGACCGGCAGGAAGTTGATCGCTGTAGATGAATGATGAGACTCGAGGGAGACATCAGGGATGTTTGTGGTGTTGCTCTTGAAGTCGGTAATGGAGCTCGATTAGACGTTTCTCGCCAAATGATAAAAGAAGATGGAGGATGTTTGTTTCTAAAGTTCAAATAGGCTACCATGGCAAAGACGAGACCAGTATGGCCGGGCAAAGATAGAAAGAGATGGGTTTGAGTTCGAAGAAAGATCGAAAAAGAACGAAAATTCCAAAGAAATTATCGCTCGCGGTGGCTTGAATGTCCGTGAATCTGCGGGAGAAACAAATTCCAGCAGATATTTTCGCTCACGGAAGCATGTATGTCCGTGGGTTTGGATTAGGTATACTGTCAGTTCACTAACCGATGTGGAACTAGTAAGTTTCATTATAATTGGGCCGGATCTGTTGCATTTAAGTGCAATCCCAATGGGCTGTTTTAGCCATTCTTTGCACGACCAACACTTTGGCAGAGACGAACTTTGGGATATTTGGCTAGTTTTTGGCAACTTGCCGACCACTTTCGACCGGGATTTGAAGCACGGGCGCAACTACAATTTGGGACACCTATATAAGAGAACTTCTTAATATTTTTGGAGATATCATATAATCTTTTATCAAGTTTTGGAGAGGAGAACTCAAGAGAAGAAAAGCTAGGGTTTGGAGCTATTTCTACCACCGTAACTATTTCTTTTCTATTTTATTATATGAAACTCATGGGTTTTGTTAATACCATGAGTAGCTAAACTTCTTAGTGATTGGGGATGAATTCTAAGTTCTAGACATGATTTGAGTTATTATATAAATCTATTTTGAAGTTCTTCACATGATTATTGATTGTTTATACTAATTAAAATATTTATGATTAATTGATAGATTGTTTAGGTGGCCAACTGAATTAATTTGTTGATTCAATCAAATGCTAGTATTGAGTTAGGAGATAAGTAATAGTCGAATGATTCATACAAAAGTAGAGAACACAAGACCTTGCAGAGGGATTTTGTGTAGTGATTGTGTGTATAAACAACACTAGAAAGTGGACCTTGAGCTAAGAGTCTAACTACTAGGATCAATCTATAATTCACAAAAGATAAAGCATTCGGACAAATTACACCTTGAGTGAGCTACTACTAGGTGGTTTCAAGAATAGAATCTGTATTGGAGAGCTTCAGACTCAAAGTGATTTAAGGGATTTAGGGGATAGCACCGAGCTAGTCGTTATTCCACGGTTGGTAATAATTTGTGATTAATAGTATTAATGGATGAATATAATAACTTGATGACGGTTTAGTAACGAAGAAGGATTCCCTGATCATATTTCTCTCTATTGCTTGCAACTTAATTATTTTCAATTGCTTTGTTATTTACTTTAAATCAAAAACAAACCCCCATTGTGACACTTTTGACAACTAAATCTCCCTGCTCTTCGTGGGAACGATCCTTACTTCCATTATATTACCGCTTAATTGTGTGGAAATAAGTAATTTAATTTGAGCATCTACGACACGCATCAAATTTTGGCGCCGCTGCCGGGGAGCAGTCGGTAGCTTTAGTTGTTATTTCTATTTGTTTAATTTTTGTTTTTAGTCTTATTTTTAGTTTTTGATTTAGCTTTTTGAGAATTTTGTTTCAGGTACTTAATCCCTGGCACCGAAAGATTGGGAATATCTGAGGTGCGGAATTCAAACTCGCAAGGGAACAAGATTACAAGCACGTCCACAGTTGCAACTTAACTTTTCACGTAAGAGATGGTTAATACAGACGACGAGATAGATCCTCCACCTCCTGAGAGGAATTTAAGAGAGTTGACGTCTCCATGCTTAGATTCGCAACCACCGTGCATTGCAATCACTAACCCAAAGGAGCTGAAGTCGAATCTACTTCATCATCTACCAAAGTTCAAGGGACATCCAGGTGAAAATCCAAATCGACACCTTCAACAGCCCAGAACACAATGACAAGTCTCGAGGCATGTAACCGCAGTGCAGAGATATGGCTATGCTACAAGCCTTCCTGCTCTCATTGATAGACTTAGCAGAAGAATGGTTGTATTGTCTTCCTCCGGGAGTGTTACAACATGGACTCGATGAAAAGCTATTTCTAGAGAAATATTTCCCGCTTCCAAAGCGGCATCCGTTCTAAGGAGATTAGCGGCATTCTGCGTATGTCCTGGGGAGTCTCTATATGAATATTGGGAGAGGTATAAGAAGTTGTTGGCAAGCTGCCCACACCATAATATATCCTCAATACTTATCATTCAATACTTCTACGAAGGATTACTTCTGCAACAGGAATTTGATTGATGCGGTCGTCAGGTGGTTCACTTACCGAGAAGACAATCTCGCAGCAACCAACTTTGATTGAGAGTATGGCTTCCAATGCTCAACAATTCTATTCCGAAACGACTCTAATGTCGAAGAGTTAGTGAGATGGGAGAGTCCGCACGATCGTAGCAACGGATGAACAACATAGAGAAGGTAGTACAACGAATGGCAAAGAGTGATTATTCCTTCTTATGAAGAAGAGTCCGAACAGTGAATGCCGTATTCCCGAATCGAGGCCAAGGTATGATCCCTACTCTAATACTTATAATCCAGTTGGAAAGATCACCCAAATTTCGCTTATGCAAATCAAGAAGTCATGAGCTCCTAATCCTTATGGGCGACAGAGTGGTTTTCAACAACCACAATTCCGACCACAACCTCCACCTCAGCCTCAACAGCAGACTCAAAATTCCAGTTTAGAGGAGATGATGAAAATGATGATGCAAAAGCAAGATGCCAATGCTCAAACAAGATACAATCCTGCAGAAACAAGACATGGCTATAAAGGACTTGCAACTTCAAATGGGACAATTGGCTGCTGACATGAATGAACTAAAAGCACGAATTCAAAGAAAGTTGCCATCACAACCTTTGTGAATCCAAGAGCGAACGTTAATGCTTTGTAACTCGAGAAGTGGGAAGCAAACCAAGAGCCAAAACAACAAGAAAAGGTTAGTCACGACTTGGAAGAGGAAGTAGAGGTAGAAACTGCCCAAAGGAAAAGCCAACCTCAACCGGCCAACCTAAGGATACAGTTCCTACTTTTACCACACCACCTCCTTTTCCTAGTCGTTTTGCCAAGTCAAAGAAGCAAGCTCTAGACAAGGAGATTATGGATATTTTCAAAGAAGGTGCATATCAACATTCCATTTATTGAGGCCATCGAACGGTACCTGGTATGCCAAAGTTCAAGGATTTGTGTACAAGGAAGGAGAGGTTGATTGCTAACGAGATCACTCAAGTGGGAGAAAGTGCTTCACTATGTTGCTAAAGAAGATGCCTAGGCAAAGTGTAAAGATCCCGGTGGTTTTACAAAGGCCGGTTACTATTGGTGAAAAACGGTTCGAGCGTGCTTTACTCGATTTGGGAGCTTCCATAAGCGTGATGTCACCCGATGTTTATGATTCATTGAATCTCGGACCTTTAAAGGAGACAGGATTATCATTCAATTAGCTAATAAGTCTAACATATATCCTAAGGGACTCGTGGAAGACGTGTTAGTGCAAGTTAATGAACTAATCTTTCCTATTGATTTCTTTGTTGTGGATATGCAGGATGGGGACAATTGTTCGTCTACTTCATTACTTCTTGGGAGACCATTTATGAAGACTGCTAAGACGAAGATTGATTGTGATACTGGGACACTCACTATGGAGTTTGACAAAGAGGCACCTAAATTAGAGCTGAAACCTCTACCTGATCACTTAAAGTACGCTTACTTGGGTGATGGGGAAGAGCTTCCCAGTCATTATTGCAAAGAATCTCACAAAATACGGGAAGAACGCCTCCTTAGGGTTCCGAAAGAGCACAAAACGGCTATTGGGTGGACAATTGCCGACATCAAAGGCATTAGTCCAGCCATGTGCATGCATAGAATCCTTATGGAAGATGATATCAAGCCAAGACGTGATGCTCAACAGGCTTAACCCCCCAATGATGGAGGTCGTGAAGAAAGAGATCCTCAAATTACCGAGTGTGGGGGTGATTTACCCAATTTCTGACAAAGAAATGGGTTAGTCCAAAGGCAAGTGGTGCCTAAGAAATCAGGTGTCACTGTTGTTAGAAATCAAGATGATGAACTTGTTCCTACAAGAGTTCAAACAGGATGGCGAGTGTGCATAGACTACGTAAAGCTCAATTCGGAACCCGCAAGGATCACTTTCCTTTGCCTTTCATTGATCGGATGTTAGAGAGGTTAGCGGGACATTCATATTATTGCTTTTTGGATGGTTATTCTGGCTACAATCAAATTGTTATTGCACCTGAGGATCAAGAGAAGACTACTTTCACTTGTCCTTTCTAGTACATTCGCATATAGAAGAATGCCATTTGGTCTTTGCAATGCGCCCGCCACTTTTCGAGAGATGTATGGTTAGTATATTTTCCGATTACGTGGAAAACATCATTGAGGTATTTATGGACGACTTGTGTTTATGGTGATTCATTTGATATTTGTTTAAATAATCTTGAACTTGTGCTTAAAAGATGCATAGACACTAATCTTGTTTTAAAATCGGG
Organism: Papaver armeniacum; assembly: GCA_023531295.1. Classification (NCBI taxonomy): domain Eukaryota; kingdom Viridiplantae; phylum Streptophyta; class Magnoliopsida; order Ranunculales; family Papaveraceae; genus Papaver; species Papaver armeniacum. Next base: position 535,886 of record JAJJWW010014642.1, on the reverse strand, counting down.
AGAAATGCCACTTTATGGTAGACCATGGAATTGTACTTGGCCACATCGTGTCCTCTCAAGGGCTCGAGGTAGACAAGGCAAAGATAGATTTGATTAGAACTTACAATACCCCACTTCGGTGAGGGAAATTCGCTTCGTTTCTTGGTCATGCAGTTTTTATAGGAGGTTTATCAAAGATTTCTCCAAAATCTCAATGCCAATGTGCAAATTGTTGCAAAAGGAGGTTGCCTTTAACTTCGACCCGGGAGTGCAAGGATGCCTTTAATAAATTGAAGGAATTGTTGACTACTCGCACCAATTATTAAGTCACCCGACTGAGTTTGCCGCTCGAGTTAATGTGTGATGCAAGTGATTATGCAATCGAGCTGTTTTGGGTCAAAAAGTAGACAAGAGGTCACATGTGATTTATTATGCATCAAGGACCCTAAATGATGCTCAAATCAACTATTCCACTACTTGAGAAAGAGTTGTTGGCTATAGTATTTGCATTAGAAAAATTTAGAGCTTATTTGGTGGGTACTAATGTGATTGTATATTCCGATCATGCAAAGATTACGGTATCTATTGAAAAAGAAGGAAGCTAAGCCAAGACTCATACGTTGGATTCTTTTGCTGCAAGAATTCAATATGGAAATCGAGAGATAAGAAAGGTGTTGAGAATACAGATTCTTGCCGATCATCTTAGTAGATCGGTTGTTTCCGAAGAAGAACTCCCCTTACAGGATCGTTTTCCGCACAACAACTTTTCTCGATTGAAGAATCAACACCTTGGTACGCTGATATAGTGAACTATTTGGTTACAAGGCAAGTACCTAGTACAATGTCTACTTTTCAAAAGCTAAAGCTTAAGAAAATAGCCAAGCAAAGATGTGTGGGATGAACCCTACTTGTGGAAATATGGTGCTGATCAAATTATCCGTAGGTGCGTACCAAACTCCGAATTTCATCAATTCTATCTTTTTGTCATTCTTATGCTTGTGGTGGTCACTTTGGTGTAAACGTACCGCTCTCAAAGTACTTGAGAGTGGATTTTATTGGCCTACCCTATTTGAGGATGCATATGCTTTTGCAAATCTTGTGATAGATGTCAACGAACGGGCAATCTAGGTGCTCGAAATCAAATGCCACTCAATCCTATTCTCACCGTTGAGATTTTTGATGTGTGGGGCATTGATTTTATGGGTCCTTTTGTTAATTCGAATGGAAAATTTTATATACTTCTTCTTTGTGGATTATGTTTCTAAATGGGTGGAAGCTAAAGCCACCCCTACTAATGATTCTCAAGTTGTTTGTGAGTTTGTGAAGGAATATATTTTCTCTAGACATGGTACACCAAGAGTGGTTATCGGTGATGGAGGCTCGCACTTCAAGAAATCCTTCCATGCTCTCCTCAAGAAGTACAACATTACACACAAGATTGGTACGCCGTATCACCCACAAACTAGTGGGCAAGCTGAAATTTCTAATCGTGAGATTAAGTCCATCCTTGAGAAAACCGTTAACACTACACGGAAGGATTGGAGTTATAGACTCAACGATGCACTTTGGGCGTATAGAATAAAGATATAAGACACCGATTGGTATGTCTCCATATCGGTTGGTTTATGGCAAAGCTTGTCATCTCCCAGTTGAACTTGAGCATAAGGCTTTATGGGCAGTAAAGATGTGCAACATGGAGTATGATAAAGCGGGGGAAACATAGGAAACTACAAATTAATGAGCTAGAGGAGATACGTAATGATGCTTACGAGAGTTCTCGTATATATAAGGAAAAGACTAAGCTTTTCCATGACAAGATGATTTCTCGGAAGAATTTTGTTGTGGGACAGAAAAGTTCTTTTATTTCATTCTCGTCTTAAGTTATTTCCTGGTAAGCTAAGGTCCGGATGGATTGGACCATATGTTGTTACTAATGTTTATTCTCATGGTGCAGTTGATATCACTAGTCTTAGAGATGGGACTACTTCTAAGGTCAACGGCCATAGATTGAAGCCATACTATGAAAACATCGCTTATGTGAATGTGGACGAGATAGAGCTTCGCGAATTGCTCCCTCTGGAGGAGTAGCATAAGGAGAATTCCAAGTCGGGCTGACGACTTTAAACCAAGCGCTAAATGGGAGGCAACCCATAGGTTTTGTATCTTAAACCCTTCTATTTTTGTTTTTTATTGTTTTCATATCATATTTGCATCCCCATGTTTAATTTCATTGAGTCCGAATCTATTTTAGAAGAAATTATAGACGAATACCTTTTCGTCGAAAACTTCAGACTGCGCGTAGTTCAGTCCAGAGACCATAACTGTCAGACCGTTTATCGAAACACTGTGCCCTTTTGACACTGTGTAGAAAACACGTAGATGAACAACTTTTGTGAAATGGAGTTTTTCCAAATTCCTTACCAATTTGCACAGTTTTTGCGTTTTATCTGCTGTTACGTCAGAATTCAGAACTTTCGGTTTTACACATTGAGGACAATGTGAAGTTTAAGTGTGGGGGAGCATTTATATGTTTGTATAGTTTGTTTTAGTTTGTTTTATGCCTTTAAAAAATAAAAAAAAAAATAAAAAAAAAAAAAAAACAAGAAAAATTGTGCTTTTTGAACTCCGAAATCTAGAAACTTGTGCCTTTAGGATGACACCATTAGTGGATGGAACCATTTTGAATGCAGGAGTTGAGGAACCAATTAACTAAAAGGGACGAACACATAGCTCAGAAATCACAAATAACATGATAGTTGTTACCATATCTCGGAATATCACCATATCACATTCTATTTTTATTTTTCCATATTTATCTATTGTTCTCTAAGTGCTTTGGTGGGTCACTAAACATCGACGTGTTATTACTGCTAGGATGAAATAGAGTGATTGAGTTACTAGAAGAAAAAAAGAAAAAAAGAAAAAAAAAGAAAAAAAGAAAAAAAAAGAAAAAAAAGAGACCGACCAATTAGACCAAACGGAATAAGAAAGATACTTGGGAATAGCAGTATGTGTGAAACGTAGTCCCTGTCTCCGTCGCCTAAACAAGCGTGGAATGCAGGATCCAAGGCAACTATCACGTACTTGCCGACAAGAAGCATGCGCTTGGATCCAAAAGATCTAATCATGCCTAAAAAAAAAAAAAAAAAAGAAATTGGATCCAGTTTGATCCAATCATATAAAAAAAAAAAAGAGAAGAAATTACTATTGTGTTGAATAAAGTCACTCTTGGTTCCCTTGTATATGCCAATTGATTTGATGTAGCATTCAAGACCAAGTAGCTCAATCCAATAGGATTAGGTTCATCTTAGCAAATGACCTTGAATGGATATGGGAAACATCGATCACTTGTGAATATTCGCCAACATCTACATCTATATCCATCTTCTTGATCTTTTCATTGTGATTGTGGTTTGTTAGTTTCCGAGTATTGTGGCTTGTTCGACTATCTAATTAGAGTTTATTTACTAATATGAATTGAATTTGCAAGGTACCTCCTCCTGTAGTCAATTTGGATTCGTTCATTGATTTGTCACAAATAGACGGAGTTTGAAATATAGGTTTTGTAGGTAGACCTCTTGTAAACCTTCACGAGACTATAACTCGTCCACTAGGGACACCTAGGGGTTTAAAGGCCTGTTATTCATGCTAAGAGTAACCGTATCCTCGCCGACATGGAGTTGTTGTATTTTAGATAGTTTGCTCGAGGACGAGCAAAAGACAAGTGTGGGGGAATTTGTTAAGTGCATATTTTGCATATATTTTGTGTCGAATCCATGCTAGTATTTGCTATATTTTCTTGCAAATTATTGTATATTACGTTTGTTTTCTCTTATTTGTGTTTGCTAGGTGAATCATCCAAAAGAAGTGAATTGGCACATATTTGTGCAATAAAAGAAGTTAGTCGCAAGCGGAGAAGGGCCTAAGACCAAGTGGAAAGTGTTCAAATCTAGGAGTCCTTGATATCATCTCGAAGAGGACGAAAGATGAAGCCAACGGCGAAAGAATGGAGTCATTCCGAACAGACGAAGAACTTATGGGCAAAACAAGAAGTTAAGCCTCATCGGTTCTCCAAAACCGACAGTTAAACCGGAGGTGCTAAAGGCACTTGCTGGAACTAATAGGGGGCAGCTGAAATTCACGTACTTATAAAGGCACCCATTGGATTATTCGGAGCAGCCAAAGACTTATGGAAGAAGTTGAACGGGCACTTTGTCTTCTTCATCTGAGCGATTTTAATTTGTACATGACAGTGGTGTTGGTTAACAGGAGTTGATGGAGACAGAGATATGGCGAAAAAAGCCGTTGATGCTGCTGCCATCGAAGTAATGTTGCCGCTAATGATTAATATGGTGATGACGAGATCGAGATGAAGTCGGGGAGATCGAGTCACGATGGAAAGCCGAGCTGGTAATATAATGGAGCTGCAGATGATGGCGGCAATGGAGTGATCGGTGAAGATGAAAGCAAAGAATGAGGAGAGAATGATGCTTGAGTTCGTGTGGTTAATACCATTGACAAAGCAGTGACAATCGTAGAGCTGGAAGTACGTTGCAGCCATTGGCGTTTGACGGAGATGAGCATGGCGGTAGTGACGTTGCTATTGGAGACTTAGTTCGGGTTAAGGGAGCGAGAGTTTGAAGACCAAACAAGGATAAAAGAGAGGAAGTAATGTCTTGCTTCCATTGCAGCAGTATGGTCGAGGATCTTTAAAGGCAGAGCGATAGTATGGCTGTCTCATGAGATATCGAGCTCGAGATAACACACTGGGAGTCCGAGTCTAGTCATTGATCGATGTAGATGCTTTGCCAAAGTGACAAGAAGAGATGAAAAGAGTCACTGGGAGCCTGGGACTGTTGGTCGTGAAGAACTGGCAATGGGAGTTGTTGGCGCTGATGGTGATTCTCGTGCAAAGAGATGGACGAGCTCGATATGGAATTGACGGAGAAGCACTCGAGTTCGACCGGCGGAAGTTGATCGCTGTAGATGAATGATGAGACTCGAGGAGAAATCGGGGATGTTTGTGGTGTTGCTCTTGAAGCCGGTAATGGAGCTCGATTAGACGTTTACGCGGCGATAAAAGAAGATGGAGGATGTTTGTTTCTAAAGTTCAAATAGGCTACCATGGCAAAGTGATGTGAGATCAGATCTTTGGCAATGATAGAAAGAGATGGGTTTGAGTTCGAAGAAAGATCGGAAAAGAACGAAAATTCCAGCGAAATTATCGCTCGCGGTGGCTTGAATGTCCGTGAATCTGCCGGAGAAACAAATTCCAAAGAGATATTTTCGCTCACGGAAGCATGTATGTCCGTGGGTTTGGATTGGGGTATCTTTATCGGTTCCACGGAACCCGACAAGGAAACTAGTAAGTTTCATTATAATTGGGCCGGATCTGTTGCATTTAAGTGCAATCCCAATGGGCTGTTTTAGCCATTCTTTGCACGACCAACACTTTGGCAGAGACGAACTTTGGGATATTTGGCTAGTTTTTGGCAACTTGCCGACCACTTTCGACCGGGATTTGAAGCACGGGCGCAACTACAATTTGGGACACCTATATAAGAGAACTTCTTAATATTTTTGGAGATATCATATAATCTTTTATCAAGTTTTGGAGAGGAGAACTCAAGAGAAGAAAAGCTAGGGTTTGGAGCTATTTCTACCACCGTAACTATTTCTTTTCTATTTTATTATATGAAACTCATGGGTTTTGTTAATACCATGAGTAGCTAAACTTCTTAGTGATTGGGGATGAATTCTAAGTTCTAGACATGATTTGAGTTATTATATAAATCTATTTTGAAGTTCTTCACATGATTATTGATTGTTTATACTAATTAAAATATTTATGATTAATTGATAGATTGTTTAGGTGGCCAATCTGAATTAATTTGTTGATTCAATCAAATGCTAGTATTGAGTTAGGAGATAAGTAATAGTCGAATGATTCATACAAAAGTAGAGAACACAAGACCTTGCGAGAGGGATTTTGTGTAGTGATTGTGTGTATAAACAACACTAGAAAGTGGACCTTGAGCTAAGAGTCTAACTACTAGGATCAATCTATAATTCACAAAAGATAAAGCATTCTTGACAAATTACACCTTGAGTGAGCTACTACTAGGTGGTTTCGAAGAATAGAATCTGGTATTGGAGAGCTTCAAACACCCAGTGATTTAAGGGATTTAGGGATAGCACTGAGCTAGTCATATTCCACGGTTGGTAATAATTTGTGATTAATAGTATTAATGGATGAATATAATAACTTGATGACGGTTTAGTAACGAAGAAGGATTCCCTGATCATATTTCTCTCTATTGCTTGCAACTTAATTATTTTCAATTGCTTTGTTATTTACTTTAAATCAAAAACAAACCCCCATTGTGACACTTTTGACAACTAAATCTCCCTGCTCTTCGTGGGAACGATCCTTACTTCCATTATATTACCAGTTAATTGTGTGGAAATAAGTAATTTAATTTGAGCATCTACGACACGCATCAACAATCAACTCCTGTCAATAATTATCTGGGAAAAATATCGTTTGGTCCTTTTTTAGGTGGGCCCATGTCTGTTTAGTCCTTTGGTCAAACGCCTTTACTGTTTGGTCCATAATTATTTAAAAATATTTAAATAGACAAAAATACCCTTCCATGTTAAATTTTTATTTTTGTAGCAGTTCTTCCGTGTTAAAAAAACAGACTTCATTCCCAGGAATGAAGTCCATACAAAAAGCTAAAAAACAGACTTCATTCCCAGGAATGAAGTCCATACAAAAAGCTAAAAAAACAGACTTCATTCCCAGGAATGAAGTCCATACAAAAAGCTAAAAAAAAAAACAGACTTCATTCCCAGGAATGAAGTCCATACAAAAAGCTAAAAAACAGACTTCATTCCTGGTAAAAAAACAGACTTCATTCCCAGTAATGAAGTCCATATAAAACCTATACAAACCAGACTTCATTCTGGAATGAAGTCATTCTAGGAATGAACTTCATCGTCTTCTTTAACAACATCAGTAGAACATCATCGTCTTCAACAAGCAGCATCAACATCATTTTCATCATATTTAACAGCGGCAACAAACAACAGATGCGCAAAAAAGAAACGGAAAACTTCATCGTCTTCATCATCTTCATATACTTCAACATCATCAGCAGCAACATCAACACCAGCAGAGAAGAAAAAACCCTAAAAACTCCATCGTTCATCATCTTCTTCGTCGTCTTTATCATATTCATCGTTTTTCAATCTTCTTTTTCAATAACAACAAACACCATCTTCAACAGCAGCAGATCTCGAGAAGTTTTTATCATTTTTCTAGTCTTCAAACAGTAACCGATCAAATCTACACATCAAGATTCATCGTCTGCAAACATAAACACAAGCAGAAAGAAAAAAAGAAAACAAATGGAGAGAGAAAGAAAACTAGATCTGAAATTGAGAAGAGAGAGAATGTGAATATGAAAATAAGATATTTTGTTATTGATTTTTGTATATATGTGGTCCCCTAGGACCAAACAATAATATAAGGGTATTTCTGCCACTACAGGGTGACATTTACATCATCCATGACATCAGCGTAGGACCAAACAATAATTTTTAGGACCAAACTATAATTTATATTACCAAATAGGACCAAACAGATATGTGACTGGGTCAAATGGACTAGACTCATCCTAATATATTATTCCTAGGACCTAATGGTATTTCCTACTAATTATCTATAGTAAACGACAAGCTCCACCTGTCAATAATTTTTGACAGGCATTTCTTGTCGATTAATATTTGAATTGAATTACTAGCATTTTTTTTTTTCATATATTTTTAATTTTTTCAAAAATTGTAAAGAAGTATAATATGACGAACTAAGAAGTTTTCCCGGCTTGATTGGGGTATACCCAGATTAATTGGGGTATACCCAATAAGACAAAATAAGGTCATTTTGAAGTAAAAGAGGCCACCCCTTAACCATATATTTTCTAAATGGCTAATATACCCTTGTTTAGATTGATTAATTGAGTAGATTAAAACTTATGAAATGAAATTTTATTTTTGATTGAACTTATTTGGGAAGATTTTTGAGGGAAAAAAATTGTTTTGAGAAAATCTTTTGCAACGGAAATGAAAGCACACTACCCAAACACTTCTAAAAAGGGGATTGCAAAGCTGTTGTATGAAATCATACTCAAAATTAGATCAGAAATCAACACTTTCAGTTCTGAAAGTATGAAAAGCTCGGCAGGTCGAGGGATGAAGAACATGCCGATTATATCTGGCCAAGCAAGGTCTCGCGGATGAAGAACATGCCGACAACTTATGGCCGGCAAGGTCGGTGAATGAAGAAGATGCCGACTTTATTATTTTTGACACACATGAGACTGTTGTAAATGCTTCACTAGTCGGAATCTTATTGATTTCTTACCTTGCCGGCTACCTTATAGTCGGCAAGGTCGATAGAAAAATACCCTGCTGACTATAGGATTTCTGACATACAGAGAGGTGTTACAAATGCATGATTAGTCGGCAAGGTATTAATTTCATAACCTGCCGACTAAACTATAGTCGGCAAGGTATAAGGATGAATATCGTGCCGACTAAAATATAGTCGGCAGGGTATAAGGTTGAATACCGTGCCGACCCTGTAACTACTAATTTTAGAGATGAAAAGTCGGCACGGTATTCAACCTTATACCCTACCGACTATATTTTAGTCCGCAAGGTCGACAAAAAAATACCGTGCCGACTTTCCATCCGTTTTGATTCTTCATTTTTTTTTTTATTCTTCATTTTTTTTTTTTTTTTTTTTTTAATTTCATCATGTATGGTTAGAGTTTTGAAGAAAGAGTTTGAATTTTTTTTGAATATATTTTAGTCGGCATGGTTTTTTAGTATGGGCAATTTGGTCTTTTAACACCTTTTAGACACCCCTTAGCACACTAGTTTGGATGGGAATAAAATGTGTATACTCCAATTAATCTGGGTATACCCTAATCTCGGCAGGTTTTTTAACTTCAATAAAGTGACATATATTGCAAAAACTCAATCTCATACATATTCTTTGTCCAAATAGCATCCAAGAAAGAAGACTCCAATTAAACCACATTGCTAAAGCAAAAATCCCAAAACAATCTTGCATAGACGAGCATACTAGAATCCAAAAATAACAGTGCCGATAAGGCTTAACACCTGGTTTGGGCTAACTGATCACCTGCCCGATCATAATATCTCCAAGCTTTTTGTCATCATCTAATTACACAACAGTAACTAGCAAGCAAGCTTGACTCATTAAATTCCTACATCAATCAAAACCAACAATGGACATTCAGTAATGCAAAATAAACAAAAGCATGTTAAATAATCTCAAACAGTAAGTAGAGCAATGTGACTGACATAAGATACGAGGAGAGGAAAGCAAAAGAATCACAAGTTGGTGGAAAAACAGTTCTCGCAGAGATATTTTCATCCAAACTGTTAATTAGATGACTAGCTTAGCTTTCTCAAGAACAAATACTATTGCGGACGTGCTCACATATGACAAAAACTATGTAATTGTAGTTATCCATAATAAGACTTACCTCAGTCTCACTGCAACTTCCTTGTTTTGTTTTCTCTTGTCTGATAATTTGTCTGTTAAGATAAAAACAAACTCGTGAACTAAGTCTCTAGGTTCAAAGAAATTGAATAAAAATATTATGTAGTAAGAATTTCTCAAGGCTTGAAGGATACAGTCTTCAAAAAAGCGACGAATCTCAGCCAAGCGATGGGGTGGAAGTTCTTTAATATCAGTGTAATGTCTATATTCAGGATCGTCCACACACACTGCTATGATTTTGTCATCTTTCTCACCCTGTATGCCACCATCAGAATTAGTATGATATAAAGTTATGTTCAATGAGAAAATGGACACGTAACATGTGTGGAATCGTAGGCATTAGACCTATGGCCTTAGCACGAATGAAACATCCTGGGAGGACAGGTTCCTGAAATCATTTGGAACATTATCAAGACACAACAACTGTTAAGTCGGGTATAGCTCAAATTCGTCATGATTTATAACTTAAACAAGATATAAATCATACACCACACCTGCATGATTATAAGCACATCCAGGGGATCAGCATCCTCACAGAGAGTACGTGGGATGGAACCATGGTTGTGGGGGCACACAACTGATGAGTAGAGTATACAATCATCCTGCATAGTCAATTCACTCTTCCAAATGATATTTACGACAAACACATAACCCAAGTAGATAAGATCACTCAAGAAAAAAGTATGTCTAACCTTGATGAGCCCATATTTCACATTGTTCCCTCTCGGAATTTCTACCACCTAAAATATTTAGGAAGGTTATCAGTACAAGTTGGTTTACCCTAAATTCTATTTACTTACTGTAAATAAGCAGTTCTAAAAATATTGTGTCTCCTTCGTTAATAGGAGAACAGTTAAGAGCCAATGTCCTAAACATCACTCTGTTTACAAAGCCAAAGTGCAGGTTTACGACTGAAACTTGAAAAGATAATTTAGACATGAGCCAATACTATCAATCCAATTGTTCTAATTGACTAATCAGATCAGCTCATAATAATAATAGTATTCTACTACTCTTATTATGCAAGATAAAACAGAACGGCTGCACATCTACAGAATATTCACCTTGGTTTTTTGTCAAACGATTAAAAGACTCCATAAGCCAGATAAAACCTGCATGATATTAGCTATAAGCAATGTCCATTTTCAAAATTGAAATCATTTGAAAAGATAATAATATCTGGCACACATGGAGCAAAACTCATTCTTCAGATTTCAGAGTTACTTAAGCTCGGATTCCAATAAAACTAGCTCCGACAAACATTCGAGTTTCCCCAAAACAAAATCCCAAGTACAATTGTCTATCAATAGCCTGCCCTACTGTAAATATGGCTTTACATGACTACCATCAGCGTAAACATGGTACAAAAAAGAAAAAAAGAAAAAAAATCAAACAAGTAAAATGTGGCAAACAGAAAGAACCGAGAGCCCCTAACAATCTTATGTTCAAACTAAGCTACCTAGTCTATTGACAGAAGAATAAGACATCTTTTCCCTACAGTGAATATGATTTACGCTAAAATTTCAGACTTATTAAGCAAAGAACTTCAATTTAGAATAACTGGACAACCGAGCACAGAACTCAGCACACACTAACCGTAGAATAGAGCACCAATGAAGTTTCACTAATCATAATTAAGCACATTAAATGAAAACACTACAAAATATTAGTCCTTGGTTCAACCAAAAACGGGAGAATTGAAATCACTCATTGATTTTGAAACCTCAATCTCGGATTTACCAATTTAAATATACATCAAAATGAAAATTCACCTAACCTTTATAAAGAAAATAAAAATAAAGAAAATAAAACCTTAAAATTAACCTCAAAATGGAACTCCAGATTTTAACTTAAGTGCATTCATCCATTGCTAACTGAAGTAAAATACAACACATATAATTAGAGAATTGGGAAATTATTCCCTAGAACTGAACACAACCCCAAAATAGAAAGAAAGTAAGAAATCAAACCTTCGAGATTGAGGAAGAGAGCGTGATAGAGGAAGAGAGATAACTTTATCAGAGATTAAAGTATTGCGAGATGGAGGAAGAGAGACCATCTTAGTATAAACCCTAGATAAACAACAACAAAAATTCCACTAACGAAATGAGTTTGATAAAATGATCAAGTGTTTGAGCTTTTACCTTATGAGATATAACATCTGGAGATCCAGTAGTAGCAGAAACATAAGGATTCGTTGAAGAATTGACACGAACAAATGATACATAACGCATTTGACTACCTCTATCACTTTCTTCTTCGTCTTCCATGAATTTCTTTACTGGTATTGATGATTTCATTGTTAAATCACAAAATCTACTGATATCAACTATCAATTTAACTCTAAATTTCTCGCTTCCTATATATTTAGGGTCTTGAAGAAGACGGATCGAAGTGCGGCATGAAAGAGAAAGAAATGAGTTTGAGCTTTTGGGGCTAAAAGAAAAAGAACCGTTCTTTGGGGACTACTCAAAAAAGGTGGGGGACTACTTTGTGATACAAATGTCCACCCTACATTATAAGAGGTGTCCTAAAATATTAGGGAAGACTAATCTGCCCTTATTCTAAGACTAAGTCTTATGGGCTAGATTGGAGGTGCTAGATTAGCACTTAAGTGTTGCAATTCAAAAAAAAAATGTGGCAAAAAAATTAACACTAGTTCTCTTTCCTACCAGTTACTAGCATGTGAACTAGCATGCTAGATAGTTTCGCTGAATCATTCAGTGCTCAGAAAATCACTTTTTCGCTGAACCATTCAGCGCTAGAAATTATTATCGGGAACAGATCGGACACTCAAGTTGAAAAATATGGTAATTTAATTGAAGTCAAAGAAATGGGATCTGACCGATGCTATCCATCCCGTGTGACAGAGACATTAACGATCCGATCTTATTCCACGTGGACCATCTTGGGTTTTCTATTATTTTGTTTTCTTTGAGAAATAAAATCTCTGAATATCTCTCTACACGTGGCGCACAGGGAGACGAATTACAAATCAAAATGATCTTGCATCGTCCGTTTAAAAGGGAAAGTTTGTTTATGGGTCCCATAAATCTCCTAATCTACTGTTTTGGGTTGCTGTGAAATCATAGGATGATATCGTGTCCTTAGGTTAGAAGTGACGACTGAATAGTGAATAGCGATGTTGACTGGGTCAAGCGCTGTTTGAATCAGCCTAAAGCAGATTTTCAATTTACGCTGTACCGTTCAGCGCCCAGCGCTGTTTTATTCAGCAACTAGCATACCAAATTAGCACTACCATAAGACTTAGGAGGTTATACTAGCAGATGTGGACTGCTAATCTAGCTGCTAGATTAGTACCCCATAAGACTTAGTCTAATTAAGGTTATAACTAATCCTAATAACCCACTAATCTAACCCACTACCCACTAATATAACCCACTAATTAAAACCTAAATAAAAACTTAAAATCAGTTTTGAAACTGATTATTTTTTTTCTTCTTCTTCATCTTCTTCTTCTTCTCTTCTTTTCCTCTTCTTCTTCTTTGTAGACATCGACGTTAATTGTCGATTCGAAAAAATTTCATCGACGATTAATCAATCTTTATAAACAATGGGTTCTAAGCAGACACCAAGAATTCCAGGATTGAGTCCTGGACTTGCAAGCATAGCGAATCTCCCAAGTCAATTTCAAATTGATAAACAACTTCAAGCAAAGTTGAGAGACCAAATCAAGCATCCAACAGGGAAAAAGAAGTCTGATTCGAGTGAAATGAAAATTCATGGGTAATTTCCTTCATACCCATTCTTTTTAATTCGTTATTTGTTGAAGACATCGATTAGAAATCATCAAAACCCATTGAAAATGGTAGTTACAATAGATATTTCGGCTAGGAGAATTTTTTGTGTAACCCTAGAATTGCTAACCGAACTTTTAAAAATAAGAATACTTCGGTGTGCTCGCAAAAATTAGACTAATATCTGGTGACCGAACTACATAGTTCGGTCTTCTCGCAAAAAAATCCCTCGTAACCGAACTCAATTTTTTCTTTGAAAGAATGAGTTCGGTTTTGTCGATAATTTCTCTTGCTAACCGAACTTTTGAAATATTTAGTTCGGTGTGCTCGCAAAAAAAACCTCTCATAGCCGAACTAAACTTTTCAAAAGTTAAGAATGAGTTCGGTTTTGTCGATAATTTTTATGGCTAACCTAATTTTTGAAATATGTAGTTCGATTACCTCGCAATTATTTTTTTTGCTAACCGAACTATAGTCTATTAACTTCAAGTGTTGTGTTTACTTTATTCTTTAGTTCTATTTGATTTGATAACACAATATTCTCTTATGTTTAGCTAATAATTTGGTTTTTGTTCATTAGGAACCAAGGAAAAAGATTGAGACTACAACTAGATGAGGATTTGAAAACTCCCACCCGTCGTGGAGCAAAACATTAAGATTTCCGAAAACGTGGTGCCACAAATGCTAAACATGGAGGGGTCTCGTTACCGGAAGTCAACCGACAGAATGTTCGTGATGTAATCCAAGATGTCAATGAAGAGGTGATGGAGAATATAGTTGATAATGTTATTGAAGAAGAGAATGATGATGAAGAAGAGCAAGGAAATGAAGACCAAGGAAATGAAGAGGTTGAAAAACAAAATGTTGGAAATGTAGAAGAAGAACTAGAACCCGGCAAAGAAGGAGAAGGACAAGAGGAGAAAGAGGAGTGAGAGGAGGGAGACGATGAAGAGGAGGAAGAGGATGAAGAAGAGGGAGAGGATGATGATGAAGAAGAAGAGGAAGATGATGGAGAAGAGGGAGAGGATGATGATGAAGAAGAGCAAGAAATTATTCCTGCTAAAGAGAAAAAGAAGCCGAAGCCGCCTAGCAAAAGATACTCACACATTCCCCATGATGATTTGTGTTTGCCACCAGTGGACCCAACTTATGGTACTCCAAATGATGGAGGGGCAACATTGTTTGGCGACAAACACTCATGGGATGCGAAGATCTATGCGACAAAGGTATTCTTTAAGTTCATAGTGTTACGTTCTTTTCGTATTAATAGTGTTTCGTCAAGTATTAATAGTGTTATGTTCTTTTCGTAGGATCATAACGATGTTGTTCATATTATTAAACATCAAAAGGCGTCCACATGGGATCTTTCTTTGGAGTGTGACGAGTTTGTAGCCAAGGTTAAAGAATGTGTGTTATGGAGAGCTATTGAGTTAGCACATGTGGAATTTTACACTGTTTCCGTATCCGCATTTCTCGAGAGGCATTATCCCGAGACATATACTATGCATCTTCCATTTGGCGAGATGGGAATTACTTCAGATGATTGCCATAATATCACCGGCTTACCAGTGGAAGGTAAACGTCTTCGAGAAGGCTACAACCCCTCAATGAGTTATGAAGCTATTGAATATTTGGCTCTAAAATGTTTGGGATAGGATGCAAGAAAGTCTCAATGTGAGTTTAGACGTGTTGTGAGGTCCCATAAACGTGGAGATGAGTATAATCCAAGAGAGGCAGGTGGATCATTGAAGAAGAATGTCAAGAAATTCAAGTTGGTAAAGTTGAAGGCAGCATTTGGAGAGACAAAAAAGAAGGTGGAGAAAGGAAAGTTGGTGATGGACATGGAGACCCTTAGGCATCATGTGACCGCTTATTGGTTATATATGCTAGGAACTGTCATTTTCCCCGACACTTCTGGAAATAGGGTGGATGCATTATCTACAGCTTTTGGATAATCTCGATGAGATGAACAATTACTATTGGGCCACTGGTGTGCTTGCTTTTGTTTTGGAAGAGATGAAAAAATGGTCGAGGATTAAGTGTAATCAAATTGGAGGTTACTTAACTCTTGTTCAGGTGAGTTTTTCTACATTGTTAATTAGCAAATTATTCGCTAAATTTTTCTGCTTCTAATTCAATTTTCATGTACGTGGATATTTTCATATTTTCGCATAGGTTTGGATTTACGACCACTTCCCTAAATTGGGATTGGCTAGGGAAAAAGACCCTTATCCCTATGACCAACCTACAACAGAAAAATGGTTGTTTTTGGATGCACAAAAGAAGTCTAAAGAAGAGCAGTTGACTTCGTTGAGGGAGAGATTGGATGCACTTACTGTGAACGATGTGGTATTTCACCCATACGCCGTACCCGATGATGTATCTGTAGATGAAGAAGACTTGAATGGTTTCTCTATTGTCTCTCCTTACTATGGACCAATTTGGTATCCTGACGGCTACGCAATATATAATCCAAGGAGAGTACTAAGAAAACTTTGTTGCGTCCAAATGGATCCCGACGTGGAGAATGAAAATTTCAATTTGCTGGTTTAAGGAACAAAGAACACCGAGAATTATTTTGAGGAAAAACATCAACCAACTCCTGCGGTAGCACATTGGAATGCACTTACTAACTACCACATACCAAAGAAATTGATTGTGTACCTTGTGGGGAAGATGTAAATGCATGTGAGGAAGATTATAAAGAGTATTATGAAGAAATTAGTCATCCTTTTGTGATAAATAAAGAACCACAAGCTAAGGCGGATGCGGCAAAGGCAAAGGCAAAGGAGAGGGAGGCTAAGAGAACTCAGAAGGAGATGCCTATTTGTGGAGAAGAAGCAAAAAGGTTATGGGATAATGTGGTAAGAAAATTTCTTTGTCTTATACTTTTTGGTTTTTCAAACTATTGAAAAAATATTTACTTGTGCTTAAAATTGGAATTAGGTGTTGAAGGGTTCGAAATTGTTGAAAAATTGGATGGCTAAAATCAAAAGTGGAGAGCC
The DNA here is from genome assembly GCA_023531295.1 of Papaver armeniacum. Taxonomy (NCBI): domain Eukaryota; kingdom Viridiplantae; phylum Streptophyta; class Magnoliopsida; order Ranunculales; family Papaveraceae; genus Papaver; species Papaver armeniacum. Next base: position 519,549 of record JAJJWW010014642.1, on the reverse strand, counting down.
GATGGAGAGTAAGGAACAAACCGCTATACTACAAGCAGTGGGAGGGTCTTATAACTAAAAGAATTGTGGAGCCAAGTAGGTCTAAGCAACTGAAGAGGAGTCGACAAATAGGAGAAGGTTCAAGTCACGCTGTGGAGGGAACCGGTCGAGGAGATGATACCCCAAGTGATGAGGAAGTTCGACCTAAAACTCGTGCTAAACAAGGTGGTGGTAAAAGGGGTCGAGGAGAAGGTTCAAGTCGCGCTGTAGAGGAAACTGGTCAAGGAGATGATACCACAAGTGATGAGGAAGTTCCACCTAAAACTCGTGGTAAACAAGGAGGTGGTAAGAGGGGTCGTAAAAGTGGTTGTTAGTGATTTCGTATGCTTTTAGTTTCAAAAGACATCTTAGTTATGGATTTCGTATGGTTTAATTTGGTATGTTTGTGTGTTTTAAACAATTACTTAAGGATTTCGTAGTTTGGTATGTATAACAGTTTTATATTTGTTTTAGAATTCAAAGTTATAAGACTGAAATGTTGAAATACAGTATGGTTTTCGGTGACCTGCGATTTTTAAACTTGTAACTGAACTAGTAGTTCAGTAACCTGTGACAAATTCATGGTCACCGAATTCATTATTCTAAACCGTAAAATTCTACCAGGTAACCGAAGTCATAGTTCGGTTACCTCGCAACATTTTCACTGGTTACCGAACTTGTAAGTACGCTGAAGCAGTTAGCCTTCATCCATAAGATATTAGTTCGGTTAGCAAAACAAAATATGTTAGGTAACCGAAATCTTCTCTGGAGACTCAAATTTTTCCTATTGCAGATGTTGGAAAACTCATTCTCTTGATGCAGAAATCACATAAACCAACTCTTAGGTTTGTTTTGGAGTGTTTTTGGAATCGTATATATGCTCAGTTTGAGTGTGAGCTTTCACCAAAAAGTTCGGTGAAGACATGTATTTATTACCCAACCGAACTGATTGTTCGGTTATCAGAGTATAATATATTAGGTAACCGAAATATTCTCTGGAGACTCAAATTTTTTCTACTGCACATGTTGAAAAACTCATTCTCTTGATGCAGAAATCACATAAACCAACTCTTAGGTTTGTTTTGGAGTATTTTTGGAATCGTATATATGCTCAGTTTGAGTGTGAGCCTTCACCAAAAAGTTCGGTAAAGACATGTATTTATTACCCAAGTTGTTGATTCACAACATGAAAACCACAATTACCATCCGGAGGAACGTCGTCGGTGGAAATAACGTATTCTCCAATTTATAGCGGTAGCTCATTCAAATAGTCTTTATTTGGAGCCTCAAGCTTCACGTCTAGGGAAGATGGTTTGATGGGGCACATTGGAGACTTAAGCTTCACGTCGACGGAAGATGTTTGGCTTGGTTGTGATGGATACATCAGACCTTTTTTCTTCAAATATCGCTCAGTTGTTTCGCCTTTCTCCTCAATACTCCTACCATGTTTCTTGGTCTTCTCCAAGTACATTGCCTGGGTATACTCATGGCCACAAGGATCTCTAGTATTTACGGTTTGCTCACTTTTCTTCTTACGTAACACCTTTGCATATTCTCTTAGTTGCTTTTTTGTTTCTTTTTTTGCTTGGTCTACCTTTGCGTTTGCCTTTTGACGGTTCATAAACATTCTCCGAAGTTTGTGGATATATGATTTTCCTCATGTTATCCCAAAAGATTTGTTTTTGGAGCTTGTTCATGCCACGATACATCTCTAGTACGGTTCTACCCATTTCGTTGTCACCAAACTCTTCCCCGTCTTCTTCTCCCTTTGGAGGAGGGATGAAACTTAGATGCTTCCAAAATAGATCAATTTCGCTTAAAGTGATTACGCCATGCTCATAGCTGATTATCATATGGCTACAAGGTAGTCCCATAGACTTCTTCATGTTACATACACACACCTCATCCGGCTTGGTTTCGCACTTCTCAATCAACTCGACTTCTATAATCAACAACTTCATACATTGCCGAGATACGTTTTAATTGATTCCCTTGAACAATGGGTTGTCGGCATATTTTCCGTTCATTTTGAATATACAGCTTTTTTGGAACTTCTCTTTAATTATATCAATGTCGCGCTTGAAGTAATTTTCCATAGCATTCCACACGGTTACAAAATTATCAACACATCCAAAGAGATTCTTCTTCAACCGATGGTGAGACGACTCTACTAAACTTGTCGCTTGATTTCCCAAGTGTTTATATTGGTTAGTATAAGCATTAACAAACCTCTCTTTGTATGGTTCCAACCATTGGCGAAGAACATACGACACAACACCGGGGTAATCGGGAGTATCCCAATGAGCGATGAACTCCGCAAGATTTAGATGATACTCCTCCTCGGTAAGAGACCAACACAATGATTCCCATTCACCGTTGAAAGCAACCCATTTAGCATAATTTGCTTCGTATTGTTTTTCAACTTCCTCTTTTGCATCCGCTCGTTCATGTTCCACTAGCATCTTACTCTCTTCATATCCCTTTTTCTTGGGTGGAAAAATTATTGGCTTGCACCTATTTATCAAATTACACCATATATGGAACGTACAAAGCATATTATGTGCTTTTGGGAATACTTCCTCTATTGCATTCATCAATGCGACATCATTATCCGTCACTATAACCCCGGGAATATCATCACCTCGGAATATTGCCTTAACTTGGTTTAGTGCCCAAATGTAACTAGGTTCTTGCTCATCCCTTAAGAAACAAAATGCCATGGTAAACGGTGACTTCGTCGAAGTACGCCCAACAATATTCAACATGGCATCTCGTACTTGTTCGTCTTATAAGTGCAATCCATTATTAGAACTTCATGAAAGCATTGAGCCAATTGAACACTCGTCGGATGCGCAATAAAAAGTTGTGTTATCTCTCCTTCTGAATCCACATCCTTTTGAACCGCGTAGTTTTTCTCTTGGGCCCAAAAAAACAATTGTTGCATTACTTGTCTATCTCTCCATTCATTCCTTCTAATTGTCTCAATTGCATTGTAAATTTTGGACAAAGATGAGTGGTTATCCTTGTTATCCTCCTTTAGTATTTGGAGCATTTGAACAGATGAAATACCCATTGTCCTAATTTTAGCTACCTTGTCCATCTCTTTAGGAGTTAGCTTTTCCGCCATGAAATGTCCTTAAAGATGCTCCGGACGAGGATGATTATGACAACCTTGCATAACCTTATAGAGAACCCATCCACCCGAATCTTCGTTCAAATTAAATGCAAGCTTGAATGGGCAATGAATCTTCTTTGAGAAAGTTTTTTTCTTCCTATTTGTCTTTCCTTTATAAACATAACCCTTCCTCTTGTGGCTTTTATAGGGATCACCGCTTCTATCACAAACCATTTCAAAGCGAGTTTTGCTTTCTCTCTCATTCAATACTAATATGCACATGTCTTTTTGTGCATGTTTTCTAGCCCAACTCTTTGCATCTTCCGGATTTTTGAATACCAAGTCATTCATGTAGTGATGGGATGTGTCATCGTACAAAATACCAACTGGGGAAGGTTGGTTTTCCATTGGTTCTATTAGATCACATGGAACCTACAAGTAATAGCACAACGTCAATACCATAAAAAATTTCTTACAAGTTCGGTAATGTAAATTTTTTATAGACCCTACCGAACACACAGTTCGGTTATGTAGTTTCCAGAAATAAATTGGGGCCTTACCGAACTCGATCTTTAGATTTTCTATGTATACGTTCGGCAATGAAACAGAAAAAATCGATTAAACCGAACTCGAAGGTTCGGTTAGAAACGCTGTATTTATATTTTCTGCGACATTACCGAACATATAGTTTGGTAACAAAAGTGCTGATATCGACTCAACCGAACAATGCACTGTAAACTCTATAAAAATAGTTCGGTTACATGTTTTGGAAAAACATAACCGAACTCTAAAAAACCACCATTAACATGTAGTTCGGTTACCTGCGTCTGCTAAATTTAGTAACCGAACTACACATTAAGAACGGTTCGGTTACCTCGCAAGCTAAATCTGGTAACCGAACTAGGTTGACCTAACCGAATTTTTTCCAGAAATTTTGAGTTTGGACAAATTTTTGCACAATTCAATCTACATTAACTAAATATGAGGCATACCTGAGTACCCATAGCTTCATCTTCAGGTTGTGGCTGATAAAATCCATCATTTGTTTGGTTAGCTTGAGTTTGGGGCAAAAAGCTTTCATCATCTAACAAATAACTCATTTCCGGATCATTAGAAGTATTGACAAATACACTATGAGGTGAAGGGGGTTCTGATTTTGAGGATGAGGTATCATCACATGAATCACTCAAATCATAATTACTAAACTCAAAAAAAAGATTTTTTGGGTACACCCATCTTCTTCTTCATATCACCCATCATCTTCTTCTTATCTCTCAATAATAATGTTATAACAAAACAATCCCACTAATATAAATCACTAATCACTAACTAATCAGTTACTAATCATAACACTAACACTAATTAATCATCACACTAATTAAGTTTATCATTAATGGTAAAGTAGGTATTTAAAAAAAATCAGATAAGTGGTGATTGGAAATTACTACCAATAACCACCCCAAAAACTTGAGAGTAGTCCCCCCCATTCAGATAAGGGGTGATTGGAAATTACTACCATCCTAGTCAGCTTTTAATTAATTGAATTGACTTTAATATATTAACTAACCATTTTTAGCTTTAGGAAAATTTTAATTATGGAAAATAAAAATTTTATTAATTAAATGAAGAGGTTACATGCAATACCGTTGGAGATGGATTTTTTTTTCTCCCGAATTTTAAGGAAAAACAGATCGGAAATGTCTTATTTGTGTTGCCACATAGGAAGCACACACATTGGTCATTGGAGAAGCTCTAAGGATGGAGTAGATTTCTCTAACCTGTGGGTCATGACTTCACTGTTCAATTCGATGCACACTTCAACGAGAGAGGATCTTTGGTTAAGTATATTTTCAAGTACATACACAAGGGTAACTTCCTACCATTTAGAAGGTGAGCAACAAGTGTTTTTCAAGGATAGGGATGACTTGGCCTTTTTTGGGTAGGGAATAATCGAAAATTTTCTAGGGTACATTATTTATATGTCCTTACTTTTGAAACCTAATAATTATATCCTTATACAACAATAAATATATCCCTATTTTTTAATAACCTTATCAATTTAAAATTAGATTACCTTAATACCCTCACCCTCACCCATATCATATTTTTCTTTATTCCAAAATGGAACAAATCTCTTCCTGTACCACTTCACCACCACCACTAGAACCACCACCACCAACATTCAACTACCATTCCACCACCACCGTTCAACGACCACCACCTACCAACCGCCACCACCACTAATATTCCACCACCACTCCGTCACCACCACCATTACACCACCACCAGTCCGTCACCGCCATCACCACTAGTAGGGTTGTCAATGGATAAAAATCCTTCGAATATTGAGAATACCGATAAGGTTAAGGTTAAGGGTTATCGGATATCCGGCATCCGATAATATCCATCGGAATTCAAAAATTCCACATCGATAAGGTTAAGGATAAGCTATCGGATATCGAATATTATTCTGATAATTTCCGTTATCTACTCATGATACAAAAAACTTCCAATAATTTCCGATAATTTCATTAATATTCAATAATTTCCTATAATTTCCGTTAATATTCGATTATTTCCGATATTTACTTAGGAGAGACGTAATCAAATGTCTAAAGAGTAAACCTAAAGGGTATTAGGTATCGAAAATTTCCGAAAATTTTATGATATAGTTATACACTAACGGTATCGGATATTAACCTAATGGAAACTCCCTTAACCGGTACCATTATGTTAATAAAAGGATATCCGTTACGTTAAGGTTATCGGATATCGGATAACCGTTATGTCGGATATTAACCTAACGGAATCCGGATATTCGGAAACGGCTATTGGATATCGAATATCCATTGACAGCCCTAACCACTAGTCCGCCGCCGCCGCCACCGCCACCGTCATCTCCTCCGCCACCACTGGTTCAGATATTTTTGTATCAACAAGAGTAGTTGACCCAAATAAAAATAGAACCAACAGTAGAAGTTGATCCAATTTTGGGGATCAACAATGGTAGTTGATCCAAAAAAAAACAAGGATCAACAGTAGAAGTTTATCCAATTTAGGGGATCAACAATGGTAGTTGATCCCCTAAATTGGATCAACAATGAAAGTTGATCCATGTAAATGGAGTGAACTTGGCGTGAGTCGAACACGCATCATCTGACATGGAGTCAGTCATGCTACCATTGCACCACAAGTTCAACATTGGAAGAAATTTACATGATTTAAAATACAAGCATGACTTAAACTAAAAGCATGATTATACTTATCCAAGGAAATATTATCAACAATAGGAGTTGAAAGGATCAACAACAGCAGTTGATTCCATAAAAAATTGGGTCAACAACAGGAGTTGATCCCATAAATGGATCAACAACCGTAGTTGATCCCATAAAAATTGGGTCAACAATAGCAGTTGATCCCATAAATTGGATCAACAACAGTAGTTGATCCCGTAAAAACTGAAGTAAATAGGTTTACTGAAAGGACAATTGCTATACCTGGAACACCATCAACAAATGCAACCAAAATCACACCCAATCTCCACTACAAAATCATCCACCACCATATCAACAACTACCACCACCACACAACCACAACAACCACCAACTACAACATCCAAAAAGTAAACAGTTCACTGTATACTGACATATAACCAAAAACCATACCAGTTTTAGAAAAATAGGAACTAATCATATACATACATCCTCCACCGTCGCTGCCACCATAACCACCACCGCCGCCGCCTTCATCATCATTACTTCTCATCATAATTCAATTGACAAAGTAGATGAAACAAATAAACAATAATTCGAAGAAGTTTAACTCAAAAGTAATCAGAAATCAAAACCTAAAAACCAGATCTTGATTTATTTGGATCTGATTTTAAAACTCAATTGTAGAAGAAGAAGAAGAAGAAGAAGAAGAAGAAGAAGGTTTCATCCCTTGTTGCTGATACTTCTCGATTGAATTTTGAAGCAGTTGTCGGCGGCGAAGGTGGGAGTAGTTGCAAAGGTGGTGATGATGAAGATGACGACGGTGGTGGGTTTGGTTTGATTTTCAATTGAAGATCTATCCCTCTCGATCTTAAATATCTTCTCTCTAAAATATTTTTCTCTGACTCTGAAATGGTGTTGGCGTTGCTAGTTGTGGTTGCGATTTGATTTCTTCCACCACCATCATCACTATTCAGTCCGACTAAAAAGGAGGTGGAGAAGACGGTGATGGCGGAGGTTATGAGGAGGAAATGAGAGAAAGTTTCAGATCTGAAATATCTAGAGGATATTTGTGGGATTATTAATAAAATCAGAATCTTCTTAAAGATGGAAGGATATAAATATTGTTGACAGGGATATTTATGAAGGCCCACTAAAACAAGGGATATATATTCAATTTCCACAATTTTCTAAGGATAGAATCATACCAATTCTAGAACAGAAATATCATAACATTTATAAAGGATACAAATAAACGAATAATTTGACCAACTAAGATTTGTTTTAGCTTTTTCTTGGGTACATTTTTTATGTTCTTGAACACAAACTAAGGTTTATTGATTATTTATTTGTAAGGATAATATAATGGTTGCTCATTTGTTACCCCTTTTTAAGCATAAGCATAAAACAGAAACTAGTTATATATAATTAAAGACTAAAGTTCTGCTGAAAACAAGAGATAATACGAAGTATCTGTTCGTTGAAAAAAAAAATATGAAAAACTATGCAGAGAAATGATTATTAGTATAGTAACTACGACCGTTGCCACGGTGGGAGGGCCGACCGAAGAAGAATATGAAGATGGAGTTTGTCCACGAATACTTTCGTCCCGTTTCAGAAAAGGTAATACTTTCACCTCATTTCAGAAAAAGTGACATTTTCGCCTCGTTTCATAAAAAGTGATACTTTCTCCCCGTTTCGGAAAAAGTGATACTTTCACCCCGTTTCGGAAAAAGTGACACTTTCTCCCCGTTTCGGAAAAAGTGACACTTTCACCCCGTTTCGGAAAAAGTGATACTTTCTCCCCGTTTTGAAAAAGTGATACTTTCGCCCTATTTCAGAAAAAGTGATACTATGCAGAGAAATGATTATTAGTATAGTAATTAATCTTCCCGAGAGGGTGACAGTAAAGGAATCTTTGTTAGCTTTGGTGTTATCAAATGGACTGGTGGAAAGGAAGGACGATTATCCACAGAAGATGGAATAGGTGAACCACGAAGTTCTTCGTACGTTCGAGTACTAATGTTGTAGGCCAAACAGAGACATCTATAATTTCCAACAAACATTTCGGTCCTCCGGATGGAAATAGCGGGAATATCCAAAAAGATCACCAATCATTACGTGATACTTCATTTCCATATTTATATGAACCGGTTGCCAAGCCAATCCTCCATTTGAGTAGTCCTCAAGCAGCCAAACATTAAGAAAACCCGGCCTAAGACTTGTTGTGTGAAGAACGTTGCCATGGTAGATGGACCCTTCTAAGACCCCAAAAAATCCATCTGAATTGCGTTTTAGTTCCTTAGGCAAGTAAATTGAACGTAACGTATTCTTTGGAATTTCTTTGTTCTCGAGATTGAAAGCTCTGACGACTAACGTATAATCGTTGTCATGATTATCTGTTGTGCGCGTGTATTCAATCCAATACAAGACTCCACTGCGGATAACCATACTAGAATGTTGAGGTGGCAGAAATCGTTTATAGCTTCCAATAATGTACGTTCTCCATTCACCTGAATCAAAAGAAAATATTTGTAAGGTGGTTGTGCGACTGTGCCTGGCGCCAGATGTATATCCAAAATACACCACTTTATAGTTACTAGTAGTTGAGGTTTCAGATACCAATCTAACGAAGTCGCAGTCTATAGAACTTTGATCAGGGCGAGGAGGAAGTGAGACGCACTGTTTGGTGAGTGGATTACATACTTATAACGTCATGTCACAAAGTTGTGTAAAAAGATCTATTCTGGGACACAGCTTGTAAAGAACTAGCCCATCAACACATGAACCTAAAAGTTGTACTGAAGGAACCAGATTGTAGTTACATCTTTCACTTCGTTCATGGAGTTCACCGTTGCTTTCACTATCTATTTCACTCATGATATTGTTCCAGAATGTTTCTGCATTATCGAAGAGGAATTCAAAGGAAAACCCATTATGATGGTCGTTTATGAAGGGGTAGTAAAGGTCGGGAGAGTGGGTTTGAAAGATTTGGGGGTTACTTGAAAAATACTCATCGCGGTCGTAAACGATTGTCCACGGAGGAGGTGAAGTAGTAATGCTGAATACTTTGAATACCAAATATGTGTTAGATAAAAGAGAGTTCCACAGCTTCGAAACGCACCTGAATTTATATAAGGGTTTTAATAGAAGACGAATGAAAATCTCATACAAGACATCAGAAGGCAAATCATCACCATTCGCTTTGAAACGTGAACTCATTGTCGGTGCCGTAAAGTTTTGCACAATCAATGACATGTCCAAGAATCTAGTCGCTTATGTTGTGTTGCACACTTTGTGTTCTACCACTTATATATCGTCAACTAAATTGATTTGAGAATCCAAAATTTTTTTTCTTATTTTTTCCTTTTTTGGTGGTGATTTTGGTATCGAACTCAAGAAATTGGATCTTTGAGTATTTGAAAGGAAGGAAAACAGTGGGATTGATTTGTTTTTCGTCTTTTTCAACCACAAGGTGGGTTTCCCCTAGGAGACTACTTAATACTTGTTGATGAAGTTTTTTTGATTCATTACTTGGTGACGAAGTTTCTGTTATTTTTTTTTTATTAATCTTTTTTTTTAGTTTCTGTTCTCACTGACTAGTAACACTAGTGGAAAATGGGTGTTTAGCAACCCACATCAGAGACCCTCATTGACGGTAGTTGGACCGCTGACCATAGATAGCGGTCTCTGATATAATAAAAAGCCGGACCACATCCGAGAGTTTAATAAGCAGTCTCAGAATAACAAAATTTATTTACCCTTTTATCCATTTTGGAACTCCAATTCAGAGACCCGTAGGCATACGCTGTAGTTACTATTTCAGATGTATGATGAACGGCTGGAGATGCTTAAGATTTCAGCCATTGATTGAGATGAGATGGATGGCTGGATCGTGAAGAAGACACCTCGTTATTATCGAGGATAAAGATACCTTCGTTCTCCTTCTGGCTGCGCCTCATCTTTCTCCTCTTCACACTCACTACTCTTATCCATTTCTCCTTCAACTTCTTCATCTCCAAGTTCTTCATCAGAGATGAACTTGCTGCAACTTTTACTTTAGGTATCTCCATCTTCTAAACTACTTCTATTTCAACATCCTTTTATCTTCATCAACAACTACAAAAATCATATCTTCGTTTTTTATCATCATAATTAGAAAACCCTAACTTTCTCTCTCGAAAATCAATAGGTATAAACCTTAATTTTTCTTATCTCACCTGTCTTTACTATCATTCTCTGATTTTTTTTCCTGTAATATCTGTTTTTGGAGATCTGCACCTTACTGATTAATTTGTGGGTTTTCTTTGCAGATTGTTTAAGAGGTTAAACAAGATGTATCTTACAAGGTGAGAACAAAAAAACCCTTTATTTTTCAAACCTAGGATTTTAATAAATTCTGTTTATTTTCTAGGATTTAATTTTTTTTCTGGGGATTTCTTTCTTTGCTTGGTATTGAAAGTATTGACTTCAATTTTTGATCTTTGTAATTTTTGATTTCTTCATGACAGTAAGTTTTGTATAACATTTTTGGTTATTAACCCTAATTCATATTCTACTTTCCTGATATTTTTTTCACAGCAGTTCAGAACTTGAGGGCTTTTGAGTACAGACCTATTTTACTCAAGTGCCAAGGAAAGGAGTCTAAATCAGTACTATTTTCTTGTACTTACAATTTTTTAATTTCTTAAGAAATTCAATACTTGTAGAGTGTTTTTACAGGGTTTAGGGAAAATGGGTATGTTGGGGGTTATATAATTCTGTGTTTATTTGTTGATTTTTGTTAGATAACAAGAAGAAGATGATATGGAATTTTGAAAGGGCAATGATTCACCTCAAGGGGTTAGGGGGAAAGTAGGAGGTCAGTGCAAAGGAAGTAAGGTTAAGGGAGATGGACTATCCGGATGCTCCAGCAACGTCTAGCGGTCTGTGAAAGTTGGAGCGGAAAGGAAAAGCTTGGGAACAGACGTCCATGTTGAAGAGGGGGATATTAGAGAAGAGAACATATTCCCTCTGGAACCAGAAGAGGTAATTTCTGTCTAGGCATGTTGGTTATCATTTTCGGGTCTAGTTTTAGTTGATTGTCCTGCTTGTGTGAGATTGTTCTGATTTGTGGAGGTTAATGCGAAGGTTTGTGGAGGAGGAATTAGTGAAGTATATTGAAAGAATGTACAACAGAGGGATAGGAAGGCGACAAGGGAAATTGGAAATTATGATAATGTTTGTGTTAGGATCTTACAAGTAGTTGAGCTTTCTTTGCAAAGATTGGTGCCGAGGTAACAAAGATTCATTTTTTGTTGCCATGTAGAACTCAATTTATGTACTATATCTTACTAAATTTCTTGTTTAGTTTATCAAGTTAGGATCTTTTATGTTGTTTGTTATGTTTAGAACACTGTTAGATTGGGGTCATTAAAGTCAACAAATTGAAATGTTAGTAATGATTCTTTGTGATGTAACTTGTCTGGTTATAAGGAACACTTGATTGGACTAAATTTTTAGAATTTTTTAATTCAAGAATGTTGGGTGTGACTTTGAACACTCTGGGTTTGGTTGGGACAATACTTGGATGAGTAAGATTAATTGAGTTTCTAGCGAACTGGCTAGGGTGCTTGCATTGGTCCTAATTTGCAGTAGAGATGAACACTTTTGAGTGAATTCTATGACCCAGTGTGTAATTTTAACTTTTTTGATTGTTTGACGTTAATGTGATCTTCACCCTTCAATAAATCAAATACATTGCAAAGTGAATCATGGGGTTTGGTGGTAAACTGTTGCCTAGAGATGTTCATGGGTCGATGCGGTTTATCGTCTGAATTTTAAGATTGCATTTCCTAGTATTCTTTGCTGGCTTTCTGGCGTTTCTAACATGGTGGTGATAGCTACTTGATCCTCTAGTTTCCACCTTTAAATGTTCTTTCTTTTTGTTAACTTATTCTTTTCCCGTGTAAGTAAACTAGTTGGGGCCCTGCAAAGGACGAAAAATTCATGTTAGCCAAACTGATAAAGTGGGTACTAGATGTTAACTAGTTGTTTAGACCCTCTTATCAGTAACACAATAACTTACGAATCAACTATGCCATGTTCTTTTTTTAATTGCCGTATTAATTTGGTTATTCTATCCAGGTGGAGAGGTCTCTTCTAGTGACTGGATTCCGATATGAACATGATGATTCATGGGCAACAAACATAAAACATTCAAGGAATTCACTGATATTAGCTGGGTACATATACCTTCTTTTGAGTTATTCAATAGAAAAAAGGGTTAAGGCGATCAGGCACTCTGGTTTGTAATTCTGTGTGTGGGCACCAAAATCATTTGATGCATGTTAAGGAATATTCTATTTTTTTGATTGAAAGTTCATACATCAGTAAGTAATGCTGTCATTTTATTTAATTTCTCTATCGAAAGAAAAAATAATTTGTACATAACAGGAAGTTCTTATAATCATGTATGAAATATAGATGCCTGTTGTCAATGAATTTTCAATTGTAGGTGAATCTAAGATTGTGTGGACAGATATGACTATAATGTTAGATATACACTAGTCATATCACCAGATCTTTTTGACGAGTTTGGTTTTGTCATATTAGTTCAACTCAGTTATTCTTTGCTGGCTTTCTGGCGTTTCTAACATGGTGTGTTCAAGGTGTTTGTAAATTTGTTACACCGGGCAAAGTTGTTTATCATGTGGGTATTTTTACATGTCTCGCTTTGTTTGTTGATATTTTTACATGTCTCACTTCAGACCACTTTTTATGGTGTGGGTGCAGCTTGATCCAGCAGTTTGATGTTGCCTATGGTAACATATATGCATTTCATTTTGCCCAAAAGGGTCCCTAGGGGAAAGTTGAGAACATTAAAGTAAGTAAAATATCATTTCGTTAGAAGAAAATGCTGATGGGTTTTGGTCTGAAGTGCACTGGCCCTCATCCTTTTTTTATTTCTTTGTTCTTCTCTCTTTAGCTATTATGAGTTTTTATTTCCTTTTTGCGTGCTAGTCTTTGCATAATATAATATTTAGATTGGTGAGAATCTTAGATTGTTGAGATTCGTAGTTCCATCTCGCATATTGGTAATATGAGGTTAAAATTAAGAATCTCACTTCACTAAAAATATAGAAGTGTATATAGTTAAGTGTGTATGTGTGTCTGCACATTTTAAGTTTTGGGCAATGATAATGTGTTTATTTCATTATGGTTAAAGCTGTGTATGCACATTCTCCATGCACATAACTCTCTCGCACATTCTCTATTATTTGTCAAGACTTTCTTATAACTCTCTCGTATATGCACATTCTATATCATATATAAGAATACAACTCTTAATGTTTGTCGTGTGAAAGATTCCCTTTGTACATGTAGGATGTGGTAATGTTCTTCAACTGTAGACAATACTTTAGGTAATATGCATCTTTATGTGGTATCAGCTCTTGTTTAGAGTAATACTGAAATTGGACAGGTCTACAAGAATGTAATGCAGAATTGAGAATCGTTAGGTGTAATTTAGTGAAAATAGTAATTTCATAAGAGCATGAGTTTATAGTGCGACTCGATAACTATGTCATTTACATTGGATGAAATTTGTTTGTTGTTATATCTGCAGTGAGGAGGATAAGAGATAGTTTATGGAAGCTATGCAGCTCAGACGGTTGATGTGGTCAAAAGGATGAAAGAGATTCTTAACACTCCTGAGAATGTATTGGAAGATCAAGGTGTTACTTCCACAGAGATCTAAGGTATACTAGATTAACCATGAAATGTTATATCTTTGGGTTGTTCTGTTATCATTGTGTCAGTTTAAGTAACCTTCTTATCGGTTGTTGATTTTGCAGATCTGTTGGAAGAATTGCAAGAGCATGTTGAATCCATTGACATGGAAAACGGTAAGTTGATGCCTTTGTATGACTTAGTGATATTTGATTTCGTGTTGTTATGTAAATTAATGCTTTGGTATGTGCCAGACAGATTTGCATACAATTGGTAGTTTAGTCCCCCTTCTTGAACACCTGAAGAAATCAAGTGCATGCATCCGAGCAAAGGATGCCGAGGTTATAACTACCATAGTTCAAAGCAATCCTAAAATTCAGCAACTTGTAATGGAAGCTCGAACACCTGCTGGCTAATCTCACCTCAGATCCAGATGTTACTGCTCGAACCGCACTTGGTGCAATATCATGCAAGTAATATATGTCGTCTATTTTGTATGCATGTCTGCGGTTTGGATATGCAGCTTTATTATCTATACTGAGGCTGGTTGATGTTCAATGGCGTCACTTGAAATACTTTTGACCTGTTATGTATTTGCTATGGATGTCTTTCATCTTTGATTCGATACAACAATCCTGGAGTTGCTGCATTCAGACTGGCAAATGGTTATGGAGCTTTGAAAGATGCACTGGATTCGAGACGTTCTTTGGGTTTCAAAGGTAATATGCTCCTTACTTGATTAATTTCATTTGTTTTTGCTTGCTTGCACACTTTGGAAAATACCGTATTAACATTTAGATAGCTTTTAAACATGTCTTCCTTTGTTGATATCTATGATTGTGAAGGTTAAGCTGTTAATTGACCACCAATGGTTATGTGAATTCGGTTTCTGATGTTGTTATGTGTTCTTGAATTTTTTCTGATGTTGATTTTCTTGTTGTGTATTCAGGCCTAATTAAAAAGGTGGTGACAGACTCGCAAGATTTGGTGGTCCAAGAGGTGGAGCACCAGGAGAGTTTGGAGGAGTTAAGGTTGGTGCTTCAGTAGAGTATCAGCCACAATTTAAGGTTTAAACCTAGTCCCTTGGTTATCAATGAACTGTTTATGATTTAGGATTATCAGTTGAATGCAAGGGATTTTTCTTTTGCATGGTTCACAGAGACGAAGCCGGTTTCTGCCAAGAACTTGCTACAAGCTGCAGGGGTTTTGCTACTTTGGATCCCAGGAACTCATTGATAAAATGGATATTTTAGGTGAGTCATTAAAAGATGGCTGAGTTATTTACCTTCAGATTGAACAACAATGCACCTTTAATTTTGTGAATGTCTATTTTCCTTTTTCAGGGAGTTCTACTAACCCAAGTGAAAGAAAGAACCTATAAGGATCCTGACTTGAGTATGAACCATTGATGTCATGAATCGATCTATTGCTCGAGGGCCGAAGAAACTTTTGTTCCTGTATAGATTTGTCACCGAGCCGGATATAGGTTGAACATATTGAACTTACCTTCAAGTTTCTTGTTTTGAACTCAAAATTTCATCCATTTTTGTGTAGATTTAAACCAAGTAGATAAACGGAATGATTGTTGAATTCTCAGATTGAGTTTAAATTTGAAGTTTCATTTCAATTTGAGTTTGGGTGTCATTTAACTTTAATTTGAATTCCATTTGAACGAATGAATATGGAATTCTCAAGTTTGAGTTTATATTTGAATTTCAAATTGGGTTTCACTTGACTTTGGCTTGACTTCCATTTGACTTGACTTTGGCTTGACTTCCATTTGACTTGACTTGACCTTGATACAGTCAGATTATTTCAGAATTAGCCATTCAGGCATTTCAGCAAATCTGAATCAATTTTTTTTTATATTATAATTTAAATTTAAGACTCACGGCTTAGGGTCTGTACCTCGTTACCCTTAAAATCAGTCGTTGTTTTGAGACACACGGCTAAGGGTCGTACAAAACAGCTACGCTTTATCAGAGACCCCAACAGAGACGGTTAAAATGGTCGTTTAACTCGTATATATGACTTGTCCTGACGGTCGCGGAACATCTGTTTTCCACTAGTGTAAGGCCACATGTACGATGCACATGCTTGAATTGGATTCTTTTAATAACACTAAATTTTATAATAATGGAAAAAAAATCTTAAAATAAAAATTTAATATCCTTGTTTGTACTCATCACTGTTATAAAAAAAGGTGGTGTTTGACTCTGAGATTTGAGAGTCATTAGACGGACAGGATTTGACGAGGACCCTGATCCGGCGGTCGGAATCATCCAGATCGAGCTATGACTTGGACGGCTGGGAATGATAGAAAATTACAGCAATGTTACGGGGTGGGTTGCGGGTCAAACCTTAATTGCACGACTAAATATTATCGATTGGGACAAAAAAAAAAGAAAAATCTTTTTGTTTGATCTTACTCGCTTCTCGCCTATTGACGCACAACATTAGGTTTTAAAAGGCATTCCTAATCTAGAAACTATGAAGAAATACTAGAAACTATGAAGATGTGGGTTTTTGTAATCGAAGAGGAGCTGAGTAAAGTTCCATCGACATTGCTTATTCAACATTGGCAATTGATTTCAAAGAGCTCCTTCGAATCAATATATTCTTTCGTAGTTACAGACATAGGCTCAAAGATAGCTTCGATAGAGGTATGTATTCTTTGCTTAAGTAATAATTTGGTCCTATTTGATTGTATATTTATATAAGAATTGAAGGTTAAATTATCGATATTGTCTAACGTAGTATTTTGAGATTCGAGCAAGATGAAGATCACAACTTGGTATTGAATTGTAATGGAGTGAATCCATTATCGTCATCATCATCGACAAACGACAACAAATATTTTCTCTAAATTAATACATTATTTCTTTCAAAGGTAATTCCAATCTGGGTTGTTGGTTTAGGTTTATTGCACTATTCTTATTTCTCATACAATATAAGATACATATATCGTTATGTTTGACA
This sequence comes from Papaver armeniacum, assembly GCA_023531295.1. Classification (NCBI taxonomy): domain Eukaryota; kingdom Viridiplantae; phylum Streptophyta; class Magnoliopsida; order Ranunculales; family Papaveraceae; genus Papaver; species Papaver armeniacum. The sequence goes on along the minus strand of JAJJWW010014642.1, from coordinate 502,515 downwards.
ACATTATTATTGATTCAAGTTTGATGGTCAAAAGGCACTGGTGCCGCAATACACAGGTTTGATGGAGGTTAAACGAGGCTTCAGGAAAGTGTAGCCAATATAAGTACTACAACAATGATCAGTCTGAGGTTGGATTCAGTTGCTACGGAATGGGAGACTGACTACCAGGTGATACGGAATAAATTTAGGGGGAAAGGATACATGGAACTCAATTTCTTAAGAATTAAATTTCACGAATTATGATAATTCGCAAACCCGTGAAAACTTATAGAAAAGCAAGATAATGAAGTCAATGCAGAATTGTATTGTTGACACCCAAAAATATTTGTAGGATGGCTTGCTTTACTTTAAGTCGCGGACACAAAAAAATAGATAATCTAGATTGTTGAGCTTACTTCATTCCAGTGTGTTGATCTTGAATGACCTAGGTGACGGTTGTATATGATGGAATTTAACTGAATGTGGTATTCTAATTGCAGGCCTATTAACAATAAAAAGTAACCAATGAAAACCTTTAAGAGGATGAAACATAACTTGATACATAGACATATTGTTGTTTTTCTCACGTTAACATCCCCTCCATGGTGTCTTCCCCAAACTTACCACCCTGCAGAAACCCTATACTCCAATTTTCATATTCGGTTTTTTATCGATTACTTTTTTTATTATTTTGTATGCAAGGTGTGAATACATGGTTGTTCGGCCAGTGAGATGAAGTTAATTGTTGAAGAAATTGGTGATTTAGCGGGTTAGTAACCAGTAGTTAGGTCAGGTGATCACGCCGAGTCCTCAATTGTTACTATGGCTTTCCAGATTTTCTCTTAGCAAATAAGTAGGAGGTGACATGAGGTATTGGCATCAAGAAGGAAAACTTTAGGTACAGTCCTAGCGCTATCTCTTTTTTTTTTCTTTTCTTTTCTTTTCTAAATTATGCAAGGATTTTAATCTGTAATCAACTTCAAATTTTGTGTTTGCAGGAATTGGTTCTTTTTGTGGACCTAATACTTCCTTTTGATTTGTAGAATGAGAATTAATTATTAAGGATTTGGATATCTAGGTATCATTGTTCGAAGTGAGTCTCAGTCTTCTCAGCAAGCTGCTTATGCTGATTAGTTAGACAATTAGATGCTGAAAAATAGTATGTCTCTCGAGGTGATTAAGTAATCATGATAACAAAAAATATTGGTTATTCAGTTCTTGCCTCTGTCGATGGCTCATGATGGAAGCATTGAATGTTTGTAACTAACGCGCAGGGGGAAGGGGACAGTTGCTTGCGACATCCTGCTCAAAGGTTACCTTAGTTAGAATTAATACTTCAGTTCAAACTTTATAACAAGAGGTATGTTTCAGTTTACAAAGAAACTTTTCTGTTTTGCACTAAAAACTACAGTATTTTAGTACACATACCTTTGCTTAATGGTTCTGCGTTTGTTCAATTACAAACCTTGAGGTCTTAAATTGACCTTAACGGTATGAAAGCTACTGGCATTCGGAAAATTCGTTTCACTGCTAAATTAATTTCTTATTCTGAAGCCTGAAGATTGTCTGAAACTGCGCAGTTAACATGTACATATTCCAATTAACCAATTACACAAAAAGATTTCGCTATTAGAAAGTACTGAAAATAAACCTGCATTGTCTTTCAGACCATTGTTTTTTCATGCACATTAATGCTATTAGTGTTATCTTACTCTGCAAGCTGATAGCCGGATACTGTACACTAGACAACTTAATGCATGATTGTAGTACACATTAAATCGTAAACTACAAAGCAATCCATCTAGAGAAGATGATGAGGAGGGAAATAATTGTGGTGGTAGTGAGGTTACTAAGTCTGTTACTGTTCTTAGTGATCGAGTTTTATGGAGACCTTATCCAGGCACCAACAACTTGATTAGAAACTAGATCGGAGACCTTGAGATTCACTTACTCTGAAACATTAAGGGAATGTCCTATTATTGACTTGGATTTTTAGTATCGACTTTCTGTTAAAGAGGCATGTACGAACTCATACAATCTGTTTTATATTCTTGCGCATCAAACAACATATCATTTCTATTTTAAATGTCTAGAGTACCCGTAATTCAACACGTGGGAGAAACTATATTTTGTTTATTTATATTTTTTGGTTTAATGATAAGAAAGTATCTTTTGTTGAAATGTTGCTACGGATTTAGTTCATGTTCTTATCATTTGTGTGGTTCTATGTTTCGCAGTTCAGGGTTATTACTCAGTTTTTGTTGGTGTAATCTTTACCCTGGGTACTGCTGCTAATAATCCTCCATTCTAAGTTTTTCTTGGACATTAGAGTTGGCAGTAGTTGCCAGGGAAGTTGAACCAATGGAAAAATTATGTTTGGGACAGATGTGATGGTGACTACAAAATTTTATTTTTCGTTAACGCAGACTTGGAAGGTGAGGCTCAAGGCACTATGTGATTCTGGAAACTCCGGTGTTGGATGTGACTGCCGCTGCATGTGAGTTTCGTGTATTACATCGCTCCTTGGTTACTCATGTTAGCTGAATAAAAAGTCCTAGAGCCTCCTACTAAAATTTTTGTCTACCAGGTTTGCCAATTTAGATCTATGTATGGTATGTTCTTATGGGAATTAATTATTAAGGAAATTCTCAGATTTTTTTTTTTTTTTTTTTTTGTAATTGATGTTAATCGATTAAAGAGGGTTTGTTTTTGGTGCATTGGTTTTGGGTTGGTTGGTGGCTATTGGTAACAAGTTTTCCTTTGGCCAACAACTTTGGATTCTTCGTGTAAGATTAATCTATTTATCGTATTACCTCTGAGGCTTTGTCTGTTGCTGACACCATGTATGCTCTCTCAATACGAGTCTTTTGGTGTTTTCTCATAATACCTGAAATTACGGATTTTTTTAGTTATATCACTATGTAGTAAGATTGTCGGTACTAGAGCTACATTAGTGGAGGGAGTCATGACCCTTCGGTTTTGGTGGTTTCTCTACTTAACTATGAGTATTTTGGTTGATGCCTTTTGGTGTAGGCAGATGGGATATGAGTTTACCTGGAAAGAGATTTATTAGCGAATCATTCCTTACTCAGTTTGAGCCTTTACTCTGACTATTTGTTAATTATCTTCAGGGGTCATAAATATAACCTCCATCTCTTACATTTTCATATTATATACCCTCGCGTCTCATCATTTTTCATGGGGAATCCGATATAGCTATGGCATACCGAGTACTGCGCATGAAGATTACTGATTTTCTTAAATTTATTATTTACAATCTTGAAAATTTGGTAGTGGTTATTCTTCTGTAAGAAGATCTTTGCCTTTTATGATCCCGAATAGCTAATAATTGCGGCTCATATCCTTGCATGTTTTGCACCAATTGATTTGATTCCCTTTAATTAGATTATGTAAGAAACTATGTGACTCTCATCTGAGATTTTCTATGCGAGAAGTCCAACAGTAGACCTCCAACATTATATGGTGCAAGATCAAATGTTGCTTAAGCATTGCTGTGATCCAGAAGCATGCGAGTTTGTGTTACGGGCAGGGTCTCCGGCTTTTAATGCAGTTGCTGCTACATTGAAGAGATCGAATGTCAAAAATATCTTAATGCCACCGACAACAGTTAGAAAGATCTACCCAAAGTATGTTACCCATGGATGCAGCAACGGCCATAGCAGTGGTCACAACTTCAATTGAGCAACAAGCAACAACACCAGCAAGTGCTCCATCTAGAATTCTCAAACCTACGCGAGATGGTTGATATTAATACCATTTTCAGTTTTATTTGTGTAACTGATATAATTTGTCTACTCTTCTTACTTTTATTTTTGTTGCCATGTTACAAAAGCAGCTACACTCCAAGCAAGTTAGAGAGAAATTCGGATAAGAACCCTCAAAAGCGGACTTATCTTATGGAATCTTGAAGGTAAGTGCATGTTAATTTGGCGCACCCTATTGTCAATACAGGGTGTATTTTGTCCATTTTGTTCATAAAACTACTATTCAGTCTGATGTATAGTCTTTTTTCAGATGAACTGCTCAGGCTTCACATGCCTGATTCGCAAGTATGCATAATCAGGTCTGCTTCATAATATATCAATGACATAGTCAATCAAGTGATACCTTTGCAAAACATTAATAATGAAGCCCTCAAAATCACTTTCAAGCATGACCTGAGACGAACAACTTTCCTCCCATCACATCAACAGAAAGTGATTTTTGACGGTCGAGGAGGTACAAAATATCATAAATAATTCATATAAAAATACTGATAGGTTTTATTCTTAAACTAATTCCCATTCGGCTCACCAGTTCACACGTCCGTTTGCATGGTACATACTTTTGTATTAATTGAATTGTGTTCTACATCACTTTGCTTTATGCAGGAGCTGTAGGAAGTAGCTACCTACAATATCTGTGAGCTTGGACAGATTTTGTTGGTTTGTTGGTCTTTGCGTCTAAATATATCCAGCTAACAATGTGTATTAGAAGTATGGATTCATTTTCTGCCATTTTCAAAGCTCCATAATCCTAAAAACAGGAATCATAGCATTCTAAAGAACTCTTAATGCTTAGATTAAGATCATTATTCATGTTCATTAGTTGAGAAATAAAACTCTATTCCATCTTCCAAATCCTGTTTTAATATTTTTAAAATAGTTTTTTAGAACACGACTATTTTAATTGTCAGAGTTCTTATAGTATGCGTAGTAATAAGTCTTAGTCGTGATTTTTAAACCTAGATTTTTCAAATCCTATAAAAATATTTATTTGAAATCCTGCACAAGATTCTGAAAGTACAAAATCTTAATCACCAATTTACTTCATCTTATGCCTCCCAAGTTGGCAGAAAGCCAAGCCCTCCTTTACAAAGGAAGCAGAAGATAACAAGGTTGTCTTTACTGAATTTGAGGTGTTTGCTTGGGGTCTTCAGTTTGATGAAGGTAACTCTAATTGTTTCATCTTTGCTAGACTTTTCAGTATTAGAACTTTGTGATGTCCGATTGTTGGTCTTTTCTGCTTGATTTCTTCAGTTGTGTGTATCACTCATTTATGAAATATAAAGTATTGCAGGGTTATGATGGCTGCAATATTTTTTACGTGATGGATTTTTGTTGCTAGCTGCTTCACAGTAAATTTTCAGAAATTTCTAAGGTCATAATTCAACAGATTTATGATGGAAAAAAATCGTACAACAAGTTGTTAAAAATACTATTGTATAATTTCTTAAGGATCAACAGTGGTACCCGTATGTTTGTCAAGTACGGTTGCATCTTGCATGGGTTACTCTAGCAAAAGTCAGATAATCATATTGCGCATTTATTTTGCTTTACAATCAATTTTTAAGTTCCTTGATGCATAATCGAACTTCAATCACTACAGTCTGTCCATTGCTTTCTTAAGTTCAATAAATTTTAGTAACATCTGCCTTGCCAAGTTCTCATAGTTAACAACTACTTCCTTTATATATACAAACTGAAGCATTTTTGAGGTTGTTGTATACTGAGTATTCCAAGGTGTAATTTCTGTTTGATTTCTAAAATATATTTCGTATGGTTTGATTACTAATAAGCAACAATGTTTCTTACTTTTATTTTTTTTCCTATGTTTAATCTCTAGGTGTTAACATTATCAAGGGGGAAGATGTTATGTTCAAATTCAGGTTCAGTACTGATTCTTATTTATTTATTTATTTTCGAAATAGACAAGTGCGCCGAATGGGCTGCAGATACAAGCAATGAAAACTCGGATTCTGAAAGTTAGTGTTATTCTTATGTTGGTTTCGCCCTTGGTAAGATTGTCTCTACAAAATCTTTTAATATTACATTTGCTTGATTTCAATAGATGATGTTACTGTGTAATTAGAAGTGGGATACCGTTTCTTTGAAGATTTTGAAAGTTCTGTTGTTGTCGTCGTTGTTGATAAGGCCTCATTTTTGGGTTATATATATTTTTAAAGCATGATTTTTCAGTTCCTTCTATTGATGATTTTCAAATGATACTGAAAAGATCAAATGAAGGCTTCCTTATTCTGACTTTGGTTATTGCAGGTTTTTATGAAGGGTGTGCAGAAAATTCGGTGGATTCTTGAACAAAAATTTCACGTACCCCAATGTTGATGATTTGTGTGCAAACATATTCCTGCAAATCCAACTGTTCATTTTGGTTATGTATTGAATATAATTTATAATTGGATATTTTTATCTTATCGCAGGTCCAGTAACAAGCAGAGAATAGTGCTACCTTGGTAGTGACAACCAGTATCCAATGCTTATAAGTCTTACTAGCTCAGCTTCTTTGCTAAGTTGGTTGAGAATAGGAACCTTGAGGACTTGATCACCAACATTGGCTTGGTGGTGGTGCTTCTGCCGTTGTTGTCTCTGCTTCATCAGGCACTGCTGCTGCACCGACAGCCAAGGAGAAGGTAAGAATTGTGTGTTTTTAAACATTTTTTTTGCCCATACTGTATTATGCGAATTCTTTTGTTTCTTAATGCATATAATGCGTTAAGAAAAGGCCAAGAAATTAATGAGTTCTTAAAGGTCATGTTTTTATATAGCTACATTATTGGTAGTACATAGTTTTATGGACTTGGGTGGAAGTAATTTGTGTTTTTTCTTATTATGTAAATTGTTCTTATTATGTCTAGAATAATTACGCTTTCTAAAAGTTTCGGAAGCAACCTTTGGAATCACCGCCTAAACAATGATCTTATCCATTCCATTTGTGAGCCAGAGGGGGATCTTACCATGAGTGTTAGATGACTGCAGGTGTTGACGTGGGTGATACACGCCTCTACATAAAAATTCCCAGGTTTTGGTGACAACTTGGCTTTAACCTCTTTTATGTGTCACCACTGCCAGACATATTACTTTCTGATTTGACTTGATTTATTGAAAATCATCCTCTTTGAATTAATCATATGTGAGCCAAAAGGGTAAGGCTCTTCCCACAGAGTGTTGGATGATTGCAGGTGTTGACATTGGTGATACACGCCTCCACATAAAAATTCTCAGGTCTTGGTGAGTACTTGGTTTTAACCGCGTATATGTGTCACCACCGCAAGACTTATTACTTTTTTATTTGACTTTATTTATTGAAAATCATCCTCACCGAATTAACCATATACAAATGTATCTTGATAGAGCTTAAGAGACTTGGGTCTGCTAGCCTGTGTGAAAAATCCTAACTAGCAGGGTAGTAATTCAGTAGTACTTCAAAGTGTAAGCATTCCAGTTCAAATCCAAAGTTTTATATTAAACATTTAATGGTTCTCCAATTAAGTAAATTATTTACTCCGTCTTGCAAACTTCTTCTATTACGTTACTCTAACTACCTCATTCGGCTCTGGGATAACAGTTACCGCTTTCCGCTTTTTATAGGAGAAAGTGTTTAGTGTTTGTTACTAAAGAAAAAATTTAGTGTTATTCACTTAATTATGGAATACATATCCACAGTTCCCTAAGTGTTTACAGTATCAAAAATTCTGTATAGACCGAGAGAAAAACCACACTAAAAAACCGCCACACATAATGCTTCCCCCTGCAGTCTCCCGAGGGGCTGGGCCCATTGATACCCACAAATTAAAAGAAAAACTGTGAGTGGCGGTTTTGTCATGGTTTTTTCCTCTGTTCATAGAGAACCTCTGTTACAGTATATGAAATTATGAGATTACACCTTCATCTGGGTAACTCATAGACAAGGTTTGAAACTTTTAAATACTTCATTATAGTTGGTGGATTTGGTTTTGCTGATACTTGGTTTCTTATTATGTTGATTGACGACTGAATTTATCTTTTTGGTAATTAGAAATGCAAGGATATAGAAAAGGCGCAAAACTGTTACTTTTTTCAACATAACACGAAGATGGTGAAGTTTATGATTCTTTACTTTTAGGCTTGATCACTGAAGATGAATAAATACAACCATTAGCTAAAGTGTGTTAGTATTTGTATGTCTAATTAATTTCTCTGCTCTTGGAAGCATCTTCTATTAGAAATATAAATACTAACCCAACTTCTGTTAAAAATCCCAAAAGACGAGGAGAAATATAAATACACAAGTACTGATATCCTCATTGTTGATGCTGAATGGCGATGTTTCCTCCTTGGTTATTGAGGTGAATTCAATACATTCATTTTCTATTTGTTATTTCAAACCAAGACCCAAAGTACACTTACGTCATAGTCAGTTGAAAATCAGTAGGCGTGAAAGTTCCATCCGAAATCTTTGCGGCACAAAAAATCCTAATATGGGTTTCTTCTTATGAACATGACTAACAAATAGTTGGGTTTGTCATTATGGTTTGTCAATAACTAATTCTCCTTCTCAGGGATTTTTCTCTCGATGTCCTTAAATTCTACTTCTTATTATCTTACAGCAGTAACAAGAACCTGGAGTAAGTTAAGTTGCCCTTGAGCTTGCTTTTGTTGTTGTTAGAGCTTCAAGTTGTAGGAATTGACTGTGAATTTAATTTAATAGAAACATAGAAATAAGCTTTGGTGTAATTGTTAGGTCTTTATGACAATATATTACTGTAGCAGGAATGGTGTTGTTTGTCGTGTATATATTTTATTTTTTTGCTTCGTTGATAAATAAAAATTCAATGACAGATTAATGAAATTAAATTATCCAGAATTATCGTCCAATAATTCTGGATTGTATTATCCAGAATTATCTAGCCAGTCTAATCAGAGAGGAGTCTCTTGATTTCGGTGCCATGAAATTTGGTCGAGATTTGCCAAATTAGCAAGTCGAGGAGCAATATATTAACATTTAGTTATAAAAATCAAATTTAATATCCTTTAAAAAAACTCAATCTAAAATATTTTGGTTAAGTTAACATGTTATGATTATAAAAGTTCGAAAAAAAAAACTTCAAGAATATCACGTAGATATATAAACTTGGAGCAAACACCGAGAATATATGTATACACACGGAGAACTGCCAAAAGTTTTAATCACTCATATGCAATTTTTTTAATTCTTGGTTAGTCCAAACAAATATGAATGGTGGAGCAGGTTAACAAATTTGTTTGAGCTAAAATTTTAAATGCGAAGAGTGACCTAATTATTTTTTCTAACACTAAGGAAATGATGTTACATGGTTGTCGATGGTGGTTTTTAAACAAGGAGTAAAATCGTAAAACCCCATGACCTAGTGTTACCCGCAGCACATTAACTAAGAGCATTTAACTCAGGTGTAAATAATTAATAGGGGTATTTTTTCAAAATACCAGATTAGGGTTTTCTACCACGTAACCCTAATTCCAAAACCAAGCCGCACACCGCGCACCATGGCAACAATGCCAAACCAAGCCGCACCATGGCAACAATGCCAAAACCAACCATGGCAACCATGGCAACAATGCCAAACCAAGCCGCAATGCGCACCATGGCAACAATTCCAAACCAAGCCGCACAAACCACTGCGCGGACCATGGCAACAATGCCAAACCAAGCCGCACACTGCTCACCATGGCAACAATGCCAAACCAAGCCGCACACTGCGCACCATGGCAACAATGCCAAACCAAGCCGCTCACTGCGCACCATGGCAACAATGCCAAACCAAGCCGCACACTTCGCACCATGGCAACAACGCCAAAACCAAGCCGCACACTGCGCACCATGGCAGCGACGCCAAAACCAAACTACATATCGCACTCATTGGCAACCATGCCAAACTAAGCCGCTATGCTATTGGCACATGCCAAATATAGCGCCCTAGGCTTGCAAAACGTGCAACTAGGTCAACATGGCCATACGTGACATTGGCACATGCCAACGCGTACCACAAGCCATATTTCCAAGCCGCTATGCCATTGGCGCATGCCAAATATAGCGCCCTAGGCTTGCAAAACGTGCAACTAGGTCAACATAGCCGTACGTGCCATTGGCACATGCCAACACGTACCATAAGCCATATTTCCAAGCTGCTATGCCATTGGCGCATGCCAAATATAGCGCCCTAGGCTTGCAAAACGTGCAACTAGGTCAACATGGACGTACGTGCCATTGGGACATGCCAACACGTACCACAAGCCATATTTCAAAGCCGCTATGACATTGGCACATACCAAATATAGCGCCCTAGGCTTACAAACCATGCAACCTAGGCCAAGTCGGCCACGCATGCCATTGGCACATGCCAACATGCTCGCTGGTAGCTTTTCCTACCAAGGCCACGGCCCTAACGGCCACGCATGCCATTGGCACATGCCAACATGCTCGCTGGTAGCTTTTCCTACCAAGGCCACGGCCCAAACGGCCACGCATGCCATTGGCACATGCCAACATGCTCGCTTGGTAGCTTTTCCTACCAAGGTTACGGCCCTAACGGCCACGCATGCCATTGGCACATGCCAACATGCTCGCTGGTAGCTTTTCCTACCAAGGCCACGGCCCTAACGGCCACGAATGCCATTTGCACATGCCAAACACACACGCTGGTAGCCTAACTTGCAAACCGTGCAACCTACCACCAAAGCATTCCGCACATGCCATTGGCACATGCCAAACACACACGCTGGTAGCCTAACTTGCAAACCGAACAACCTACCACCAATGCATTCCGCACATGCCATTGGCACATGCCACACACGCCACTAGCATCTCTGGCATTGCCACTTACACTCAACGTACAACCTACCACCAAGGCATTCCGCACATGCCATTGGCACATGCCACACACGCCACTAGCAGCTCTGGCATTGCCACTTACACTCAACGTACAACCTACCACCAAGGCATTCCTCACATGCCATTGGCACATGCCACGCACGTCCCTAGCAGCTCTGGCATTGCCACTTGCGCTCGAAGTACAACCCGCAACAAGGGCATTCCGCACATGCCAATGGCACATGCCACACGCGCCACTAGCAGCGCCACTTGCACTCAAGGTGCAACCAACACTCGAGATATCAACACAAACCGGGGATGCTTTCCAGGGTTTTGGTTTGGCGGTCACAAATTTGCAGCGTACACTACGCTCACATTAAGAAAGCGTGAAAAGGAATAAAGCGGTCAAATAAATGAGGAAAGAATGGTGAAAACGTTTTCACCCATTAACACCATGCGGTTACCACCTCCTCCCATTATTTCACCCTTTACTCTCTTCCTTCATGAGACCAGGGTACGTTTCAATTTCGACTTGTATAAATAGGTCTTACCTATTTTCACCAGACAACAAGTCTCGGTCAGGAGAAAAATACTACACTCTCAGAAAGGCAACTTTGCAAGCTCTCCCAAAAGCTTTCATCTCTTGCAAGCTTCCCAAGCTCTTACTTTCTGATACAAGTCGAGATACTACTCTCCCGCATTATTCTGGTCTCAACACCTTTCTTGGCTTCCCTCCCCAAATCAACCCTTCTCTTCCACTTTGTGACCGAAGCAAGTCTGGAACGGCCATTTCTTGGTTTAGGCTGGACTTGTACAGATTGATCTCTCGAATCTATAAAGTGCTCACGTGCAGCACATTTGTTTAGGGTTTGAACCAGTTTCTCACTCACCTACCGAATTTACCGAAATCGGCAGAAACTATTTTTACCCATAAACAATTGGCGACCACAGCGGGAGGATTGATCTATCGGCTACAATGTCAGACTGTCGATCTCGTTCTTCGACCCATATGTCAAGATGGTAGGGGAAGGTGACTCAATCCAATGCAACTACCAGACAACCCGGCTACTAGTTGTAAAAACTAAATGAGAAAAATTGGGGACTCGCCGAAGATGCTACCAGCGATTGGGGACTTGATGGCGATGCTACCAGCAAAACCGCCTTTTTACATGGAGAGGGGCATGTTCGCAAAAACCTATGAAGTGAGTAAATTGATCACGCAAGATATACGATTTGTTTTTAGGTTCTTAGTAAAACCATTATACTACTGAGTATTGTGCCTATTGCTAGCACACACTTTTATAAAAGCAATATTTATTTCCCAAAACATAATCAGAGTCATATTATCAAAACCATTCATCCCAGAAATAATCCAATACCCTCAAAAGCTACCAGTTGTCTACCAAAACTGGTCAAACCTTGAACCAGACATCCAGTATGTCCTTCAAAAAAAAAAAGAAGAAAATGAACCTAAATGAAAGTTTAACAGAGAAACGTTCAAGAAAAATCATCCAACAGAAGTCTGCTCTTCTTGGAGAAAGCCAACTTTGCATCTTCAAGAGCCGCTCTCTTCATAGCCAACATCTTGGAAAGCTTTTCGAGTTCCACCTCCTGTCGCGCAATCTCCTCGGCAGAAAGGCTTTCGATTGCTGCATCTTTCAACTTTTGGATCTCAGCAAGGCCCTCGACAAACCACGAAGTGTTGAACTCCTTTTCTACGCACACGTCGCGATGGTGCTCCCAGTCAGCAATAACGTCTTCTGAAACGGTGTGACCAGTCACCTCACGCATATCCTCGATGGAAGATAAAGCCTCTTCCACACGCTTAACCAGTGCAAATCGACTAGTGACTTTCTTGGTTGTGGCCATATGTCCGTACTTCTCCCAGATTCTGGTTTACAACGCCTCGTGCTTAGCCTAGCATGCTGAAGCCGCCAACCAAAGACATGACACGGAGAAGGAACCAAGTACGGAGGATCAAAAATGGCGCCTGCACCTGGCTTCACGACTCGCAAAGGGTCTTCTTCCATGTCTACGGCAGCAACCATCAGAGAATCATTCGCCGTTTGAGCCACATCTGTGCCCGGCAATTGGCTAACGCCCATCTCCAAGTCACCAGCGGTGATCACCAAAGGCAAGTTTTCGTGTGGCTCTACCCCAGAATCATCCTCCGAACCGGATTCCTCCTGCGAACTTGAGTTAGACATTTTTCAAAAGAAGAAACAGAAGAAGAAAGAAAAGAAGCGCGAAACTCACCAAACCACTTCCCGAAAAAGAACCAGTGCTGCCAGAGGAATCACTCTCACTTGTCGAACTTTCTTCTTTCTCTGACTCATCATCTCTATGAGAAGGCTCAGTGCTGCTGGAATTCTTTGAAGAAATTGCTGTCTCCTGGCAACGTGCAAGGGCAGCGAAAGCATTAACACTACCGAAGCCCTGGAGGAAATAAGACACATGTTTTCAGCAGAAATTCACGTGTTTTGAGACAAACCAATAAAGAGGCGACACATACCTGGTTATTGGAAGAACTGAAAGACACGAGAGCTGCGGGAGGATCTTTTGAAACCGTCCGGAACCCGCCTGCACGATTCTTCGTTCTCTGTTCCTTGGCGTGGGGACTTTCCGAGTTGCTAGGCAACTTTCGCTTGAGGTCTCTCAACATTGGATACTTCTTCAAAACTGCTGGGGAAGGTTTGCAACGAACGTTCTCCACCACGCTATTCACAAAATCGTGGATCATAATAAACTCGTCGCACCAGAACTCGTTATAGCCGAAGGTCATCGAAGTTACTCTTCCCATTTGAAAGAAGGGAAGGCGGATACCCGGCTCAAGGGCACTGGCATTAAGGGCAGCGCGCAATGAATCCTTAGGGATCACCGGCTGGTAAGCAAGAGGCACCCCTTGATCGAAACCCATATGACGAGCAGCACGGTCAATATTGTAAGCAGCTATCTGGAAAGACCCCATGAAGAAAGACGGCATATAACCGGGCAAGCAGCTTTGAATGAACAAGTTTTCACCAGCGCTCAAATCGCCATCAGAAGACAAAGACATGAGCGGAGCAGAAGCAAAGGTGTCAATTTGAGTCACTGACCTATGGACCGGCTCCCATGGGCGAAAATTTATTTCATACGACTTATCAAGGAGACTAACCAAGCTCACGCCAACCTTTGGACGCCTGTTCACCCATCGAAGAATTCGGGAACCCCCCCCAACTCGCGGGAATCGAAGGCATCGGTTTCGAGCATACTTCTCAAAGTGCTCCCACAACCCGGACTTGCGAGAAAAGCAACGTGCACATATGAATTCACTTTCATGAAACCATTCGAAACTCGCATGTTCGCAACTAGGTGATCCGGATGCACATACGGGGAACCTAGGAATAGCTTGCCAATGGGAAGAAATTCACCTTTTGCTAACTTCACAAAGAACCGCTAGCAACTCGGTCTTATTTCCTTCTTGCCAGAACCGTCATCAAAAATGCCTCTAGACAACCAGAGAGCCAAAAATGCTGCAACATGAAGATCACTGCTTTTCTGTTCAGGTTCCAGCTCGTCCGGAAACCACCGAGACATCTACCCGCTATAAAAGCACCTTTCATCCTCTTTCCGGACAGAATCCTTCGACTTCGCAGTGGAGTCTTTTCGAGCGTAATCTCCCAACTTAGCATCAAGGTCATCCCGCATCTTCACCTCACTTTCAGATAATTGGATTTTAAGGTTCCCAGTTACCGGAAGATTCAGCAAGAGAGCCACACTCTCCAAGAAGAAAGTTAAATCACCCCATCTACATATGATCGTATGGGTGTCCGAACACCATCTGGAGATGAAAGCAACCAAGCCCGGATATCCTTCCTAATGGAGGTTTCTTGAAGCTCGACAAAGATCAATAATCCGAGTCGGGTTGGTGTTTATGTGCTCCTTACTCACCATGAACTCAACCCATCTATCAAAAGAACGCAATGGGCTTTGACACATCCCGAAATCAATGTTGGAAGAGGAGTATACCCTTTTTGAAGACAACCGTATGGTGTTCTCTGGGCGAACCGAACGTGTCTTCCTTTCATCTTCACCGCCGGTTAACAAAATTGGCACGAAACCTGGGTGATTTTTCCGAGCGGAGACAAGTTTTTTGGCGAAGAACTCATCATCCGTGTTTGGTTTGGAATTATGGACATCCTTTGATGAAGCGAAGTTTTGTTCAGGTAACATCTTGTCGGATCTCTTAATAACAACTTAGTAACAAGATACCTGCACACAAAAAAAAAACAAAATTATCTCCCTGACACATAACCGCGCCCAACAAAGGAAAACCCGAAATAAAAAAAAAGGGGGGGGAGGGCGTATTCTCTACGGGTTCAAAACTATATACGCAGTATTTCCTTCGGGTTCAAGACTATATACGCAGAATTTTCTTCGGGTTCAAGACTATATACGCAGAATTTTCTTCGGGTTCAAGACTATATACGCGGTATTTTATATGGGTTCAAGTGTGTCTACAGTATCCTTCTTCGGGTTCAAAATTATATATGGAGCATTTTTCTACGGGTTCAAAACTGCACGCGCAGTATTTCTTTCGGGACCAAAAAATCATATATACAATATTTCCTGCGGGTTCGAAGTCACATGGAGCATATATGCAGTATTCTTCTTCGGGATTCATATACAGTATTCTCTACGGGTTCAAGACTGCACACGCAGTATTTTCTTCAGGGTTCAAAATTATATACGCGGTATTTTATACGGGCTCAAGTGCGTCTACAGTAACCTTCTTCGGGTTCAAAATAATATATGGAGCACTTTCCTACGGGTTCGAATAATATATGTAGTATTTCCCTTGGTTGCATACATACAATATTTTCTACAAGAGACACGCCAAGAAATTATATGCTCAATATATAAACGCCTACTCTTAGGGTTTACACCTACATAAAAAGGGGAACAAGGGAAGTACTGGAAGACATACCTGGAAGCTGGTTTTTCTTTGTGACTCTACCACTAGTAGGAAAGGATGAAAAGAAGAAAGTGCAAGATGGGAGAAAGGGACTTTACATATATAAGCGTGAAGATTCTGAAATAGGGAAGGATTTCCCTTTACCAAAATCGTGCGTGTAAGAAACGGGCCCACAAGGGCGCCCAACTTCCCAATGTCGCCCAAGCTGCACCGGCCCCACCAATTGCACCGACTTCCCAATGACCGCCCAAGTCACGCCTGCAAGCACGCACAGCATCCACACCTTGCGCCGGCCCCACCAGCTAGCACACTCAGTTTCCCAACTCACGCCAATTTCCCAACGTCGCCCAAGCTGCACCGGCCCCACCAATTGCACCGACTTCCCAATGACCGCCCAAGTCACGCCTGCAAGCACGCACAGCATCCACACCTTGCGCCGGCCCCACCAGCTAGCACACTCAGTTTCCCAACTCACGCCAATTTCCCAACGTCGCCCAAGCTGCACCGGGCCCACCAATTGTGCCAGCCTCCCGATTTGTGCAAAACTACCGGAGGCAAGGATTCCAAATCCTATTTATAAAAGGTCAGACAAGCTTCCTCAATTCTCTTTACGGTTTGTTGTTGATAGTTTGTCACCATCTTATGCTTACCTCGCAACAAAGCCCCTGTTCCGAGCTAAGCAGGGGACTTAATGTCGATGGTGGTTTTTAAACAAGGGGTAAAATCGTAAAACCCCATGACCTAGTGTTACCCGCAGCACATTAACTAAGAGAATTTAACTCAGGTGTAAATAATTAATAGGGGTATTTTTTCAAAATACCAGATTAGGGTTTTCGACACAGAACCCTAATTCCAAAACCAAGCCGCACATTGCGCACCATGGCAACAATGCCAAACCAAGCCGCACACTGCGCACCATGGCAACAATACCAAACCAAGCCGCACACTTCGCACCATGGCAACAATGCCAAACCAAGCCGCACACTGCGCACCATGGCAACAATGCCAAACCAAGCCGCACACTGCGCACCATGGCAACAATGCCAAACCAAGCCGCATACTGCGCACCATGGCAACAATACCAAACCAAGCCGCACACTGCGCACCATGGCAACAATGCCAAACCAAGCCGCACACTGCGCACCATGGCAACAATGCCAAACCAAGTCGCACACTGCGCATCATGGCAACAATGCCAAACCAAGCCGCACACTGCGCACCATGGCAACAATGCCAAACCAAGCCGCACACTGCGCACCATGGAAACAACGCCAAAACCAAGCCGCACACTGCGCACCATGGCAGCGACGCCAAAACCAAACTACATATCGCATTCATTGGCAACCATGCCAAACTAAGCCGCTATGCCATTGGCACATGCCAAATATAGCGCCCTAGGCTTGCAAAATGTGCAACTAGGTCAACATGGCAGTACGTGCCGTTGGCACATGCCAACGCGTACCACAAGCCATATTTCCAAGCCGCTATGCCATTGGCGCATGCCAAATATAGCGCCATAGGCTTGCAAAACGTGCAACTAGGTCAACATGGTCGTACGTGCCATTGGCACATGCCAACACGTACCATAAGCCATAATTCCAAGCTGCTATGCCATTGGCGCATGCCAAATATAGCGCCCTAGGCTTGCAGAACGTGCAACTAGTTCAACATGGTCGTACGTGCCATTTGCACATGCCAACACGTACCACAAGCCATATTTCAAAGCCGCTATGCCATTGGCACATACCAAATATAGCGCCATAGGCTTACAAACCATGCAACCTAGGCCAAGTCGGCCACGCATGCCATTGGCACATGCCAACATGATCGCTGGTAGCTTTTCCTACCAAGTCCACGGCCCTAACGGCCACGCATGCCATTGGCACATGCCAACATGCTCGCTGGTAGCTTTTCCTACCAAGGCCACGGCCCTAACGGCCACGCATGCCATTGGCACATGCCAACATGCTCGCTGGTAGCTTTTCCTACCAAGGCCACGGCCCTAACGGCCACGCATGCCATTGGCACATGCCAACATGCTCACGGTAGCTTTTCCTACCAAGGCCACGGCCGACGGCCACGCATGCCATTGGCACATGCCAACATGCTCGCTGGTAGCTTTTCTTACCAAGGCCACGGCCCTAACGACCACGCATGCCATTGGCACATGCCAACATGCTCGCTGGTAGCTTTTCCTACCAAGGCCACGGCCCTAACGGCCACGCATGCCATTGGCACATGCCAAACACACACGCTGGTAGCCTAACTTGCAAAACGTGCAACCTACCACAAAAGTTTTCCGCACATGGCATTGGCACATGCCAAACACACACGCTGGTAGCCTAACTTGCAAACCGTACAACCTACCACCAAGGCATTCCGCACATGCCATTGGCACATGCCACACACGCCACTAGCAGCTCTGGCATTGCCACTTACACTCAACGTACAACCTACCACCAAGGCATTCCGCACATGCCATTGGCACATGCCACACACGCCACTAGCAGCTCTGGCATTGCTACTTACACTCAACGTACAACATACCACCAAGGAATTCCGCACATGCCATTGGCACATGCCACGCACGCTACTAGCAGCTCTGGCATTGCCACTTGCGCTCGAAGTACAACCCGTAACAAGGGCATTCCGCACATGCCAATGGCACATGCCACACGCGCCACTAGCAGCGCCACTTGCACTCAAGGTGCAACCAACACTCGAGATATCAACACAAACTGGGGGATACTTTCCAGGGTTTTGGTTTGGCGGTCACAGCTTGTAGCGTACACTACGCTCACATTAAGAAAGCGTGAAAAAGGAATAAAGCGGTCAAATAAATGAGGAAAGAATGGTGAAAACGTTTTCACCCATTAACACCATGCGGTTACCACCTCCTCCCATTATTTCACCCTTTACTCTCTTCCTTCATGAGACCAGGGTACGTTTCAATCTCGACTTGTATAAATAGGTCTTACCTATTTTCACCAGACAACAAGTCTCGGTCAGGAGAAAAATACTACACTCTCAGAAAGGCAACTTTGCAAGCTCTCCCAAAAGCTTTAATCTCTTGCAAGCTTCCCAAGCTCTTACTTTCTGATACAAGTCGAGATACTACTCTCCCAGAACTATTCTGGTCTCAACACCTTTCTTGGCTTCCCTCCCCAAATCAACCCTTCTCTTCCACTTTGTGACCGAAGCAAGTCTGGAACGGCCATTTCTTGGTTTAGGCCGGACTTGTACAGATTGATCTCTCGAATCTATAAAGTGCTCACGTGCAGCACATTTGTTTAGGGTTTGAACCAGTTTCTCACTCACCTACCGAATTTACCGAAATCGGCAGAAACGATTTTTACCCATAAACAATGGTACATGTTGTTGCTTGAATTTTGAATCTCCCTGTATGAGAAAATAAAAATGTATAACTTCTTGCTTTTAAGGCGAGAAGTAACTTTTGTGAAACAGTTTGCAAAAATAATTATTTTATCTAAAGATGCACACATATAGTAGACAAAGGTGGATATTCAATTTACCATCAACGTAATGATGAGAATAAATTGTGCATAATGAATGTAAGGGAAGATGTAAGAGAATTTACATCATCTTTAGGGATTATTAGGCTATTGGAAAGGTGAGTGACATTTCAGATTCTCACACTAATATTACTTGATGCAAGTCCTTTGAATATATTCACATATACTCATTTTTGAATACCTTCAGATGGCTTTACCATCATAGTTCCTAACACCGCGATTGCAAAATTGAATGGATTTTTTTGTTAATACTCAAAACATAAGAATACGTCATTGTTGTTTACAGATGATACTGAGTGCTTAAAGTGGAGAGAAAATTAAGTAAAAAATGTAGAAGCCACATGTGAATTGTTATCAGAGACCGACTTGGAACTTAAATAAAGAGTTGGGTTAATGTAATAACAATGTTAATTTTTGGAGAATTTTTTACTAACTGAACGAATAACTTCTTCTATGTAAAAATAGATATAGTCTGGACAGGCATGTTAATTAATGATAGGAGTAAGAGACTAAATTAATTACTAAAGAAAATCCAGTTAGAGACAAATTAAGAATAAAATAAAAAAAATGTTCTTTGATAAGTTATATGTGTAATGGATTGATGTCATCAATTCTTTTGCTAAGTTCTTCTAGCAATAATTAGACCTGACTAATTTCACCCGACCAACAAAACACAAAGGTTTCAGGTCCTGACCAAACTACTGGATCCTCCCGGGTTGTAGGTCCGGGTAATACCTATAAACGAGATGGGTTATTATCTTTTATTAGTTTTAAAAGAATTTAGAAGTACTAACTAAAATTCTATTACACTGGATGCATTTTTGACAACATTTCTTTAAACTATTAATGAGCGTTGCAATGTTCCATTTTTTAATTGATATTAGTACAATAACAAAAGTAAATAATATTTGAATTTCAAATATTATTGCATTCGGAAATGTGCCTTTATCTTTATTGTCTAAAGGCACAAGCTTTAATTTTGGGACATTCATGGACTGATTTTATACGTGTTACTAATTTCAACTTTTATAAAATTATCTTTTATATACATTTATTTACCCATACATGCAAACCGTTTCTTTAAAATTATCTTTCATATGAAATCTTATTAGGAATTAGAGTTTTTGTATAAACTTGGAAACTATATATAGTCAGAGCTAGAGTTAGATAAAAATAAAATAACGATATGATCTAGGGTTAGTTTACAATGAAGTTTAAACAATGCATATTAACAAGGTAACCTAAATACTATAAAATTAGTCGGCAAAGTGATTAATTCCTAAGTAGTTGTCAAAGTACTAAACAAGACTTAAGTGTTTAAGTTTATCCCTAAGTAGTTATCCATGATTAAAGTATATATTACTTACCATTTACCATATAATTGTAAAAAAAAAATACCAGTTATCGTATAGTTATTTATAAGTAGTTATCCATGATTATAAGGTAATAATAACGAAAGAAAAACTTTAAAATAGGGTTTGCTTCTACATTTAAACATTAGGCTAAGAATGACTTAGCAACTCATATTGGCTTAAAAAATATAATGTTTCTGGGGAATCTACTATGGATTTTATTCTCTATCTTTTGAAACCATTAAAGATTGAACATGGTGGTTTAGAAAAGAAACATATGAAAATTTGAAGAAGAACTATTAAAATATCGAATATGGACCGTCAATGTATAAGGAAATACGAAAATCATGAATATAAGCTCTAAAAAATTTAAACAATATTAATAATCAGATAAAGGTTGAAATGAAATGATATTTAATCAATTATTTGTTGATGATGATATTAGTTATACTCATAATGACTTAACTGATGTAAATGACCCAGGATTAAAGACAATAGACAACAAAGCCAGGGAATGCAAGGAAAACTATGATGCTTAACATGAGAAGAAATCTAACGTGCTTGCTGACAGAGAGGTACTAAAAGAGACTATTATTTTTATAATATGAAGATATTTTTGTTTTCCCCCTATAATATTGCAAAAAACGTAAAAAAAACTACTTTAATTGGATAAGGAAAACAAAGGATTCTTAAGAAAACAAGTACATGAAATGTAAAAATAAAAATAAAGACCATTAAATGATCACATAATAAATGATAGGTTGAGCCGGGGCCGTAAGGCCCCGGTGATACCTAGTTACGTAGATAATTTAAAGAGCTTTCCAAATAATATTAATTTTGCAAAAATCCGATGTGTATTTTTAAAGATATCTAAGTTTTAATTTTTTTGATCTATTTTTAAAAACAATGACATTCCTGTAAATATACAAATATTAACTCAAAGCTTACTTAATGGGGGTATTATTGTCATGTGAAAAGGCTTCACCAAAATAAGGCTTCACCAAATAATTACCTATTTTCTTTATATTAGTATAAGATAAGATGGGTAATTGAACTTTGCTAGCTAGCTATATTTGTATACATTAATAGGTGAATTAGGATTTTCGGATCATGACAGTCATCTCAACCGATTATTCTATGAAAAGCAAACACGCTGCCATCTAGCTAATTTAGGAATGAGCGGCTAGCATATATGGCTTAATTTCACCCAAGCAAGATGGTCTTTAAAGTGGCAGATAACTGGTCACCATGCGAATTCAAAAGTAGGATACTCGGGCAAGGGGTAACTTTTGGTTCAAAGCCATTTTTGAGTCTAGTGACAATCTTTTGTTCACGATGCATATTTCGGCTTTGTGCGCAAAAGCTTTACTTGGCAAAAGCGAAGCGTTTGAAAACAAAGAACCAACAAACATAACAAAAGATCTTGCTTCAAACCTTCCCGGATCCTAATGAACTTTAAAAATTAGGCGATGTATGTGTCTTGCAACTCCTTCCCTACAAATCTATTTGTATGTATGTCTATACAAAGAGAGAAATATGTTCATAATGGGGGTCTTCTTGACCTTAATTATTACATTCACCATAAATACATTTTAACCTTCTTTCACCAAAAAAAAAATAAAAAAAAATAGAAATATGTCAATTTCACGATAAGTAAAATTTGTCGTCGTTATATTTGCTCATTCGGTTTCTAATAAGAAAACAAGAGATCACATCTGTTCACTAAACAAAAATCAGAATTTTTTGCGGCAAAATAACTCTCCCGCCGATAGGGTGGCAATAAATGAATTCTTGTTAACTTTGATGTTATATAACAAAAGCGGCAAAGAAATACTCCCTCCATTCCTAAATAATAGGCTGGTTTCTATAAATAGATGTTTCAAAAAAATAAGCTGGTTTCCTAATTGGGAAAGTCAAATGTTACTTTAGTTTTTCTGGGACCACTTTTCTCTTAACTTCTTTTGATGACAAGAGTCATGTGGACCATTTCACTTTACTTCTTTTGTTGACAAGTGTCATGAGGACCATTTCACTTCACTTATTTTATTGACAAGTGTCATGATAACCACTTTCAATGATTAGTTCTCTTAATTTCCTTTATTTTCTCTAAAAACAAAATCAGCCTATTAATTAGGAACGGAGGGAGTACATTTCAGTACTTCCCAAAGGAGGTATTGGTGGAATAGGTGAACGACGGAGAAATTCATAAGTTCGAGTCTTAATGTTGTAGGCCAATGTGAAGCATGTTTTAGGAAAGATAACAACATCCAGAGCTCCGGATTTCAAATAGCAGAACCTTCCACTGGACGGTAAGTCACTCTAAAACTTATTAACTTACACAGGTAAAATTGAAAGCCGACTTGATCCGGAATTTAACTTGCTGACGTGCAATTAAAATCCTAAATTCTCAAACCGAATGTGAATTGAATCCTAAAATCTTCAAATTGTGATTGAATTGAAGGTGAAATTTGGGGAAGTCAAAAGATGTCATCAAGAAACGAATAAAAAAGTCAATTAGGTAGAGGGGATATCTTAATTTTTTTTAAAGATACCCCGCATAAGCATTCGGTACTTGTATCACTGTATCCGGGGGCGGAGCTAGGATCGTAGAAAAGAGTAGGCAAAAAGAAAGAGAAAAACCTCCAACGGTGGCACCCAAAGGTTAAATGGTGCAAGTTTAAAAATTCACCTTAAAATGAGCTTGGGAGCCATCTGGAATGAGTGGCCATCGCCTCCTTTACCATAGGCTGGCTTCGCTACTGACTATTTCAGTGTGGTTCGGTGGTGTTTATGGGTAAAAATCGGTTTCTCCGATTTTGGTAAATTCGGTAGGTGAGTGAGAAACTGGTTTAAACCCTAAACAAATGTGCTGCACGTGAGCACTTTCTAGATTCGAGAGATCAATCTATACAAGTACGGCCTAAACCAAGAAATGACCGTTCCAGACTTGCTTTGGTCACAATGGAGGAGAAGGGTTGATTTGGGGAGGGAAGCAAAGAAAGGTGTTCAGACAAGAATAATTCTGGGAGAGTAGTGTCTCGACTTGTATCAGAAAGTGAAATCTTCGGAAGCTTGCAAGAGATGAAAGCTTTTTGGAGAGCTTGCAAAGTTGCCTTTTCTGAGAGTGTTGTGTTTTTCTCCTGACCGAGACTTGTCGTCTGGTGGAAATAGGTAAGACCTATTTATACAAGTCGAGATTGAAACGTACCATGGCCTCATGAAGGAAGAGAGTAAAGGGTGAAATAATGGGAGGAGGTGGTAACCGCATGGTGTTAATGGGTGAAAACGTTTTCACCATTAGTTCCTAATTTATTTGACCGCTTTATTTCTAATCACGCTTTCTTAATGTGAGCGTAGTGAACACTGCATGCTGTGACCGCCAATCCAAGACCCTGGAAAGCATCCCCCAATTTGTGTTGATGTCTCGAGTGTTGGTTGCACCTTGAGTGCAAGTGGCGCGTGTGGCATGTGTCAATGGCATGTGCGGAATGCCTTTGTTGCGGGTTGCACCTTGAGTGCAAGTAACAATGCCAGAGCTGCTAGTGGCGTGTGTGGCATGTGCGGAATTTCTGGGTGGTAGGTTGAACGTTGAGTATAAGTGGCAATGCCAGAGCTGCTAGTGGCGTGTTTTGCATGTGCCAATGGCATGTGCGGAATGCCTTGGTGGTAGGTTGCACGGTTTGCAATTTAGGGTACCAGCGTGAGTTTTGGCATGTGCCAATGGCACGTACGGCCAAGGTAGCCAAGGTTGCACGGCTTGCAAGTTAGGCTACCAGCGTGTGTGTTTGGCATGTGTCAATGGCACGCACGGCCATTAGGGCCACGACAAGGTAATGAAAGCTACCAGCGAGCGTGTTGGCTTGTGCCAATGGCATGCTCGGCCATTAGGGCCACGACATGGTAAGAAAAACTACCAGCGATGCGTGTTGGCATGTGCCAATGGCATGCGTGGCCATTAGGGTCACGACCTGGTATGAAAAGCTACCAGTGATGCATGTTGGCATGTGCCAATGGCATGTGTGGCCATTAGGGTCACGTCCTGGTAAGGAAAGCTACCAGCGATGCGTGTTGGCATGTGCCAATGGCATGCGTGGCCATTAGGGTCATGGCCTGGTAAGGAAAGCTATCAGTGATGCGTGTTGGCATGTGCCAATGGCATGCGTGGCCATTAGGGTCACGGCTTGGTAAGGAAAGATACCAGCGATGCGTGTTGGCATGTGCCCACTAGTCCAGAATGCGGAATTTAGGACATGCCAAATCTGTCGCAAATCAAGTTATAAGACGAATATTGTCCGTCCTAAAATCTGTCCTATTTTCGGTGTACTATTTATTATAGGACGGTTAGTATTTGTCTAAATCCTACGAGAACTCAAATCACCATTTCAAAGGATTAGGAAAATTTCAATCAACTAAGGGTTATAACAGCCGTGATTTTGGGGGTTTTATCTTCTTTTGAATGCAATTTGCAAAATTCAAAATACCGAAAACCCTAAATCCGAATTTGAATCAAATAAGGATTAAAGTCCCATAGATGAAAACCCTCGATTTAATTAGAAGTTTATAAAAAACTAAGATTGATTGAATCAAAATCACAAAAAAACCTTACCGATTTCGCCTCCAGATCTATCCATAATATCTTCACTTCAAATGTTTAAGGATATATGAAAAAGAAAACCAGAAAAATTAGGTAGAGAAAGGTTATGAGAAGGTTTATCTTTGATAAACCCACGATGGAGGAGAATACGGTGGAAGTTATTTCTCAATCTGATTCGTGTCCTCACTCTAGTTTCAAGGTTTCTAGGATCACTTTTATCAAAGGTCTAAAATGAATTACAAAATTGAATTAGCTTTCATTCGGATTCTAATATAATACCAATCCCAAATATCAGCCGCCGGATCTTTAATTATCAAAATTTTTTCGGTAAAAAATCTAAATTATTTTCGTGTTGTTGTATTGCTGGGGTGGAACTTACAGGTAATGGGGGCAAATAGATACCAAATAAAATGACAGATTATTGGTGTAGGTTATCAGATTCAAAATATTCAACAAATCCAAACTGTAAAATATTCTACGACACACGGGATCTGTCGTTTTCCGCGAACTCCAAGTGTCATAAAAACCAGATTTTGGACTAGCGCCAATGGCATGCGTGGCCAATTTGGGTCACGACCGGGTAAGGAAAGCTACCAATGATGCGTGTTGGCATGTGCCAATGGCATGCGTGCCCAATTTGGCCTAGGTTGCACGGTTTGCAAGCCTAGGCGGGCGCCATTTTTGCATGGCGTGGCTAGGGCCAAGGTAAGGGTGCTTGGCTTGGCGTGGTGTGACTAGCGTAGCTAGGGCCAAGGCAGAGTGCGTTTGGCATGGCGCGGCTAGCTTGGGCTAGGTGTGGCTGGCATGATTTGCCATTGGCATAGAGGTGCGGCTAGCATAGTTGGCATGCTTTGGCGCGTTCGGTGTGACTAACATGGCTAGGGCCAAGGCAGAGTGCGTTTGGCATGGTGCGGCTAGCTTGGGCTAGGTGTGCACGTGTATGGGAACATGCGAACATGCATGTGCATTCATATGTGAATCTGGATCGCCTAGTTGCGAACATACGAGTTTCGAATGGTTTCATGAAAGTGGATTCATATGTGCACGTTGCTTTCCTGCAAGCCTGGTTATGGGAGCACTTTGATAAGTACTCTCCGAAACCGTTGCCTTCGATTCCCGCGAGTTGGGGCGGATCCCGAATTCTTCGATGGGTGAACATACGTCCAAGAGTTGGCATGAGCTTGGTTAGTCTTCTCGATAAGTCGCATGAAATCAGTTTTCGCCCATGGGAGCCGGTCCATAGGTCGGTGACTCAAATTGGCACCTTTGCTTCTGCTCCGATCATGTCTTTGTCTTCTGATGGCAGCTTGAGTGTTGGTGAAAACTTTTTTATTCAAAGCTGCATGTCCGGTTATATGCCGTCTTTCTTCATGGGGTCTTTTCGAATAGCTGCTTACAATATTGACCGTGCTGCTCGTCACATGGGTTTCGATCAAGGGGTGCCTCTTGCTTACCAGCTGGTGTTTCCTAAGGATTCATTGTGTGCCGCCCTCAATGCCAGCGCCCTTGAGCCGGGTATCCGCCTTACCTTCTTTCAAACGGGAAGAGTAACTTCGAAGACTTTTGGCTATAATGAGTTCTGGTACGATGAGTTCATTATGATCCAATATTTTGTAAATAACGTGGTGGAGAATGTTCGTTTTAAACCTTCCCCAGCAGTTTTGAAGAAGTATCCAATGTTGAGAGATCTCAAGCGAAAGTTTCCTGGCAACTCGGAAAGTCCTTAGGCAAAGGAACAGAGAACGAAGAATCGTGCTGGCGGGTTCCGGGCGGTTTCAAAAGATCCTCCCGCAGCTCTCGTGTCTTTCAGTTCTTCCAATAACCAGGTATGTGTCGCCTCCTTGTTGGTTTGTCTTAAAACACGTGAATTTCTGCTGAAAACATGTGTCTTGTTTCTCCCAGGGCTTCGGTAGTGTTAATGCTTTCGCGCCCTTGCGCATTGCCAGGAGACGGCAATTTATTCGAAGAATTCCGGCGGCACCGAGCCTTCTCATAACGGTGATGAGCCAGAGAAAGAAGAAAGTTCGACAAGTGAGAGTGATTCTTCTGACAGCACTGGTTCTTTTTCGGGAAGTGGTTCGGTGAGTTTCGCACTTCCTTTTCTTTCTTCTTCCGTTTTTTTTTTTGAAAAATGTCTAACTCAAGTTCGCAGGAGGAATCCGGTTCGGAAGACGATTCTAGCGCAGAGCCACACGAAAACTTGCCTTTGGTGACCACCGCTGGTGACTTATGGGAGTTATCCAATCGCTGGGCACAGATGTGGTTCAAACGGTGGATGATTCCCTGATGGTTGCTGCCGCGCCTAGACATGGAAAAAGACCCTTTGCGAGTCGTGAGGCCATTTGCAGGCGCCATTTTCGATCCTCCGTCTTGGGTTCCTTATCCAGGTCATGTCTTTGGTTGGCGGTTTCGAGCGTGGCCGGCTAAGTATGAGGAGTTGTACACCAGAATCTGGGAGAAGTACGGACATATGGCCACAACCAAGAAGATCACTAGTCGATTTGCGCTGGTTAAGCGTGTGGAAGAGGCTTTATCTTCCATCGAGGACATGCGTGAGGTGACTGGCCACATCGTTTCTGAAGACGTTATTTCCGACTGGGAGCACCATCGCGACGTGTGTGTATAAAAGGAGTTCAACGCTTCGTGGTTTGTCGAAGGCCTTGCTGAGATCCAGAAGTCGAAAGATGCAAAGAATCGAAAGCCTTTCTGCAGAGGAGATTGCACGACAGGAGGTAGAACTCGAAAAGCTTTCCGAGATGTTGACTATGAAGAGAGCGGCTCTTGAAGATGCAAAGTTGACTTTCTCCAAGAAGAGTAGACCTCTGTTGGATGATTTTCCTTGAATGTTTCTCTGTTAAACTTTCATTTAGGTTCTTCTTCTTCTTTTTTTTGAAAAAACATACTGGATGTCTGGTTCAAAGTTCGACCGGTTTTGATAGACAGCTGGTAGCTTTTGAGGATATTAGATTATTTCTGGGATGAATGGTTTTGATAATATAACTCTGATTATGTTTTGTGAAAGGAATATTGCTTTTATGAAAGTGTGTGCTAGCAATCGGCACAAGACGCAATAGTATGACGGTTTTACTAGGAACCTAAAAAACAGATCGTATATCTTGCCCAGTCTAAATTTACTCACTTCATAGGTTTTTTTTTTCTGCGAACACGCCCCTCTCCATGTAAAAGGCGGCTTTGCTGGTAGCATCGCCAGCAAGTCCCCAATCGCTAATAGCATCTTTAGCGAGTTCCCAGTTTTCTTGTGTAGACTTTACGACTGGTAACCGGGTTGTCTGGTAGTTGAGTCGGATTTAGTCGCCTTCCCCTACCATCTTGACATCTGGGTCGAAGAATGAGATTGACAGTCTGACATTGTAGCCGATAGACCAATCCTCCTTCTGTGGTCGCCAATTGTTTATGGGTAACGCCGATTTTGGTAAATTCGGTAGGTGAGTGAGAAACTAGTTTAAACCCTAAACAAATGTGCTGCACGCGAGCACTTTCTAGATTCGAGAGATCAATCTATACAAGTCCGTCCTAAACCAAGAAATGGTCGTTCCAAACTTGCTTCGGTCACAAAGTGGATGAGAAGGTTTAATTTGGGAAGGGAAGCAAAGAAAGGTGTTGAGACCAGAATAATTCTGGGAGAGTAGTGTCTCGACTTGTATCCAAAAGTGAAAGCTTTGGAATCTTGCAAGAGATGAAAGCTTTTTTGGAGAGCTTGCAAAGTTGCCTTTTCTGAGAGTGTTGAGTTTTTCTCCTGACCGAGACTTGTCGTCTGGTGGAAATAGGTAAGACCTATTTATACAAGTCGAGATTGAAACGTACCCTGGCCTCATGAAGGAAGAGAGTAAAGGGTGAAATAATGGGAGGAGGTGGTAACCACATGGTGTTTATGGGTGAAAACGTTTTCACCATTATTTACTCATTTATTTGACCGCTTTATTCCTATTCACGCTTTCTTAATGTGAGCGTAGTGTACACTGCATCTTTGTGACCGCCAAACCAAGACCCTGGAAAGCATCCCCCAGTTTGTGTTGATATCTCGAGTGTTGGTTGCACCTTGAGTGCAAGTGGCGCTGCTAGTGGCGCGTGGCATGTGCCAATGGCATGTGCGGAATGCCTTTGTTGCGGGTTGCACCTTGAGTGCAAGTGGCAATGCCAGAGCTGCTAGTGGCGTGAGTGGCATGTGCGGAATGCCTTGGTGGTAGGTTGCACGTTGAGTGTAAGTGGCAATGCCAGAGCTGCTAGTGGCGTGTGTGGCATGTGCCAATGGCATGTGCGGAATGCCTTGGTGGTAGGTTGTACGGTTTGCAAGTTACGCTACCAGCGTGGGTTTTGGCATGTGCCAATGGCACGTACGGCCAAGTTGGCCTAGGTTGCACGACTTGCAAGTTATGCTACCAGCGTGCGTGTTTGGCATGTGTCAATGGCACGCACGGCCATTAGGGCCACGACTAGGTAATGAAAGCTACCAGCGAGCATGTTGGCATGTGCCAATGGCATGCTCGGCCATTAGGGCCACGGCCTGGTACGAAAAACTACCAGCGATGCGTGTTGGCATGTGCCAATGGCATGCGTGGCCATTAGGGTCACGGCCTGGTAAGAAAAGCTACCAGCGATGCATGTTGGCATGTGCCAATGGCATGCGTGGCCATTAGGTTCACGGCCTGGTAAGGAAAGTTACCAGCGATGCATGTTGGCATGTGCCAATGGCATGCGTGGCCATTAGGGTCACGGCCTGGTAAGGAAAGCTACCAGCGATGCGTGTTGGCAAGTGCCAATGGCATGCGTGGCCAATTTGGGTCACGGCCTGGTAAGGAAAGCTACCAGCGATGCGTGTTGGCATGTGCCAATGGCATGCGTGGCCAATTTGGCCTAGGTTGCACGGTATGCAAGCCTAGGCGCGGGCGCCATTTTGGCATGGCGTGGCTAGGGCCAAGGTAAGGGTGCTTGTCTTGGCGTGGTGTGACTAGCGTAGCTAGGGCCAAGGAGTACGTTTGGCATGGCGCGGCTAGCTTGGGCTAGGTGTGGCTAGCATGATTTGCCATTGGCACGAGAGGTGCGGCTAGCATGTTGGCATGCTTTGGCGCGTTTGGTGTGACTAGCATAGCTAGGGCCAAGGCGAGTGCGTTTGACATGGCGCGGCTAGGTGTGGCTGGCATGATTTGCCATTGGCACAGAGGTGCGGCTAGCATGGTTGGCATGCTTTGGCGCGTTTGTTGCGACTAGCATAGCTAGGGCCAAGGCAGAGTGCGTTTGGCATGGCGCGGCTTGCTTGGGCTAGGTGTGGCTGGCATGATTTTCCATTGGCACGGAGGTGCGGCTAGCATGGTTGGCATGCTTTGGCGCGTTTGGTGTGACTAGCATAGCTAGGGCCAAGGCAGAGTGTGTTTGGCATGGCGCCGCTTGCTTGGGATAGGTGTGGCTGTCATGATTTCCCATTGGCATGGAGGTGCGGCTAGCATGGTTGGCATGCTTTGGCGTGTTTGGTGTGACTAGCATAGATAGGGCCAAGGCAGAGTGCGTTTGGCATGGCGTGGCTAGCTTGGGATAGGTGTGGCTGGCATGATTTGCCATTGGCACGGAGGTGCGGCTAGCATGGTTGGCATGCTTTGGCGCGTTTGGTGTGACTAGCATAGCTAGGGCCAAGGCAGAGTGTGTTTGGCATGGCGCGTCTAGCTTGGGCTAGGTGTGGATGGCATGATTTGCCATTGGCACGGCGGTGAATTAGGGTTTTGCTCGTTGTAACCCTAATTTGAAAAAATACCCCCTATTAATTACTGACTACATATATTAAATGTTCTAATAAATGTGTCACCGGTGACATTAGGTTATTCGGGGTTTTACGATTTTACCCTTTGTTTAAAAACCACTATCGACAGGTGGTAACGCGTATTAGTCCCGAGATTGATAGATTTGTACAGAGAGATACTATATAAAGTTTGCTCATTCAATTGGAAATTTATAATAAGAACTGTTGGAACCGTAACAATGAAACTGCAAATATTAGATGAATCTGGTTGTACTGAAAATAATCAACTAATTGAAAACCGAAACTAGACACACGAGGGCAGAGCCACCTGCTCAGCAAATTGTCCTTAACACATTAGTCCGCGGGTACTCTTCAAGAACGAGAGATGCTATACCCCATCAGCAGAGATGTTTCCAGGATAGAACTACCCGATATAGACTATATAAGCAAAATACAATCTACCCTACTTCGAACTCAGCAACAAGGATTAGGAAGGAAGATAAGCAACCACTGTTGCGAAAAAACAAAGTGAGAAGATGGAGAAAACATAGAAGAAAACGTAGCCGTGTCTTGCACACACTAAAAAGAGAAATTCAATTTTGTATTTATAAGACAAAGTTGCTTTAAAAATCAAGCTAGGTTCTGGTTTCCTTATAAAAAAGGTTTTATTTCTTGTAAAACAAATCAAAACTAAAAAGGAATTCTCCATAAGACACAGGACTTGGTGCATGGCATCTCACATGGGTTGGAACATGTATATTAATCAATATATCCATAAGACAATGGTTATATAGTGGAATTCCTCTTTAGTTTTCCACAATGTGGGACTAAAGATCATTTCATTCACTCATAAAATGAGTAATAAGTATTCTTAGACTCTTAGGTCATTAGATCAAACCACAAGAACAAAAATTCTTTTAATTAAAACTCATTTTCTCCGACAACAACAAGTGATCATATATAAAGTTTACTAAGTACTTGTTCATTAAAAGAAGAAAAAAATAGAGTAATTATGCAGCACAAAAATTATTATAGTAATCAATCTCGCAGAGAGGGTGACAGTAAAGGAATTCTTGTTGGCTTTGGTGTTATCAAAAGTGGTGGCAAGTAATGACCATTGTTAACCATAGAAGGTGGAATAGGTGAAGCACGAAGAACTTCGTAAGTTCGAGTATTAATGTTATAGGCCAAACAGGGACACTTAGGAGTTTCAAGAAAGATAATAACATTTCGATCCTCGGGATGGAAATAGCAGTATGATAGACAATCGTTGAATATTGAGTGATACTTCATTTTAATATTTATGTGCACCGGTTGCCAAACCCATCCTCTATTGCAGTAGTCCTCCTTAAGCAGCCAGACACTGAGAAAACCCCGACTATAAGTTTTTGGGAAACTAATGTTGCCATAGTAGACGGACCCTTCTGACACCCCGAAAAACACACGAGAATGGGGTTTTATATCCTTGGGCAAGTAAATTGACCGTAATGTATTCTTTGGAATGTTTTTGTTCTCGAGATTGAAAGCTCTGACAACCATCTGAAAGTGATCAATATAAGGACCTGAGTCATCCGCCAGGAATTCATTCCAATACACGACTCCATTGCTAATTACCATATTATTATTTTTAGAACGAACACATGGTTCGCAGCTGTCGACTCCATATGTTCTCCATTCACCCGTATCAGAAGAAAATATCTGCAGTAAGGTTGTTGTGTAACTAGCTCCTCCCAAACACACCACCTTGTAGTTACTAGTAGTTGAGGTTTCAGATACCAATCCAACAAAGTTGCATTGTATAGAACTTTGCTCAGGGCGAGGAGGAAGGGAGACGCATTGTTTGGTGAGAGGATTGCAGACATTGAACGTCAATTGATCCCAAGGGTGTGTAGAAATATTTACCATGGGACGCAGCTTGTAAAGAACCAGGCCATTAACACACGAAGCAAAAAGTTCTACACGAGGAATATGAACCAGACTGTAGTCCCATCTTTCACTTTCTTCACAGTTGCTACTTTCACTTTCTACATCACTCATGATATTTTTCCAGAATGTTTGTGCATTATCTAGAAGGAATTGAAAGGAAAACCCGTTAAGATCGTCGTTTATGAAGTTGTAGTGAAGGTTGGGAGAGTAAGTTTGAAAGAGTTGGGGGTCTTTTGAATGATCATTGCGGTTGTAAACGATGGTCCACGGAGGAGGAGAAGTAGTAATGCTGAATACGTTTTGGACCAGAGATGAGTTGGATAAAAGAGAATTCCATAGCTTCGAAACGCACCTAAATTTAAAAATCGGTTTCAATGGAAGATGAATGAAGATCTCATACAAGACATCAGTTGGTAAATCATCACCATTCGCTTGGGAACATGAACCTATTGTCGTTGCCGTGAAGTTTTCCGCGATTAATGACATCCAACAATATAGTTGCTTAAGTTGTGCCTCACACTTAATCTATTTGTTAAGTTGATTTCTAAGACTGCTGAGAAGGTGATGCTGTTGATCTTCGAGGAGGATTTTGAGAATCCAATTCTTTTTTTTTTTTTTTTTTTTTTTAGGTGATTTTGGTATCGGGCTCAAAGATTTTAGATCTTGTAGTATTTGAATCGTAAGGAAGGCAGTGGGTTTGATTTGTTTTTCGTCTGTTTCCACAATAAGATGGGTGTCCTAATCCATATAAGGAAATAGTCCTAAGAGACTAGCTAATACTTGGTGATCAAGTTTGTATTCTCTAATGGGTAATTGAACTGCTAGCAAATTGCTACCTATTTTTATATACTGCAAGGTTAACCAGGCCATCGTAAGTCCTGCCTTTTGTGCACTTTTGTCGGAGATGCAAAAGTCGACTTTGGTCATGGTGCAAACTTTGGGTTATGAGTGACAGATATTAGTTCAAGAGGCAGATTATGGTTCCGGAGATTTCCCTTCATGATGCTTATGTGGGTCGTCAAACAAACTTTAGGTTACCGTGACAGGAAATTTTTGATCATCTAGCAGGTATGTGCTGCATAACGTATGGGGCAATACTTCCGACTGAAGTTGGTAGTATTTAGTCATTCGGAAAGTCTAAATGTTTTCCTTTGATTGGATACGAAGCGGATTTGCTGTACGTGTATCGGTCCCGAGCTTGATAAATTTGTATGTACAGTATCATACGAAAAGAGAAATATATGAAGACTAAAGTTATGCAGAAAACAAGAGACCATACACTACGCCAGAAATCACCCTTTTTGACGAGCCAGATCTGTCATTAATGAGGATTATTGACTGTCATTGCTTGTCCGACGGTCTGTCGTGTTTTGAAGTGTCGAAAATCTTAGTTGACAATCAACTCCTGTCAATAATTATCTATAGTAAACGACAAGCTCCACCTGTCAATAATTTTTGACATGCATTTCTTGTCGATTAATGTTTGAATTGAATTACTAGCATTTTTTTTTGTGGGAATTATATAATTGCCCTCAATTCTGACGGGCTACACAACTACCCTTATCCTACAATAAAAATACCCCTCTCCATTCAAAGCCCATCAGGGATCCATTGAGGATTAGACAACATTACAAATATACCCTTACATCCATCGATATCATCTCCTCTTTTATTTCAATTCTCTCTCTCTTTCCGTTTTTATCAGCACCATCATCGTCTTCATCGTCGCACCTCTGCAACTACCACCACCTGCTCCGTAGCTGCCACCACCACGTCGTCCTCCGCCACCATAACCAGCACCACTACCATTTCTGAGTGAGAGAGAAGAGATTTAGATCCAGATTGGGAGAGAGATATTTGATCGAAAATTAAACCAAACTAAACCCACCACCACCATCTTCATCGCCACCATCAACAATACATCATCGTTTTCCAAAATTTCACCATCATTGTCGAAGCCGCCGCATCCAGATTATGAACAAACAAATTGAGAAGTGTGATTGATTATTATTTATTTATTTATTGGATTACAGATCCAAATTCAAAAAACCTTCGTTTTCTAAATTGGTGATGGAGATAAAATGAGATTGCATCGATTATCTTCTTTCTCTTGTTTAGTTAAGTTTCAATCTCTCTTCCTCTTCCTCTCCAGCCATCACTGTTTTTCTCCACCTCGTTTCCATCGGGATTAATGGTGTTGGTGGTGTTGGTGGTGGTGGTTGGGTCGGAATGATAAAATTGGTGATAAAGATAGTGGTGGTTATTCCTCTTGTTGTGGTGGTTGTGGTGGTGGAGATTGGGTGTGTATGATTTTCCAGATGTGGAAATTATATAAATAGCCTTCATTTTGGTTAGTCTACACAAATACCCCTACCCATTATAATAATGCCCCTCCGCATTTCGGAATAAATAAATTTTACTCGTAATTCCACAAATACCCTCTATACACGATTAAAGAAAGAAAACTCCATCGTTTCCTTTTCAATTTTAGATCTGAAATTTTCAATCTCTCTTCCTCTTCCTCTCCAGCCATCACTGTTTTTCTCCACCTCGTTTCCATCGGGATTATTGGTGTTGGTGGTGTTGGTGGTGGAGGATATCAAATTTGTACTGGTTAATCAGAATTGATTTTCCTTATTAGATTCATAAATCTCTGTTATATTTGTTGACGATAGTGGCGGTGGGTGCTGAAGAATGTCAAATAGTGGTTCCTTTACTTAACGATGATGGTGATGACAACGAAGGAGGGTATCAATCTCTGTTTTATTAGTTGATGATGATGGTATGGCGGCGGCGGTGGTGGTGATGGAAGAAAAATATTAGTGAAGATGTATCACTTTTGGTTGTGAAGATCCGGAAACTGGTGATCTCTGTAGTGTAATGGATCACCTTACTAACAAGAGTATAATTAATATTTTCATTCCTTGGGTTACGATGGGATGAACATTAGTGGTGGTGCGATAGTTTTGGTGTGATTAATCCTCCTCTTGTGATAGTCTTTTCTCATTCAAATGTTAATCGAAGGTATGATTTTAAGACGAAGTTTTTCATTTTAGATAACGTATTTTTTAATGGTTTGATGTGTTTGTGCATGCAATAACGTCTAGTGTGCTTGATTTTTGATTTTTGTTTTGCTTGGTCAGTTTCAATCGGTGACAATCAATAATTGTTTATATATATTGGACTGATGCGATGCAATCATGTAAGCCAAAAATTTAGAGCATCATAAAAACTAGTGAGAACCCCAATTTAATTTTAAACTTTTCATTTTGTAAATTTATAAACAACGACATGCTGGATTTACCTTTTGTTTTGAGTGTTTGTTAATATATTTTTAATCCTAATCACTTGTTTACAACTTTCTACTGCATTGTTTCATACAATTTTTTTTTTCCGACATGGTGTTATTAGAAAGACATATAAATGAATAGTGGTATGTTGAATTTGTGGTGCAAGGGTAGCACGGCTGACTTCGCGTCGGATGATGCGTGTTCGATTCACGTCAAGTTCACTTATTCGTGTATGTCAATATTTTGGTGTTAACTTGGGTTGTTGACTCCGTTTACTGGATCAACTTGGTTTGTTGACCCAAAATAACTAGAATATTTTTTTAGTATTTTGTCAACATTGGTTGTTGACTCCATTCACTGAGATCAACTTTGGTTGTTGATACATATTTTTTATTTTTTATTTTTTGATTTTTATTTTTTGGGATCAACTTCGTTTGTTGACACCACATTTTTTGGGATAAACTTTGATTGTTGGCACCATAAATGATTTCAACATTTTTTGTATTTTTAATTTAGGTATCAACTTTAGTTGTTGATACCATATTTTTTGGATCAACTTTGGTATAATTTGAACATTTTTGAATTTTTGATTATGGGGGATCAACTTCGGTTGTTGACACCATATTTTTGTTTTTTGGGATCAACTTCGGTTGTTGATACCAAATTTCGGCGGTGTTGCTGACGGAGGCGGCGGTGGTGACGGTGGTGATGGCGGAGACGGTGGTGGAATGGTGGTGGACTGGTGGCGACGGTTAGTAGGTGGTGGATGGTTGTTGAATGTTGGTGGTGGTGGTGGATATGTGGTGGTGCTAGTGGTTTTGGAATGGTGGTAGTGGTGGCGGGTAAGTGGTAGAGAAAAAAAATTATTGTATTTTGAAATTAAAAAAGAAAACATTCCATGAGTAAGGGTATTAAGGTAATCTAATATTAAATGGATAAGGTAATTAAATGATAGGGGTATATTTATTGTTATATAAGGGTATATTTGTTGGGTGTCAAAACTAGGGGTATATAATTAATGTACCCTTTCCAGATTCAGATCGATAGATTCGATTTTTTGGTTTTCGAGTTGAAAATGGAACGAGATCTTTGCATGTTAGATTCATTGAATCCAGATACTGT
The DNA here is from genome assembly GCA_023531295.1 of Papaver armeniacum. Classification (NCBI taxonomy): domain Eukaryota; kingdom Viridiplantae; phylum Streptophyta; class Magnoliopsida; order Ranunculales; family Papaveraceae; genus Papaver; species Papaver armeniacum. The sequence continues at coordinate 465,387 of JAJJWW010014642.1, read as the reverse complement.
TGCAGTGTGTATGATTTTAGAGTTGAAGTTCTTCGAATTATTGAAGCTCAAAAAGCAATGATGATGGTGGTGGTGATGGTTCTAGTGGCGGCGGTGGTGGAAGAGGTATGTGTTGGAATCTGTTTTTGTTTTGAAATTTGGGGTTACAACAGAAACTTTTTTATTTATAGTGATTCCAATTGAGATTTAGGTTCGTTAAATCTTGAAGATAGTGGTGGTTATGGTTGTTGTGGTGTTGGTGGATATTTTGTGTGCTGGTGGTGTTGGTGATGCTGGTGAGGTTAGAACGATGAGTTTTGATGATGGAGATTGTGTTGGTTGTGGTTGGAATGATTAATTAAAGTTGTTCATGAGGATAATGGTGATTTCTGGTTGTTTGTGGTGTTGGAAATGTTGTACGCTGCTGGCGGTGGTGGTGGTGAGGTTGGACGACAAGTTGTTGAATACTACTCCATCAACTATTTAGGGAGTCAACAACCAATGTTTGTGTATCAACAATGGAAAAATGGAATCAACAACCAATATTTCTGTGTCAACAATAGAAATTGATCTTAGTTTAAGGAGTCAACAACAAATATTTGTGTATCAACAATAGAAATTGACCTTAGTTTAGGGAGTCAACAACCAATGTTTTTGTATCAACAATGGAAAAATGGAATCAACAACCAAATTTGTGTATCAACAATAGAAATTAATCTTAGTGTAAGGAGTCAACAACAAATATTTGTGTATCAACAATAGAAATTGACCTTAGTTTAGGGAGTCAACAACCAATGTTTGTGTATCAACAATGGAAAAATGGAATCAACAACAAATATTTGTGTATCAACAATAGAAATTGACCTTAGTTTTAGGGAGTCAACAACCAATGTTTGTGTATCAACAATGGAAAAATGGAATCAACAACCAAATTTGACAAATATTTTTGAACTTTTGATTTTTGGATCAACTTGATTGTTGACACCTAATATTAATGGCGGCGGCGGCGACAACAACAGTGGTGGTGGTGTGTGGCGGTGGTGGAATATTATTGGTGGTTGTATTTAGTAAGTGGTGGTGGTGGCGGAGTGGTGGTGGCGGAGTGGCGGTGGTGGTGATGGAGTGGTGGTGTCGGCAGTGCTGTTGGTGGTGGTGAAATGGTGCTGCTGGTGGATGTGAAATAATAGGAAAATTTATTTTTTAATGGATAAGATTTTTAAATGGAAAATAATATTGTAAGTGAGGGTATTAAGGTAATCTGTTTTTTAAGGGATAAGGTATTTAAATGCCTGGCTTGATTGGGGTATACCCAAATTAATTGGGGTATACGCATTTTGTTCCCATCCAAAGGAGTGTGCTAAGGGGTGTCTAAAAGGTGTTAAAAGACCAAATTGCCCATACTAAAAAACCTTGCCGGCCAAAACATATATAAAAAAAATCAAAATCTTTCTTCTACACTCTAACTATACATGTGAAATCAAAAAAAAAAAAAAAAAAAAAAAAAAAAAAACGAAGAATCAAAACGAACCAAAAGTCGGCAGGGTATTTTTTGTCGACCTTGCCGACCAAAATTTAGTCGGCAGGGTATAAGGTTGAATAACATGCCGACTTTTCATCTCTAAATTTAGAAATTACAGGGTCGGCAAGATATCCATATTTATACCTTGCCGACTTTTCATAACATCCATGGCGACGACTGTAAATTTTTTCTACAGCCGGCAGGGTATTTTTTGAAGACCTTGCCGACTTATACCGCCGGCGGGGTTTTTCAACCGCCGGCGGGGTATTTTTTTCAACAGCCGGCGGGTTTTTTTTTGTAGACCTTGCCTACTAATATTTTTCATTAGCCCTCTCCTGTGTGTCAAAAAAAAATAAAGTCGGCATGTTCTTCATTTAAATACCTTGCCGACTTATACCGCCGGCGGGGTTTTTTTTGTAGGCCTTGCCGACTAATATTTTTCAATAGCCATCTCCTGTGTGTCAAAAAAAATAAAGTTGGCATGTTCTTCATTTAAATACCTTGCCGGCTAAAATTGGTCGGCATTTTATTCAAACAAAGACCATGTCGGCCATATATAACTGACACCTTATTCAAACGTATATCTTGCCGACCTTTGACATTTTTGAAAACCAAATTTTTTGATCGAAATCGAACTCATAAGACTGATTAAAGGTTTAACCTACTGGATTTTCATTTTCAAAATTTTAATCTAAACTCAATTAATTAACCTAATCAATTTTTTAGTGTTAATTAAACAAGAGCATATTAGCCATTTTGAAAATACAAGGTTAAGGGGTGGCTTGGCTTTACTTCAAAATGACCCTATTTTGTCTCATTGGGTATACCCCAATTAGTTTGGGTATACCCCAATCAAGCCAGGTTTAAATGATAGGGGTATTTATGTTGTTGTATAAGGGTATATTTATTGGGTGTCAAAACTAAGGGTATTTAATAAATTTACCCTTTTTTTTCATATATTTTTAATTTTTTCAAAAATTGTAAAGAAGAATAATCTGACGAACTAAGAAGTTTTCCCGGCTTGATTGGGGTATACCCAGATTAATTGGAGTATACCCAATAAGAAAAAATAAGGTCATTTTGAAGTAAAAGAGGCCACCCCTTAACCATATATTTTCTAAATATACCCTTGTTTAATTAACACTAAAAAAATATGATTAGCTTAATTAATTGGGTTTAGATTGATTAATTGAGTAGATTAAAACTTATGAAATGAAATTTTGTTTTTGATTGAACTTATTTGGGAAGATTTTTGAGGAAAAAAAATTGTTTTGTGAAAATCTTTTGCAACGGAAATGAAAGCACACTACCCAAACACTTCTAAAAAGGGGATTGCAAAGCTTTTGTATGAAATCATACTCAAAATTAGATCAGAAATCAACACTTTCAGTTCTGAAAGTAGGAAAAGTCGGCAGGATCGACGGATGAAGAACATGCCGATTATATCTGGCCGGCAAGGTCTGCGGATGAAGAACATGCCTACAACTTATGGCCGGCAAGGTCGGTGAATGAAGAAGATGCCGACTTTATTATTTTTGACACACATGAGACTGTTGTAAATGCTTCACTAGTCGGCATCTTATTGATTTCTTACTTTGCCGACTACCTTATTGTCGGCAAGTTCGATAAAAAAATACCCTGCCGACTATAGGATTTCTGACATACAGAGAGGTGTTACTTAATTTCATAACCTGCCGACTAAACTATAGTCGGCAAGGTATAAGGATGAATATCGTGCCGACTAAAATATAGTCGGCAGGGTATAAGGTTGAATACCGTGCCGACCCTGTAACTACTGATTTCAGAGATGAAAAGTCGGCACGGTATTCAACCTTATACCCTGCCGACTATATTTTAGTCGGCAAGGTCGACAAAAAAAACCTTGCCGACTTTCCATCCGTTTTGATTCTTCATTTTTTTTTTTTTATTTTGATTTCATCATGTATGGTTAGAGTTTTGAAGAAAGAGTTTGAATTTTTTTTGAATATATTTTAGTCGGCATGATTTTTTAGTATGGGCAATTTGGTCTTTTAACACCTTTTAGACACCCCTTAGCACACTAGTTTGGATGGGAATAAAATGGGTATACCCCAGTTAATCTGGGTATACCCCAATCTCGGCAGGTTTTTTAACTTCAATAAAGTGACATATTGTTGATGGGTGAAAACTACTCCTGCAGAATTTGGTAATTTGGGGTGTGGATGAGGAATGAATCTAAACCTTCAACAAATGCACTGCGCGGTGAGTGCTTGTAGATTCGAGAGATCAATCTGTGCAAGTCCGGCCTAAACCAAGAAATGGCCGTTCCAGACTTGTTTCGGTCACAAAGTGAAGGAGATGGGGTTGATCTTAGGGAGGGAAGCGAAGAAGGTGTTGAGATTGTGAAAGTGTTGGCTTGCTTATGACTTGTAACAGAAAGATGAGCAAGCTTACGGTTGATGCAAGCAGAGCTCGAGTGTTTGAATACGGTTTGTATTAACACTTGGTTTCTGTCGTCCGAACTTGTGTTGTTCTCCGTTATTCCTTGTTGTTGGAAAATAGGGGCGGAGAACCTATTTATACAAGTCATTGAGCCTCATTCACGTTTCTCGTGGGAAGTGGAGGTAGTGGAATGATGGAGTAGTGGAGTTGTGTGTCGGTAACACACGACCAGTCTTGCCCACTTTTCCTGTTCATCTCTAACCGTCCATGACTTCCTAACACGTTCTTGTGATGGCGCGTTGCACGCTGCACGCTTTAAACCGCCAGACCAATACCCCAGTATGTATCCCCCCAGTTTGTGACATGATTGATGTCTGGAATGTGGATCGTGGACCCACGAAAGATAGCATGTAATGCTGAATTGAATAACTGCGTTATTCAGAAAGTCGATACTTGTGAAGTATCGTGTGTATTTTATGCAGTGCGCATTACGGTGTGGTAAAGTGATGTGTAATGACTGCTCACTAACCAAATAACTCCGGACCAGGGTTGTATAACCAAGTCTGGTGAGGTCGGACGGATGAGATGATGTTTGAGACACTCATCTGCGGCCGTTGATGAAATTAGGGTTTTAAAAGAGGTGCGCAAGCATCACTCTTGACTTGGTCGAAACCAAGCATGGGAAAGATTTTGTAGAGGACCGACCATACATGCGTGTTGACGGCATGATGGTGTACACGTCCATGTCTCACCGTCTCATGAAGATGCAATCTAGGCCACTCAATTTGACCGTCGAGAGAGAGTGGTTGAGATCGGTTCGGCGAAATCCCTTGCCGCAAAGGAGTTGGAAACCGCATGACATCCCAAGTTTGGGACAACCCATCTTGGTCGTCTCGATCATACCAGCGTGTAGGTGGTAGGATGGTGTTCACACCCATCTTTATCCTATGAAAACGTGATCTAAGCCACTCAAATCATCCTATCTTGGACCTGGGAGGTCGAGTCGGGGTTTTGGATTAGCCAGCATGGTATGCCTTGGCCGACTGGAGGAGGTAGGATGGTGTTGGTTAATCCAATCTGTGGCCCTCCATTCATCGCTTTCAAAGCCGCCGACCATAAGAATTTGTTTTAACCAACCATGGTTGGCTTTGACCGATTGGTCAAGTGTGTAGGCGGTCACACGTGATCTTGACATGCCGGGGCCCGTTGAGTCTCAACCCTTCGCCCATCAGATGGATGGATGAGGACTGATTTGGTGAAGTTGGGTTTTCCGTCCATAATGCGGTATGGACGGTTTCTTGGCAGTTTAAGGCCGTGGGTATTCGCTTAGGGTGATGGAATTGATCCGTTTCCAATCATGCTTGTGAATTGGATGATCATGATTGATCATATCATCCGAGATCGAGCATGGTATCGGGATAGTATAACCTTCAACCGGCGATAACACGCAGAGGGGCTCAATCGCTAGTATAACACACCGAGAGGGCTCGGGCTAGTATAACACACCGAGAATCGGCCCGTGGTCGGGTATTTCACATGGTTTTCATTATAGTGTTTGGAGGTTCGTGTTACAAGAGTAACACTCGGCCATGCCGCACCGATAATGAGTAACTCCTTGATATGAAATCACACAGAAGGGATTGTTGCCACATGCCCAACCTGGAGGAATTTCATATGTATTCACAGAATGGGATTGTTGCTACATGCTCCATTCTTGGTGAATTAAGTGAGGAGTCTCGTCCTTATAAACGGCTTTATCTTTTGCAAGATGTCGCATGATTTTTTCCGGTTACTTACAAATTTAACCTTAGACGGAAATCCACCATCAACATTAAGTCCCCCCGCTCTAGCACATAATGGTTACACTATTGTGTGGGTAGGCATGAGATGGTGACATACAGAAAATGACCAAGTTAGAGTGAATACATATTTACCTGGATAGTTTCACATTGTCTACTTCCTTAGTTATACACGGCTTTCCTCGGTATATTTGATAAGCCTCGTCGATTGTTATCCCGAATTAGTAGCCTTCATGCATGAACGACTCCAAATGAAGACAAGTGTGATTACCCGATCCAGACGGCGTGATAATTGATTCTCGATACGAGGAACCTCAACATGTGAAAGCAATTTGCAGTGCGGCCTCCGGTGTTGCTGTGCCCCTTTGATGCTCCCGTCGTCGATGGGGATCTGCGTCACCGGCTCACTGCGTGGAGATGTCCGATGTGGATTGAGGAGATTCGAAGGCGCATCAACAGTGATGGATTACGCAAAGGAGGCCGACTCTCTTAAGCGATTAGAATTTCCTTCTTTCTTTTCCAAGCATGTTCCGTACCTTTGAATGTCTTCCTTGTACTCAAGCAGCTGAGTTCAAGTTTTCCTTTCTGCTTTATGGTTTGAACAAAAGTTTTTTTTTTTTTTTTTTATAATAATCCTTTGCCAAAATTGCAATCAACCTTCTCAGAACAAGGGTGTTCCTCCCGCACATGATTCTTTTGTGATAAAAGAAGTAATTATCATGATGAAACATTTACGGGATTGTGATGCAAGATCCTCCTGGTCGTATAGCAATCGTTTTCCTTCCCGTGCACACACGTTCGTTTCCTTCTTCCCATGAGATACTTGCTTAGGGTTTCCTTTCTTGCTCTGCTCTGGTGTGTTGATTTAGGCCAACTCAGGGCTTTGTGTTTTTAGAAGTAGAGAGGTTCTCAGATGGAAATAATACTTCAATTAAATTGAGGATTGAAAATTGGAACCCTAACTATGAATGCAAGTATTGCAATCATTTTTTGGAGGAATTACAAGCATGACATGAACTTGTAAAGGAAACACGAAAAAATAGCACAGCGTTTTAAAGTGTGGAGAATGTTGGAAAGCGTGATTTTAGGTTCGGTAAGGTTTGAGCCATCGTGAGTGAATTGTTATGCCCTCCAAAGTTATCGTTGATGAGCTTGCAAAGAGCCACCAAGGATAACATCTGCTACAGTACGGTTCATCTTCTCTTTTGGCGAGTGAGGTCATCTTCACCGTACGCCTAACGTTGAATGTAGTCAACGTTTCACTAGGTTCCACTTGAATGGCGAAAGCGTGCGGACACTTGGACCTTGGCCTTGTTGTCTTTGACCAAGACAACTTTTGCTCCCGATAAAAACGTTTGAAAGGGCCGGCTTCCCATTCACATCTCCTAGCCGGGTTGGTTTGTTCTGCTGAAGCCAGTCCCAAGGACTGTCAGAATGAGGTGGTAGTTTGCAAGGAGGGTTGCGTGATGAGACTTACTTGAGACCGAACCCTTCAAAGAGGTTGTGTCATTGGCAACGGTAGTCCAAAGACTCTTTCGTATCGAAACCGGTAGAGGACAAACTCCTCGTGTTGAGGCATCTCCCAATTTGACTTCAAGGTCGATGTATCCATATGAATCTCTCGAAGTTCTCCTCCCGAATCCCCGACCACGCTTGATGATCGTAGCTTTTCTTGTTTTGAGATCTTTGCCGCTCTCAAGGTCTTGACAAGTAATGATGTTAAATTCTCAAGCCGTATCGATCAACGTTATCAAACTCAATGTTTCTCAAATGAGTGAGACGGTTAGGAGTCCCCAGTTTCCGTTGCTCATGTCTTTCAGGAAAGACCGGGGTTCCGATGATCTGCAAACGCCTCCCCGTCGGGGTTCCCGATCGCCATCGATGCAAACGTCTCCACACAACGTGGTTGAGGGCCGTGAATATGTCTTGACGCTGTCCTTTGAGAAGTATAAGATTTCACACATGTGCCATCATAGATTGCACGGTTCAGACAGAGTCCCAATCATGGTTCTTCCAAGACAACCCATCTTGGTCTTGGTCTTGGTCGATCATACCAGCCACCATCTCAAATGAATTGCTGATTGAATTGGTTCTAAGATCTACCCCTTTTTGTAGGTGGTAGGATGGTGTTCACACCTATACCAATACCCCAGTATGTATCCCCAGTTGTGACATGATTGATTATCCTATGAAAACGTGTGATCTAAGCCACTCAAATCATCCGGTGAAGTTGAGCGGTCGAGATCGGAAAAGAGGTGCAGGATTTGGGAGGTGTAACCGCGTGAGTTTGGTCGGGCGTTTTGGATTAGCATACCAGCGTGTAGGTGGTAGGCGATTATCCTATGGCATGGTATTCCTTGGCCGACCGCAAGAGGAGGTAGATGGGCCCACGGTGCCGGTATGACCGGCCTTGGTTAATCCAACATTCCCATTCGTATCGAGAAGATGGAAAAGAGGAGGTAGATGGGCCCAAACCCTAATTTACGGTGGTCAATGTCTTCATCCAATCATGGTATGACCATGCTTAGGGTGATGGAATTGATCCCTTGGTTAATCCAATCTGTGACCCTCCATTAAATCTTGGAGAAGATGGACGCGCGTGATGACTTGGAAACCCTAATTTTGGCTTTCAATTAAGTGAGGAGTCTCGCGACCATGCTCTTTTAAGGGCGATTTTTCTGAAGAATTTGTTTTAACCAACCATGGTTGGCTTTGACCGATTGGTCAAGTGTGTAGGCGGTCACACGGTGATCGCAAAAATCCCAAAACAATCTTGCATAGACGAGCATACTAGAATCCAAAAATAACAGTGCCGATAAGGCTTAACACCTGGTTTGGGCTAACTGATCACCTGCCCGATCATAATATCTCCAAGCTTTTTGTCATCATCTAATTACACAACAGTAACTAGCAGGCAAGCTTGACTCATTAAATTCCTACATCAATCAAAACCAACAATGGACATTAAGTAATGAAAAATAAACAAAAGCATGTTAAATAATCTCAAACAGTAAGTAGAGCAATGTGACTGACATAAGATATGAGGAGAGGAAAGCAAAAGGATCACAAGTTGGTGGAAAAACTGTTCTCCCAGTGATATTTTCATCCAAACTGTTAATTAGATGACTAGCTTAGCTTTCTCAAGAACAAATACTATATATTGCGGACGCGCTCACATATGACAAAAACTATGTAATTGTAGTTATCCATAGTAAGACTTACCTCGGTCTCACTGCAACTTCCTTGTTTTGTTTTCTCTTGCCTGATAATTTGTCAGTTAAGATAAAAACAAACTCGTGAATTAAGTCTCTAGGTTCAAAGAAATTGAATAAAAATATTATGTAGTAAGAATTTCTCAAGGATTGAAGGATACAGTCTTCAAAAAAGCGACGAATCTCATCCAAGCGATGGGGTGGAAGTTCTTTAATATCAGTGTAATGTCTATATTCAGGATCGTCCACACACATTAATATGATTTTGTCATCTTTCTCACCCTGTTTGCCACCACTAGAATTAGTATGATATAAAGTTATGTTCAATGAGAAAATGGACACGTAACATGTGTGGAATCGTAAGCATTAGACCTATGGCCTTAGCACGAATGAAACATCCTGGGAGGACAGGTTCCTGAAATCATTTGGAACATTATCAAGACACAACAACTGTTAAGTCGGGTATAGCTCAAAGTCTTCATGATTTATAACTTAAACAAGATATAAATCATACATCACACCTGCATGATTATAAGCACATCCAGGGGATCAGCATCCTCACAAAGAGTACGTGGGATGGAACCATAGTTGTGGGGGCACACAACTGATGAGTAGAGTATACAGTCATCCTGCACAGTCAATTCACTCTTCCAAATGATATTTATGACAAACACAGAACCCAAGTAGATAAGATCACTCAAGAAAAAAGTATGTCTAACCTTGATGAGCCCATATTTCACATTGTTCCCTCTCGGAATTTCTACCACCTAAAATATTTAGGAAGGTTATCAGTACAAGTTGGTTTACCCTAAACTCTATTTACTTACTGTAAATAAGCAGTTCTAAAAATATTGTGTCTCCTTCGTTAATAGGAGACCAACAGTTAAGAGTCAATGTCCTAAACACCACTCTGTTTACAAAGCCAAAGTGCAGGTTTACGACTGAAACTTGAAAAGATAATTTAGACATGAGCCAATGCTACCAATCCAATTGTTCTAATTGACTAATCAGATCAGCTCATAACAATAATAGTATTCTACTGCTCTTATTATGCAAGATAAAACAGAACGGCTGCACATCTACAGAATATTCACCTTGGTTTTTTGTCAAACCATTAAAAGACTCCATAAGCCAGATAAAACCTGCATGATATCAGCTACAAGAAATGTCCATTTTCAAAATTGAAATCATTTGAAAAGATAATAATATCTGGCACACATGGAGCAAAACTCATTCTTCAGATTTCAGAGTTACTTAAGTTTGGATTCCAACAAAACTAGCTCCGACAAACATTCGAGTTTCCCCAAAACAAAATCCCAAGTACAATTGTCTATCAATATCCTTCCCTACTGTAAATATGGCTTTACATGACTACCATCAGCGTAAACATGGTACAAAAAAGAAAAAAAAGAAAAAATCAAACAAGTAAAATGTGGCAAACAGAAAGAACCGAGAGCCCCTAACAATCTTCTGTTCAAACTAAGCTACCTAATAAGACATCCGTTCCCTACAGTGAATATGATTTACGCTAAAATTTCAGACTTATTAAGCAAAGAACTTCAATTTAGAATAACTGGACAACCGAGAACAGAACTCAGCACACAATAACCATAGAATAGCGCACCAATGAAGTTTCACTAATCATAATTAAGCACATTAAATGAAAACACTACAAAATATTAGTCCTTGGTTCAACCAAAAACGGGAGAATTGAAATCACTCATTGATTTTGAAACCTCAATCTAGGATTTACCAATTTAAATATACATCAAAATGAAAATTCACCTAACCTTTATAAAGAAAATAAAACCTTAAAATTAAACTCAAAATGGAACTCGAGATTTTAACTTAAGTGCATTCATCCATTGCTAACTGAAGTAAAATACAACGCATATAATTAGAGAATTGAGAAATTATTCCCTAGAACTGAACACAACCCCAAAATAGAAAGAAAGTAAGAAATCAAACCTTCGAGATTGAGGAAGAGAGCCTGATAGAGGAAGAGAGATAACTTTATCAGAGATTAAAGTATTGCGAGATGGAGGAAGAGAGATCATCTTAGTATAAACCCTAGATAAACAACAACAAAAATTCCACTAACGAAATGAGTTTGATAAAAATGATCAAGTTTTTGAGCTTTTACCTTATGAGATATAACATCTGGAGATCCAGTAGTAGCAGAAACATAAGGATTTGTTGAAGAATTGACACGAACAAATGATACATAACGCATTTGACTACCTCTATCACTTTCTTCTTCGTCTTCCATGAATTTCTTTACTGGTATTGATGATTTCATTGTTCAATCACAAAATATACTGATATCAACTATCAATTTAACTCTAAATTTCTCGCTTCCTATATATTTAGGGTTTTGAAGAAGACGGATCGAAGTGCGGCATGAAAGAGAAAGAAATGAATTTGAGCTTTTGGGGCTAAAAGAAAAAAACCCGTTTTTTGGGGACTACTCAAAAAAGGTGGGGGACTACTTTGTGATACAAATGTCCACCCTATATTATAAGGGGCGTCCTAAAAGATTAGGGAAGAATAATCTGCCCTTATTCTAATTAAGGTTATAACTAATCCTAATAACCCACTACCCAGTAATATAACCTACTAATTAAAACCTAAATAAAAACTTAAAATCAGTTTTGAAACTGATTATTTTTTTCTTCTTCTTCATCTTATTCTTCTTCTCTTCTTTTCCTCTTCTTCTTCTTCTTCGTAAACATCGACGTTAATCGTCGATTAGAAAAAATTTCATCGACGATTAATCAATCTTTATGAACAATGGGTTCTAAGCAGACACCAAGAATTCCAGGATTGAGTCATGGACTTGCAAGCATAGCGAATCTCCCAAGTCAATTTCAAATTGATAAACAACTTCAAGCAAAGTTGAGAAACCGAATCAAGCATCCAACAGGGCAAAACAAGTCCGATTCGATGCAAATCCGTGGGTAATTTCCTTCATACCCATTCTTTTTAATTCATTATTTTTTGAAGAAATCGATTAGAAATCATCAAAACCCATTGAAAATGGTAGTTACAGAAGATATTTCGGCTAGGAGAATTTTTGTGTAACCCTAGAATTGCTAACCTAAAAATAAGAACAGTCCGGTGTGCTCGCAAAAAATAGACTAATATCTGGTGACCGAACTACATAGTGCTCTGCTCGCAAAAAAATACCTCGTAACCGAACTCAATTTTTTCTTTGAAAGAATGAGTTCGGTTTTGTCGATAATTTCTCTTGCTAACCGAACTTTTGAAATATTTAGTTCGGTGTGCTCGCAAAAAAACCTCTTATAACCCAACTAAATTTTTCAAAAGTTAAGAATGAGTTCGGTTTTGTCGATAATATTTATGGCTAACCGAACCTTTGAAATATGTAGTTCGGTTACCTCGCAATTTTTTTTTTGCTAACCGAACTATAGTATGTTAACTTCAAGTGTTGTGTTTACTTTATTCTTTAGTTCTATTTGATTTGATAACACAATATTCTTTTATGTTTAGCTAATACTTTTGTTTTTGTTCATTAGGAACAAAGGAAAAAGATTGAGACTACAACTAGATGAGGATTTGAAAACTCCCACCCCTCGTGGAGCAAAACATTTATATTTCCGAAAACGTGGTGCCACAAATGCTAAACATGGAGGGGGCTCGTTACCGGAAGTCAACCAACAGAATGTTCGTTATGTAATCCAAGATGTCAATGAAGAGGTGATGGAGAATATAATTGATAATGTTATTGAAGAAGAGAATGATGATGAAGAAGAGCAAGGAAATGAAGACCAAGGAAATGAAGAGGTTGAACAACAACATGTTGGAAATGTAGAAGAAGAAGAAGAACTAGAACCCGGCAAAGAATGAGAAGGACAAGAGGAGGGAGAGGTGGGAGACGATGAAGAGGAGGAAGAGGATGGAGAAGAGGGAGAGGATGATGATGAAGAAGAAGAAGACGAAGATGATGGAGAAGAGGGAGAGTATGATGATGAAGAAGAGCAAGAAATTGTTCCTGATAAAGAGAAAAAGAAGACGAAGCCGCCTAGCAAAAGATACTCACACATTCCTGATAGGTGTAGAATACACCGTATTTAATATCTAGTATTTATGATTTCTTTGCGAGTTTTCTTGTGAATTATGTATCTTATGTGTGATTTTGAGTTTATTAGGTGCAATGGAGTCATTTGGAGCAAAAAGACCAATTGGAACTCATTCGAATAAAAGATTTCTACTTTTCATTATGTAGAGGACGAGAAGATGAAGACAATGGCGAAAGAATGAGGCCAATCCGATGTCGTATGATGAAGTTATGGGCGAAACGAAAAGCTACGCCTGTCGGTTCCTCAGAACTGACAGTACAACGAGAATGATGTAGGAAACTGCACTGTCAGTCTTACAAGACTGACAACTGAATGAAATTACTAAGGGCGCCTGGTTTAATTACTCGGGGCACCTCACCCTTTATAACACCAGGTCGAATCCAAGTGCAGCAGCATTATTCTAGAATTCCATTTTCTCTTCACTGAGCCGAGACGCTCAGGCCAAGATCATTCATGCCGGCAACCATGTAAGGTCCAAGGGTCGTGTTCGATGGGCTAGGACAGGTTCACAAAGGCTAGACATGGGTTGTACTAGAATGAAGTCGGCAGTTAAAGGAAAGGGTTTTATACCAGTTTGGTTTGGTTTTGAATGTATTTGATGCCAAGAGAAAACAAGCTATGCCATTGATTTGCATGCTTGAATGATTGGAGTTATGTGTGTTAAATGTAATGGTTGCAGGGAAGGAGCGGGTTGTGTGGCTTTGTACAGCCATTACACAACCATTTTCAGTTTGCATATGGCACACCTACTGTTTGAGAAAATGCCTGATAGGAGGTTCATTGGCAGTCGAAGAAGAGTGCACTTTGGTTGTAACTTTAGACAGAGATGGGAATGGCATGAAGCTGAATCTTGGGTTCTCAGTGGAGTAAATGTTGAAGCAGCAGAAATGAATGGAGATTGAGAAGGTTATGGTGTAGTGCAAAGAGCTGTTGAATGTACAATGACTGAATTGGTGTTGGGTATTTCAACTGCAGGATATGAATGCAGAAATTGATGGCAAGAGGACAAGTTAGGGTTGCAGTTTGGAGGAAACTACAGGGCAGAACAATGGGATGGTGTGTTGCGATACAGTCAGGGAATGAAGTTGTTGAAGTACACTGGTCAAGAAATGTTGTTGTTGCTGCAGCAAATGGAGTTGGAATGTGGCTAGCTGAGAAAACAAGATAGGTGGAGATGCAATTCGGTGGTGGTATGCTTGAATTGGACCTACTGGGATTATGAGCCACAAATGGGGATTGAGAAGAAAAGAGTCAGGTCTTTGTTATAAACTCGTGCGAAAACGGGGTGAAAATGGCGCGCCGGTGAGCATAGTTCCGGTAGCCGGATTTCAGAACTTGAAGCATGAATTGCAATATTTCACTGAATCATGAAGGGGGTATGAGTCGAATGGAAGAGTTGGCGGCCGGACGTATGAGCTACGAGTCACGCTTTTGGGTGCGTTTTCGCAAGAACAAGGAATTGGCTTAGATGGTATTTTGTGAATGTTTGAATTGCAGGAAAGTAAAGTTGAGCTGCTGGGAGTATGCACTAGCTAGTGACAGTTTCTGATGAGAGAAGTGACTTGTGACAGTTTCCGGCGACTATTCCGGCCAAGTTCCGGCCACAATCCCAGTTTTCCGACGACCGTTTTTGGGCAGAATTTTCTACATGGGGTTTTCTCACATATGGGCTTGGTGGACCACTTGGAGATGGGTTTTGAGAAGACCTAATATTGGAAGGAGTATCCTTATGGAATGGGAGAAGCATATATATAGAAAACTCTTTCTCTAAACCTAAGATCTCCATTATTATTCTTTTTCCTCTACTTTTGTTCTAGGGTTTAGAAACATGAAACTTCTCTTTCTTCTTGTGATGAACTCCATGAATATGAGCTAGAGTTTTATTATTGGTTATGGAATAAGTTGGATTTCCAAATATGGGTTTTAATTCAATAAATTAGTTTTCTCTCATATTATCGTTTATGATTCACCATTAATATTGTTACATGATTTGAATGCTTGTTAGTCGAGTCGCGAATCGATTGAGTTTGCTTTCATCTTTATTGCTAGATTAGGGTTATTATACGCAAAAGTGATAATTCCGGATTGCAAGTAGCATAAATATGATTATAGTTTGTAGTGATATATTCTTATGATCATATGTGAACCATAACCTTTGTTAAATCGGATTAGTGCTTTTACACGTTCGATTGCTTTGATTGGCCTGATTTCATAGAACCTAATGCATCTAGGGAATTAAACTTGATTAGTGCTTTTACACGTTAGGTTGTTCCTTTAGGTAGAATTCATATTCGCATCTTTTAATGTGTTTGTTGATGACAAGAGGAGATTAGCGGGATATTCTTGCGATCAAGGTATTCTAGGGTCTTTGATAAAAGTTGAGATTAAAATATCAATTCTAGTTATTGTGTTGAAAACATGTTTGTGAATGAAAACGAAATCCATGACCAATACTTTCTCATCCTTGATTACTTGTTTACTTTTCTTTATTTGCTTTTAGTTTATTTTACTTACATAAAAATCAGAAAACACCCGGTAATTTATATAGGAAACCACAACAATTTGACAACCTAGACCTCTCTGTGGGATCGATCCTTTCTTGCCCTTGCTATATTTATATTTTGAGTAGTAAGAAAGTGTAAATTTATATTTGACGCTTACGACAGCGGTCAATTCCCCATGCTGATTTGTGTTTGCCACCAGTGGACCCAACTTATGGTACTCCAAATGATGGAGGGGCAACATTGTTTGGCTACAAACACTCATCGGCTGCGAAGATCTATGCGAAAAAAGTATTCTTTAAGTGTATAGTGTTACGTTCTTTTCGTATTAATAGTGTTTCGTCAAGTATTAATAGTGTTATGTTCTTCTCGTAGGATCATAACGATGTTGTTCGTCTTATTAAACGTCAAAAGGCATCCACATGGGATCTTTCTTTGGAGTGTGACGAGTTTGTAGCCAAGGTTAAAGAATGTGTGTTATGGAGAGCTATTGAGTTAGCACATGTGGAATTTGACACTGTTTCCGTATCCGTATTTCTCGAGAGGCATTATCCCGAGACATATACTATGCATCTTCCATTTGGCGAGATGGGAATTACTTCAGATGATTGCCATAATATCACCGGCTTACCAGTGGAAGGTAAATGTCTTCGAGAAGTCTACAACCCCTCAATGGGTTATGAAGCTATTGAATATTTGGCTCTAAAATGTCTAGGATGGGATTAAAGAAAGTCTCAATGTGAGTTTAGACGTGCTGTGAGGTCCCCTAAACGTGGAGATGAGTATAATCCAAGAGAGCAGGTGGATCATTGAAGAAAAATGTCAAGAAATTCAAGTTGGTAAAGTTGAAGGCAGCATTTGGAGAGACAAAAAAGAAGGTGGAGAAAGGAAAGTTGGTGATGGACAGGGAGACCCTTAGGCATCATGTCACCGCTTATTGGTTATATATGCTAGGAACTGTCATTTTCCCCGACACTTCTGGAAATAGGGTGGATGCACATTATCTACAACTTTTGGATAATCTCGATGAGATGAACAATTACTCTTGGGCCACTGGTGTGCTTGCTTTTGTTTTGGAAGAGATGAACAATGGGTCGAGGATTAAGTGTAATCAAATTGTAGGTTACTTAACTCTTGTTCAGGTGAGTTTTTCTACATTGTTAATTAGAAAATTATTCGCTAAATTTTTCTACTTCCAATTCAATTTTCATGTACGTGGATATTTTCATATTTTCGCATAGGTTTGGATTTACGACCACTTCCCTAAATTGGGATTGGCTAGGGAAAAAGACCCTTATCTCTATGACCAACCTACAACAGGAAAATGGTTGTTTTTGGATGCACAAAAGAAGTCTAAAGAAGAGCAGTTGACTTCGTTGAGGGAGAGATTGGATGTACTTACTTTGAACGGTGTGGTATTTCACCCATACGCCGTACCCGATGATGTCGTTGTAGATGAAGAAGACTTGAATGGTTTCTATATTGTCTCTCCTTATTATGGACCAATTTGGTATCCTGATGGCTACGCAATATATAATCCAAGGAGAGTACTAAGAAAACTTTGTTGCGTCCAAATGGATCCCGACGTGGAGAATGAAAATTTCAATTTGCTGGTTCAAGGAACAAAGAACACCGAGAAGTATTTTGAGGCAAAACATCAACCAACTCCTGCGGTAGCACATTGGAATGCACTTACTAATTACCACATACCAGCAGCTTATTGTGTACCTTGTGGGGAAGATGTAAATGCATGTGAGGAAGATTATAAAGAGTATTATGAAGAAATTAGTCATCCTTTTGTGATAAATAAAGAACAACAAGCTAAGGCTGATGCGGCAAAGGCAAAGGCAAAGGATAGGGAGGCTAAGAGAACTCAGAAGGAGATGCCTATTTGTGGAGAAAAAGAAAAAAAGGTCATGGGATAATGTGGTAAGAAAATTTCTTTGTCTTATACTTTTTGGTTTTTCAAACTATTGAAAAAATATTTACTTGTGCTTAAAATTGGAATTAGGTGTTGAAGGGTTCGAAATTGTTGAAAAAATGGATGGCTAAAATCAAAAGTGGAGAGCCGATGGAGAGTAAGGAACAAACCGCCTACTACAAGCAGTGGGAGGGTCTTATAACTAAAAGAATGGTGGAGCCAAGTAGGTCTAAGCAACTGAAGAGGGGTCGACAACCAGGAGAAGGTTCAAGTCGCCTGTGGAGGGAACCGGTTGAGGAGATGATACCCCAAGTGATGAGGAAGTTCGACCTAAAACTCGTGCTAAACAAGGTGGTAGTAAAAGGGGTCGAGGAGAAGGTTCAAGTCGCGCTGTAGAGGAAACTGGTCAAGGAGATGATACCGCAAGTGATGAGGAAGTTCCAACTAAAACTCGTGGTAAACAAGGAGGTGGTAAGAGGGGTCGTGGTCGTTAGTGGTTTCGTATGCTTTTAGTTTCAAAAGACATCTTAGTTATGGATTTCGTATGGTTTAATTTGGTATGTTTGTGTGTTTTAAAAAATTACTTTAGGATTTCGTAGTTTGGTATGTATAACAATTTTATATTTGTTTTAGAACCTTGTTTGTGTTTTCAATTTTTATTGGGTTTTTGTTTTCAAAGTTATAAGACTGAAATGTTGAAATACAGTATGGTTTTCGGTGACCTGCGATTTTTAAACTTGTAACCGAACTAGTAGTTCAGTAACCTGTGACAAATTCATGGTCACCGAATTCATTGACCTGTAAAATTCTACCAGGTAACCGAAGTCATAGTTCGGTTACCTCGCAACATTTTTGCTGGTTACCGAACTACTCTGTACGCTGAAGCAGTTAGCCTTATCCATAAGATATTAGTTCGGTTAGCAAAACATAATATGTTAGGTAACCGAAATCTTCTCTGGAGACTCAAATTTTTCCTATTGCACATGTTGGAAAACTCATTCTCTTGATGCAGAAATCACATAAACCAACTCTTAGGTTTGTTTTGGAGTGTTTTTGGAATCGTATATATGCTCATTTTGAGTGTGAGCCTTCACCAAAAAGTTCGGTGAAGACATGTATTTATTACCCAACCGAACTGATTGTTCGGTTATCAGAGTATAATATATTAGGTAACCGAAATATTCTCTGGAGACTCAAATTTTTCCTACTGCACATGTTGGAAAACTCATTCTCTTGATGCAGAAATCACATAAACCAACTCTTAGGTTTGTTTTGGAGTATTTTTGGAATCGTATATATGCTCAATTTGAGTGTGAGCCTTCACCAAAAAGTTCGGTGAAGACATGTATTTATTACCCAAGTTGTTGATTCACAACATGAAAACCACAATTACCATCCGGAGGAACGTCTTCGGTGGAAATAACGTATTCTCCAATTATAGCGGTAGCTCATTCAAATAGTCTTTATTTGGAGCCTCAAGCTTCACGTCTAGGGAAGATGGTTTGATGGGGCACATTGAAGACTTAAGATTCACGTCGACGGAAGATGTTTGGCTTGGTTATGATGGATACATCAGACCTTTTTTCTTCAAATATCGCTTACTTGTTTCGCCTTTCTCCTCAATACTCCTACCCCGTTTCTTGGTCTTCTCCAAGTACATTGCCTGGGTATACTCATGGCCACAAGGATCTCTAGTATTTACGGTTTGCTCACTTTTCTTCTTACCTAACACCTTTGCATATTCTCTTAGTTGCTTTTTTGTTTCTTTTTTGCTTGGTCTACCTTTGCGTTTGCCTTTTGACGGTTCATAAACATTCTCTGAAGTTTGTGGATATATGATTTTCCTCATGTCATCCCAAAAGATCTGTTTTTGGAGCTTGTTCATGCCACGATACATCTCTAGTACGGTTCTACCCATTTCGTTGTCACCAAACTCTTCCCCGGCTTCTTCTCCCTTTGGAGGAGGGATAAAACTTAAATGCTTCCAAAATAGATCAATATCGCTTAAAGGGATTACGCCATGCTCATAGTTGATTATCATATGGCGACAAGGTAGTCCCATAGACTTCTTCATGTTACATACACACACCTCATCCGGCTAGGTTTCCCACTTCTCAATCAAATCGACTTCTATAATCAACAACTTCATACATTGCCGAGATACGTTGTAATGGATTTCCCTTGAACAATGGGTTGTCGGCATATTTTCCGTTTATTTTGAATATACAGCTTTTATGGAACTTCTCTTTAATTTTATCAATGTCGCGCTTGAAGTAATTTTCCATAGCATTCCACACGGTTACGAAATTATCAACACATCCAAAGAGATTCTTCTTCAACCGATGGTGAGTCGACTCTACTAAACTTGTCGCTTGATTTCCCAAGTGTTTATATTGGTTATCATAAGCATTAACAAACCTCTCTTTGTATGGTTCCAACCATTGGCGAAGAACATACGACACAACACCGGGGTAATCGGGAGTATCCCAATGGGCGATGAACTCCGCAAGATTTAGATGATACACTTCCTCGGTAAGAGACCAACACAATGATTCCCATTCACCGTTGAAAGCAACCCATTTAGCGTAATTTGTTTCGTATTGTTTTTCAACTTCCTCTTTTGCATCCGCTCGTTCATGTTCTAGTAGCATCTTAATCTCTTCATATCCCTTTTTCTTGGGTGGACAAATTATTGGCTTGCACCTATTTATCAAATTACACCATATATGGAACGTACAAAGCATATTATGTGCTTGTGGGAACACTTCCTCTATTGCATTCATCAATGCGACATTATTATCCGTCACTATAACCCCGGGAATATCATCACCTCGGAAGATTGCCTTAACTTTGTTTAGTGCCCAAATGTAACTAGGTTCTTGCACTTCCCTTAAGAAACAAAACGCCACGGTAAACGGTGACTTCGTCGAAGTACGCCCAACAATATTCAACAATGGCATCTCGTACTTGTTCGTCTTATAAGTGCAATCCATTATTAGAACTTCATGAAAGCATTGAGCCAATTGAACACTCGTCGGATGCGCAATAAAAAGTTGTGTTATCTCTCCTTCCGAATCCACATCCTTTTGAACCGCGTAGTTTTTCTCTTGGGCCAAAAAAAAACAATTGTTGCATTACTTGTCTATCTCTCCATTCATTCCTTCTAATTGTCTCAATTGCATTGTAAATTATGGACAAATATGAGTGGTTATCCTTGTTATCCTCCTTTAGTATTTGGAGCATTTAAACCGGTAAAATACCCATTGTCCTCATTTTAGCTACCTTGTCCATCTCTTTAGGAGTTAGCTTTTCCGCCATGAAATGTCCTTCAAGATGCTCCAGACGAGGATGATTATGACAACCTTTCATAACCCTATAGAGAACCCATCCACCCAAATCTTCGTTCAAATTAAATGCAAGCTTGAATGGGCAATGAATCTTCTTTGAGAAAGTTTTTTTCTTCCTATTTGTCTTTCCTTTATAAACATAACCCTTCATCTTGTGGCTTTTATGGGGATCACCGCTTCTCTCACAAACCATTTCAAAGCGAGTTTTGCTTTCTCTCCCATTCAATACTAATATGCACATGTCTTTTTGTGCATGTTGTCTAGCCCAACTCTTTGCATCTTCCGGATTTTTGAATACCAAGTCATTCATGTAGTGATGGGATGTGTCATTGTACAAAATACCAACTGGGGAAGGTTGGTTTTCCATTGGTTCTATTGGATCACATGGAACCCACAAGTAATAGCACAACGTCAATACCATAAAAAAAATTCTTACAAGTTCGGTAATGTAAATTTTTTATAGACCCTACCGAACAAACAGTTCGGTGATGTAGTTTCTAGAAATAAATTGGGGCCTTACCGAACTCAATCTTTAGATTTTCTATGTATAAGTTCGGCATTGAAACAGAAAAAATCGACTAAACCGAACTCGAAGGTTCGGTTAGAAACGCTGTATTTATATTTTTTACGACATTACCGAACATATAGTTCGGTAACAAAAGTGCTGATATCGACTCAACCGAACAATGCACTGTAAACTCTATAAAAATAGTTCGGTTACATGTTCTGGAAAAACATAACCGAACTCTAAAAAACCATCATTAACATGTAGTTCGGTTACCTGCGTCTGCTAAATTTAGTAACCGAACTACACATTATGAACGGTTTGGTTACCTCGCAAGCTAAATCTGGTAACCGAACTAGGTTGACCTAACCGAATTTTTTCCAGAAATTTTGAGTTTGGCCAAATTTTTGCACAATTCAAGCTACATTAACTAAATATGAGGCATACCTGAGTACCCATAGCTTCATCTTCAGGTTGTGGCTGATAAAATCCATCATTTGTTTGGTTAGCTTGAGTTTGGGGCAAAAAGCTTTCATCATCTAACAAATAACTCATTTCCGGATCATTATAAGTATTGACAAATACACTATGAGGTGAAGGGGGTTCTGAGGATGAGGATGAGGTATCATCACATGAATCAATCAAATCATAATTACTAAACTCAAAAAAAGATTTTCTTCTTCTTCATATCACCCATCTTCTTCTTCTTATCTCTAATTAATAATGTTATAAAAAAACAATCCCACTAATATAACTCACTAATCACTAACTAATCAGTTACTAATCATAATACTAACACTAATTAATCATCACACTAATTAAGTTTATCATTAATGGTAAAGAAGGTATTTAAAAAAAATCAGATAAGGGGTGATTGGAAATTACTACCAATAACCACCCCAAAAACTTGAGAGTAGTCCCCCCCGAAAGGGGTGATTGGAAATTACTACCATCCTAGTCAGCTTTTAATTAATTGAATTGACTTTAATATATTAACTAACCATTTTTAGCTTTAGCAAAATTTTAATTATGGAATATTAATTAAATGAAGAGGTTACATGCAATACCGTTGGAGATGGATTTTTTTTTCTCCCGAATTTTAAGGAAAGACAAATCAGGAATGTCTTATTTGTGTTTCCACATAGGAAGCACACACAATGACCATTGGAGAAGCTCTAAGGATGGAGTAGATTTCTCTAACCTGTGGGTCATGACTTCACTGTTCAATTCGATGCACACTTCAACGGGAGAGGATCTTTGGTTAAGTATCTTTTCAAGTACATACACAAGGGTAGCTTCCTACCATTTAGAAGGTGAGCAACAAGTGTTTTTCAAGGATAGGAATGACTTGGCCTTTTTTGGGTAGGGAATAATCGAAAAATTTCTAAATTAATGTTGTAGGCCAAAGTGAAGCATGGTTTAGAAACATGACAACATTCCGATCCTCCGGATTGAAATAGCACAACCTTCCACTGGAATCAGGAATAAAATGAATTCTTGATCCTCAAATTGGAATCGGAGGAGATTGAATTCTTGTTCCGGAACTTAACTTGCCGACAAATAAAATGAGCTTTGGAGCCATCAGGAATGAGTGGGCATCATCCACCTTTACCATAGGCTGGCTTCGCCACTGACTGTATCAGTGTGGTTCGGTGGAAGAGCGTATTAGTCCCTGAGATTGATAGATTTGTACAGAGAGAATATACACAAAGTCAGCTCATTCAATTGGTTTCTAATAAAATAACAAGAGATCATACGAAACATTTCTTCATTAGAAGATGACAGCAAATTCCAATTAAAGAAAAACTGGAATCTTGGGGCATATCCCCAAGATGACAATCGATTTTGGGGCATATCCCCAATTTTCCCTAGAAAAATCATGCAGCAAAAATGATTATTAATATAGTAACTAAAATCCCCGAGAGGGTGACACTAAAGGAATTCTTGTTGGCTTTGGTGTTAATAAAAGCGGTGGCAGATACCAATGGGTATTCTTAACCATAGAAGATGGAATAGGTGAACCACGAAGTTCTTCGTAAGTACGAGTACTAATGTTGTAGGCCAAACAGGGACACCTATAAGTTTTAAAAAAGAAGATAACATTTCGATCCTCCGGATGGAAATGACAGAAACATTCATATTGATCATTGAATATTGTGTGATACTCCATTACAATATTTATGTGCACCGGTTGCCAATCCCATCCTCCATTAGAGTAGTCCTCGAGCATCCAAACACTGAGAAAACCAAACTCATCACGTGTTGTGTGAATTCTGCTGCCATAGTAGATGGACCCTTCTGACATCCCAAAAAACCCATGACGATGGTGTTTTATATCCTTCGGTAAGTAAATTAACAATAACGTATTCTTTGGAATGTTTTTGTTCTCAAGATTGAAAGCTCTGACGACCATCTGATAATCATCGGAGTAAATATCTTCATTGTCCAGGAATTCATTCCAATACAAGACTCCTTTGCTAATAACCACATTAGACTGATATTGTGTGAAAGAAGATTTGTAGCCGTCAAGTCTGTACGTTCTCCATTCACTTATATCAGAAGAAAATATCTCTAAGGTGGTTGTGTGACGGCGAATGGAGCCGGATTTATGTCCAAAAAACACCACCTTGTAGTCACTAGTAGTTGAGGTTTCAGATACCAATCTAACAAAGTTGCAGTCTATAGAACTTTGCCCAGGGCGAGGAGGAAGTGAGACACATTGTTTGGTGAGCGGATTGCAGACATTAAACGTCAATTGATCCCAAGGGTAAAGATCTGACTTGGTACACAGCTTGTAAAGAACTAGGCCATTAACACACGAAGCTAAAAGTTGTACACTAGGAACCAGATTGTAGTTCCAACTTTCACTTTCTTCTTGGGGTTCACAGTTGCAACTTTCACTTTCTATCTCACTCATGATATTGTTCCAGAATGTTTCTGCCTTATCTAATAGGAATCGAAAGGAAAACCCGTTATGATCGTCGTTTATGAAGCTGTAGTGAATGTTGAGAGAGTGAGTTTGGAAGACTTGGGGGTTTTTTGAAAAAAAATCGTCGCGATCGTAAACGATGGTCCATGGAGAAGGTGCAGTAATGCTGAATACTTTGCGGACTAAAGATGTGTTAGATAAAAGAGAGTTCCACAGCTTCGAAACGCACCTGAATTTAAATACGGGTTTTAATGGAAGTCGAATGAAGATCTCATCGAAGACAGCAGAAGGTAAATCACCACCATTCGCTTTGAAACACGAACTCATTGCCGGTGCCGGAAAGTTTTGCACAATCAATGACATATCCAAGAATCTAGCCGCATATGTTGTTCCGCACACTTTGTGTTCTACCACTTATGTATCGTCAACTAAGTTGATTTGTAAGACTTCCGAGAAGAAGATTGCAGAAGCTGGTGCTGCCGTTTAGTATTGATCTTCGATTCTTCGAGGAGGATTTTGAGAATCCAAGGTTGTTTTTTTTGGTGGCGATTTTGGTATCCAACTCAAGATTTTGGATCTTTGGGTGCGTAGTGGGTTTGATTTGTTTTTCGTCTTTTTTCCACCACAAGGTGGATTTCCAGATCCAATTAATTAAGGAAATAGTTAATGAGTTTCCTATTCCTAGGAGATTATACTTGGTGATCAAGTTTTTTTATTTTTTATTTATTACTTGGTGATGAAGTTTGTATACTGGCTAGGTTAAAAAAAAAAAAAAAACAAAAACTAGGTTAATTAAGATCATGACATTCATCTCAAATTTGAGATTTATGGATCGCAAACACGCTGCCATTTAAATAATTTCGGAATGAGCTGCTAGAATATGGTTTAGTTTCTCCCAAGCAAGATGGCCTTTTAAAGTGGCAGATCCTGTTATTAGGAGGGAAATAATAGATATGAGGAGGGAAGTAAAATTTGCGAGGAGGGATTGACTTCTTTAAAAAAAGACGAAATGTTTACAATATCCTTGGTATTAATCATGATTAGGTTTACTAACCAAACAACACCCTGTAGGAAAAATTCATGTCAAAGATCTTACCAAAGATCACAGTTAAACCAAAAGGATTGAGTTTCGTTACATACCTTAACATAGCTTAATAAGTTGGAAAGATAAGAACCAGTAATTATATTTGAGAATGGAGTCTTCCCTTCTCTTTTAACCTCTGTTGTATATGGGATACAATTGCAAGTTATAACGAGAAGAGGGACTCCCCTCCTTTAAATAGTATTCTCTAATCCTTACCCATTACGGAAATATAGAGACATAGGGGTTTAACCACAAATCAAACTCTGCTAGCTCACCTCACAGATGGGATAGATCTAATGCGACAGTATCGCTTCCCTTATCTCTTGCGATATATTAGTGTGACATTAATCCAGGTTTTGGTAAACAATGTTTAGCTTTGACCAAAAAACATATAGATATCTTACATTCTCTCACTTGGTCAATTCGAAACAAAACAATTCAGTTTTTATAAAAGCTTCAATACTGGATCAATCAATTTTTTGAAAACCGGGTGGCCACCCTTACATTTTTGAAAGAAAACAGTCACACTAATACTTTACAGAGATATACATTTTAACCTTTACCTAAAGAATGCAGCACCACTAAGTTGGACAATAAAGACACAAGCATTCAGCATGATGCAAGGTCAGTACATGATCTCAAAGTAGCATTGCTGGAAACTTCAAGTCATATTTATACTTTGCGGTGGCTATTAGTGTGGTGTAAATGTATAACACAATTTTACTGCAATCCTTAATGTGTTTTCCACAGTGTCCAAGCTTCATACACCAAATATGCATGTTGTCCCGATAGATTATTGTTAGTAACACAGGGAAATCCTGATTTCTACATTGCAACGATTTGAATCAAATTGATTGAAAGAAAGATGTTTGTTTACAGAGATAGAACTGAGTTTATATACTCAGCTATTACAATTGATACCGACACACTCTCTAACACAACTCACTGGCGTACGTGCTCTATGCACACTTACACAAATCTCACATGACCTCAATACTATGTTATTACCCTCCCTCAAGCTCAAGGAGGTCAAGGAGACAACTTGAGATTGTACACAAATCTCACATGACCTCACCGTTGCACACACAACCAGCTTTCTCGACATTGGAACAAACATCGGTTGGTGTAGCTCGTGAAATAGCATAAGGGAGGTGATGATGTAGGCATCTTGACATTGCACCCAAGTTGACAGCTTGGGCTAGCTGATATTGGAAAAAGTAATGCAATCTCTGGAACTGTGGATGAGGACTTGTACATACTCACACTTGTTGTAGCGTAAGCTTAGAGCACACTCCAAAATAATAGAGAATCCAATACTTCATGTGTCTCCACACAGATGTAACACATTCAGGACAATGTGACTAAGTTGCATGGAAGTGACCCAATGATATGCGTAAAGCATTCATTCATTAGCACCACTTATTCACAACAGTACCCAGCAGATGGAGAAGATTTAAAACGTTCTTTGAACCACCCCACTTAAGCACCGGCAAAAATTAATACTTCACTGGATAAGCAACACATGAACTGGAACTTCAAGTAGACTATACTCTAAAACTACTATAGATATTTCCATCAATTTAAACAAATAGAGAAGGGGTAACTCGGCAAGCAACTAGTGGTGTATACTCTTGAATTACAACATACCAACACAAATACCAAACAGATTCAAGAACTGAACCTTCTTATCTAAACTGGCAAAGAACTACTGGAGTTGTTGGTGCAGAAAAAGTGACAATTATAATTCAATAGTAAGCCAAAAGAGATATGAAGAAGAATCACTCATCCGATTGGAATAGTCATATTGTAGTAGCCGCAGTAGTAGTAGAGAAGACATAAATTGTTGGTCAATATAGCACCAAGAATGAGGAAATGAAGATGCGGGACAAGAAGATGCCAGTATCTGGGAACTGCAACCTTGCTTTGTATGATCAAATCATTAGCACCAGCAACACAAGAAGTATATCAAACATGAATAGCAGAGATTTGAGAAATATATGGTGCAGATGTGATAAGTAGTCATTGATGCAGTTGGTGAAGTATGCGACAAAAGTTGTAGTGCAGCAAAAGTTTGTTGTAGGCTGATAGAAGGAGTAGTTGCAGTAGGTGTGGTAGGAAAACAATAAGTATACATGCACATTATCAGCTGAGTCTTGCATCACATTATATAATAACTCACACCCTGCAATTAAAATTAGTATCTCTGTAGCTTATAGGCATTTAAACCCATCAGTACACACTGTTGTCAAAGAATTAGTCACACCACCACATTAGTCCAGTTTGGCTCCATTACTATACCAGCACTTGTATCCTTCATAGACCCTGATTTAGACACAGCGGCAATACAAGCAATCTTCCCAATGCACACAATAGCTAAAGCAACTTATTTAACAATCTAGGTTGTACTCCAACATGAATACCTTTGATTATTCTCCATAAAGCCATAACACTTTAGATTATTCACTCACATAAGAAACAGAAATAAAAAGCACCATTGAAGATGAACTTCAACTGTATTATTCAAAGAGCGAGAAAAGTAGAAGAACTACAGGTTGCACATTGAACACATATGCAAGCTGAAAACCAGGTTGCATACTAAGTGTACACAAACTCAACAAAGAGAACTTCAACTTGTACTTGTATAACACACCAACTCCAATTCGAAGTCCAAACTTAGAAACATCATTAAAAATGCAAAACGCTTCAACACCGCAGTGAGGACTGCCTCGAAATAAGAATTAAGATTGGAAGTATGAAGAATGAGTCGTTAAGCACTATGTGCAGCATCAATTTTCACCCACAAACTCTCAACCTTCTGTTGAATCCAATCAGGTGAAATGACTTTAATTTTTCGCCCTAACTAGACCTTGGTGTAGCGGACTGGAACACACTCAGACCCTTTCGGCATCAGGGAACAACAACAGCAGATCTTGATAAAGAAATTAGATGTAAAACAAGCTAATTATGATGGAAATCTTAGGTCGAAGATGAAATTGGATGTAGTTGAGCTAGTGATGTAGAAATTGAACACATGATATCAAATCTAAAGTAGTCTAAAGATGAATTTGGAGACTACCAACAGAGACTCAATTGTAGTTGATGAGGTAAGAGATTTCAATCCAAACAACAAATACAAAATTGAAATAACCAAGAGCTCAAACCCTAAAATTGAATTTTAGATCTAAAATACATGCTTAATCCTGTTTGTTGACGTAGCAGGTATCAAAACAAAACCCTAATTTCGACCAAAAACTCCAAGAACATACTCCATACCAAATACTCCATGAATCTTCAATAAAACTTCATGAACAATTGTAATAATCACAAAATACAATAGAGATTCGATAATTAGTGAATGACGAACCTAATTAGATCCGATAATTTGATTTTGGATGAAGCAAAGAGCAGGTTGATGAAGAACAGCAGCAGCAGCAGCAGAAGTAGATCAATTTAATGGTGGTTGTGGTGATGAAATTTTAGGTTAGGTCCAAGGATCGACGCAGTTAAGCTTCCCCCTCGATGATACCATAGTAACATAGGGAAATCCTGATGTCTACATTGCAACGATTTGAATCAAATTGATTGAAAGAAAGATGTTTGTTTACAGAGATAGAACTGAGTTTATATACTCAGCTATTACAATTGATACCGACACACTCTCTAACACAACTCACTGGCGTACGTGCTCTATGCACACTTACACAAATCTCACATGACCTCAATACTATGTTATTAATTGTTGTCGCTTGTAATAATACATTACCAGCTATCAAGGACAAAGGCTCGTTGACATGGAGCCTACCCATGTTTAGCCCAAGCACAATCACAACTTATCCAAGCATTTAGGCTATTGTATCATTATTTTCACGGCACATAGATGCATCAAAAAGAAGTAATCTAATCAACAAGGTTACTTAACTGGACTTTGCTGTAATAAAACATTTTACTAACTTTAATGTAACCATAACAGACCACCTCATTAGTTCCTATAGAAAACCACTCAGAAAACTATTAAAACCAAACAAGGCTAATTTCATAAAGTACCGAAAAACAAGGGAATAGAATTCCAACTCCCACTCTAAACAGCATCATATATGAACTCCGGTACTAAAATGAACAAAACTAATAAACTAGTTTACTGAAATCAAATATGACTGGAAATCTCACTCCCACTATTGAATAACATCAAAAGATTCTTTAATTCCCATACGGAATACATGCTCCTTGAAAATACGGGGTGGAAGTCCTTTAGTTAAAGGGTCAACAATCATGTAAAGAGTCGAAAGATGGGAAACTACAATAATTCCCATTTTATACTTCTCTCTCATAGATAGATACTTCACCATAATATACTTGTTGCCACTAGACGTATTATCATTTTTCACATAATTTACCACCCCTTCATGGTCGCAAAAAAATCTGTATTGGCTGGTTTATATAATCCATAACAGATAATTCGGTAATTAAATTTTTCAACCAAATAGAAATGTTGGGTAGCCTTGAAACATGCCACATATTCTGCCTCCATAGTGGAGCAGGTTTGTAATGACTGTTTAGCACTTCTCCAAGAAACAATTCCACCAGCAAGCTTAAAAATATATCCCAAAGTAGACTTGTAACTATCTCGACAACCAGCAAAATCTGCATCTGAAAATCCACTAACCTCTAAGAATTATGACCTTCTATACACAAGCATATAGTCTTTTGTTCTCTATAGGTATCTTAGAACCTTTTTCACGGCTCTCCAATGAACAATACCCGGATTCTGTTGGTATCTACCAAGCATTCCTACTATATAACTAATATCCGGTCTAGTACATATCATCAAGTACATCAAACACCCTACAGCTGATGCATACTCAAGGGAATTCACCCGCCTTTGCTCAATTTCATTTTTCGGGCATTGATTCTTGCTGAACACATCTCCTTTTACTGATGGTGCATCTCCAGGTGCACAATTCTGCATGTTAAACCTCTTGAGAACCTTATCGATGTAAGCACTTTGTGATAAACCGAGAACTCCAGCCTTCCGATCTTTTTGAAATTTTATTCCCAAAACATACGATGCGTCTCCCATATCCTTCATATCAAAAGTTTTAGATAGGAAACGTTTAGTATCTAGTAAAAGATGAATATCATTGCTAGCTAATAATATGTCATCCACGTATAATACTAAAAAGATGAAACGACTCCCACTGATCTTGTAGTATATACATCTGTCTATGAGGGTTTCTTTAAAACCAAAATCAACAATGGCCTTATCAAACTTCAAGTACCATTTTCGTGAAGCTTGTTTTAGCCCGTTGTTTATGGGTAAAAATCGTTTCCGCCGATTTTGGTAAGTTCGGTAGGTGAGTGAGAAACTGGTTCAAACCCTAAACAAATGTGCTGCACGTGAGCACTTTATAGATTCGAGAGATCAATCTGTACAAGTCCGGCCTAAACCAAGAAATGGCCGTTCCAGACTTGCTTCGGTCACAAAGTTGAGGAGAAGGGTTGATTTGGGGAGGGAAGCAAAGAAAGGTGTTGAGGAGAGTAGTATCTCGACTTGTATCATAAAGTGAAAGCTTAGGAAGCTTGCAAGAGATGAAAGCTTTTTGGAGAGCTTGCAAAGTAGCCTTTTCTGAGGGTGTAGTATTTTTCTCCTGACCGAGACTTGTTTTCTGGTGGAAATAGGTAAGACCTATTTATACAAGTCGAGATTGAAACGTACCCTGGCCTCATAAAGGAAGAGAGTAAAGGGTGAAATAATGGGAGGAGGTGGTACCCGCATGGTGTTAATGGGTGAAAACGTTTTCACCATTATTTCCTCATTTATTTGACCGCTTTATTCCTTTTCACGATTTCTTAATGTGAGCGTAGTGTACGCCTGTGCAAGTCGTGACCGCCAAACCAAAACCCCGGAAAGCATCCCCCAGTTGTGTTGATATCTCGTTGGTTGCACCTTGACTGCAAGTGGCGCTGCTAGTGGCGCGTGTGGCATGTGCCATTGGCATGTGCGGAATGCCCTTGTTGCGGGTTGTACTTCGAGCGCAAGTGGCAATGCCAGAGCTGCTAGTGACGTGCGTGGCATGTGCCAATGGCATGTGCGGAATGCCTTGGTAGTAGGTTGTACGTTGAGTGTAAGTGGCAATGCCGGAGCTGCTAGTGGCGTGTGTGGCATGTGCCAATGGCATGTGCGGAATGCCTTAGTGGTAGGTTACACGTTGAGTGTAAGTGGCAATGCCAGAGCTGCTAGTGGCGTGTGCGGCATGTGCCAATGGCATGTGCGGAATGCCTTGGTGGTAGGTTGAACGGTTTGCAAGTTAGGCTACCAGCGTGTGTGTTTGGCATGTGCCAATGGCATGTGCGGAATGCCTTGGTAGTAGGTTGCACGGTTTGCAAGTTAGGTTACCAGCGTGTGTGTTTGGCATGTGCCAATGGCATGTGCGGAATGCCTTGGTGGTAGGTTGCACGGTTTGCAAGTTAAGATACCAGCGTGTGTCTTTGGCATGTGCCAATGGCATGTGCGGAATGCCTTGGTGGTAGGTTGCACGGCTTGCAAGTTAGGCTACCAGCGTGCATGTTGGCATGTGCCAATGGCATGCGTGGTCGTTAGGGCCGTGGCTTTGGTAAGAAAAGCTACCAAATGAGCATGTTGGCATGTGCCAATGGCATGCTTGGCCGTTAGGGCCGTGGCTTTGGTAAGAAAAGCTACCAGCGAGCATGTTCGCATGTGCCAATGGCATGCGTGGCCGTTAGGGCCGTGGCTTTGGTAGGATAAGCTATCAGCGAGCATGTTGGCATGTGCCAATGGCATGCGTGGCCGTTAGGGCCGTGGCTTTGGTAAGAAAAGCTACCAAATGAGCATGTTGGCATGTGCCAATGGCATGCGTGGCCGTTAGGGCCGTGGCTTTGGTAAGAAAAGCTACCAAATGAGCATGTTGGCATGTGCCAATGGCATGCGTGGCCGTTAGGGCCGTGGCCTTGGCGGAAAAGCTACCAATGAGCATGTTGGCATGTGCCAATGGCATGCGTGGCCGTTAGGGCCGTGGCTTTGGTAAGAAAAGCTACCAAATGAGCATGTTGGCATGTGCCAATGGCATGCGTGGCCGTTAGGGCCGTGGCCTTGGTAGGAAAACCTACCAAATGAGCATGTTGGCATGTGCCAATGGCATGCGTGGCCTGGAAATATGGCTTGTGGTACGTGTTGGCATGTGCCAATGGCACGTCTGGCCATGTTGACCTAGTTGCAAGTTTTGCAAGCCTAGGGCGCTATATTTGGCATGCGCCAATGGCATAGCGGCTTGGAAATACGGTTTGTGGTACGCGTTGGCATGTGCCAATGGCACGTACGGCCATGTTGACCTAGTTGCACGTTTTGCAAGCCTAGGGCGCTATATTTGGCATGCGCCAATGGCATAGCGGCTTAGTTTGGCATGGTTGCCAATGAGTGCGATATGTAGTTTGGTTTTGGCGTCGTTTGCCATGGTGCGCAGCAGTGCGGCTTGGTTTTGGCGTTGTTGCCATGGTGCGCAGTGTGCGGCTTGGCTTGGCATTGTTGCCATGGTGCGCGGTGTGCGGCTTGGTTTGGCATTGTTGCCATGGTGCGCAGTGTGCGGCTTGGTTTGGCATTGTTGCCATGGTGCGCAGTGTGCGGCTTGGTTTGGCATTGTTGCCATGGTGCGCAGGGTGCGGCTTGGTTTGGCATTGTTGCCATGGTGCGCAGCATCGGCTTGGTTTGGCATTGTTGCCATGGTGCGCAATGTGCGGCTTGGTTCGGCATTATTGCCATGGTGCGCAGTGTGCGGCTTGGTTTGGAATTGTTGCCATGGTGCGCAGTGTGCGGCTTGGTTCGGCATTGTTGCCATGGTGCGCAGTGTGCGGCTTGGTTTGGCATTGTTGCCATGGTGCGCAGTGTGCGGCTTGGTTTTGGAATTAGGGTTCTGTGTCGAAAACCCTAATCTGGTATTTTGAAAAAAATACCCCTATTAATTATTTACACCTGCGTTAAATGCTCTTAGTTAATGTGTTGCGGGTAACACTAGGTCATGAGGTTTTACGATTTTACCCCTTTGTTTAAAAACCACCATCAACATTAAGTCCCCTGCTTAGCTCGGAACAGGGGCGTTGTTGCGAGGTAAGAATAAGATGGTGACAAACTATCAGCAGCAAACCATAAAGAGAATTGAGGAGGCTTGTCTGACCTTTTATAAATAGGATTTGGAATCCTTGCCTCGGGAGTTTTGCACAAATCGGAGGTCGGCACAATTGGTGGGGCCAAAATGCAGCTTGGGCGACGTTGGGATGTTGGCGTGAGTCGGAAACCGAGTGTGTTAGCCGGTGGGACCGGCGCAGGTGGAAGTCGTGCGTGCTTGTGGGCGTGACTTGGAAACTGAGCGTGCTGGCTGGTGGGACCGGCGCAAGGTGTGCGTGCTTGCAGGCGTGGCTTGGGAAACTGAGCGTGCTGGCTGGTGGGACCGGCGCAAGGTGTGCGTGCTTGCAGGCGTGGCTTGGGCGGTCATTGGGAAGTCGGTGCAATTGGTGGGGCCAGTGCAACTTGGGCGACATTGGGAAGTTGGGCGCCCTTGTGGGCCCGCTTCTTACACGCACGATTTTGGTAAAAGGAAATCCTTCCCTATTTCAGAATCTTCACGCCTATGTATATAAAGTCCCTTTCTCCCATCTTGCAATTTCATCTTTTCATCCTTTCCTACCAGCGACAGAGTCATAAAGAAAAACCAGCTTCCAGGTATGTCTTCCAGTACTTCCCTTTTTATGTAGGAGTAAACCCTAGGCGTTTTTCTTTGCGCATATAATTTCCTTGCGTGTCTCTTGTAGAAAATATTGTATGTATGCAACCAAGGGAAATACTGCATATATTATTCGAACCCATAGGAAAGTGCTCCATATATTATTTTGAACCCGAAGAAGGTTACTGCAGACGCACTTGAGCCCGTATAAAATACCGCGTATATAATTTGAACCCTGAAGAAAATACTGCGTGTGCAGTCTTGAACCCGTAGAAAATACTGTACATGAATCCCGAAGAAGAATACTGTATATATGCTCCATACGACTTCGAACCCGCATGAAATATTGTATATATGATTTTTCGGTCCTGAAAGAAATACTGCGCGTGCAGTTTTGAACCCGTAGAAAAATGCTCCATATATAATTTTGAACCCGAAGAAGGATACTGCAGGCATACTTGAACCCATATAAAATACCGCGTATATAGCCTTGAACCCGAAGAAAATACTGCGTATGTAGTTTTGAACCCGAAGAAAATACTGCGTATATAGTCTTGAACCCGAAGAAAATACTGCATATATAGTCTTGAACCCGAAGAAAATTCTGCGTATATAGTTTTGAAACCGTAGAGAATACGCCCTCCTCTTTTCTTTTTTTTTATTATTTCGGGTTTTCCTTTTGTTGGGCGTGGCTATGTGTCAGGGAGATAATTTTTTTTTTGTGTGCAGGTATCTTGTTACTAAGTTGTTATTAAAAGATCCGACAAGATGTTACCTGGACAAAATTTCGCTTCCTCAAAGGATGTCCATAATTCCAAACCAAACACGGATGATGAGTTCTTCGCCAAAAAACTCGTCTCTGCTCGGAAAATCACCCGTGTTTCGTGCCAATTTTGTTAACCGGTGGTGAAGATGAAAGGAAGACACGTTCGGTTCGCCCAGAGAATACTATACGGTTCTGTCTTCAAAATGGGGTATACTCCTCTTCCAACATTGATTTCAGGATGTGTCAAAGCCCATTGCGTTCTTTTGGTAGATGGGTTGAGTTCATGGTGAGTAAGGAGCACATAAACACCAACCTGACTCGAGCGCAGATTATTGATGTTTGTCGAGCTTCAAGAAACCTCCGATTAGGAAGGATATCCCGGCTTGGTTGCTTTCATCTCCAGATGGTGTTCGGACACCCATACAATCATATGTAGATGGGGTGAGACAACTTTCTCCTTGGAGAGTGTGGCTCTCTTGCTGAATCTTCCGGTAACTGGGAATCTTAAAATCCAATTATCTGAAAGTGAGGCGAAGATGCGGGATGACCTTGCCGCTAAGTTGGGAGATTACGCTCGAAAAGACTCCACTGCGAAGTCTAAGGATTCTGTCCGGAAAGAGGATGAAAGGTGCTTTTATAGCTGGTGGATGTCTCGGTGGTTTCCGGACGAGCCGGAACCCGAATGCAAAAGCGTGATCTTCATGTTGCAAAGATTTTTGGCTCTCTCTGGTTGTCTAGAGACATTTTTGATGACGGTTCGCAAGAAGGAAATAAGACCGAGTTGCTAGCGGTTGTCGTGAAGTTAGCAAAAGGTGAAGTTCTTCCCATTGGCAAGCTATTCCTCGGTTCCCGTATGTGCATCCGGATCACCTAGTTGCGAACACGCGAGTTTCGAATGGTTTCATGAAAGTGAATTCATATGTGCACGTTGCTTTTCCGCAAGTCCGGTTATGGGAGCACTTTGAGAAGTATGCTCCAAACCGATGCCTTCGATTCCCGCGAGTTGGGGGTTCCCGAATTCTTCGATGGGTGAACAGGGCCCAAAGGTTGGCATGAGCTTGGTTAGTCTTCTTGATAAGTCGTATGAAATCAATTTTCGCCCATGGGAGCCGGTCCATAGGTCAGTGACTCAAATTGACACCTTTGCTTCTGCTCCGCTCATGTCTTTGTCTTCCGATGGCGATTTGAGCGTTGGTGAAAACTTGTTCATTCAAAGCTGCTTGCCCGGTTATATGCCATCTTTCTTCATGGGGTCTTCCCAGATAGCTGCTTACAATATTGACCGTGCTGCTCATCACATGGGTTTCAATCAAGTGGTACCTCTTGCTTACCAGCCGGTGCTTCCTAAGGATTCATTGCGTGCCGCCCTCAATGCCAGTGCCCTCGAGCCGGGTATCCGCCTTCCCTTCTTACAAATAGGAAGAGTAACTTCGACGACCTTTGGCTATAATGAGTTCTGGTGCGACGAGTTTATTATGATCCAAGCTTTTGTAAATAACGTGGTGGAGAACGTTCGTTGTAAACCTTCCCCAGCAGTTTTGAAGAAGTATCCAATGTTGAGAGATCTCAAGCGAAAGTTGCCTAGCAACTCGGAAAGTCCCCAGGCCAAGGAACGGAGAACGAAGAATCGTGCTGGCGGTTTTCGGACGGTTTCAAAAGATCTTCCCACAGCTCTCGTGTCTTTCAGTTCTTCCAATAACTAGGTATGTGTCGCCTCTTCTTTGGTTTGTCTCAAAACACGTGAATTTCTGCTGAAAACATGTGTCTTGTTTCCTCCAGGGCTTTGGTAGTGTTAATGCTTTCGCTGCCCTTGCACGTTGCCGGAGGCAAAGAATTTCTTCAAAGAATTCCAAAGAAAGATTGAGCCTTCTCATAGCGATGATGAGTCGAGAAAGAAGAAAGTTCGACAAGTGAGAGTGATTCCTCTGGCAAAGACTGGTTCTTTTTCTAGAAGTGGTTCGGTGAGTTTCGCGCTTCTTTTCTTTCTTCTTCTTTTTTCTTTTGAAAAATGTCTAACTCGAGTTCGCAGGAGGAATCCGATTCGGAGGATGATTCTGGGGTAGAGGCACACGAAAATTTGCCTTTGGTGACCACCGCTGGTGACTTGGAGATGGGCGTTAGCCAATTGTCGGGCACAGATGTGGCTCAAACGGCGGATGATTCTCTGATGGTTATTGCCGTAGACATGGAGGAAGACCCTTTGCGAGTCGTGAGGCCAGGTGCAGGGGGCCATTTTTGATCCTCCGTACTTGGTTCCTTATCCAGGTCATGTCTTTGGTTGGCGGCTTCAAAGTGCTGTGGCTAAGCACAAGGCGTTGTACACCGTAACTGGGAGAAATACGGACATATGGCCACAACCAAGAAAGTCACTAGTCGATTTGCACTGGTTAAGCGTGTGGAAGAGGCTTTATCTTCCATCGAGGATATGAGTGAGGTGACTGGTCACACCGTTTCTGAAGACGTTATTGCCGACTGGGAGCACCATCGCGACGTGTGCGTAGAAAAGGAGTTCAACACTTCGTGGTTTGTCGAAGGCCTCGCTGAGATTCAAAAGTTGAAAGATGCGGCAATCGAAAGCCTTTCCGCCGATGAGATTGCACGACAGGAGGTAGAACTCGAAGAACTTTCCTAGATGTTGACTATGAAGAGAGCGGCTCTTGAAGATGCAAAGTTGACTTTCTCCAAGAAGAGCAGACTTCTGTTGGATAATTTTCCTTGAACGATTCTCTGCTAAACTTTCATTTAGGTTCTCTTTTTTTTTTTTTTGAAAGACATATTGGAAGTCTGGTTCAAAGCTTGACCTTTGATAGGCAGCTGGTATCTTTTTAGGGTATTGGATTATTTCTGGGATGAATGGTTTTGATAATATGACTCTGATTATGTTTTGGGAAAAGAATATTGCTTTTATGAAAGTGTGTGCTAGCAATAGGCACGTAGTATGACGGTTTTACTAAGAACCTAAAAATAGATCGTATATCTTGTGCAGTCTAAATTTACTCACTTCATAGATTTTGTGAACACGCCCCTCTCCGTATAAAGGCGGCTTTGCTGGTAGCATCGCCAGTTAGTCCCCAATTGCTGGTAGCGTATTCAGCGAGTCCCCAGTTTTCTGGTGTAGTTTTAACAACTGATAACCGGGTTGTCTGGCAGTTGAGTCGGACTGAGTCGCAAGTCCCCAATCGCAGGTAGCATCTTCAACGAGTCCCCAGTTTTCTCGTGTAGTTTTTGCAACTGGTAACCGGGTCGTCTGGTAGTTGAGTCGGATCGAGTCGCCTTCCCCTACCATCTTGACATCTGGGTCGAAAAACGAGATCGACAGTCTGACATTGTAGCCGATAGATCAATCCTCCCGCTGTGGTCGCCAATTGTTTATGGGTAAAAATCGTTTCCGCCGATTTTGGTAAGTTCGGTAGGTGGGTGAGAAACTGGTTCAAACCCTAAACAAATGTGCTGCACGTGAGCACTTTATAGATTCGAGAGATCAATCTGTACAAGTCCGGCCTAAACCAAGAAATGGCCGTTCCAGACTTGCTTCGGTCACAATGTGGAGGAGAAGGGTTGATTTGGGAAGGGAAGCAAAGAAAGGTGTTGAGACCAGAATAGTTCTGGGAGAGTAGTATCTCGACTTGTATCAGAAAGTGAAAGCTTAGGAAGCTTGCAAGAGATGAAATCTTTTTGGAGAGCTTGCAAAGTTGCCTTTTCTGAGGGTGTAGTATTTTTCTCCTGACCGAGACTTGTTGTCTGGTGTAAATAGGTAAGACCTATTTATACAAGTCTAGATTGAAACGTACCCTGGCCTCATGAAGGAAGAGAATAAAGGGTGAAATAATGGGAGGAGGTGGTAACCGCATGGTGTTAATGGGTGAAAACGTTTTCACCATTATTTCCTCATTTATTTGACCGCTTTATTCCTTTTCACGCTTTCTTAATGTGAGCGTAGTGTATGCTGCAAGCTGTGACCGCCAAACCGAAACCCTGGGAAAGCATCCCCGCCTTGTGTTGATATCTCGTTGGTTGCACCTTGAGTGCAAGTGGCGCTGCTAGTGGCGCGTGTGGCATGTGCCATTGGCATGTGCGGAATTCCCTTGTTGCGGGTTGTACTTCGAGCGCAAGTGGCAATGCCAGAGCTGCTAGTGGCGTGCGTGGCATGTGCCAATGGCATGTGCGGAATGCCTTGGTGGTAGGTTGTACGTTGAGTGTAAGTGGCAATGCCGCAGCTGCTAGTGGCGTGTGTGGCATGTGCCAATGGCATGTGCGAGAATGCCTTGGTGGTCGGTTACATGTTGAGTGTAAGTGGCAATGCCGAGCCGCTAGTGGCGTGTGTGGCATGCGCCAATGGCATGTGCGGAATGCCTTGGTGGTAGGTTGCACGGTTTGCAAGTTAGGCTACCAGCGTGTGTGTTTGGCATGTGCCAATGGCATGTGCGGAATGGCTTGGTGGTAGGTTGCACGGTTTGCAAGTTAGGCTACCAGCGTGTGTGTTTGGCATGTGCCAATGGCATGTGCGGAATGCCTTGGTGGTAGGTTGCACGGTTTGCAAGTTAGGCTACCAGCGTGTGTGTTTGGCATGTGCCAATGGCATTTGCGGAATGCCTTGGTGGTAGGTTGCACGGTGTGCAAGTTAGGCTACCAACGTGTATGTTGGCATGTGCCAATGGCATGCGTGGTCGTTAGGGCCGTGGCTTTGGTAAGAAAAGCTACCAGCGAGCATGTTGGCATGTGCCAATGGCATGCGTGGCCGTTAGGGCCATGGCTTTGGTAAGAAAAGCTACCAAATGAGCATGTTGGCATGTGCCAATGGCATGCG
Source organism: Papaver armeniacum (assembly GCA_023531295.1). NCBI lineage: Eukaryota > Viridiplantae > Streptophyta > Magnoliopsida > Ranunculales > Papaveraceae > Papaver > Papaver armeniacum. The sequence goes on along the minus strand of JAJJWW010014642.1, from coordinate 425,765 downwards.
TGGCCGTTAGGGCCGTGGCTTTGGTAGGAAAAGCTACCAGCGAGCATGTTGGCATGTGCCAATGGCATGCGTGGCCGTTAGGGCCGTGGCTTTGGTAAGAAAAGCTACCAGCGAGCATGTTGGCATGTTCCAATGGCATGCGTGGCCGTTAGGGCCGTGGCTTTGGTAAGAAAAGCTACCAAATGAGCATGTTGGCATGTGCCAATGGCATGCGTGGCCGTTAGGGCCGTGGCCTTGGCAGGAAAAGCTACCAGCGAGCATGTTGGCATGTGCCAATGGCATGCGTGGCCGTTAGGGCCGTGGCTTTGGTAAGAAAAGCTACCAGCGAGCATGTTGGCATGTGCCAATGGCATGCGCCAATGGCATGCGTGGCCGTTAGGGCCGTGGCCTTGGTAGGAAAAGCTACCAGCGAGCATGTTGGCATGTGCCAATGGCATGCGTGGCCTGGAAATATGGCTTGTGGTACGTGTTGGCATGTGCCAATGGCACGTACGGCCATGTTGACCTAGTTGCACGTTTTGCAAGCCTAGGGCGTTATATTTGGCATGCGCCAATGGCATAGCGGCTTGAAATACGGTTTGTGGTACGCGTTGGCATGTGCCAATGGCACGTACGGCCATGTTGACCTAGTTGCACGTTTTGCAAGCCTAGGGCGCTATATTTGGCATGCGCCAATGGCATAGCGGCTTAGTTTGGCATGGTTGCCAATGAGTGCGATATGTAGTTTGGTTTTGGCGTCGCTGCCATGGTGCGCAGTGTGCGGCTTGGTTTTGGCGTTGTTGCCATGGTGCGCAGTGTGCGGCTTTGCTTGGCATTGTTGCCATGGTGCGCAGTGTGCGGCTTGGTTTGGCATTGTTGCCATGGTGCGCAGTGTGCGGCTAGGTTTGGCATTGTTGCCATGGTGCGCAGTGTGCGGCTTGGTTTGGCATTGTTGCCATGGTGCGCAGTGTGCGGCTTGGTTCGGCATTGTTGCCATGGTGCGCAGTGTGCGGCTTGGTTCGGCATTGTTGCCATGGTGCGCAGTGTGCGGCTTGGTTCGGCATTGTTGCCATGGTGCGCAGTGTGCGGCTTGGTTCGGCATTGTTGCCATGGTGCGTAGTGTGCGGCTTGGTTTGTCATTGTTGCCATGGTGCGCAGTGTGCGGCTTGGTTTTGGAATTAGGGTTCTGTGTTGAAAACCCTAATCTGGTATTTTGAAAAAAAATACCCCTATTAATTATTTACACCTGAGTTAAATGCTCTTAGTTAATGTGTTGCGGGTAACACTAGGTCATGGGGTTTTACGATTTTACCCCTTGTTTAAAAACCACCATCAACACCCGTAAATTGACTTCTTCAACTTACAAACTAGCTGTTCTTTTCCCTTCAGCTTAAAACCATCAGGTTGCTCCATATAGATGTCTTCTTGTAGGTCCCTATTTAAGAATGATGTTTTGACATCCATTTGATGAAGTTCCATGTCAAACTGTGCTACCAATGCTAACACAATTCTAAGAGAATCTTTCTTTGATATGGGAGATAAAGTGTCGGTATAATCAATTCCAGATTTCTGATTATATCCCTTTGCGACTAGACGTGCCTTATGTCTTTTCACTTTCCCTTGAGAATCTCTTTTTTTCTTGAACAATGACATTTACACCTGCTGGTCGCGGTACATGCTCCCAAACTCCATTTTTATCCATCGATTTTATTTCCTCTTTCGTGGCTTCAATCCATACTTCGTAATTTTCACTACTCATTGCATCAGAATAGTTTATTGGATCTTCTGTATCTTGAATATCACCTTCTGTAAGGTAAGTTTGATAGATATCTGGAATAGTTGATTTCTTCGTCCTACTTGATCTTCTTAGCTCTGCAGGTTCAGTAGGATGAATGTATTCTTGGATGGCTACTGCTGGCTTAGCTACTTGAGGAGCTATATGTGCTATAACGTCAATGTCCAGAGGTAAAGCTGGTTCAAACACAGTTGCAGTTGTGGGTAAGACAACATCTGAATTTGGAAAACCAGTTAAGACATTTGGTATCACAAATGGTGGGAGATCATCTATAACATCTTGAAACACCACTTCTCGATGGTCTTAACTCCCACCATCAAATTCCAAAAACCTAGCATTATTTGTCTCTACAATTTGGGTGGATCTAGTTGGGCAATAAAAACGAAAACCTTTAGATCTTTCTGGGTATCCTATAAAATGACAAGTTACAGTTCTGGGATCCAACTTCTTTATATCAAGATTATACATTCTCGCTTCTGCCGGACAGCCCCATACGTGAAGATGATGCAAGCTAGGCTTTCTACCAGTCCAAAGATCGAAAGGAGTTTTCGGTACTGCTTTACTAGGTGTTCGATTGAGTAAGTAAATCGCTGTTTTAAAAGCTTCTCCCCACAAATTTTCAGGCAAATCAGTATGACATATCATACTGCGAACCATATTTTAATAGGTTCGATAGCGTCTTTCTACCACCCCGTTCTGCTCAGGATTACCCGGAGTCGTGTATTATGGAACTATGCCATGTTCTTGAAGGTATTTAACAAAATTTACATGATTTACACCGTCTTGATCTGCTCAACCATAATACTCTCCCCCTCGATCAGAACAGACAATCTTAATTTTCTTATTCAGCTGTCTTTCAACTTCCAAATGAAAAATCTTAAACATATCTAAAGCCTCGGACTTGTGATGAAAAAGGTACACATATGCATACCTTGAAAAATCATCAATGGAGGAAACAAAATAACGCTGACCTCCGCGAGAAGGAGTAGGAAAAGGTCCACATATGTCTGTGTGGATTATTTCCATAAGATTAGAACTACGAATGGCACTTAACTTTCTAGTTTTCGTTAGTTTTCCCTTAATGCAATCTATGCAAGTATTAAAATCACTGAAATCTAATGATTCCAGTATTCCACCTGAGACTAGCTTCTTTAAGCGTTCTTTTGATATATGTCCTAGTCTTTTGTGCCACAACATCGACGAATTTTCTTAAAGAACGGATCTTTTAACTCCAGAAGAAGAAGTAGCCAAGGAATCAACTGACATGCATAATAATGATGAAGCATAAAAAATATACAAAGATAATTTATATAACCCATCAATTAAAACACCAGATCCAACATTCTGCATATTAAATCTAATAGAGAGTTTACCACCTTCAAGCATAAAACCATAACCAGATTCATCCAATCTAGAAACAGAAATTAAATTGCGACTAATACTAGGAACATATAAGGTGTCTACCAAATCTAAAACAAAACCTCCATATAAAACTATCCTAAAAGTTCCAACTCCTTCAACTTTAGTTGCATCCGTATTTGCAAGAAATAGCTTCTCATCGGCCCTTGGTTTCCGCTGGCTTATGAACCCCTGCAAAGAATTCGAAATATGCACAGAGGAACCAGAGTCAACCCACCAAGTATTACTAGGAGTATCTAATAAATTTGTTTCAAAACAAACAAAAACTAGGTTACTACCTTATTTCTTCTTTAACCATTCCTTGTACTTATAGCAGCTCTTCTTCATATGCCCTTTCTTTGACAGAAAAAACACTCAATCTCCTCTGATGATTTTGGATTGTCTCCCTTAGGCTGACCAGCAGAGTTAGAAACTTGGCCAAATCCCCTTTTCTTGTCAGCAACTACAAGGTCAGGTCCACTCTTTTTCTTAAAGATTTTCTTAAAACCCTTTTTCTTGAAAGCTTTCTTATTCGCTCCATGATAAGCTAAATTTGCAGATTCAACCTTTCCATGCTTTTGTCTTTCTTATTCCATTACACAATAAGCAATCAACTCATTTACGGTCCACTTCTTTTCTTGAGCATTGTATTTCACTTTGAAAGTTTCAAAGGAACGAGGAACATACGCCACAGCTAAATGAACAAGAAAATCAGTACCTAAATCCATTTCTAACTCCTTAAGAGAAATAATAAGCTTTGACAGCTTAAGGATATGCTCTCGGACATTTCCATGTCCGTCATACTTGAGTGATATGAGTTGGGTTAAGTAGGTAAATTGAAGTGCATTCTTGGACCCTGTAAATTGATCCTCTATGTCTTTCATTAGCTCCCTGGCAGTTTCCTTAGTTGGAATTCATCCTCGAATATCATCACCTATTGAGGACTTAATGATCATCATAGCCAAACCGCGCCAAGGCATACCATACCACGTGTGCCAATGGCATACCAACCACCTTTCCGCGTCACGCCACACCGGCCTTCCCTATGCGGCTACCAAAACAAAGGCCTGCAACAATCAACGGCCACTTTTTCATCTAAGGTGCAGATCTTAGCCGTCCAAGGTTACCATCTAACGCATGTCAATCTTTTTCCCTAGTTTGATCACTCCTAAACAAAGCCAAAACCCTAACTTTTGGCCGCGCCTAAACCAGGCCATAGTAAAGCCATATTGATCATGCTTTCATGCCACTGGCTACCAAACGAAGGGTTGCAATAATCAAAGGCTACCTTTCCTCTTAAGATGCAAAATCTCGACCGTCGAGGGTCACCACCGAGCCGAAAAGTCTCCCAAGCTCAACTTGTCAGATAAAAACAACGTGTTACATGAAAACACTCGAGACATCAACACATGTCACAAACTGGAGGATGCTCATTGGGTATTGGTTTGGCGGTTTACAGCGTGCGGCATATATTATGCCCGTTATAAGAAAGTGTCATAAGGATGAGGCGCGGTTAGTAAATACAGGTAGTAATGGTGAAACGCTTTCTTTTATGGAACATCAATTCCAGGCGTTAGCGGTTACCACCTCCTCCCATTTACTCACCCGTTTTCCATTTCTTAATGAGACCAGAGTACGTTTCACTTCGACTTGTATAAATAGGCATTACCTATTAACAACGAACAACAAGTTCAGGTCAGGAGCATACAACACTCAGAAAACATTTGCTAGCTCTCAATCTGTGAGCTTCCAACTTTCTGATACAAGTCGTAAAACAACTACTCTTCCAGAATCAACTATTCTGGTCTCAACACTTTCTTCGCTTCCCTCCCCAAAACCAACCCTTTCTCCTTCACTTTGTGACCGAAGCAAGTCTGGAACGTCCATTTCTTGGTTTAGGCCGGATTTGTATAGATTGATCTCTCGAATCTAAAGTACTCCCTTGTAGTACATTGTTTATGGTTTAAATTCGTTTCTCACCCACATACCCGAAATTACCAAAATCAGTAGAAACCGTTTTCACCCTCAAACACCAACACATATTTCGAGAAATAGATAGGCGAGATAAACTCATCTCGAAATAGCAAATGTGTATAATCAAAGTTTATATAGCAAAACGACTTTTGTCTCAAAATAGGAGATAGAGTAGATAATATACTTTTGAGTGATAGATAAGTTAAAGTCTCAACATACCTTTTAGTCGATGAAGTTCCACCAGTTCCTTGAGTAGTTCTTCGTCTTATATGATGATTGCTATGGAGTTCTTGAGCTCAACTACACTTTCTATCCTAGTCCGAGACTTAGCTATAGTAGACAATCAAGACTTATAGTTTGATCACTAACATTGAAAAACATTCTTGAGATAGCAACGCATGAGAGTTCGACCTATCAATGCTCAAACAATCTCCCCCTTTGTCAATTATAGTGACAAACTATCAATACATATGGAATACAAAAATAAATAATTAACTTCTGTAGCTCCTATTCCACATGCATAATCTTCAACATTACTTGAAATCTTCGTCACTTCCAAGTACTCCAATGATCCCAAAGGTTGTAAGTTCAGCATCATCGTTGTTGAAAATTTGTAACGCTAGAACAACGAGAAAACAAGAGTTCTCAATCATTGTTATACAATGTCATAGTATAATTATATAGTATCAAAGTTCAATTGTATCACAACTTCGACAACAATACTATGGTGATATGTATCACTCCCCCTTAGTTAATACTCCATCTCACATGGAAACCACTCCCCCTTACGTAATGATCCGAAAACCATATGTATTTGTAGTGTGAACTACATATTAATTCTCCCCCTTTTTGTCAATAAATTGGCAAAGGTACGAAAACGCGAACCTAATGAAATTTCTAAAAGAGACATTTCATGACCAAAAGAAAGCAGATATCATCTTATTTAGATGCAATCATATATCCGAAGTTAAATGCATTCATCAAGAAGTTTATAAAGACACAAGATAACCCCTATAATATTCCACAGCCGCACTCCCCACAAAGATTTGGAAATTAAGCACAAGTTCAATTAAGAACTCCCCCATTATATGTCATTCCCGAAAGAACAACAAGAGCGACCTTAATTTCAAAAGAAAAGAAGGATTTCTTTGGACATAACAAATCACATACAAGTATGAATTTGAATCCAAAATACTCAATTAAATTAGCCATAAGAGAACCCATGATTAATTTAATCGGAAATGCTCAACATAAGTAACTTATGGAGACTCAAAAATACTCAATTAGATTAATCACAAGAGAGCCCATAATTAATCTAATCGGAATACACAACCAAATTAACCACAAAAAGTAATCAATTTAATTGGTCTTGCTCGACATAAGAGAACTTACGGAGCAACAACTAAATAATCAAACAAGGATGATTGATTTAGTTGAACATGCTCTACATAAAGTACCTCACGGAGCAACAACTAAGCCAATGAATAACTCAGTCGATAGAGCTCAACATAAGACACCTTATGGAACAACACATTATATACACAAATTGTGGATCGGGGGTCGACCTAATACCATGGAATAAGCCAGGATTCATTCTATTTTCTATCACCATTTGCACAATGACATACAATAGACATAATCTTTGTAAACAAAAGATTTTAACCTATCTTCCATCAAAAATTGACATAATAGGCTTAACTTTTGTATTGTCAAAAGTTCATTCCTTCTTTTATCAACACATGCATATTGACACATAAAGGACTTAACTTTTGACAAGGTATGGGACAATCATAGTTCACGGACACAAACGCACATATCCCATAACAAATTGCAATATATAAAACCATAAAGATTAATACTGCAAAAATCATCTTCCAAACAGTTTTAGAATTTAAACCAATAAACCTAAAAACATGAAGATGAAAAACGTTGGACATAGCTATGTGTAATCATGATAATGGCTATTCCAAACTCTAGTTATTCTTCTAAACAAAATAAGAAAATAGAAGATTTACTAGACATGCAAAGGAAAAATCAGAGTTCATTGAGAATATCATATCTTTCAATGAATCCATCAAAGAAGGTATCACTGATTTCCTTTATTCTCTTGACGGTAGACAAACCATGTTCGTGAGTTAGAACACTAACTTTGCGATCAACAACCCGAGCAAGCTGTCTAGCTTTGACGCAGTCCATGATGAGCTTCTTTTGATTCCTTATCAGAATATTCTGATTAGCAAGGATTCTGGCCTGACCATCTAGAAGTTGGTTTATTTGCAATTGAAGATTTGCAAACTCGACCTTTGAATTGTTCTGAAAACAAGTCAAATCCTTGACAGAATCATCAATCCATGTGTTGTGATCCTTTCTTTCAAGCATCTTCTTTAGAACCAATTCTTGAATTGACTCACGTCCCTGATTGTCTTCCTCCATATCAAGATGCACAATCTCTTGAGATTTTGCAGAGCTCTCCATGTATTTTTTGTTAGGGAAGGAGAAACATAATATAGAATAAGTATATATGTGTTTGTAAACACGAGTCGGAAACTCTTGTTACGAAAACCCTAAGAACTCATGAGAGGAGGACGCAAACGTTTGTGGACCGTCAGTACAAACACTCAACCAAAAATAATATACAACATACTTGAGTATTTCTCAATTATTATCCTTACACCTCTCAAGTTAGAAACATGGAAAAGAATACCTGGAGTCAGGTGTTAGAGTGGAAATTAATCCCACTATGATCACCGAGAAAAGAGTTGTACATATTATCTGGCAGTTTGATCTTTGTGTTCCTTTCTTCGGTTAACCTTCATCCTAGAATAGTAAGACATTGTGTGATTGACATATGCATCAGAAGGCTTTCTCTGAGGACTAAATCTAGGACCTCTTGCAATTGGTTCAAGAGGATCAGAATATATAGGAATCAATTTTCTAGACTTAGATTTACCAGACTCATCCTTGTATGCACAAGGAATGTGTTCATTAGTGGCACAAGAGTTTATACCATTGAGATGAACTTGTTCCCGGTGATGATTTCTATGATAGAGATCATTTGTATAAGATTTCTGCTTTTCCATGGGCACGAGATTCACTGCAGAAGTCGAAAGACTATTTACACTAGTGGAAAACAGAAGTTCCGCGACCGTCAGGACAAGTTATATATACGAGTTATACGACTAGTTTTGACCGTCTCTGTTGGGGTCTCTGATAAAGCGTCCCTGTTTCTTAAGACCCTTAGCCGTGGTTCTCAGAATAACGACTGATTTGAAGGGTAACGAGGTTCAGACCCTTAGTCGTGGGTCTCAGATTTAAATTATAATATAAAAAAAAATATAGATTCAGATTTGCTGAAATGCCTGAATGGTTAAATCTGAAATAATCTGACTGCATCAAAGTCAAGTCAAGTCAAGTCAAACAGAACTCAAGTCAAAGTCAACGCAAAGAATTTAAATCAAATTGAGAATTCAACATTCATTCATTTTATCCATTGGGTTTATAAAATTACAAAAAAAAAGGATGAAATTCTGAGTTCATGTCCAGGCTAGCTTAGCTAGTAAGTTCTAACAACAACATGCTAAACTAATAGACAATTGATTAAACAACGATAACCTCCTCCGATGAACTTAGCCAATACTTCATAACAAGCATAGCATCCATGCGTTGAGTCCCTGCTTCACATATGACAAAGAACGTCGTACCTGCAAAGCAAATCAACAATGACTTAGTTCAGTTCATAATACACGGTAGAACACATATTCTCTCATTAACATAAGGTTAAGTCACAAACGAAGTGAATAATTAACAAAGCAGTATGAAGATAAGCGTAGAGTTGCAGAAATTAACATAACAATTATATACAACTTAAGACATAAGTAAATTGATGGTTGCACGATCCTAATATAAGAAACTAAGTAAATTGATGGCTGCACGATCCTGATATAAGAAACAGAAAATGAACCAAAACTTTGACACAATGCTAAAACACCAGTAAATTTATAAAATCCATGAGTTATTTACCAATATAAAAATGGAAATATGAGATGAAATATACCTCATCTCATATTTCAGCTGAACTGAAAGTAGTATTTGCTGCAGAGCAACAACTTCAAGATAGACATCCACACTTTTAAATCCAAAATGAAAGTAACAATTCTACACCAAAGACCTAAGTAAATTGATGATTGCAGGATCCTAATGTAGGAAATTGAAAATGAGCAAGACTTTACAGGTGACACAATACTAGGACACCAGTGAATATAATAAACCATTAATATGGAACAATCAAAAGCCTACACAACAAATATTACTAATCATATGGCAAAACCAGATCAACTTCAACATATCACAATCATTATCCTAAAATGGCAAACAAATATAATACATATTGGTTCATTGCATAACATCTAAATGATTGTATTATAACTAGCATCAATCTTAAGGCAAGTTTACTGAACTTATATGTCAACAATGGACAGTGGAGTAACCTGGGAAATATGTCAAACAAAAGAAGAACTATATTCATTCTTTCCTTTACGCAAAAGTTTGTGTTAGAATCTAAATAACCAGTACACGACTCAAAGCTACAACATAAAAGAGTTAAAAACTGGCGTTACCGTTCTAAAGATACTATCAGGATTAACATGAAAGAAAAACATCAAATAGAATATGTACGATGAAAGTAAGTCAAGGTTTTAGAACTGAACTTCCATAGTAATCACCATGGAAGAGTTGGATAAATAGCTGGTCATATGTATTAGAAAGCAACATTACCAGATGAGCTACAGGACAGGTTATGTCCAAATGAGCTACAGTTACAGGAATTGAGAATAATTCTCAAAACACCTCGAAAATGCTATGCGGTGATCCTATTAACTGGTTAAGTTAAGTTATGAGGTAAAAGATTATAAGTGAGCTCATTTATTACTATCTATCTTCATATTTCACATATCAAAAATAACTTGTATGCTTTCACTCACAAGCAGCATACCAGCATAAGGTCTTAGTAATTCAAACTCAGATAGGGATATAAGTAAAGTAAAGGAATGTTTATCTTTCAAATAAGCCAGATGTTGTAGTTTAATCATCTCATCTTTATAGTTGCGGATCATACCCAGGCGAGCAGCACAAGAATTTCCAGTATTCCCACCTCCTTGTAACTGCACAATTCAGGTGCATGGTTCTGATAAGGAGACAAAAATGAAAGTAACTACACTATTTGGAAGAATACAATTCCTTTATAGTTCACTAACCTGTCATGTAATAAGAACTCGTTTGCAGTTCTCATTATATTCTCCTCATATTGCAGCTCTCCTTATATACTCCTTGATGCCAACTTCACAATTCAGGTGCAAGGTTCTGATAAGTAGACAATAATAAAAAGTAACTTGTGCTTATATCAATGAATATTCAAACGCAAACTACCCATTTAAAAATGATATTTCACATATGCTCTTGACATTCGACAGTTAAAACAAACCACAGGTACTATTCAAAATATAATAGTGCACGAATCTTAAAAGAGTTAAGAAAGGAAAGAGTAAATAACAATATTAACAACTAAGGTGTAAAAACTGACCTGTCTAAGATGGACGTCTCTAACAGCTGAGACAATGTACTCGTTAACAGATAAAAAGAAGAAATCACGTATCCATCCTTGAACTTCATTGACTTAGCACGAGCTTTCCCAATCTCTCGGAATAACCTATTAAACCATTACAAATTTGAAGTTAATATCATATCAAAAAGACCAGATGGAAAATACTTATATATATGCAACAATGGCAGTATATTGTACCTCCCAACCCTTGGCACCACTTTCCATGACAAACACATAATACCATGGCAGGCCCTATTCATAGAGATTCCATCAGCGATATATAATGAGTCAATGAGCTTTTATGATTCACAAGTCGGACATCTCAATATAAATATATAAAAAGCAATATCAACTCAGACAACACATAATCAATAAAGTCCCAACAAACTGCTAGCATACAACTCTCAAAATATAGATCGAACAAATCAGTTTGACAAACTGTACGCATAAATCACAAATCTCCAAAGCAATGCAAGTTTTGCACTTAAGATGCCTAACGAACTCCAAAGCATTATCAGTGCACAAATAGTTGCAGACTACTCTAATATAGGAGGCATGAGGCTACCCAAGCTTAAAAACATGAAATTAACTTGGAAAAGCATAATTCATTTAGTCATCTCCCGGCACAAAGTTGGTGCCAAATTTACCCATTTGCTTTATAGATGACATACAACATTTGAGTGTAGAGAAGTGCAAGTGTGCTTTAATTATAGGTGTAATAACATACATGAGTATCCAGCTCTATCCAAACTAAATATTAGACCAACCAGCAGCTTCTTCATAACCATAACAAAGGAATTATACATCGCAGATAAAATAAGTGGTAAAACTGAAAATTAGACTAATAAGAAGGGAGGGAATGATCAGTTAGACTAGTAACAACATCAGGTAATGGAGTCATTGGACTATTCTTTCCCTTAGGGTCCCAATCCAACATGATTTTCACCTTGATACCAAGAAAAAAGTGGTAAAATTGATAAATAAACATTTTCTAACCATCTTCAAAAACTAACAAACAATAATCCAAAAATTCCCAACTGTTTAAATAACCATTCATATGATTCTATCAAAAAATCATTTTCATAAATCACTTAGAACTAGTAGTATACACACAAAAGATATCACATATATGATTCTTATACCAAGATAAAAAAACAAAGATCTATATGATTGAATAAGGTATGGGAAGAAATGTTAGCAGCAGTAACGAAATATCTGTCGAATTGCATCCTCCTGTAAGCTCTACCTTTAGGCTTCTTCTTCTTGTCTTGTTTAGCTATCTTTGTTGTTTTTCCTTCCAGCAAGAACAAATGATCCATGAACCTTACCTGCAATAAATAAACATACTCACATCAGTATTCCATTCCGGAAATGGAACCAATTAACATAATTCTAGTAGTAATGAAAATTTCTAACATAAACATAAACTAACTGCCACCCAAACTGAAACAACATAAACTCGTGATATCAGAAAATTCCCTATACCCCAAATTGAAGAACCAAACAAGAAAAAACAGAACTGATAAGCAGTGTAACTTACAAACTTCTGCTTCATCACCACCACCACACCATCATCATCGGGAATCATTATAGGAACCAGTTGAAGTAAACTGCAACCCTACTCAAGAAAAATTACACTTCAATCGAAATTATTACCAGGAAAATCAAGAGCTTGAAAATTCACCCTAACCCTAATATTAAAAATTAAATTCTGAAATTGAAGATGATGAAGAAAATTGAGTCATAGATAACTACCCCAATGAATCGCAAGTATTTCATCATTGATAGCACAGACTACCGATGAAATCGATTAATAGCTTGAGGGTGTTGACTTTTATTTCAACTTCCGGATCTGGATCTAGAAGAAGAAATCGATGAAATCGATTCTTTGAAGAAGAAGAAGAAGAAGAAGAAGAAGAATAAGAAGAAGGTGATGGAGGTCGATCGAGAGAAAATGGTTAAACTTACAGAGGCAAACAAAAAAACAAGAGAAAGATGGATAGAGATGAGTTACGCTACTAGTGAAGAGGTATGAGAGAGAATAAAGATAATGGAAGATAGAAGAGAGAGAGGTAAATACATCGATAAAAACGAAGAGAAGATTGTTGAAATCCAATCGTTCTTTTTAGCTAGCAAATCGTGACCATCGGAAAAGTGTGGGGCCCAGAATACATCATCAGTTCTGAATCGCAGGTTAAGGGTCATTGAACTGGTAATTTTATGAGGGAAAAATGGTAAATAGTTTTTCCAATTTGGAGACAGCTTATTAAGCTCTCGGAATTTTTCCATGTTTTTACCATATCAGAGACCGCTATGTTTGGTCAACGTACTAGCTACCGTCATTGAGGGTCTCTGATGTGGGTCATAAAAACCCCATTTTCCACTAGTGTTAATTACTCCATTGAAAGTATAAAGAAGCAAACTATGAAGATTCCAGATTTGTTTCCTTCTGGCAAGACAATGGATAACATAGTGATTCTTTTTCCCACAGAATGTACAGGTCCGTGGAGGAGAAGAAATAACTGACACTTGTTTTAACTTCATAGCCATATGAGAGGGTTGTAGGTCACGAACATCTTTCTTGACACAACCTTCTTCTGGAGAACATTTCCTCATGCGCTGTAATTCATGAGAATTAGTTGGTAATAAAAATTTCTCCTTAAGATAGAGTTTTCCTTTTCCAAGGATCTGCACTGTTCATGGGATAGAACCAGAGATGCACCTAGTTTCTCTTTTTCGACACGAAGTCTGTTTAGATCTGATGAATGCGTCTCGATCATCCGTTTTTATCTAATTCAGCCCCCCTTAACAATATCCTCAAGAACATTTTTTGAGATTCTAGTGAGCTCCATTTCAGCTTTTTCCATAGTGTCACATGCCTCATGGGAGGGAGAGATGTCAACATCTGATGGAACAACCTTTCTACCTCGGGATTCGGAAGAATCAACTAAGGAGTAATCCTTTGAGGTATTTCCAAGACACTTGGTATAACTAAAAGCTTTTGGAGACATCTTGGTATGCGTAAATGCTAGAGAAGAGGTTCTGTCCTCAGACTCAGATTGCCACAAACACAGACTTGTAAGTTCTTTAAACGTGTTTGCCTGCTCTGATACCAATTGGAAAAGCGGGGGTACAACAACCTCACCCAATATTTCGATTAGCAATATGTATGGACAAACTCGAATATACTTTCAAGAGAATCAACTAGACTCAATCTTAATAAAGTATATCAAAGAGTTATATCTCTCTTTCTTGATTCAATTTTTTTCTCAAGCAAATAGAAATCTGCGAGTCTAATTGAATACAAGAGAAGTCACTTGAACGGTACCAAAGACCAATGTTCAAGGATCAATCAATTTCCAATCAACAACCAAAGGTCGGATTTCCAATTGATTGATTCAAATGCACAACCTGTGATATTTCAATTATATAACAAAATATAATGCGGAATAGAAATAACACAGACACCAAAATTTTGTTAATGAGGAAACCGCAAATGCAGAAAAACCTCGGGACCTAGTCCAGATTGAACACACACTGTATTAAACCGCCACAAACACTAGCCTACTACAAACTAACTTCGGTCTGGACTGTAGTTGAACCCCAATCAATCTCACACTGATCCAAGGTACAGTTGCGCTCCTTACGTCTATGATCCCAGCAGGATACTACGCACTTGATTCCCTTAGCTGATATCACCCACAACTAAGAGTTGCTACGACCCAAAGTCGAAGACTTTAATAAACAAATTTGTATCACACAGAAAAGTCTATGATGATAGATAATCTGTCTCCCACATAAATACCTACAAGTTTTGTTTCGTATTTTGATAAATCAAGGTGAACAGGAACCAATTGATAACCCGGATTTATATTCCCGAAGAACGGCCTAGTATTATCAATCACCTCACAATAATCTTAATCGACGCGGTGAAAGAAGATATTGTGGAATCATAAACGATGAGACGAAGATGTTTGTGACTACTTTTATATCTTGCATATCGAAGATATTAATCTCAATCCAATCGTTACGATTGTACTCAAAATGATAGAATCAACAAGATCAGATCACACAACTACGAGAAAGTAGTATCGGTCTGGCTTCACAATCCCAATGAAATCTTTAAGTCGTTAACCTGGTTTTCAAGAAGAAACCTAAGGTTAAAGGAGAATCGACTCTAGCTAATACAACTAGTATCACACGGAAGGTGTGAGGATTAGGTTTTCCAGTTGCTAGAGTAGGTTTGCCAGTTGCTAAAGTTCTCCCTTATATAGTCTTTCAAATCAGGGTTTGCAATCAATGTTAGCTTGGTAACAAAACATTCAATATTCACCGTTAGATGAAAACCCGATTAGATTCAAGCTAATATCTTTCAACCGTTGGATCGAAAACTTAGCTTGTTACACACAAATGAAATGCAAGATTTTAGGTTTGTGTAACCGTACCCAAACATGTACATTTGTTGGTTCAACAATAGTTAACCAAATGGCTATCCATATGAGCACTTTCATATCAACCATATTCTTCTTCACCATAAATAGTTCAAATGACTCAAATGAACTAGTTAGAGAGTCGTTCAATTTCAAGGAAATCTTATGTAACTACACAAGATACAATCGAAGCAAAAACGATTTGATTAACTCGAATCGGTTCATGAACTCTATAGTCACGGTTTGCATTTAGAATTCCTTAGTTAATATAATCATAAGTTCACAAACAATCCTTTTTAGATATAACCAACTTAAGTTCGCAGACTTTGTTCGCGGACTTAAGTTCCCGAAAGGAGTTCTCATACTCCAACAGATTTTCTTGGGTCGAGAACTTCCGCCAGTTCGCGGACCGGGTCCGCGGACTGAGTTCATGTTTCTTGTTCCGGTTCTCTTGATCAACAAAGTTCGCAAACTTCGGTTCAAGGAAAAAGGACTTATACATATATGGGTTACCACACATTTCTTATATCCACCATTGGTTATATAATCTAAACTCTCAATTTCAATCATTGAAACATTCTTAGAGGACGTTATTATATAGTTGTTATTCACAAACTATTTTTCGTCAAAGTAAGCAATTTTCAAAGTGATTGAAACTTGTCATGACGTTCGTCAGTAGGTAAAGATGAACTTGGCCAAAGCGAAAGCTTACCAACATATATTTCGAGAAATAGATAGGCGAAATAAACTCGGCTCGAAATAACAAATGTGTATAATCAAAATCTATATAGCAAAACGACTTTTGTCTCAAAATAGGAGATAGAGTAGATAGAATTTTGAGTGATAGATAAGTTCAAGTCTCCACATACCTTTTAGTCGATGAAGTTCCACCAGTTCCTTGAGTAGTTCTTCGTCTTGTATGATGATTGCCATGGAGTTCTTGAGCTCAACTACACTTTCTATCATAGTCCGAGACTTAGCTATAGTAGACTAGAAATCAAGACTTATAGTTTTGATCATTAACATTGACAAACATGCTTGAGATAGCAACGCATGCGAGTTCGACCGAGCAATGCTCTAACAGTGTTAAACCGCTTAACATCATAAATCAATTTAGTCTGGATTCGGGGTAGCTAATAACTTAATTTTTTTTAGTGATCTTCAGTAAGAAAATACACTCAAGGTATCAAATAATGGTGATCAAAATCTTAAAAATTAAGAAAATAAACATCACGGACTCATATCCAGGTGTAGCACTTTTTGTTGATAGATCTAAACTAAAATCTTTTGATACCATTGTTCAAAAGATGGAATCAAGATTTATGAGTTTTAATGGCATCTCTCTGACTCAGGAAAGTAGGTTTGTACTGAATAAATACTAACTAATTTGCAAATGGTGGGGTAACAAAGAACATAGAGCTTACTACTTGAAACATTTTGACTTCTTGTGCAAACCAAAAATCTATGGGAGGGTTAGACTTCATAGATAGATATGTTAGAAAACCTACAATCTATCACACTAAAAACCAATACAATAATGATCAATATTTGGATAGATATATAAATGGATATAGGCATAAATGAGACTTTTGAATCACTCTGTGGTTCAAAACTAAATTCTTTAATACTTGTAGTTGAGGTAATTGACTCAGACACACAAAAGTGAAATTCAGAAAAAGTTAGATATAACTTTCATTGAACTCTTTCAGATAAAAATTTTAAAATCAATCCAGACACAAATAGGAAATTACAATAAAGCACCTTAAGATGGCTTAAAACTAAAAATGATCAATTTACAATTAAGTCGATGTTTGAAACAATTTACCTAGTCATATTACGCAGTCTACTGCTGCATTATGGAAAGTCTTTTGGAAGTTGAATGTTTCTTAGAGAATCGAGCTCTATTTATGAAATGCATTAACAGTTAGGAAAATGCTTGGTCAATACTAGCAAACATCGATTTATATTGCATTTTCTCATGACAGATGCTTCTCCCTTTGATGTGTTTGAATTTCAACCTCAACTCAGATCTTCCTTTCATGAATATATACTCTAACTTGATTGAAATTATAGCCGCAAAATGTTGGATAATATGGAATAAAAGGTGTATGAGAATTTAAAAGGGAAAATAAAAAAAACTAGTCTGCAGACAACTTTGACTGTGTTGAGACATCTTAAATTTTAGTCTCCATCACTTCTAAATGTTTCTACTGAATTAGCAAAGGGGACAAACATCTACTTTAGGAACAATCTCAAGTACCTCATACAATTCTGAATACTAATAACATCAAAAGATGGACTCCTAAACCAAATAAGTATAAGATTAACTTTGATGCATCCTGGATTGATGGAAACAATCTCTCAGGTTATGGACCGATTTTACGTTCTGCAACAGGTACAACTATCCAAGCTGGATCTGGACCATCTACGCCTCCATCCCTAAAGAAGCAGAAGTACTGAGTCTACTGATGCTGCTTGAAGCAACAAGGTGTGCGGAAAGCATGGCCTCTCAAGACTTCTAGAGTGAAGGAAATCACAAGGGAGTAATTGATTATGTGCAGGGTCATGCAAATACAATTCAGTCGAGAAATAATACAATAATCTCTGAAGTTAAGCGGGTATTGAAGTCATGTGAGTCATTTTTGCGTAGTTAAGAGGGTATTGAAGTCATGTGAGTCATTTTTGCGTTTTACTTTCAATTATAGGAATAGTAATAATAGGTAGCAGCTATTTAAGCAAAGCAGGCAAGAATTCAAAGGTTTTCACAAACAACAATGGAGACAAATACCAACTTTTATTCGAGCTGCTTTAGATTTTAATTCCAGGTTTTTACTTTCAACTGATATGTACTTACTATCTGAGGATAACAACGTGTTGGACATTTCTCATATCTGGTTTACTTTTCAATAGCCAACAGGTTAAATAGCCTCCTGTAATTTTCTGGTTTACTTTTCAATAGAGATATTTTGTAAAAGGGTCGTATGTTTGGTCCTTAATTAGGGTCTGGGTCGTAGAAGATGTAGTTGATGTATTAGGGTCGTTGACTAACCAAAGACCGTTAAAAAATTGTTAGCTGACTTTTTACATTTTGCTAAGCACCTGGATCATCAGTTGACTAGCATTGACAGTTTAATATTGTCAATATCTTTAGCTCTCTCGTCCCTTTCCCATTTTTCTTCCATGAAAGTTCCTGTGAGTTCTCCTCTTTTTCCCCTTTCAAGCTCTATCACCACATCGTCACTCCCACCACTTCCATGGAACATCAGATGATTTCAAATAAATTAAAGTATCATCAATAAAACCCTCTCTTCATTTTTTTCTTCGCAGCACAAACTCAAATATCAAACAATTTATTCAATTAATTCAGCATAGAACCAAAAAAATCAAAATTTAGAAAAGAACCGAACCCATACATTAGTTCTTATTTAACTTTTTTATAAAGAAGAATATATTAGAGAAAGAAGAAATTACAAGAAAACTCTTACAAGGAGTAAGAGGAAACAAAAGAGGTACAAAAAATAATGTAAAGAGAGTTACAAAAACACCAGATCCCAGTTATGTAGAACACTAGTGGAAATCCCATTCAAACTATGTTTGAAAATAGCTGCCAGAGAATAACATAGCTCTAGTATTCTGCCCAACTAAATCAACGTCTGTAATCTTCTCTTCGAAAGTTCTCAGGTTCCTCTCAGTCCATATACTCCACAAAACAAAGACCGGAATCGGTGACCAAACTAGTTTGTCATCAGCAGGATCCTTGAGTGTATGCCACACTTGCAGCAAATTAAGGATGGTGGAAGGCCAAACACCATGAATTCCGTGAGATGGAAGGATGTAAGACCAAATACTTCTTGTGAAAGAACATTCGAAAAACAAATGCTTTGTATTTTCCTCAGCACCATTACAAAGTATGCATTTATTGACATGATGGTAACCCCAGTCTACATACTTATCAATGGTAATTATCCTATCATGGGCAGCAATCCATAGGAAGAAATTTATTTTGTGGGAACCTTGTTATTCCAGATAGTTCTATAAGGGAAATGCGGAAAGCTATTACCTTGGTGCGGAGAAAGATATAGAGAACCCGTTGAGAAAATGCCAAGTAGGGGAAAGAGACCATCTTCTTCTATCATCTGAATCACAAAGAAACGGAGGCTCCGGACCAATAATATCTAACAAAGATGCTAGATGAACTGCCTCTTCATCCGAAAGAGATCTTCTTAGATGTAAATTCCAACTTCTTATATTTTCAGCAGTAACAATATGAGATGAAAGAGATCCATTTTTATTTCTACTGAGTTTATATAGTGATGGAAATAAGAATCTAAGAGTGTGATCGCCAACCCATAAATCAGACCACAAAGATACGAAGTTACCATTTTGAACAACTAGAGAAGAATATTCAGTTACCTTATCCGCATATTTAGCTATCCCTTTCCAACATGATGTGCCATATGAGCCTTTAACTTTGTCAGGAACCCAATGCGAGGCAGATAAGCCATATTTTTCAGTGATAATGGAGTACCACAGAGAATCTTTCTCCAATCCATAACGCCAACTCCATTTGGCAATCATTGCCAAGTTGAATTGTTGAAGATTCTTGACTCCCAGACCTCCTTTCTCAATTGGAGTACAAACAAATGTTCCATTTACAAGATGTTTCTTTTTATCTTCACCATTATCCCAAAGGAAATCTCTGATTTTCTTCTCAAGGAGATTAATAACCGAGACTGGCGCCTTGAAAGTACTAAAATAATATAATGGAAGACTAGAAAGAACATGTTTTATGAGAGTAATTTTACCTCCCTTAGTGAGATGTACTTTGCTCCATGTAGCCAAATTGCAATCGAACTTCTCAATGACAGGATCCCATAGCGCCTTCGAGTTAGATTTAGCGCCAAGAGGTAGCCCAAGATACATAATAGGTAGTTTATCAGTCAAACAACCTAGCTGGCCAGCCCAAGAATCAAGCAATGGGGTATCACCAATACCAACCAATCTGGTTTTTGCATTGTTAACTCTCAGTCCAGAAGATAACTCGAAACATTTTAACGCACTAAAGATGAAATGTAATTCCTCCCAGTCATATTTGAGAAACATAATGGTATCGTCTGCATAGTGAAGATGTGAAAGTTTCTTACCACCATCTTTTACAGAAAAACCAGAGATAAGACCATTGCGAGAGGCTTTGTCCAAAAATCTGGAAAGCCCATCCATTGCTATATTAAAAAGAAGTGGCGAGAGCGGATCACCTTGACGAACACCTCTTGAACAACCAAAAGAACCGAAAGGAGAACCATTGATAAGAATTGAGAAATTAGCAGAAGAAACACAGAAATTGACCCATTTGCACCACCTATCTTTGAAACCCATTTTCTTTAAAATGTCTTGCAGATAAGACCAATTAATCCTATCAAATGCCTTCTCCAAATCAATTTTGCATATAACTCCGGAAGAGTTATCCTTATTCTTTGAGTCCACCAATTCATTGGCAATCAGGATGCTGTCATGTATCTGCCTACCCTCAACATAAGCAAATTGGGTATCTGAGATTAGCTTGGGAATCAAAGTGCGAAGTCTAGAAGCAAGAACCTTGGAAATTATTTTGTAAATGCTAGTAAGCAAACTGATGGGTGTAAGGTCCAAAACACTCTCCACATGGTTTTTCTTAGGTACTAGAGAAATGAAAGTAGCATTGTGCAATGGGTTGATTTTACCTTGGGTATTAAATTCAGCAATGGTGCTCATGACGTCCTCTTTGATAAAAGACCAACACTTTTTGAAGAAAATTATGGGATAACCGTCAGGACCAGGGGCTTTGATTGCTTCAAGTTCGTTTAAGGCTTCAACAACTTCCTCTTCGGAAATATCTCTTTCAACAGAATTAGCTTCCTCTTCAGAGATACAATTGAAATCAAGATCTTCGATAGGAGGTCTATTAACCAAGTCTTCCTTAAATAACTGCTCAAAGTGATTAATGATGTTGTTCTTGATTTTGGATCTATCTTCAGTCAAAACTCCATCAACCATCAAGTGTTTAATCCTGTTTAACCTTCTTCTATGAGAGGCATAACTGTGAAAGAAAGAAGTGTTTCTATCTCCCTCCTTCAACCATTGCACTCTAGAATTTTGTTTTATAGACCTTTCCATCATGATAGAAACTTTCTCAAATTCAAACTTAGCTTTGAGCCTTGAAGACCATTGATCAGAACTAGTTCTCTGACTCTCCTCAATTCTATCTATGGAATCAATTTCGTGAAGAAGTTTTTGTTTTTTCAATTTAAGATTGCCTAGCTCTTCTCTGTTCCACTTCTTTAATATTTTTTTGAGTTCTTCCAATTTAAACCAGAGAGTAGAGCTAGGAGTACCCGTGAAAGAGAGATTGCTCCACCATTCTTTAACTTTGTCGATAAAGCCCGGTACAAGGAACCACATCGCTTCAAACCTGAAAGGAGGAGGACCCCAAGAAGCATCGACAGTATCAAGAAGAAGCGGTAAATGATCAGATATGGGTCTAGATAGTGCAGTTTGAGTAATCATTGGAAATTTCTGTTCAAATTCTAAAGTAACTAGAAACCTGTCTAGTCTACAAAGGATGGGATTTTCCGCTCCATTTGTCCAGGTAAATCTGGCTCCTTTAAGAGGAAAATCAATTAACTCATGGTGGTTAATGAACTCATTAAAATTAGTTCTTATTTAACAAAAACATAGATCTATATCATAAACTCCAAACTGAAGAGAAAGGAATTAGTATTCCTAAGTTCATAGATTCAAATTAATTAAACCAAAACCTTGTTCGAATGGGTTTACCTTAACAAGTACCCAATGTTCAAAACCCCATTAAACCAAGGAAATCACGAATTTCTGAAAACAAGTTGGATAACTCGGTTATTGATATTTTCTAAAAGTGTAATTGATATGTTCGATGAAATGTTTGTATGGAGCTTGGTTACGTATATAACTCGGTTAGGGTATAATGTCAATTAACTACTTTGCAAGGGCATTCTGATAAACAAGTTGGATGGTCAAAGTTAGCCTACGACCCTAACGCATCAACTGCATGTTCTACGACCCAGACCCTAATTACACATTAAAGTTACGACCCTTTTACAAAATACTAACTCTTTTCAATATATCAAGTTATCAACTATCACAAAAAATAATATACTGTATAAAGACTAAAGTTATGCTGAAAACAAGAGATCATACGAAGTATATGTTTATTGAAAAAGAAAAAAATTTGAAAAACTATGCAGCAAAATGATTATTAGTATTGTAATTAATCTCCCCGAGAGGGCGACAGTAAAGGAATCCTTGTTAGCTTTGGTGTTATCAAATGGGCTGGTAGAAAGCTAGGACGATCATCCACAGAAGACGGAATAGGTGAACCACGAAGTTCTTCGTAAGTTCGATTATTGATGTTGTAGGCCAAACAGAGACATCTATAATTTTCAACAAATATAATAACATTTGGGTCTTCCGGATGAAAATAGAGGGAATATCCAAAAACATCACCGATCATTTCGTGATACTTCATTTCAATATTTATGTGAACCGGTTGCCAAGCCCATCCTCCATTTGAGTAGTCCTCAAGCAGCCAAACACTGAGAAAACCCGGCCTAAGACTTGTTGTGTGAAGAACGTTGCCATAGTAGATGGACCCTTCTAAGACCCCAAAAAACCCATATGAATTGCGTTTTAGTTCCGTAGGCAAGTAAATTGACCGCAACGTATTCTTTGGAATTTCTTTGTTCTCGAGATTGAAAGCTCTGACGACTAACATATGATCTTCGTAATAATTATCTGTTGTGCGCATGTATTCAATCCAATACAAGACTCCACTGCGGATAACCATACTAGAATGGTGAGGTGTAAGAAATCGTTTGTAGCTGCCAACAATGTACGTTCTCCATTCACGTGAATCAAAAGAAAATATTTGTAAGGTGGTTGTGCGACTGTGCTTGGCACCAGGTCCAGATGTATAACCAAAATACACAACCTTGTAGTTACTAGTAGTTGAGGTTTCAGATACCAATCTAACAAAGTCGCAGTTTATAGAACTTTGATCAGGGCGAGGAGGAAGTGAGATGCATTGTTTGGTGAGTGGATTACATACATAGTCACAAGGTTGTGTCGAAAGATCTATTCTGGGACACAGCGTGTAAAGAACTAGCCCATTAACACATGAACCTAAAAGTTGTACTCTAGGAACCAGATTGCATTCAAAACTTTTTACACAAAATTGGTTAAAAAGACCAAAATCAAAATTTCCTGGGTGAAAAGGACAGTCAGATTTAGATACTGTTTAAATGGACAAAAATTTAAAAATAGGCAGGATATAACCAGTTTCATCCTGTCCATTTTCAAATGGGAAAAATATCGTTTGGTCCTTTTATAGGTGGGCCCATGTCTGTTTAGTCCTTTGGTCAAACGCCTTTTACTGTTTGGTCCATAATTATTTAAAAATACAGAATGGACAAAAGTACCCTTCCATGTTAATTTTTACTCATTTTTTGTATCAGTTCATTCCAGAAATGAAATTTCATATAACAACATATACAAACCGGACTTCATTCCAGAAATGAAGTCCATATAAAACCTTTTTTTTTCCTTCATATCAAAACCTATACAAACCAGACTTCATTCCGGAAATGAAGTCCATATAAAAACCTATACAAACCAGACTTCATTCCATAAATGAAGTCCATATAAAACATATACAAAACCAGACTTCATTCCAAGAATGAAGTCCATATAAAACCTAAGAAAAACAGACTTCATTCCTGGAATGAAGTCCATATAAAACCTAAGAAAAACAGACTTCATTCCAGGAATGAAGTCCATATAAAACCTAAGAAAAACAGATTTCATTCCTGGAATGAAGTCCATATAAAACATATACAAACCAGACTTCATTCCAGGAATGAAGTCCATATAAAACCTAAGAAAAACAGACTTCATTCCAGGAATGAAGTCCATATAAAACCTAAGAAAAACAGACTTCATTCATGGAATGAAGTCCATATAAAACCTAAGAAAAACAGACTTCATTCCAGGAATGAAGTCCATATAAAAAATAGACTTCATTTCTGGAATGAAGTCCATATAAAACATCAGCAACATCATCTTCATCTTCTTCGACGTCTTCAACAGCAGCAACAACATCGTCTTCAACACCAGGAGCAACATCTTCATCTTCAACAAAGAACATCGTTCAACAACAAAGAACATCGTTGTTGTTCGTCGTCTTCATCGCCTCCAAAAACAAGAACATAAATCGATTCAAGATTCTCAAAAAAATCAAGATCTTCTTCAAAGAAAAGCGATTCGTAAACAACACGAGTTCAATCATCGTCGTCTTTATCAAAAACGGATCTGTTTCATCGTCGTCTTTATCAAAAACAGATCAAGAAGAGAATGAAATCAAGAAAAAACACGTTTACATCTTAAGCAGCATCAACGACGAAGATGATTTCATCTCTGCAATCAAAACAAGACGATGATTGAACATCATCGTCTTCATCTTCATCTCTGTAAACAATTGCAGTAGCAGAAAAAAAAAACCCTAGAAAAAATGGCGGAGGCGGAGAAGAAGAAAGAGAGAACCGGTGGAGAGAGAAAGTAAATCTGAGAAATAATTTTTCTCTTTCACCAATTGACTTTATATATTGTCCTTATCCAAAAGGGTAATTTTTGTCACTACAAGGTGACATTTACATCATCCATGACATCAACCAGACCATATGATAATTTTTAGGACCAAATGATAATTTATATTACCAAATAGGACCAAACAGACAATTGACTGGGTCAAATGGACTAGACTGATACATATATTTTATTTTTAGGACTATATGGTGTTTCCTACTTTTCAAATATTTTTTCTTCTTTTTATTTTACACAGGATGCATCCAGTTTCATCCTTGCTATTTTTTAAGTTTAAGCCAGGATGAATCCAGTTTCATCCTTGTTATTTTTTTTTTGTCCATTTCACCCATAAAAATTTTCACTCGTCCATTTGAACCGTGTTTTAAATTTTTTTGGACAAATGACCCATTTTCCGAACTTTTTACTTCTAGGGGTTCACCGTTGCAACTTTGACTTTCTTTTTCACTCATGATATTGTTCCAGAATGTTTCTGCATTATCTAATAGGAATTCAAAGGAAAACCCATTATGATCGTTGTTTATGAAGTGGTAGTAAAGGTCGGGAGAGTGGGTTTGAAAGACTTGGCGGTTACTTGAAAAATACTCGAGGTTGTAAACGATGGTCCACGGAGCTGGAGAAATAGTGCTGAATACTTTTTGAACTAAATATGTGTTGGATAAAAGAGAGTTCCACAGCTTGGAAACGCACCTGAATTTAAATACGGGTTTTAATGGAAAACGAATGAAGATCTCATACAAGACATCAGAAGGCAAATCATCACCATTCGCTTTGAAACATGAACTCATTGTTGGTGCCGTAAAGTTTTGCACAATCCAAGAATCTAGTCGCTTATGTTGTGCCGCACACTTTGTGTTCTACCACTTATATATCGTCAACTAAATTGATTTGAGAATCCAATTATTTTTTTTGGAGTCCGTCTATGTGCACCCCCTCTTAACCTGGGGTGCACGTTCCTCCCTTGTTTATTGGTTATACCCTTAACTCTAGTTATTATGGTATATTCGGGTATTAAATACATGATTGGAAATTGGATTGTGGAGAAAAAAATCTGAGCGCAAATCCAAGTTTTTTCGCTTCTCTTTTAAGTTTTTCTCTGTTAAGAACACCATTAACAACTCAAAATTACTTTTGTTTCTTGAAATATTTTATCTGTTAGAAACTGAAATTTAAGTTAAGGATTTGGGCTCATCTTGATGGGATCATTATTCAAACAAATTTAACCGAAGTGTACCTATAATTTAATCTGGTAATTCTATTTGATCTTGTCTTTAGATTGTAGTTTACCCATCTTGATCAGCTGTGTTTTCCGAACTCTAAATCTCTAATCATGCTGACTGACTGCTCACTCTTACACTCTACCTTGTTCCAAAATTTTTGTTGCTATGTGTCGTCATTAAGAATTGATTAACAAACCATCAATTACAAAAACAGATCGTAATCTTTTTTGTACGAAACCACCGCTGCTACCATTTTCCCACTCCATTTTCATCTTTTATTAAACATCTATCAGTAACTCTTTATTTTGATCTATTCATCAACCAAAAATCTGTAAATGAAATTGACTGCCTTTGTGCTAGTAGTTCCACTAAATAGATCTGTACATTTTTATTATGAAAATTAAATTGGAATGTTGCGGCAATTGATTTGATAGGACATTTATATCCAAGCGCAACTGTAAGTAGGATTGAGTTTTTTTTTTTTTTTTCGAGTGCAGAGTTCAAAAGAGAGAGAATTGGGGTTATGTTAATTTCCTATTTTTAACCAAAAAAAGCCATTAACTAGGGTTAGATACAAACCAATAAGCAAGGGAGGAATGTGCACCCCGGGTTTAGAGGGGGTGCACATAGATGGACTCATTCTTTTTTCTTATTTTTTCCGTCTTTGGTGGTGATTTTGGTATCGAACTCAAGAAATTGGATCTTTGAGTATTTGAAAGGAAGGAAAACAGTGGGTTTGATTTGTTTTTCGTCTTTTTCCACCACAAGGTGGGTTTCCCCTAGGAGACTAATTAATCCTTGCACTTTTAGGGGCGACCCCGAAAGAATTAGGGGCGACTTTTTTATTCCCAACCCATATACACCGTTAAGGGATGTCCAAAAACGCGGAGAATACGTTAATGCCCTTACACAATCGGAAGCTATTTTGTTCCCGATTATAACAACGCAATCGGAAGCTTAGTAACTATGTTATACTACCGATTAATATCGATTTTGTGCCAAACTCGCATCTGGCTTCTATAACAATCGATAGGAAAACAACCTCACGAGACTACCGATTATAGTAGATCCTAAATTCCCAAAATTGGTGATTTCGCCAAGAAAGAAATTTGGGGCAATCAGATAATCGGAAGCCTTATTAACTACCGATTATTCTAGTTCCCAAATTCGAAAAAAATGCCATTTCTGCAAAAACAAAATTTGGGGCAACTGTATAATCGGAAGGTTATTAGCTACCGATTATACTCCAACTACCTGCAAAAATTTTATGAAAATCGGAAGTTTTAATTGTTGATCTGACTACCGATTATACTCCAACGGCTAGTTTGTTCAAAATAAACTAGCCGTGCCTCGAAAACCAAACACAATCGGTAGATAATACATATTTACAAACCTCCGATTATTTTGAAGTAACCGTTAAACTAGCCGTTGGGTACTTTTTTGCTATAAATAGAGACCTATCTCTACCAAACTTATTCACCCATCACATTCAATCTTCCTAAATCAGTCACCCAACACTTTGAATCACCAAAAATGGCTACAACTCCGTTCAATAATATAGAAGATGTTGCTATTGTCAGAGCACACACCACTCTCACAAAGCACTCCGTTGAGGAAGCGCAATGGGTGACCGAAGAACGAAGACCCAACAAGAGGGCCTTACTTTGGGGATGATCAAAACACCAATGCTTGGTGGAAACGGGTGTTTAAGGTTTTAAAGCACTAAGCGGAAATCGTTATAGGAGGACGCTCCCGCAAATAAGGGAAAGGTACGCATATTTATACAATGAATGCGTGGCGAGAAACGAATTGAAAGCTCGTAAGGACGCTATGCCAAACGAAGACCGAATGAGTAGAGTAAGTTTGTGAATCAATAGGCCTCTTATCAAAAATTCTTTATTTGGTTATGATTATTCAACAACGCTAACTTATTTAAAAATTGTTTTCCCAAGATACTTTGGGTCGGAGCCAATACGAATTAAGGTACGGTCATGAGTTTCTCGCACGAGGACTGCTACACTCTCTTGGAGGAAGTTGAATGGCAATTCGCCCTATATAATTAAACTCGTAGAGAATCCCTAGGGCGATGTATTGAACAATTTTATGTGTTTTACTTCTATTTTATTTCAACTACATGTATGTTTTTTCGATTCAATAAAATGAGTGACTTCAAATCTTTGGTTCAATTTTAGCCGGTGTGGAAATACGGATTTTAGAAAAACTCATTTAGGGGCAACCTATAATCGGTAGGTTTTGGAACCTATCTTCCGTACGATTATGGCTACATCCAAATCACGAACCACATGGTTAGGCCTGGCCTTGTACCCTCTTAACCTATGGATTCGGCAAGGGTTCGATCCGGGGCTCCTTACAATCGGTAGTTTATTAAGTTGAGTAGACTACCGATTATGGTAGATTTCAAATTTCCTACAATGAATGATTTTACAAAAAACTCATTTAGGGGCAACCTATAATCGGTAGGTTTTGGAACCTATCTTCCGTACGATTATGGCTACATCCAAATCACGAACCACATGGTTAGGCCAGGCTTTGTACCCTCTTAACCTATGATAGGATTAAGCAAGGGTTCGATCCGGGGCTCCTTACAATCGGTAGTTTATTAAGTTGAGTAGACTACCGATTATGGTAGATTTCAAATTTCCTACAATGAATGATTTTACAAAAACTCATTTAGGGGCAACCTATAATCGGTAGGTTTTGGAACCTATCTTCCGTACGATTATGGCTACATCCAAATCACGAACCACATGGTTAGGCCTGGCCTTGTACCCTCTTAACCTATGGATTCTGGCAAGGGTTCGATCTGGGGCTCCTTACAATCGGTAGTTTATTAAGTTGAGTAGACTACCGATTATGGTAGATTTCAAATTTCCTACAATGAATGATTTTACAAAAAACTCATTTAGGGGCAACCTATAATCGGTAGGTTTTGGAACCTATCTTCCGTACGATTATGGCTACATCCAAATCACGAACCACATGGTTAGGCCTGGCCTTGTACCCTCTTAACCTATGGATTCTGGCAAGGGTTCGATCTGGGGCTCCTTACAATCGGTAGTTTATTAAGTTGAGTAGACTACCGATTATGGTAGATTTCAAATTTCCTACAATGAATGATTTTACAAAAACTCATTTAGGGGCAACCTATAATCGGTAGGTTTTGGAACCTATCTTCCGTACGATTATGGCTACATCCAAATCACGAACCACATGGTTAGGCCTGGCCTTGTACCCTCTTAACCTATGGATTCTGGCAAGGGTTCGATCTGGGGCTCCTTACAATCGGTAGTTTATTAAGTTGAGTAGACTACCGATTATGGTAGATTTCAAATTTCCTACAATGAATGATTTTACAAAAAACTCATTTAGGGGCAACCTATAATCGGTAGGTTTTGGAACCTATCTTCCGTACGATTATGGCTACATCCAAATCACGAACCACATGGTTAGGCCTGGCCTTGTACCCTCTTAACCTATGGATTATGGCAAGGGTTCGATCTGGGGCTCCTTACAATCGGTAGTTTATTAAGTTGAGTAGACTACCGATTATGGTAGATTTCAAATTTCCTACAATGAATGATTTTACAAAAAACTCATTTTGGGGCAACCTATAATCGGGAGGTTGGGTAACCTACTTGGCTTCCGATTATGGCTAAATCCAAATCACGAACCACATGGTTACGGTCGGCTCTGCACCCCTCAAAACCTAGGGAATTTGGCCAATGCTCAATTTGGGGCTTCCAATAATCGGTAGGTTATAAGTAACCATTTCTTCCGATTTTGGGCTACTCAACAATCGGTAGCTAATGAGGTGGTATTACCTACCGATTAATAACCGTTTGGATGATAAAACCAAAGTCGACCTAAATTCAAATTCATTTCATTTTCTTTTCAACTTCAACTTCAACTCCTCTTCTCCTCTTTCCTTCCGATTGCAGAGAGGAAAACTCTCCCCATCTCCTCGCTATACATCGTTCATCGTCGAATCGAATCATCGTCGATTATTTTCTATAAAGATGAAAGAAACGGGCGTAAGAAAGCTCGAACCAAAAACGTAGTGCGCGGTGAGGATCCGAATATTGGATTGCATGCCCGTAATAAAGAGGTTTTAACTCACGAACCCGAAGAACACGGAGACGATGAAGTAGGCGATACTGATAGCCAAACTCTCAGGCAACTTCAAATGGCGCCGATTAGGTAAGATTCTACCATTAATTTGGTTTATATTGCTTCATTTGGACGAATCCATGTTTATTTTTTTAGGGTTTTCGGTTATTACCTTAATCGGTAGGTTAGGTATTGTTATAAACTTCCGATTGTGGTCGAACTCTTCATTTCACGAGAAAATTTGTCATATTCGGGTGTTAAAAATTTAGGTATCCTACCGATTATATAACGTTTTTCATTACTGAGGCCTAATGCAATCATAATCGGAAGCTAATTGTGATTTATCCTTCCGAATAAACTAGGGAAGAACAAGTATTAGAGACGCAATAATCGGGTGAAATATTCTCGTAATATCTTTCCGATTGTTTAGGCTAACAACTTGATTTGTTTACGGATACAAAGAGACGCATATTCGGTAGACATCGGTTTGTTAGGCTTCCGATTGTGTGGAATTCGGAGGGTTATGTTGAACTTTAGGTTCCGATTATTGTGTGTAGATAAACATATTCGAACACAAAAAGTTTATTTTGTTTCCGATTATACGTATTCGGTAGCTTTTTAGGTTAACTTATACTACGATTGTGAATAATCGGAGGCATTTTGTTAAATCAACCAACCGAATATTTAGTTTCATAACCTGTTGTACTTTTTGTTGTTGTTTAGGGATAGGCGAGGTAAAAACATCCAAGACTCAATTGTTTCGGCTAGTGCAAGGAAGGATAGGCGTCGAAACCGACGACTAGTGCAAGGAGAGCTAGGATCGCTAACGCCGCTTCAAGTGGTCAAGTTGGAACTCAACAAGCAAGCCAAGAAGCTGTTCAACCTAGTGCCCTCAATCAGAACCGGTTCAATCAGGTGTTCAACCAAGTGCCTCTCAATCACAACCAATCCAAGAAGGTGTTCAACCAAGTGCTCTCTATCACAACCAATCCAAGAAGGTGTTCAACCAAGTGCTCCACCATCACAACCAGAAATTGAACAAGCGGAAGAAGTAGGACAAGCCGAAAAAGAAAAATCCTCCTCGAAAGAAAGCGAAACACCTTGTCGAGATGAATCAAGGTGAAGGATATTCCAGAAGGTGTAATACTTGGGCTGCCGGAAGATGGAGGACAATTGTTATTTGGATACAAAGAATCCTGGGCCAGATAAATATATGAAACTGAGGTAATGATCGTATCCATTTTATTAACTTATTATGTTTTTCTCCGTAATACTTTTAAGGGTTGTAGTTTTAGGTTATTCTAATTTTATTTTTTAACTTGTCATGTGTTTAATAGTATCATTCCGATGCGGTTCGTTTACTCAAAGCGACCGCCGCACCAACAAAAATGCTAGATTGGCCTTTGGAGGGTGAATGTGAAAGGTTCAAGACCATTATTGCAAATTCAGGGTTGGCCGATGCTGCGGGGAACTCAATGTTGGAACATGATCGGGTGGCTATATCGGCGTTTGTGGAGAGACTTTATCCTGAGACCGACACCTTCCATATGCCGTTTGGGGAGATGACGATAACCCCAGATGATGTTGAGCAGATTCTTAAACTCCCCGTCCATGGCAAGGGTGTTAGGGCCGAGTTCACTAAGCAGTTGGAATGGAGGAATCTTTATGATCTGACTAAGAGGTGTTTGGGTTGGGATGAAGAAACATCAACAACTGAGTTCAAAAGATGCATGAAGTATAGAACTAGACAGTTCAACATGGGTACTCTGATGGATATGTTCAAGGGCACCAAGGAAAAAGAAGAGAAAGGAACTTTAACGGACGAGCAAGTCAACCACGCGCCACCGCATATCTCCTATGTGTATTGGGATGTGTCATTTTCCCCAATACCAGTGGCAATCGGGGTCGACGCCAACCTTTTACAACTTGATCCTCTCGATAAAGTGCATGAGTACTCTTGGGGCACGGCATGCCATGCGTGGTTGATGGAAGAGTTGAGAAAGGCGTCGAGGGTTGGAATTAGCCAAGTGGTCGGGAACGTGAGTCTGCTACAGGTATTGTTTATTAACTCCACATACTTGGTTATTTTTTTATTTTTTTATACTATTGAAGAATCAATTTCCTAATACTTGCAAAAATGACATTATAGACTTGGATCTACGTCCACTTCCCTATCTTGAATTGGCCATTGAAAACCCGGCGTGGGAGAAAGGTGACCCTATAGGAAGAAAGTACGTCTTCGATGACAACCATTCTAGGACGAAGGAGCATCAGTGATTCGTTTGAGGAGATTTTGGACTCACTTAAAGCCCAAGACGTATGCTTTGATCCATACAAGGAAGACCGAGCTACTGGACATATCGCCGGTCGGTCCGATTTGGCACTTTATTTTGGACCGTTGTGGCACCCCACGGGATATGTGATGTACAATGCCTCAAGGGTGATGCGACAACACGGCTTTGTACAAGGTATACCAAAGGAGGAAATCCATGGCAATTTCACTTTGGTTCGGAGCAATGCAAGTCTCGATAAAGATTCTATCACGGTGGTTCACAAGGGTTCACCATCCTGTCAATTCCATTGGGATAGAAGGGCGCATTACTTGATCAACCAAGGAAGGGCAGCCAACCAAGGTTTTGAAAATGCTCCCAACTACATGGATTGGTACCGCAATGTTTCTCATGTTCGTGTAATCCGTGATCTTAAAGCAAAGCCAGCTTCGTACAAGAGTATCCTGAAAGAGAAGCCTTCGGGTTTTGATAGATTGGTACGTATTGTTTTGTTAATTTAGTTTAATATTATGGGTCAAAATAGAGTAATAACCGTTTGATGGTATGCTATGTTTTAAAACATGAACAGTTCAAGCGTTTGTCGAAATGGTGCACCGATTGTATAAAGGCCAAAGCTGTTTCAATTGAGAAGATAAAAGACCACAAACAGTTGATTGACAACGTTGACAATGAGGAGTATGCATCTCGAGTTCGGGGAAAATTGCAAAAGAAACCTGCAACCAAGGTGAACAAAAGAACTCGGGCTTCATCAAGCACTCAAGTTGATGAAACCCATGATGATGCTGGTCCAAGTCGTAGAGCTAATAAAAATCGCAAAGTCAAAGCAAATAGGAACAAGTGAACTCTCGGTGTTGTAAACTCGATGTTTTTCGTTAACTTTATGGATAACTTTGTTTATGTTGGTTATGTCGGATTATGTCGTTTTCAAAGATTGTGTCGGAATATTAGTTGTTTCGTTATGTTTATGGATTAAGAACAGTTATTTTACACATTTTATGCATTTAACGATGACTCGCAAGCGAATCACACGAAGAGACATGAAAGTGTTGAATTTTGGAACACAATCGGAAGATAGGTTTATATATTAACCTACCGATTCTCGGGATGTTCCAATTTTTAGTCGGAATCGGTAGGTTTATACGTTATTAACCTACCGATTCTGGGGATTGTGCAAAATATTTGGTCAGAATCGGAGGATTGCTAATATACTTTTCTCTCCGATTATCATGTGTAAAGAAAACCTGTCTTCTGTATCCAAACAACACAACAATCGGAAGGTAAATGTGCACCTTCACTTACGAATAACAATAATCGGTTGGTTTATTTGTAATGTTCCCTCCGACTGTTATATGTAAAAAAAATTTGTTCTCTGTAACCAAACAACACCATAATCGGACAGAAATTGAGCGCATTTACTACCGAATATTCGTAATCGGATGTTTGTGGTTTCGTTAATGTCCGATTATTATACTAAAAAACAACTATGGTTTTACGTAATTAAACAACACCATAATCGGAGGGTCTGTTAATATATTGAACTTCCGATTATGGCTGCATCCAAATCACGAACCACATGGTTATGCATGGCTCTGTACACTCCAAACCTATGGAATTTGGCAAGGGTTCGATCTGGGGCTCCTTATAATCGGTAGGTTATTAAGTTGTTAACTCTACCGATTATGGTAGATTTCAAAATTCATCACATGAATGATTTTAGAAAAAAACTCATTTTGGGGCGACCCATAATCGGATGGGTTGGTAATATATTTAACTCCCGATTATGGCTGCATCCAAAACGCAAACCAAGTGGTTAAGGTGGGCTGTGTGCACTCAAAACCCATGAAATATGGCAAAGGTTGGATCCGGGGCTCGTTATAATCGGCGGGTTATATAATAATATACCCTACCGATTATGGTAGATTTCAAAATTCATTACGTGAAGGATTTTAGAAAAAACTAAATTTGGGGCAACCTATAATCGGTAGGTTGTGGAACCTATTAGGCTTTCGATTATGGCTAGATCCACGACTCTATCCAAGTGGTTATGGTTGCCCCGCACCCCTCAAAACCTATGGAATTTGGCCAAGGCTGAATACGCAGCTCCTTATAATCGGTAGTCTTATAAGTTGGATAAGCTATTTATTAGTCAAGTATCAACACAACAATCGGTAGGTATAGTTTCATTTTAACCTACCGATTGTATGTTTACCTACCGATTATGGTTTTGGCTACCGATTATATAAGGGCATATTGGCCATTTCGAAAAATCGAAGATAAGGGGTAGCTTAGATTTACGTTTGGGTGACCTTTTTTGTCTTTTAGTGTCGCCCCTAATTCTTTCGGGGTCGCCCCTAAAAATGCAAGGTAATTAATACTTGTTGATGAAGTTTTTTTTTTTCATTACTTGGTGATGAAGTTTCTGTTATTTTTTATTTATTTAATTTTTCTTTTCTTTTTTTTAGTTTCTGTTCTCACTAATGGGTAATTGAACTTTCCTAGCTAGCTATATTTGTATACATTATTAGGTGAATTAGGGTTTTTATTCTATGAAAAGCAAACACGCTGCCATCTAGCTAATTTAGGAATGAGCGGATAGCATATGGCTTAGTTTCACGACTCACCCAAGCAAGATTTTAAAGTGGCAGATAACTGGACACCATGCGAATTCAAAAGTAGGACATTCGGGCAAGGGGTAAATTTTGGCAGATAACTGGTCACCATGCCACTTTTGAGTGTAGGGACAATCTTTTGGTCACGAGGTCAAAACTTATTACCAGATCCTAATAGATATTAAAATTTAAGCGTTGTGGCTTGCAACTCCTTCCCTGCATATCTATTTGTATGCATGTGATTAAGTCCATACAAAGAGAGAAATATATTAATCTCGCAATAAGTAAAACATGATCGTTGTTAAATTTGCTCATTCGGTTTCTAGTAAGAAAACAAGAGATTACATTACGGAAAATGGGTCATTTGTCCAAATATTTTTAAAACATGGTTCTAATGGACGAGTAAAAATTATTATGGGTGAAATGAACACCTAATAAATAGCAACAATGAAACTGGATTTATCCTGGCATAAACTTAAAAAAAAAGCGAGGATGAAACTAGATGTATCCTGATATAAATTAAAAATAAGAAAAGATATTTGAAAATGGGTAGAATGAAACTGTTTACATCCTGGCTATTTTTACATTTTCGTCCATTTAAACAATATCAAACTTTACATGTCTTTTTCACCCAGAAATTATTGTTATTGGGTTAATTGACCATGATTACATATCTGTACATTAAACAAAAAATAGAATTCTTTTTTTGCAGCAGAATTAACTATCAAGCGGAGAGGGTGGCAGTAAATGAATTCTTGTCAAACTTTGGTGTTAACAAAAGCGCCAGAGAAATGCATTTTAGTACTTCCCAAAAGAAGGTATTGGAATAGGTGAATGACGGGAACTTCATAAGTTCGAGTCTTAATTAATGTTGTAGGCCAAAGTGAAGCATGTTTTAGAAAGATGACAACACTACAAGAAAAATATACATCTACAACTGGAGATTTACAACGCTTCGTTAAGTATTGTAGAAAGTCCTAAGTTTTACAACTGATTTCAAAGGAAGAGTTGTGGTGTATCATCACTGCCAACCCTTAGGAAACAAGGGGTTGCGCTAAGAAAACAAACGACAACTCCTTAAGCAAAACAGTTGTGACGACATTTAGCTATAACAACTCTATTCCATATATGTAGTGACTTAGCCTATCACAATTCTAACAAGTGTTGTTGAAGAACACAAAAATATGATAATGAAAAAAAAAAAAAAAAAAAAGAGGGGAGATTCGAACATGAACCTACTGCATGGAAGTCTATCTCATCAACCCCCCTTTCGGTTCACAAGTTTCGGTTTTTTTCTTTTCTTTTTTTAAATAGAAAACCTACAACAACACTTATAAGTGTTGTTGAAGTAAAAATATATAATGTTGGAAAAAATGAGGTTATATGGGAGATTCGAACATGAATCTACTGCATGGACGTCTATCTCATCAACCATCCTTACCATTCACAAGTTTTGGCTTTGTTTTTCTTTTTTTAATAAAAATGTATAACAACACTTATAAGTGTTGTTGAAGTAAAAATATAGAACATTAGAAGAAATGAGGTTGGGGGGATTTGATCCTCAACCTCCCGTATGGAAGTCTACACCACTAACCATACCTACACTATTACATGTTCTGTCAAGTTTGTGGTTCTTTAATACACTAACTTTATGAAAACCCTTCATAAGAGTTGTAAAACATATTGTAATGCTCAAAAATAATGCTCAGTGGTGAGCCGAGCGCAACAAAGACAAAGCCTTCTCTATAAACAATCACATACACGCCTTCTCTGTAAATAATTACATACATTTTTCACTATTTGTAATATTTACTTTACTCACTTCAGATAAGGGTAGTCTGGTAATTTTCACAGTCTCCATAATATTTATTACCTTTATTTCTAGTAAGGGTAATATGGTGATTTTAACAATTTATAATATTTAGTTTACTTATTTTCCGATAAGCGCGGTCTGGTGATTTTCATAGTCTTCATATCATAATATTTATTGCATTAATTTCCAAGAAGAGTAATATGATCATTTTCACAAGCAGTAATATTTACTTTACTTTTTTTCGATAAGGATAGTCAGGTCACTTTCACAATCTCCATAATATTTATTGTACAAATTTCCATGAAGGGTAATATGATCATTTTCACTATCTGTAATATTTACTTTACTTATTTCAGATAAGGATAGTTTAGTAATTTTCACAATCTCCGTAATAGGTATTACCATTATTTCTAGTAAGGATAATATGGTCATTTTAACTCTGGTAATCTTCGAACCTGGGATGTTCAATTATGATATATTTCTTATCCAATTCTCATATATTTCTTACCTGTAAATAAATGGATTCGTCGTTCTTACCAAGTTTCTGACTTAGAGTAGTCAACTCGCGGCCAGGTTTCGATCTCGGAGCATTATATACATAGAATATGCAGAAATAAGGTTTGTTTAAGGTTTCGTTGAATATACCGAAGGAATCTTACCTGTAAATGGATGGATTCGTCATTTTTACCAAGTTTTTGACTTAGAGTAGTCAACTCGCGGCCAGGTTTCGATCTTGGATCCCGGTATGCATACAATATACAGAAATAAGGTTTGTTTAAGGTTTCGTAAAATATTTCGAAGGAATCTTACCTGTAAATAGATGGATTCGTCGTTCTTACCAAGTTTCTAACTTAGAGTAGTCAATTCACGGCCAGGTTTCGATCTCAGATCCTTGTACGCATACAATATGCAGAAATAGGGTTTTTTGTAAGGTTTCGTAGAATATCTCGAAGGAATCTTACCTATAAATGGATGGATTCGTTTTTCTTACCAAGTTTCTGACTTAGAGTAGTCAACTCGCGGCCAGGTTTCGATCTCGGATACTGGTACGCATACAATATGCAGAAATAGGGTTTTTTTAAGGTTACGTAGAATATCTCGAAGGAATCTTACCTGTAAATGGATGAATTCGTCGTTCTTACCAAGTTTCTGACTTAGAGTAGTCAACTCATGGCCGTTTTCAATCTCGGATCCTGAGTACGCATACAATATGCGTAAATAGGATTTTTTTAAGGTTTCGTAGAATATCTCAAGGAATCTTACCCGTAAATGGATGAATTCATCGTTCTTACCAAGTTTCTGACTTAGAGTAGTCAACTCGCGGCAGGTTTCGATCTCGGATCCTGGTACGCATACAATATGCAGAAAAAGGGTTTTTTTAAGGTTTCATAGAATATCTCGAAGGAATCTTACCTGTAAATGGATGGATTCGTCGTTCTTACCAAATTTCTGACTTAGAGTAGTCAACTCGAGGCTAGGTTTCGATCTCGGATACTGGTACGCATACAATATGCAGAAATAGGGTTTTTTTAAGGTTACGTAGAATATCTCGAAGGAATCTTACCTGTAAATGGATGAATTCGTCGTTCTTACCAAGTTTCTGACTTAAATAAGGTTTGTTTAAGGTTTCGTAAAATATTTCGAAAGAATCTTACCTGTAAATGGATGGTTTCTTCGTTCTTACCAAGTTTCTGACTTAGAGTCGTCAACTCGCGGCCAGGTTTCAATCTTGGATCCTGGTACGCATACAATATGTAGAAATAGGATTTTTTTAAAGGTTTCGTAGAATATCTCGAAGGAATCTTACCTGTAAATGGATGGAGTCGTCGTTCTTACCAAGTTTCTAACTTAGAGTAGTCAACTCGCTGCCAGGTTTCGATCTCGGATCCTGGTACGCATACAATATGGAAAAATAGGGTTTTTTAAGGTTTCGTAGAATATCTCGAAGGAATCTTACCTGTAAATGGATCAATTCGTCGTTCTTACCAAGTTTCTGACTTTGAGTAGTCAACTCACGG
Source organism: Papaver armeniacum (assembly GCA_023531295.1). Taxonomy (NCBI): domain Eukaryota; kingdom Viridiplantae; phylum Streptophyta; class Magnoliopsida; order Ranunculales; family Papaveraceae; genus Papaver; species Papaver armeniacum. Next base: position 386,842 of record JAJJWW010014642.1, on the reverse strand, counting down.
CCAAGTTTCGATCTCGGATCCTGGTACGCATACAATATACAGAAATAGGTTTTTTTTTAAGGTTTCGTAGAATATATCGAAAGAATCTTACCTGTAAATGGATGGATTCGTCGTTCTTACCAAGTTTCTGACTTAGTTTGAAGTCAGTACCCTCTCAGAGCTTCGTAGTTCATAAATTATATGTCATTATACCAAGTTTGAAGTTCAAATCGACATTGAGCTTCATATTTATCTCCGTTTGATGATGTATCATGCTAATATTGAAGTTAAAACCCTCTCGGAGTTTCTTGGTTCATAGTTTGTATGTCGTTATACCACATTTGAAGTTCGAATCGACACTAAGCTTCATATCCATCAATTTCGCTGATGTATCATGCTAAGTTTGAAGTCAAAACCCTCTCAGAGCTTCGTGGTTCATAGATTATATGCCATTATACCAAGTTTGAAGTTCGAATCGACATTGAGCTTCATATTTATCTATCTTGATGATGTATCATGCTAAGTTTGAAGTCATAACCTTCTCAGAGCTTCGTGTTTCATAGATTATATGCCATTATACCAAGTTTGAAGTTCGAATCGACATTGAGCTTCATATTTATCGATTTTGATGATGTATCATGCTAGGTTTGAAGTCAGAACCCTCTCAGAGCTTCTTGGTTCATAGTTTGTATGTCGTTATACCACATTTGATGTTCGAATCGACACTAAGCTTCATATTCATCAATTTCGATGATGTATCATGCTAAGTTTGAAGTCAGAACCCTCCCGGATCTTCTTTGTTCATATTTTGTATGCCTTTATACGACATTCAAAGTTCAAATCAACACTTGAGTTTCATATTTGTCGATTTCGATGATGTATCCTGCTAAGTTTGTAGTTACTTCATGACCTGTATGACTAGTCGAAATTACTTCATGACCTATGTAATTTGTCGAAATTCAAACCAGAAGCACAAAGAGAAAGCACAAAAGCATAAAGAAACACACCAATTATCGAATTCATTTTTCATTTTCCAAATTCATTCTTATGTATTTTTTGGATTTTTTTATATCAGAATGCTGATAACAATGTCCTAAATTTATTGATATTTTTTTTGGATTGTTTTTCGTGTCGAAAGTTCATAATTAAACCCAATATATGAGTTCGTATTAGCACAAAGAGAAACACACATGATTCTCAATCCGTATGAGCATCCAAAATACAATCTCAACCGTCAAGATCTTTTCTTAATCCGTATGAGTGGATCAAACGAAACGTGGCCAGTCGGATTCACTTTTTTTTTATCGAAGCATTTGTTTATTCACCATATTTTTTCTCGAAGCATCTTTACCTCTCCTCTCCTCTCCTCTCCTCTCCTCCACAGATACCGCCGGTGTAATATTTTTGCTGAGAAAATAAAATAGAGATCGAGATAGAAAACAAGAAATCGAGGGAGAAAAAGATAGATAGAGTTTGATTCGAACCACTGATTGTGGTTGATTAGGGTTTTGGTTTAAATCTGGAAATATGTTGCAACCAAGAAGAAAAATGGGATTTTGCTGTTTTAGATGGCAGAATACAACTGAATCGAAGATAGGGCGTTTACGAATTGGAAGAATAAGAAATTATGGGTTCGATTTGTGGAATTTTTGTTGCTGCTGCTAGAAATAAAGTTTGGGTTGGAGGAGAATACGTTAGGGTTTTGATGAAATTGAATTCACTGAGAGGAGTTGATGGTTCGATATGTGATGGGTTTTGTTGATTTGTTGAAGATGAACTCGAGAATGAATTTGTGATGGGAAATAGGAATTAGGGTTCTGAACTCGAGAATGAATTTGTGAAGGTTAAACTGTTAATTGACCCTTTATCGCCTTACATGTCACTCCTTGGAGCAATCGCAGTGACCCAAAAACCCAAAGAAATTATGATGGATGAAATCTTTCAATCTGTTTGCATGCTAGCACAAGACCAATATGGAAATTATGTTGTTCAGGTTTGTCTATATTCCCAGGCTTGTATTCCGCAATTCTATATATGTTTGGCTATACTCTTTACTTTTTTTTTTGAAGCATTCCTGTTTATATGGTGATGGTATCAGTTAAACACTTCATATGATAGTTAGTGTGGATTATGTCGTATTCCAATAGAAGAATTGTAGTTATCATAGAGAAAAGGATTGTTCTGTTTCCCTGTCTCTTTATCCTCCTTATTCCTCGCAAGAATTGTGTTGGCTCTTTTAGAGAACCCTGAATGTCCTTAGTCGGTATGCCTCAGTATGTCCTTTAACATTCCAAATTTCGTTATACCTCACAAGGAGGGTATTTGCACCGAACATCTTGTAGAGATTCCTGGATGTCTTGTAGAGAATCTTGTAGAGATTCCTGGATGTCTTTATTAGTCATGCCTCAATATGTCACCGAACATCCCCTTACGATATTAATGTGGTTCCATTTTCATATTATTTTGGTAATAGCATGTTCTGGAGCATGGAAAGCCACATAAACGCACTTCCATAATCAAGAAATTAGCTGGTCAGATTGTTCAAATGAGCCAGCGGAAATTTGCTTCAAACGTTGTTGAGAAATGCTTAACTTTTTGTGGTCCCGTTGAACGCCAGTTTTTGGTCAGTGAGATGCTTGGTACGACTGATGAAAATGAACCTCTACAGGTTTGTTTCTTCTCCCTTGTGGTTTTCTATCTACAAGCATACTGTTCTCAAGAAGTTTATCTTAAATTCAAAGCAGGACATAGTGGATGTGTATTGCAGGCTATGATGAAGGATCAATTTGCTAACTACGTTGTACAAAAAGTACTAGAGACTTGTGATGATTAACAAAGTGAACTGATTCTCACACGTATAAAGGTCCACTTGAACGCTGAAGAAGTACACTTATGGGAAGCATATAGTTGCTCGTGTTAAAAAGCTTGTTACAAATGGGAGGTAAAGTTTCTTTCCTTTTTAAACTTCATTCTCTAAACAACAATGCCACCAGCTCCATGAAGAAATCCCAAATCTGGTTTGTCTAACCAGAATCCTACTTGCCGATTTCGAAAGGAGAATTGCTTTCTCATATTCGTATAATGTCATGCGGCAGCTCACTTCAGGTGCAAGAATGAAAGCCAGATGTACAAATAATCGATACTATATCACTTAAAATATAGCTGAGTGGTGGTTGCTGGTTGTAATGACATCTTAACTTAATTTTATTTTATTATTTGTTTTTTGGTCTTCGAAGAATGAAGCTTTAGTTGATGAATATTGAGGCAAGAGTTGCTGCTTGAACTCCCCTTGAGGAAGGTGATTTTGGAACACCTTCCCTTCTTTTCTGCTTCCTAATTTTTATTGACTTTCGAAAATCTTAACATTGGGAACGGTAAGTTGACGCCTTTGTATGACTTAGTCATATGTGATTTTGTATTTTGTAAACTAATGCTTTGGTATATGCCTGACAGATTTGCATACAATTGGTGGTTTAGTCCCCCTTCTTGAACACTTGAAAAACTCAAGTGCAGTATCTGAGCATAGGCCACCGAGGTTATAACCTCCATAGTTCAAAATAATCCTAAGAGTCAGCAACTTGTAATGGAAGCGAATGATCTTGAACCTCTGCTGGCTAATATCACCTCAGATCCAGATGTTACTGCTCGAAACAATGCTCTTGGTGCAATATCGTGTAAGTAACATACACTGTCTATTCTGTATTCATATCATCGGGTTTGGATATATATCTTTGTTATCTATATTGAGGCTGGTTGATGTTAACTGGTGTCACTTTAAAGACTTCCGACCTTTTATGTGTTTGTTGTGCATGGCTTCCAGCTTTGATTCGGCACAACAAGCCTGGAGTTGCTGCATTGTTCCGTGGGACTGAATTGGTGGCTTAAGTGTTATGAGATGATGGAATGAATGGATGAAACTGATTCTTGAGATAAGAATGGGATTGCAGTTGGTGATGGAGATGCCGCATTACAATGAATGGCCTGCGAACCTAGTTGTATGTTAGGACATTTGAGAAGCAAGATGAATGGAGTGATGTGAAATGGCAATGGGGAATGTTGGTATGATGACTGTGAAGAAGGGAATGTATGTCTCATGAATACTGGTGGTGTTGAGTTGTTGCACTAGCACATGAATGGAATGCAGTTAAAGCTCAGATGGAATTAACTGAACATTTGAGGAGAATGGCTTAGGATATCGGTGCTGTGACTGTGATGCTGCTGCCATGGCTAGGTTGTCAAGCTGTAGATGTTGATGCAATTAATGCTTTGTGGAGAATGTATGGAATGGTGGTAGTGCAATGCAGTGGTAGGAAACTTAACAGTTGGATATGCCGACTCAGCATAACCAATAGACATCTTAATCTTCATAATCTCTTTGGAGTGCGTTTAAGAAACTTAACTTTTGGTAACAAACATTGTATCACTGCCATTTTTTTTAATGTGCGTGTTTAACAATGGCATGTTAACTTGAATGAATGTAAATGTGTTACACTGGCAGGTTAATACGAAACTATGAATGTGAATGAATGTAAATGGGTTACACTGGCAGGTTAATATGAAATTATGAATGTGAAATACTTTCGGCAATTCGGTTTCAGCTATGATTTTTTTTTCAAAATAGATATATGCACGCAACTTCTAATAATATTTGTGTTTCATATTTTTAACTACACAAACCAAAGGTTATGAAAGAATGTCTTTACGACATAACTAGGTGTTGTCCAATATAGTTCTACAACTCTAACAAGTGTCGTGCAAATCTTATTCATAATAGTAATAAGAGTTGTTACATATTTCTACAATACACATCCTACGTAGTCTATGATAGTCCTTCAACTTATACAAGTGTTGTGTTACATATTTCCACGATACACTACTTGTGTTGTCCAAGATATTCCTGCAACACAAGCAAGAGTTGTGTTAGGGTTTCTAAAAAAATCGAAAGAGAATCACAACTTTGGCAAAATATTGTCGAACCATGAATCACATCACCCTTTACAACACTTAGTCAAGTATTGTAGAAAAGCTTGGACTTTCTACAATACACCACCTACACAATACACAAAAAAGCGTTGTAATAGGGGTACTACAACCCTAATACAGTGTTGTAAATGATGATTTTTCCCGTAGTGCAACATTCCGATCCTCCGGATTGAAATAGCACAACCTTCCACTGGATGGTAAGTGGCCCTAAAACTTATTAACTTTATACACATCAAATTGGAATCAGAGGAGATTGAATTCTTGATCCGAACTTAACTTGCCGAGAAATAAAATGAGCTTGGGAGCCATCGAGAATGAGTGGGCATCACCACCTTTACCATAGGTTTGCTTCGCCACCGACCGTATCGGTGGTTTGGTGGAAGAGCGTATTAGTCCCCGAGATTGATAGATTTGTACAGAGAGAATATACACAAAGTTTGCTCATTCAATTGGTTTCTAATAAAAAAACAAGAGATCATACGAAACATTTCTTCATTAGAAGATGACAGAAATTCGAATTAAATAAAAAACTGAATCCCGAGGCATATCCCCAAGATGACAACGATTTTGGGCATATCCTCAATTTTCCCTAGAAAAATCATGCAAAAAAATGATTATTAATATAGTAACTAAAGTCCCCGAGAGGGTGACACTAAAGGAATTCTTGTTGGCTTTGGTGTTAGTAAAAGCGGTTACCAATGAGTATTCTTAACCATAGAAGATGGAATAGGTGAACCACGAAGTTCTTCGTGATGATAAAAGCTACTATAGCTTGTGATGATAAAAGCTCTACATCTTTAGCATCAAATCCTATATTTCACAGCAGGATGTAGCATATGGCTTTATATTTCCATTTTGTCAGAGAATTAGTTCTATCTAAGTCTCTACAGGTCATATATCTATCAACACCGAACAAGCAATGACATTTTCACTTCCGAGGACTTGCAACACCGCGTTTTGAGTTTCTGAAGTCCAAATTGAAGGTTTTAACACCCCTTCATTTTGCGGGGTAGTAACAGTTATTTCGGTATTTTCTATCTGTCTTTTCATTACAGCTTTTTGTCTAGTCAGTTCTGTCTTATTTCGTGGCTAAGATCTCCACACAGTGTGTGGTCATATCTCTTCTTCCGCCAAAGTCAGTTTGTATTTAATGCGTTGTACAGACTCCTGGTTTGTTAATGAAGAACAACACAACAATACTTTTTTTCAATTCTACTATCTTACACCACCTCTCAACCCACCCATACGACCACTATCACATTTGGAAGTATCGGTCTCTCCATAAACCTAGTAGTAGAAAAACAATGACATTTATTGCTCTCAACTAACATCGTTAGTGAGGTGATGCGAGATGTGTATTGCGTCATGCAAATTTTAAAAAATTCATCAACAGTAGAGTTGTCTTATAATTAAGCATTTATGGCTACTAGACATGTTATACCTGCGTAGACTAGAAAGAAAAGTTCGACGTCCCGTATATAACTTATAAGCATTCAAAGGCTTGTATCATTGCATAAAATGAGCTTATGGCTACTAGACATGCCTTTTAACTTCCAAAGGTGGGCAACCACAGGGTTAAAAGGCAAGAATTTAAGAAATCTATACCATAAAATGAGCTTGGGAGCCATCTAGAATGGGCGGGCATCTCGCCAATTTTACCATAGGCTAGCTCGGCCACCGACAAGACGGGTGTGGTTCGGTGGAAGAGTATATTGGCCCCGAGATTGATAAATTTGTACAGGGAGAGAATGTATAAAGTTTGCTCGTTCAATTGGTTTCTAATGAGAAAACAAGAGATCATACTTAGTATTTTGTTCATTAAAACAAGACAACTATAGAAAAGAATTTCAAAGAAAAATGATTGTAGTATAGTAGTTAATCTCGCCGAGATGGTGATACACTACAACAAAAACATACATGGATCATTCTTAAAAGTGTGATCTAAGTACCGGCCGTTTGTGATCTTTGCCAATATAATCTAAAGGGTGATTTATAGATCACAATTCTTTTGCAATGAAAAGTGTGATCCTACCCTAGGCAAAGAACTCAAAGTTTTGAAAATTTGAGATCTAAAGATAAGGTTTTTAAAAGACAAGGTTTTAGAAGTTGTGATCTTTCCTCCAAGTTTTCAACCAAAATTTACCCTATACAAATAGTAACCCAAAGTGTAATCTCATACCATTTCTGCACCAAACTCAAATCCAAAACTTGATACGTATAAAAAAGGAAACAATGTCTGAATCACATCCATTCCATGTCTGAATCAAATTCATTCAATGTCTGAACCACAAACCAAATTACACATCTCTCGCAGAGTCTTGCGACACCGGATCAAAGTATATACTAAACAATCCGTACAAAGTCAGCCGAGTCTATCAATTTAAAGACCAAACATACTGATTTAAAGCTTATTACATGAATAATAGTTCTAATCAAACTGTAAACGCAATTTCAAGTTGCAAATTCCGTTCCAAAAGTGGAAATCTCAGTCATCAACCAAAGTTAAAATATCATATTGCATCGTTCAGAAATGCATTCTGCCAAACATCAAAGCGTATAGGTTCATGTCAGTCTCAAGTTCCTGCAGTTAGAGGCCACATCAAAAGAAGGTTACATAGTACACATTTATCGAAGTATGCAGTAAAATTCTCAATATATCACACCTTATTATCCTCCCCTCTCATGTTCTTTTTTCTACCCCGAATATACTGGTTTGTCCTCTCTGTTTCTATCTACTTCTACACTAATTTCAAATTTTCTTATCCTTCCATTTTCTTACTCCTATTTCTTTTTTATAATGTCTCTTCAGTTCTCACAACATGCCGCATTAGTGTGTCATTTTAGGTTCGACACCATAGTAACACTGTGCAAAACTATGGAGATAAATTATCATCCCCGACAACAATGCAGAATAGTACAAAATCTAGAATTTTTCGTAATTTTACCTTACGGAGCCGAGGAAGGACAAGTTTCACTCCCCGACCATTAAGTTGCAACATCATTGCACGAGCATCATGTTCAGAGCTTCACACATAGCCCAAACTTGAACTGAGAAAGCAACTAACATCGAAATTACATTGCTGTAAGAATTCCTACCACCAAAACCACTTCCACATCCAAGACCCCCATATTCCACATCTTGTGGCTCTAATAACCTCCTCTCCTGTCCATCACTTGCAAGTATAACACTGAACTATTTAAACATTCATTCTACCAACCAGTCCTAATGTTAAGATCATTTTACCATCCGACACTACACATAACATTTGAAACAAACAAACAAAGACACACACAAGGCATACAATCCAAACATAAGCTAAAACAAATAGTATTGCATTCAACAATTTGATATTATCAAACTCAAACCCAACATTCTCACTAAACCAGGGTTCCTTTCTCGAAGACACTATGTACTACTAAGTAGAATCATATCCCCCTTCAACTCCATGAATTTATGTTACTAATCAACGAAAAACAAATTCAAACCAAACAATACACAACCTAAATCGAACCCGATTTTTTACCGACAATAGGTCCTGCTAGTTAATCCAACTAAAGAATATCATATCCCATATTATATCATCATAAACTTCTTGACATATCTCATACTATATCATCATAAACTTCACCAAAGCAGTCCTGCTTCTTTAATATCCTACATATTGTCTTCCTTATCTACAATACTAGTAATTGAAGAAAAACAAAAAACTAAGAAGAATTCATCGCATTTCAGTTGTTACCTTGAATATTTAGCCGTAGGAACCATCAGCCACGTGGGAGAAAACCATAGTGTTGGCATGTCATGACATGCACACCCAGATCAGATTTTAGTGTAAAATACACACAACTCTTTGATAAACCCATATCCGAGGCCAAGCAAGACAAATACAAACACGAGAGAATCTATATCACATACCATCTCAATTCAAATATAGACAAAGCCAAACACTTCACTTACCAACAAGTAATACACTTTGCAGTCCTGCATACTACACAACCTAAGGTTTCTCAACAAACTCAAGAAACCCAAGATTTTACATCTCAAATTTCTTCTTAGATCCAAAGACAACCAAGCAAGCAATACTCTTATCATTACTGCACTTAATCAAAGTAACAAGAACAGAGACATCAATTTAGCAAAAATACACATTTGGCTTCAAACAAGGAATTTCTTTTCCATTCTTTTGTTAGTATTTATTTTTTCGAATTTGGATCGATAAGGCTTATCCCTTCCTTGTTACTATTTTAATTACGAGCGTAGCTATGTACTTGGATGGTTGACTTAAAATAAATGAATACAGCCAGAGTAAAGATTAGATTAATCCTTGACCATATATATATGATCTGTGGCTCCTGAGTTCATCAATACTAATAACTTGGCGATATGGGGAGCAAAACAACCAAGTCTCTATTGAAGGTGGTGGAACTGAACATCACCCATAACACAAAGACTTCCTAAACCAGACGTCTCAGAATACCCGCACTCTCTCTATATATCCATAGACATAATTGGTTCTTTGCCAAAAAGGGAATGCACTAACTGAAACCCTCACCTACAGTGTTTATCACTTTTAAGTACCAAATACCATTTGATTTTAATAAATTTTTAATCCCAATTTCCATGAACTCATCTACCGGTTGGGATTAGGAGTCGATAACAAGTGATTTGTAAAGACACTCAATAAAACCACTAATGATAATCATTATCATTCCTCAACAGACTTGTGGCTTACATGTTAAAAACAGGGCATTAGGATTCTACTAAGAGCTAAATTTAGACCATGCCTCGGCCAAGATAACTCACATCACCTACCACTAGCAATAAAAATTCTACTAATGAGATGGATAAAAAGCCTTACAAAATCACTCAGAACTATATAAAAGCATAAATAACTTTAACTAGATGAAGCCCTGTACAAACTCACCTTCACAAGAGTATTAAGTTATGAACCTTGTTGAGCACCATCTCTACCCTACCAAATTTCCTTGTCAGAGTTTTGAGTAATTGTCTCACATCTGCAACATGGGAAGAACAGCCAACAGATCACAAGTAAGAACAATAATAAGCTAATATTTTAAATTTATGAAATTAAAAAGTCAAAATTGACATTCACAATTTTGTTTCTCGCCGAAGCCGACACTACCGTAGTTTTGAATCATTCAACAAGAGAAATACGAAACATCAGATCGAAAATCCCTAGTACAACCAAAGAGAAAATCAAAACCCTATCTTCTCATCGATTATATTGGGAAATCACAATGAAATTAGACGATTAGGAGATATTCATAAAAATTTACCTCAAAAACTTCTTCTTCGATGATCCAATCTCGAAACCCTAACATTCAAAATTCTAAATGAACTCCAAAAGTCGAATTTATCCATCAAATCTCGAAAGTATAAACACACCGAATGGCGTTAAAACATATAAATCACAATATGAAGAAGGAATTTAAAAGCTTAGGGTGAATTTTTTTTCTTGATTTGGATCAAAGATAATGAAATACGACCTAGTTTTTCCCGTGGGAATTTGGGCAGAGAGGAAAAAGAGGAGATAGAAGAAAAGAGAAGAGAGAAATAAAAAATGAAAATGAAGTTCAATGAACCGGATTTTTGATTTAAGAGTTTGACTGAGAGGTCATTTGGGTCCCTCCAAAAGTTAATTAAGACTTTTATCGTGGTTCTCCTTTGGATCACTATACAATCAAACTATGTGATTTAATGGTAGATATTAAGATCACACTGTTTAAAAAAATAAGTGGTCAATCTACATCTAAGATCACAAACACGAGAAACCCTATGATCTTTAAGTTTTAGCTATAAAAAGATAACAAACTATTCGAAATTATGATTTATAGTATGTGATGTAAAGTGTGTTTTGTTGTAGTGTTAATGTTTACGTACCTGTTTGTTAAAGCTGAGTTGATTCCGAAGACTGTTGAGGAGAATATTAAAGAAGCTGGTGGTGTTGTTGCTCTTACTGCGTAGAGGAGGAATTTTGAGAATCTAGGGTTTTATTTCTTCTTGGGGTGATTTAGGTATTAATCTCTGGATTTTGTTGGATATTTGTTTTTTTGGGCGCTGAATTTAGTCACCTGTCACCGCGTGGAAGGCAATTGTCCGCTGGATTATATTCATGAATGTAACAAGGGGCTACATGTAACAAGTTGCTGGCTGCAGTGGAAGCCACGTCGGGACACCGCTGGTCAAGTTTCAAGGCTTAAACATGTACTACCTCTAAAGAATACCTAAAGAAAGCTATCGCAGAGGCCATTGACAAGTGATAGAATGTGGGGCATATTTTGTTAAATCTAGGGTCCAAAGATCGATCTTTTCTGAGGAGGCAAATTTCATTGTCCTATGAAACCAGATGGCTATACGTATATAGTATAGATGCCCTTCCCGAGAATTGACTAGGCAACTCGCTTTTGCTTGCACGCCTTTTGCACAAGTGTGCATATACTTTTGCAATAGCTGTGACACTTGGGTATAAATACCAAGCTAAACATGACAACTGCTTCAGATTTTGAGGAACAATATAAATGTTGTATAATGTAGTATAGTGGTAAAGTCATTGGTTAATGTAGGTGCAAATAATTCACAGAGACAGGTGGAACCATCCCGGCCAAGGACGCACCAAGAAAAGCAAGAACTAGAAGCACTGAATCATCTCATCAGGTCTGGGCACGAGAAAAGAGGGATGGAGACAGCTCGAGAGGTCGACATAAAGGAGAAAAGTTCTGATGTGATGCTCATCGGGTTCGAGGGTAGTTAATGCACTGACAGAGTTGGTGAAGAGATAAGAAAAGCTCGATCAAAGTGAGACTCGGCCAAGAATCTAAAGGGCGACGTCGAACACCTCCACCAAATGAACGACATCGGGTGATGACACCACTCGACTAGATGATCCGACTCGAGCAAAAGGGAAGATCGACCGAAGCGTCAGCAAGTCGTCCAAGAAGAACATCCAGGAAGCTACACCAGGCCCAACACTGTAATATCGATGTATCATCACCTGCAACTATAAATAGAGATCGTGTAGAAAGGTAAAGGCAAGCAATTGGGGAGTAAGGAAGAGGAGTGATAGAGTATTGTTGAGTGTATTTCATCCTTGTAATCTTGTGTGAAGTAATAAGATCATCCTTTCACCCCCGTGGACGTAGGTAATCATGCCGAACCACTACATCTTGTGTTCTTCTATGTCTCTTGTTGATTTAATTCTTTGCATACATTTGAAATCCTTTGGATGTAGTAGTAGAATTTTCTACATCTACATTCTGGCGCCGACTAAGGGGACCGTGTAACATCTTCGGATACCTTGAAATCGGTTACCAAAAGAGAAAAATCCAAGTTCCTAAGTCACCATGCGTGTTAGTTGAAGCTAAGGGAGAAACTCTTTTGGTTAAAAGTGTTGATAGGCAAAATTTGTGAAAAGTTTTTGTCGTTGTTTTCTTAGCCAAACCTTGTTGAGTTTTGAGGTAGGATTGTTTTACTAGTATTAATCGCTTCTGTTTTCATTAGAGTCGAGTCATCAAGGTTAAATCATCAAACTAAGTCGTTTGTCTAAGTCGTCTAAGCGGGTTATAAGAAGATCAATAAGCTCCCGAAATAACATCTTTTGATGTTGGTAGAAGCTAAGAATGAAATTCCACCTTGCTGACCTTTTTTCTTTTCATCTCTAATGGTTAAAATCCGTGGGCTGCTAGATTTGTTGTTTTAAGTTCACCTTTTTGAGGTCAAAAGCTCAAAGTTGTTACCTTTGTTTTTACTTACTTGAGTTCATGAAAGGCTCACGGAAATTTAGTTTAAAAGAAAAAAAACTTGTTTAGTTAACTTCATCGTCTTAACCCCATCAAACAAGAGCCGGAGATCTCTAACCTTATGAATAAGGGATTCCTACGAATAAGTTTGACTAACTATGTAAAGATAAGTGTTTTCGTTAAAGCTTTCCCGTTCAAAGGTCGCCTTGTTGTCGATCTAAGGTAAAACGTAATAACACCTCAAAAGCCCCTGAATGGATCATCTTTGATGACTGGTAGAAGCTAAGGTGAAACGCTACTTCGTTATTTGGATCTTCTTAGTTAGCTAAAACAAAGTGTGATAGTGGTGGAGGCAAGACTAACTTGAAATCATCGAGTTCAGTCTTCCGGAAACTACGGCTGAAAGGAGTTTTAGTGGGCGCTTCATTATCAAGCCTCATCTTGATCCTACGATAAAAGCCTCACAACATCAGTAGACGATCGGTACAAAGAATCGGTAGAAGGTTATCGTATCATCAACTATATTCAAGAAAGAAATCTTCCAACTTAACATACGGATGATTAATGACTTCTGGCACTTGGAATGTTAGGACAAATAATGATTAATGCGTAAAAAAATACCGAAAGCGATGTGTTGAGACAGCTTTTCGAAAATTATCCTTTTGCGGTCAAACCTACTTGATTGCTGAGATCAACACGCTAGCATAAATGGAAGTGCACTGTGAAAACTTTTCCCACCTTACACAGCAGAACTGTTGTACTTCATCCTTAACATTTTCGAAAGAAGTTCGAAGTAAGTACTGTATACTTTGCTGACGTAGGTACGGACGGACGGGCGAGCCTAGGAACAAGGGCGATACTGAAGGTGATGGCGAGTACCTCCTGGACGAGTAGAATCCTTAGGAACCGAGCCACAGCAGGATCTAGTGTACAAGAAGGACTGACGGAATCCCGACACGAAGATCGTCCACAAAATAACCAGGACGAGACACAGGCACTAGGCAAAGGCATGGCTACTATTGACGAGGAGGTCAATTTAGGCCGAGACGACGATCTCCCACATGGGATACTTAGGATCAACCCGAGCCAGATAATGCAGGGGGACATGGTGGACGGAAGAACTGCATCGGATACTGAGGAAGAGGAGGAAGTGCAGACGATACAGGAGGAACGGGGGCGAGAAAGACAACCGACAGAGTACCAGCGTGAACTAGAACGAGAAGGTGAGAGGCTTAGGAGAGTGCGCTTAGGAAGGGGCGACCTCGACCGAGACATCCTGCCAGTGACAGCCGATCATCCCGTAGCCCCAACCATTCCCCTCGTTATCCCCACGGCAAGACCTCCAACCGCACCCCCCAATGTAGCAGGAAACCCAGCAAATGGCTACTCTAGCCACGAGAGTACCGACCCAATGTTACTTGCTATCTTGGTAATCCAACGAAGGCAAGAAGACCTTATGAGAGAGTCAGTAGAGAAGGAACCTGGCCTTAGAACATGAAAAACTGCCGACTTTGCAACATGAGAGCAGTGGTCAAGAGGGTCATCGAGCCGAGGTGCATCTAGAAATAACACCCAGTCCGAGGAACACTCCAACCCCACCTCCGAGCCGAGAACGCATGCCCGACCCCGACCGATCGGGGCGGGTATAGCCCGCTCGAGGATTCTTAGACCGAGGAAGAGGCGACCAATGAGGGTACAGATGCGACAACCAAGCAAAATATCGAGCAACTTGAGCAGATGGTCAAGAAACTGACAGGAAACGGCGAGGACGATAAGTTGGCGTAAATCAACTGAAGCACAAAAGACACCGTTTAACAAGGAATTGGATCGGGCTCCTTTCCCCCCTAAATGTACATTTTCGATCTTCCCATCCAGGTTTGACGACACGGCGACGCTGGAGAGCACATCAAAATGTACAGATGTCCTTGTTACAATGGAAGAATTACGATGTGGTCATGTGCAAATTCTTCCCAAGCAAGTCCGGAGGGTGAGGCAAAGAACTGGTTTTACACCCCGCCCGATGAATCTGTTGGCAATTATGCGGTCCTTAGTGGAAACCTTCCTTGAGACTTACATGCATAACAAGATAGCTCGGCCTGTGGTTAATAAGCTCTTTTACGATTGCACGAAGATTCAGGGAACCGTTACGGTCTCTAACAAACGAGATGGAGGAAGTTATGTACCGACATCTGGAAAGGTACCAATGATCAATGTATATTCGGGTTCGAAAATTCATTAGGGAAGTCAGATCCTATTTGGGTAGCAATGTACACCGAGAAGCCTAAAACATTAAGAGAAATCAGGAAGATGCAAGAACACTATATTGCCTTGGAAGAAATACAGGAAGGAGCAAAGGATACAGGAATACAAGAAGCAAGCGCTACAGTAGAGGCAACCGCACGAGAAGCTCCGAAGCGATCTGAGAAAAGGACGAGCACACAACATCATGGGGAGAACAAGAAAATTTGGGTCGAAAAAGAAAAAAAGCCTCGCCATGAACCTAGATCTTACACTCCACTAAATGCACCATTGGAAGAAATATTCAAAGAAGTTGAAAAGAGGAACGATATCCGATACTCGAAGACTAGGGGAGTCCAGTTCGACGAAACAAGGAACCATCCCGAGTTCTGCCATTACCACCAGTTCCGTGGCCATTCGACCAATGATTGTCGAGAGGTAAAAGATATCGTCCAGCATCTGATCCGAGATGGATACTTGCGACATTTTGTTAAAACATCGTCGACACCATCTCAGCCCGATGCGCCAGTGCACCAGATAAGGATCAATCGTGGTACC
Organism: Papaver armeniacum; assembly: GCA_023531295.1. Taxonomy (NCBI): domain Eukaryota; kingdom Viridiplantae; phylum Streptophyta; class Magnoliopsida; order Ranunculales; family Papaveraceae; genus Papaver; species Papaver armeniacum. Next base: position 371,326 of record JAJJWW010014642.1, on the reverse strand, counting down.
CAGTTCGCTTGCAACACCATCTCGCACTCGGCAACTCAGGGGTTTGATCTAGGAACCTGTATCACTTCGAGGATCCACAAAAGAGATCGGGCGGGAAAAAAAATATTCAGTGTGGCCAAGACTCTGCCCATGGAATCTTGGATGATGCAGCCGATCACTTTTTCAGCAAAGGACGTCCCATTGAATGGTCAAGCACATGGGGATCCCCTAGTGATAACCCTACTCATTGAAGAATGGGGTGTCCGAAGGATACTAATGGACAGTGGAAGTTCAGTTGAGGTCTTATTTTACGACACCTTCAAAAGAATGGGGCTATCTCGATGACATCCTAATCCCGTCGACCTATCGGTCTATCTACGGCTTCAACGGCATGCAGGATGCAGTACCAAAGGGAGAAATCACCCTCAGAGTCTCGGACGGAGAAGGATTTCTAGACACACTCACCACCTTCTGTGTGGTCGACGTTGTGTCGCCTTATGAAATGATCCTTGGTCGAACCTGGTTGGCGTGAATCAAAGGGGTCGCCTCGGCCTATCACCAAAGATTGCGGTTTCCATCCTATCGAGGGGTAGTGGAGGTATTAGGCGACCCCAGGCGGCCCGACAATGCGTACAAATTGACATCCAGCAGAATGAAGAAAGGCGATCGAGGAAACGTCAGGAAAAGAACAAAGCTAGGGAAATAAAAGCGGGGGAGGAGCTAGAAAATGTGATATCACAGGCCATTACCACCTACGCAGCTGACAAGGAAGAGATCTTATAGCAATCAAAGGAGCCGACGATATTCGATGGGCCAAAGCCTAATTTCTCGGCCTTAGAACCCACCCGACAAGTTAACTTAGGCACTGAGGAAGAGCCTAAAATGGTAAAAGTAGGGTGATCGCTGTCGTAAGCGACACAAATATAATTACACTTTCTTACTACTCAAAATATAAATATAGCAAGGGCAAGAAAGGATCGATCCCACAGAGAGGTCTAGGTTGTCAAATTGTTATGGTTTCCTATATAAAATACCGAGGTTTTGTGATTTTATAAACTAAAATAAGATAAAAGCAAATAAACAAATAAGCAAACAAATAAGATAGAAGAGATATTGGTTAAGGATTTCGTTTTCATTCACTAACATGCTTTTCACAATAACTAGAATTGATATTTAATCTCAACTTTTATCAAAGACCCTAGAATACCTTGATCGCAAGAATATCCCGCAAATCTCCTCATGTCATCAACAAACACATTAAAAGATGCGAATATGAATTCTACCTAAAGGAACAACCTAACGTGTAAAAGCACTAATCAAGTTTAATTCCCTAGATGCGTTAAGTTCTATGAAATCAGGCCAATCAAAGCAATTGAACGTGGAAAGCGCACTAATTCAATTTAACAAAGGTTACGATTCACATATGATCATAAGAATATATCACTACAAACTATAATCATATTATGCTACTCGTATTCAAGGAATATCACTTTTGCGTATAATAAACCCTAAACTAGCAATAGATGTGATTAGAAGTTCTACCAATTTGCAACTTGACAAAACAATCAATCAATCATAAAACAATATTTTCAGAGAATTGCAAACGATAGATATGAGACAAAACTAATATATTGAATCAAAGAATCATATTATGTGAAATCCAACTATTCCATAACCAATAATAAACTTAGGTACTCATATTCATGGAGTTCATCACAAGAAGAAAGAGAAAAGACTTCATGGTGTAAAACCCTAGAATAAAGTAGAAGAGATAATAATAAAACGTCATGTCCAAAACATTGTAGAAGTCTTCCCTTTTGTAGTCTTTTTCTCCTTCCAAAACTAGGTTTTGTCTTCAAAGTCCATTAGTTAGAGATTCACCCGGCCCACCATGGAGAGAAACCCGTGCAGAAAATATGTCCCAAAAACGCTCGCCGGAAAACTGGGATTATGGTCGGAATCCCGCCGGAATCGTCGCCGGAAAGTAGCTCAGGTGACCGGCAAAGTCCGCCCGGCCACCGGTCAACGAGTCAACTCGGCCGGGTCAGCTCGGGTCAGACCGAGTTAAATCGGTCAACAGGTCACTGAGTCAGGATCATGAGTCAGCAGGTCACTGAGTCAGCACTGGGTTAGCTGAGTCGGAAAGTCAGCCAGTCAGGGATTGAGAGTCAGCATCTGACTGGTCTGAGTTAGTTCTGGCCAAGCCATTGCACAGGCCATATCCTGAGCTGCACTATCATTGTGCATCATTAGCTCATATCCAGCCATATTCATTCCTCCTGCTAGTCTGCAACTCAAACAACCCAGGAAGACATCCACTTGCAAACTGTAATTTCAACAAAGATCACAAATGCAAAGATCAACACCCTGCCAAAACCACACTAATCCCTGAGTTCCACACTCCTTCAGCTGCAATGCAACCTTCCCATTATAACCACCAGAACTGCCATTATGCTTCACTTCCAGCCCATGACTCCACCTTCACTGAGTTCTCAATCACCTGTTCCCACCTGCAGTTTCAGCTGCTGTCATCCCTGGAAGCAACCTTGTAAACTCCTCAGATCAACACAACATCACCTGAGCTATCTCAGGCCATTCACTCCACATTCTCTTCTTTCCTTCTCTGGGCTTGAAAGTAACATACTCAGCTGCACTTCTCCTCGCCACAATGCAACCCTGACAAACTCGGCCAACACACACCCTGACCTAAATATGGCACCACCTACAGCTTTGCCAATCTCCCTGCAGAATTTGATTCCCATCCACAACTGATGCCAGCAACTCCAGCCTCAGTCCCTGAGGTCATCCACCAGCTGCTACAATGGCTCTTCTAAGCCTCAAATGCCACCAGACCCTCATACTCCATTTCATTCGTACCAGAACTCATGAATTCTTTGCTCATCCCAGCTTCATCTCAGCTCAGACCTCCCTTTCATTACCAGGCCATATTAGCTCATACAAGCCTGCACCTTCTGTCATAGCATCAGCTGCAGCTCCCTGTTGCTTCAATTCAATACCCATGACAACCATTCAAATTGAACTATACTCTCTACAAACACAAACCCTTGCCTGAGCTCACAGCAGCAACCAATCTCATTATAGCTTCACCACCTGAGCATTTACTCCACAAAAAGCACCACCACCAGAGCTGCCACAATCCCTGCAAAATTCCTAATCATACATCTATAGCACAACTCACTCACAACCCATTCTTCAACAGCATCAAGATTCATTGTAAATAACCCATTCTTTGCAGCTTCATCATCTCCTGTGTACTCTCCTGTGTAGCGCTTTCTTCAATTCCTTTCAACAATTGCCACAAACCCATTCTCCGGCCACGAACCCATTTAATCTAATGGCGGCTCCATCGGTTCCTCCTCCCAGTTCTTGATAATTTCATCGGCAGCAACAGATCCCACTAAGCAACAGCCATTCTCTCCAATCAATACAAACTCAAATTGAGTTTACCCATTTAATCACCACCACAACCTGATTCCAGTTCTTCTTCTCCCAATTTGACCTTGATTCGACAAATTCTGATTCAAATAGCTCTCTCATAAATCTTCTCATTTATCGATTTCTCAGCAGCATACTACCCAGAACAATCTCAAAACTATTCTTCAAACAGCGGCCACCAATACCATCAACGACATCAGATAACAGCAGAAGCCATCGATCCCCTTCATCTATTTAACAATAACAGCATCAATTTCTCCTTCTTCCCTGTAAGATACAGGTTGCCAGAATTCATCACTGCTTCCATCATCTCCAATCGAACTTCCTGGATCTCTGAATTAATTTCTCAACAGCACCTCTCTCAATCACTCGGACCAACAGCATCAATGGCAGCTCAGAAAAACCCCCATCGATCTCCTCCTAATCGATCTCCATGGCCGCCTCTCTCAGTTCTCTTTTCTTTCACGACTTGTAAATAATGAGGATAATAAATATTTGTGGGTTGTAATGAACGGGATCACTGAAGGCGCCCAGAAATTGGATAAAGGCTACCATGAAATATTTCCCACTGTCCGTTCTGCAAAACCGATAAATCGGATGAGTTAACAAATTCAACAACTTTGATACGCTTCAAATACTCGCAGCTTCTTCATACGATGTCGGAATGATCTCATTCTTTCGCCATTGGTTTCGTCTTTTCGTTGTCTCCAGAATGATGAGAAGAAATCCTGAATTTGAGCTAGTTCCACTTCTTTTTGCTCCAATGACTCCAAAACACCTAATAACTCAAATTCACACATAAGATACATAATTCACATGAAAAATAGCAAAGAAAGCATAAACTCTTCATAGAAAATATGGTGTATTCTACACCTATCATAGGGTCTCTATTAACGGATGCGCAGACACAGCAGCTAATAATTCTCTTGAAAGAACACATGGACGTATTCGCTTGGCAAATGCACGACATGGAAGGAATTGACCCAGAAGTCTGCTCACACCACTTGAGAATAGACCCCATGGCCAAGCCGATCCGACAAAAGATGAGAAGAATTGCACCCGAGCTACAAGCTGCGGTGGAGGCCGAACTAAAAAAGTTGCAAGTAGCAGGAATCATTCGAAAAGCTCAATACCCGCGATGGATATCTAACATGGTGATAGTCCCCAAAAGGAATGGAGGTGTTCGCGTCTGCATCGACTTCAGCGACTTGAATAAAGTTTGCCCGAAGGACAGCTTCCCCCTCCCCAGCATCGATCAGCTAGTAGAATCCATAGTCGGATACAAGGAAATAACACTCATGGATGGGTACTCGAGGGTACAACTGATCCCCTTGGCCCCCGAGGACCAAGAGCATACATCGTTCTTCACACCCGAGAGGGCTATACTCATACACCAAAATGTCGTTCGGACCGATAACGCAGGCGCCACATATCAAAGACTAGTAGAAGATATGTTGGAAGATAAAATACATAACACCATTGAGGTATATGTGGATGACATGTTGGTCAAAAGCAAGGTGGCCACCAACCATATCGACGACCTCGAGACATATTTCAAACCATGAGAAGATTCAAGATGAGGGTGAACCCCAAAGTGCACTTTCCGGGTCACCTCGAGCAAATTTCTAGGGTACATAATTACCGACAAAGGTATCGAAAGCGAGACCCGAGATAAGATCCGAGCAGTAGTAGAAATGCCATCACCTGTGACGATTAAGGACGTGCAACGGTTAAATGGGAACTTAGCAGCCTTGGGGAGATTCGTCGTTCTTACCAAGTTTCTGACTTAGAGTAGTCAACTCGAGGCCAGGTTTCGATCTCGGATACTGGTACGCATACAATATGCAGAAATAGGGTTTTTTTAAGGTTACGTAGAATATCTCGAAGGAATCTTACCTGTAAATGGATGAATTCGTCGTTCTTACCAAGTTTCTGACTTAAATAAGGTTTGTTTAAGGTTTCGTAAAATATTTCGAAGGAATCTTACCTGTAAATGGATGGTTTCTTCGTTCTTACCAAGTTTCTGACTTAGAGTCGTCAACTCGCGGCCAGGTTTCAATCTTGGATCCTGGTACGCATACAATATGTAGAAATAGGATTTTTTAAAGGTTTCGTAGAATATCTCGAAGGAATCTTACCTGTAAATGGATGGAGTCGTCGTTCTTACCAAGTTTCTAACTTAGAGTAGTCAACTTGCTGCCAGGTTTCGATCTCGGATCCTTGTAAGCATACAATATGCAAAAATAGGGTTTTTTAAGGTTTCGTAGAATATCTCGAAGGAATCTTACCTGTAAATGGATCAATTCGTCGTTCTTACCAAGTTTCTGACTTTGAGTAGTCAACTCACGGCCAAGTTTCGATCTCGGATCCTTGTACGCATACAATATACAGAAATAGGTTTTTTTTTAAGGTTTCGTAGAATATATCGAAGGAATCTTACCTGTAAATGGATGGATTCGTCGTTCTTACCAATTTTCTGACTTAGTTTGAAGTCAGTACCCTCTCAGAGCTTCGTAGTTCATAAATTATATGTCATTATACCAAGTTTGAAGTTCAAATCGACATTGAGCTTCATATTTATTGGTTTTGATGATGTATCATGCTAATATTGAAGTTAAAACCCTCTCGGAGTTTCTTGGTTCATAGTTTGTATGTCGTTATACCACATTTGAAGTTCGAATCGACACTAAGCTTCATATTCATCAATTTCGATGATGTATCATGCTAAGTTTGAAGTCAAAACCCTCTCAGAGCTTCGTGGTTCATAGATTATATGCCATTATACCAAGTTTGAAGTTCGAATCGACATTGAGCTTCATATTTATCTATCTTGATGATGTATCATGCTAAGTTTGAAGTCATAACCTTCTCAGAGCTTCGTGTTTCATAGATTATATGCCATTATACCAAGTTTGAAGTTCGAATCGACATTGAGCTTCATATTTATCGATTTTGATGATGTATCATGCTAGGTTTGAAGTCAGAACCCTCTCAGAGCTTCTTGGTTCATAGTTTGTATGTCGTTATACCACATTTGAAGTTCGAATCGACACTAAGCTTCATATTCATCAATTTCGATGATGTATCATGCTAAGTTTGAAGTCAGAACCCTCCCGGATCTTCTTTGTTCATATTTTGTATGCCTTTATACGACATTCAAAGTTCAAATCAACACTTGAGTTTCATATTTGTCGATTTCGATGATGTATCCTGCTAAGTTTGTAGTTACTTCATGACCTGTAAGACTAGTCGAAATTACTTCATGACCTATGTAATTTGTCGAAATTCAAACCAGAAGCACAAAGAGAAAGCACAAAAGCATAAAGAAACACACCAATTATCGAATTCATTTTTCATTTTCCAAATTCATTCTTATGTATTTTTTGGATTTTTTTATATCAGAATGCTGATAACAATGTCCTAAATTTATTGATATTTTTTTTGGATTGTTTTTCGTGTCGAAAGTTCATAATTAAACCCAATATATGAGTTCGTATTAGCACAAAGAGAAACACACATGATTCTCAATCCGTATGAGCATCCAAAATACAATCTCAACCGTCAAGATCTTTTCTTAATCCGTATGAGTGGATCAAACGAAACATGGCCAGTCGGATTCACTTTTTTTTTATCGAAGCATTTGTTTATTCACCATATTTTTCTCGAAGCATCTTTACCTCTCCTCTCCTCTCCTCTCCTCTCCTCCCTCCTCCACAGATACCGCCGGTGTAATATTTTCTTTGAGAAAATAAAATAGAGATCGAGATAGAAAACAAGAAATCGAGGGAGAAAAAGATAGATAGAGTTTGATTCGAACCACTGATTGTGGTTGATTAGGGTTTTGGTTTAAATCTGGATCTATGTTGCAACCAAGAAGAAAAATGGGATTTTGCTGTTTTAGATGGCAGAATACAACTGAATCGAAGATAGGGCGTTTACGAATTGGAAGAATAAGAAATTATGGGTTCGATTTGTGGAATTTTTGTTGCTGCTGCTAGAAATAAAGTTTGGGTTGGAGGAGAATAAGTTAGGGTTTTGATGAAATTGAATTCACTGAGAGGAGTTGATGGTTCGATATGTGATGGGTTTTGTTGATTTGTTGAAGATGAACTCGAGAATGAATTTGTGATGGGAAATAGGAATTAGGGTTCTGAACTCGAGAATGAATTTGTGAAGGTTAAACTGTTAATTGACCCTTTATCAGCTTACATGTCACTCCTTGGAGCACTGCAGTGACCCAAAAACCCAGCAAATTATGATGGATGAAATCTTTCAATCTGTTTGCATGCTAGCACAAGACCAATATGGAAATTATGTTGTTCAGGTTTGTCTATCTTCCCAGGCTTGTATTCCGCAATTCTATATATGTTTGGCTATACTCTTTACTTTTTTTTTGAAGCATTCCTGTTTATATGGTGATGGTATCAGTTAAACACTTCATATGATAGTTAGTGTGGATTATGTCGTATTCCAATAGAAGAATTGTAGTTATCATAGAGAAAAGGATTGTTCTGTTTCCCTGTCTCTTTATCCTCCTTATTCCTCGCAAGAATTGTGTTGGCTCTTTTAGAGAACACTGAATGTCCTTACTCGTTATGCCTCAGTATGTCCTTTAACATTCCAGCCTCGTTATACCTCACAAGGAGGGTATTTGCACTGAACATCTTGTAGAGATTCCTGGATGTCTTGTAGAGAATCTTGTAGAGATTCCTGGATGTCTTTATTAGTCATGCCTCAATATGTCACTGAACATCCCCCTTACTGATATTAATGTGGTTCCATTTTCATATTATTTTGGTAATAGCATGTTCTGGAGCATGGAAAGCCACATGAACACACTTTCATAATCAAGAAATTAGCTGGTCAGATTGTTCAAATGAGCCAGCGGAAATTTGCTTCAAACGTTGTTGAGAAATGCTTAACTTTTTTGTGGTCCTGTTGAACGCCAGTTTTTGGTCAGTGAGATGCTTGGTACGAATGATGAAAATGAACCTCTACAGGTTTGTTTCTTCTCCCTTGTGGTTTTCTATCTACAAGCATACTGTTCTCAAGAAGTTTATCTTAAATTCAAAGCAGGACATAGTGGATGTGTATTGCAGGCTATGATGAAGGATCAATTTGCTAACTACGTTGTACAAAAAGTACTAGAGACTTGTGATGATTAACAAAGTGAACTGATTCTGTCACGTATAAAGGTCCACTTGAACGCGCTGAAGAAGTACACTTATGGGAAGCATATAGTTGCTCGTGTTAAAAAGCTTGTTACAGCTGGAGGTAAAGTTTCTTTCCTTTTTAAACTTCTGTTCTCTAAACAACAATGCCACCAGTTCCATGAAGAAATCCTGAAATCTGGTTTGTCTAACCAGAATCCTACTTGCTGATTTCAGAAAGGAGAATTGCTTTCTCATATTCGTATAATGTCATGCATGGCGGCACGGTGGTGTGCGAATAAAGCAGATGTACACCTAACTGATACTATATCACTTAAAATATAGCTGAGTGGTGGTTGCTGGTTGTAATGACATCTTAACTTACTTTTATTTTATTATTTGTTTTTTGGTCTTCGAAGAATGAAGCTTTAGTTGATGAATATTGAGGCAAGAGTTGCTGCTTGAACTCCCCTTGAGGAAGGTGATTTTGGAACACCTTCCCTTCTTTTCTGCTTCCTAATTTTTATTGACTTTCGAAAATCTTAACATTGGGAACGGTAAGTTGACGCCTTTGTATGACTTAGTCATATGTGATTTTGTATTTTGTAAACTAATGCTTTGGTATATGCCTGACAGATTTGCATACAATTGGTGGTTTAGTCCCCCTTCTTGAACACTTGAAAAACTCAAGTGCAGGCATCCGAGCATAGGCTGCTGAGGTTATAACCTCCATAGTTCAAAATAATCCTAAGAGTCAGCAACTTGTAATGGAAGCGAATGATCTTGAACCTCTGCTGGCTAATATCACCTCAGATCCAGATGTTACTGCTCGAAACAATGCTCTTGGTGCAATATCGTGTAAGTAACATACACTGTCTATTATGTATTCATATCATCGGGTTTGGATATATATCTTTGTTATCTATATTGAGGCTGGTTGATGTTAACTGGTGTCACTTTAAAGACTTCCGACCTTTTATGTGTTTGTTGTGCATGGCTTCCAGCTTTGATTCGGCACAACAAGCCTGGAGTTGCTGCATTGTTCCGTGGGACTGAATTGGTGGCTTAAGTGTTATGAGATGATGGAATGAATGGATGAAACTGATTCTTGAGATAAGAATGGGATTGCAGTTGGTGATGGAGATGCCGCATTACAATGAATGGCCTGCGAACCTAGTTGTATGTTAGGACATTTGAGAAGCAAGATGAATGGAGTGATGTGAAATGGCAATGGGGAATGTTGGTATGATGGCTGTGAAGAAGGGAATGTATGTCTCATGAAACTGGTGGTGTTGAGTTGTTGCACTAGCACATGAATGGAATGCAGTTAAAGCTCAGATGGAATTAACTGAACATTTGAGGAGAATGGCTTAGGATATCGGTGCTGTGATTTGTGATGTCACTGCCATGGCTAGGTTGTCAAGTCAGAGATGTTGATGCAATTAATGCTTTGTGGAGAATGTATGGAATGGTGGTAGTGCAATGCAGTGGTAGGAAACTTAACAGTTGGATATGCCAGAATTCTGGCATAACCAATAGACATCTTAATCTTCATAATCTCTTTGGAGTGCGTTTAAGAAACTTAACTTTTGGTAACAAACATTGTATCACTGCCATTTTTTTTAATGTGCGTGTTTAACACTGGCATGTTAACTTGAATGAATGTAAATGTGTTACACTGGCAGGTTAATATGAAACTATGAATGTGAATGAATGTAAATGGGTTACACTGGCAGGTTAATATGAAATTATGAATGTGAAATACTTTCGGCAATTCGGTTTCAGCTATATTTTTTTTTTCAAAATAGATATATGCACGCAACTTCTAATAATATTTTTGTTTCATATTTTTAACTACACAAACCAAAGGTTATGAAAGAATGTCTTTACGACATAACTAGGTGTTGTCCAATATAGTTCTACAACTCTAACAAGTGTCGTGCAAATCTTATTCATAATAGTAATAAGAGTTGTTACATATTTCTACAATACACATCCTACGTAGTCTAAGATAGTCCTTCAACTTATACAAGTGTTGTGTTACATATTTCCACGATACACTACTTGTGTTGTCCAAGATATTCCTGCAACACAAGCAAGAGTTGTGTTAGGGTTTCTAAAAAAATCGAAAGAGAATCACAACTTTGGCAAAATATTGTCGAACCATGAATCACATCACCCTTTACAACACTTAGTCAAGTATTGTAGAAAATCTTGGACTTTCTACAATACACCACCTACACAATACACAAAAAAGCGTTGTAATAGGGGTACTACAACCCTAATACAGTGTTGTAAATGATGATTTTTCCCGTAGTGCAACATTCCGATCCTCCGGATTGAAATAGCACAACCTTCCACTGGATGGTAAGTGGACCTAAAACTTATTAACTTTATACACATCAAATTGGAATCATAGGAGATTGAATTCTTGATCCGGAACTTAACTTGCCGAGAAATAAAATGAGCTTGGGAGCCATCAGGAATGAGTGGGCATCAGCCACCTTTACCATAGGCTTGCTTCGCCACCGATCCGTATCAGTGTGGTTTGGTGGAAGAGCGTATTAGTCCCTGAGATTGATAGATTTGTACAGAGAGAATATACACAAAGTTTGCTCATTCAATTGGTTTCTAATAAAAAAACAAGAGATCATACGAAACATTTCTTCATTAGAAGATGACAGCAAATTCGAATTAAATAAAAACTGGAATCCTGAGGCATATCCCCAAGATGACAGTCGATTTTGGGGCATATCCTCAATTTTCCCTAGAAAAATCATGCAGCAAAAATGATTATTAATATAGTAACTAAAGTCCCCGAGAGGGTGACACTAAAGGAATTCTTGTTGGCTTTGGTGTTAATAAAAGCGGTTACCAATGAGTATTCTTAACCATAGAAGATGGAATAGGTGAACCACGAAGTTCTTCGTGATGATAAAAGCTACTATAGCTTGTGATGATAAAGCTCTACATCTTTAGCATCAAATCCTATATTTCACAGCAGGATGTAGCATATGGCTTTATATTTCCATTTTGTCAGAGAATTAGTTCTATCTAAGTCTCTACAGGTCATATATCTATCAACACTGGAACAAGCAGCTGACATTTTCACTAAGGGACTTGCAGCACCGCGTTTTGAGTTTCTGAAGTCCAAATTGAAGGTTTTAACACCCCTTCATTTTGCGGGGTAGTAACAGTTATTTCAGGTATTTTCTACTGTCTTTTCATTACAGCTTTTGTCTAGCTGTCTGTCTTATTTCTGTGGCTAAGATCTCCACAGTGTGTGGCTGTTATCTCTTCTGCCAAAGTCAGTTTGTATTTAATGCGTTGTACAGACTCCTGGTTTGTTAATGAAGAACAACACAACAATACTTTTTTTCAATTATACTATCTTACACCACCTCTCAACCCACCCATACGACCACTATCACATTTGGAAGTATCGGTCTCTCCATAAACCTAGTAGTAGAAAAAACAATGACATTTATTGCTCTCAACTAACATCGTTAGTGAGGTGATGCAGTACGTGTATTGCGTCATGCAAATTTTAAAAAATTCATCAACAGTAGAGTTGTCTTATAATTAAGCATTTATGGCTACTAGACATGTTATACCTGCGTAGACTAGAAAGAAAAGTTCGACGTCCCGTATATAACTTATAAGCATTCAGTGCTTGTATCATTGCATAAAATGAGCTTATGGCTACTAGACATGCCTTTTAACTTCCAAAGGTGGGCAACCACAGGGTTAAAAGGCAAGAATTTAAGAAATCTATACCATAAAATGAGCTTGGGAGCCATCTAGAATGGGCGGGCATCTGCCAATTTTACCATAGGCTAGCTCGGCCACTGACAGTATCAGTGTGGTTCGGTGGAAGAGTATATTGGCCCCGAGATTGATAAATTTTTACAGGGAGAGAATGTATAAAGTTTGCTCGTTCAATTGGTTTCTAATGAGAAAACAAGAGATCATACTTAGTATTTGTTCATTAAAACAAGACAACTATAGAAAAGAATTTCAGCAAAAATGATTGTAGTATAGTAGTTAATCTCGCCGAGATGGTGATACACTACAACAAAAACATACATGGATCATTCTTAAAAAGTGTGATCTAAGTACCGGCCGTTTGTGATCTTTGCCAATATAATCTAAAGGGTGATTTATAGATCACAATTCTTTTGCAATGAAAAGTGTGATCCTACCCTAGGCAAAGAACTCAAAGTTTTGAAAAGTTGAGATCTAAAGATAAGGTTTTTAAAAGACAAGGTTTTAGAAGTTGTGATCTTTCCTCCAAGTTTTCAACCAAAATTTACCCTATACAAATAGTAACCCAAAGTGTAATCTCATACCATTTCTGCACCTGAAACTCAAATCCAAAACTTGATACGTATAAAAAAGGAAACAATGTCTGAATCACATCCATTCCATGTCTGAATCAAATTCATTCAATGTCTGAACCACAAACCAAATTACACATCTCTGCAGAGTCTTGCGACACCGGATCAAAGTATATACTAAACAATCCGTACAAAGTCAGCCGAGTCTATCAATTTAAAGACCAAACATACTGATTTAAAGCTTATTACATGAATAATAGTTCTACTGTAAACTGTAAACGCAATTTCAAGTTGCAAATTCCGTTCCAAAAGTGGAAATCTCAGTCATCAACCAAAGTTAAAATCTCATATTGCATCGTTCAGAACAGATTCGCCAAACATCAAAGCGTATAGGTTCATGTCAGTCCCAAGTTCCTGCAGTTAGAGGCCACATCAAAAGAAGGTTACATAGTACACATTTATCGAAGTATGCAGTAAAATTCTCAATATATCACACCTTATTTTCCTCCCCTCTCATGTTCTTTTTTCTACCCTGAATATACTCTGGTTTGTCCTCTGTTTCTATCTACTTCTACACTAATTTCAAATTTTCTTATCCTTCCATTTTCTTACTCCTATTTCTTTTTTATAATGTCTCTTCAGGTTCTGTCAACATGCTGCATTAGTGTGTCATTTTAGGTTCGACACCATAGTAACACTGTGCAAAACTATGGAGATAAATTATCATCCCCGACAACAGCAGAATAGTACAAAATCTAGAATTTTCAGAATTTTACCTTACGGAGCTGAGGAAGGACAAGTTTCACTCCCTGACCATTAAGTTGCAACATCATTGCACGAGCATCATGTTCAGGAGCTTCACACATAGCCCAAACTTGAACTGAGAAAGCAACTAACATCAGAAATTACATTGCTGTAAGAATTCCTACCACCAAAACCACTTCCACATCCAGTACCCCCATATTCCACATCTTGTGGCTCTAATAACCTCCTCTCCTGTCCATCACTGCAAGTATAACACTGAACTATTTAAACATTCATTCTACCAACCAGTCCTAATGTTAAGATCATTTTACCAGCCGACACTACACATAACATTTGAAACAAACAAACAGTACACACACAAGGCATACAATCCAAACATAAGCTAAAACAAATAGTATTGCATTCAACAATTTGATATTATCAAACTCAAACCCAACATTCTCACTAAACCAGGGTTCCTTTTCTCGAAGACACTATGTACTACTAAGTAGAATCATATCCCCCTTCAACTCCATGAATTTATGTTACTAATCAACGAAAAACAAATTCAAACCAAACAATACACAACCTAAATCAGAACCCAGATTTTTACTGACAATAGGTCCTGATAGTTAATCCAACTAAAGAATATCATATCCCATATTATATCATCATAAACTTCTTGACATATCTCATACTATATCATCATAAACTTCACCAGCAGTCCTGCTTCTTTAATATCCTACATATTGTCTTCCTTATCTACAATACTAGTAATTGAAGAAAAACAAAAAACTAAGAAGAATTCATCGCATTTCAGTTGTTACCTTGAATATTTAGCCGTAGGAACCATCAGCCACGTGGGAGAAAACCATAGTGTTGGCATGTCATGACATGCACACCCAGATCATATTTTAGTGTAAAATACACACAACTCTTTGATAAACCCATATCTGAGGCCAAGCAAGACAGTCGCGTAAACACAGAGAATCTATATCACATACCATCTCAATTCAAATATAGACAGGCAAACACTTCACTTACCAACAGTAATACACTTTGCAGTCCTGCATACTACACAACCTAAGGTTTCTCAACAAACTCAAGAAACCCAAGATTTTACATCTCAAATTTCTTCTTAGATCCAAAGACAACCAAGCAAGCAATACTCTTATCAGTACTGCACTTAATCAAAGTAACAGCAACAGAGACATCAATTTAGCAAAAATACACATTTGGCTTCAAACAAGGAATTTCTTTTCCATTCTTTTGTTAGTATTTATTTTTTCGGAATTTGGATCGATAAGGCTTATCCCTTCCTTGTTACTATTTTAATTACGAGCGTAGCTATGTACTGAATGGTTGACTTAAAATAAATGAATACAGCCAGAGTAAAGATTAGATTAATCCTTGACCATATATATATGATCTGTGGCTCCTGAGTTCATCAATACTAATAACTTGGCGATATGGGGGAGCAAAACAACCAAGTCTGCTATTGAAGGTGGTGGAACTGGAACATCACCCATAACACAAAGACTTCCTAAACCAGGACGTCTGTAACACCAGTACTCTCTCTATATATCCATAGACATAATTGGTTCTTTGCCAAAAAGGGAATGCACTAACTGAAACCCTCACCTACAGTGTGTATCACTTTTAAGTACCAAATACCATTTGATTTTAATAAATTTTTAATCCCAATTTCCATGAACTCATCTACCGGTTGGGATTAGGAGTCGATAACAAGTGATTTGTAAAGACACTCAATAAAACCACTAATGATAACCTGTCATTCGTCTCAACAGACTTGTGGCTTACATGTTAAAAACAGGGCATTAGGAGTCGGACTAAGAGCTAAATTTAGACCATGCCTCAGCCAAGATAACTCACATCACCTACCACTAGCAATAAAAATTCTACTAATGAGATGGATAAAAAAGCCTTACAAAATCACTCAGGAACTATATAAAAGCATAAATAACTTTAACTAGATGAAGCCCTGTACAAACTCACCTTCACAAGAGTATTAAGTTATGAACCTTGTTGAGCACCATCTCTACCCTACCAAATTTCCTTGTCAGAGTTTTGAGTAATTGTCTCACATCTGCAACATGGGAAGAACAGCCAACAGATCACAAGTAAGAACAATAATAAGCTAATATTTTAAATTTATGAAATTAAAAAGTCAAAATTGACATTCACAATTTTGTTTCTCGCCGAAGCCGACACTACCGTAGTTTTGAATCATTCAACAAGAGAAATACAAAACATCAGATCGAAAATCCCTAGTACAACCAAAGAGAAAATCAAAACCCTATCTTCTCATCGATTATATTGGGAAATCACAATGAAATTAGACGATTAGGAGATATTCATAAAAATTTACCTCAAAAACTTCTTCTTCGATGATCCAATCTCGAAACCCTAACATTCAAAATTCTAAATGAACTCCAAAAGTCGAATTTATCCATCAAATCTGAAAGTATAAACACACTGAATGGCGTTAAAACATATAAATCACAATATGAAGAAGGAATTTAAAAGCTTAGGGTGAATTTTTTTCTTGATTTGGATCAGCATAATGAAATACGACCTAGTTTTTCCCGTGGGAATTTGGGCAGAGAGGAAAAAAGAGGAGATAGAAGAAAAGAGGAGAGAGAAATAAAAAATGAAAATGAAGTTCAATGAACCGGATTTTTGATTTAAGAGTTTGACTGAGAGGTCATTTGGGTCCCGGTCAAAGTTAATTAAGACTTTTATCGTGGTTCTCCCTTTGGATCACTATACAATCAAACTATGTGATTTAATGGTAGATATTAAGATCACACTGTTTAAAAAAATAAGTGGTCAATCTACATCTAAGATCACAAACACGAGAAACCCTATGATCTTTAAGTTTTAGCTATAAAAAGATAACAGCTATTCAGAAATTATGATTTATAGTATGTGATGTAAAGTGTGTTTTGTTGTAGTGTTAATGTTTACGTACCTGTTTGTTAAAGCTGAGTTGATTCCGAAGACTGCTGAGGAGAATATTAAAGAAGCTGGTGGTGTTGTTGCTCTTACTGCGTAGAGGAGGAATTTTGAGAATCTAGGGTTTTATTTCTTCTTGGGGTGATTTAGGTATTAATCTCTGGATTTTGTTGGATATTTGTTTTTTTGGGCGCTGAATTTTAGTCACCTGTCACCGCGTGGAAGGCAATTGTCCGCTGGATTATATTCATGAATGTAACAAGGGGCTACATGTAACAAGTTGCTGGCTGCAGTGGAAGCCACGTCGGGACACTGCTGGTCAAGTTTCAGGCTTAAACATGTACTACCTCTAAAGAATACCTAAAGAAAGCTATCGCAGGCCGGCGGCAGACAAGTGATAGAATGCGGGGCATATTTTGTTAAATCTAGGGTCCAGCATCGATCTTTTCGGTGAGGAGGCAAATTTCATTGTCCTATGAAACCAGATGGCTATACGTATATAGTATAGATGCCCTTCCAGAATTGACTAGGCAACTGCTTTTGCTTGCACGCCTTTTTGCACAAGTGTGCATATACTTTTGCAATAGCTGTGACACTTGGGTATAAATACCAAGCTAAACATGACAACTGCTTCAGATTTTGAGGAACAATATAAATGTTGTATAATGTAGTATAGTGGTAAAGTCATTGGTTAATGTAGGTGCAAATAATCCACGAGACAGTGGGAACCATCCCGCCAAGGACGCACCAAGAAAAGCAAGAACTAGAAGCACTCCGAATCATCTCATCAGTCTGGGCACGAGAAAGAGGGATGGAGACGGCTTGAGAGGTCGACATAAAGGAGAAAAGTTCTGATGTGATGCTCATCGGGTTCGAGGGTAGTTAATGCACTGACAGAGTTGGTGAAGAGATAAGAAAAGCTCGATCAAAGTGAGACTCGGCCAAGAATCTAAAGGGCAACGTCGAACACCTCCACCAAATGAACGACATCGGGTGATGACACCACTCGACTAGATGATCCGACTCGAGCAAAAGGGAAGATCGACCGAAGCGTCAGCAAGTCGTCCAAGAAGAACATCTAGGAAGCTACACCAGGCCCAACACTGTAATATCGATGTATCATCACCTGCAACTATAAATAGAGATCGTGTAGAAAGGTAAAGGCAAGCAATTGGGGAGTAAGGAAGAGGAGTGATAGAGTATTGTTGAGTGTATTTCATCCTTGTAATCTTGTGTGAAGTAATAAGATCATCCTTTCACCCCCGTGGACGTAGGTAATCATGCCGAACCACTACATCTTGTGTTCTTCTATGTCTCTTGTTGATTTAATTCTTTGCATACATTTGAAATCATTTGGATGTAGTAGTAGAATTTTCTACATCTACATTCTGGCGCCGACTAAGGGGACCGTGTAACATCTTCGGATACCTTGAAATCGGTTACCAAAAGAGAAAAATCCAAGTTCCTAAGTCACCATGCGTGTTAGTTGAAGCTAAGGGAGAAACTCTTTTGGTTAAAAGTGTTGATAGGCAAAATTTGTGAAAAGTTTTTGTCGTTGTTTTCTTAGCCAAACCTTGTTGAGTTTTGAGGTAGGATTGTTTTACTAGTATTAATCGCTTCATTTTCATTAGAGTCGAGTCATCAAGGTTAAATCATCAAACTAAGTTGTTTGTCTAATTCGTCTAAGCGGGTTATAAGAAGATCAATAAGCTCCCAAATAACATCTTTTGATGTTGGTAGAAGCTAAGAATGAAATTCCACCTTGCTGACCTTTTTCTTTTCATCTCTAATGGTTAAAATCCGTGGGCTGCTAGATTTGTTGTTTTAAGTTCACCTTTTTGAGGTCAAAAGCTCAAAGTTGTTACCTTTGTTTTTACTTACTTGAGTTCATGAAAGGCTCACGGAAATTTAGTTTAAAAGAAAAAAAACTTGTTTAGTTAACTTCATCGTCTTAACCCCATCAAACAAGAGCTGGGAGATCTCTAACCTTATGAATAAGGGATTCCGGTCGAATAAGTTTGACTAACTATGTAAAGATAAGTGTTTTCGTTAAAGCTTTCCCGGTCAAAGGTCGCCTTGTTGTCGATCTAAGGTAAAACGTAATAACACCTCAAAAGCCCCTGAATGGATCATCTTTGATGACTGGTAGAAGCTAAGGTGAAACGCTACTTCGTTATTTGGATCTTCTTAGTTAGCTAAAACAAAGTGTGATAGTGGTGGAGGCAAGACTAACTTGAAATCATCGAGTTCAGTCTTCCGGAAACTACGGCTGAAAGGAGTTTTAGTGGGCGCTTCATTATCAAGCCTCATCTTGATCCTACGATAAAAGCCTCACAACATCAGTAGACGATCGGTACAGCAATCGGTAAAGGTTATCGTATCATCAACTATATTCAAGAAAGAAATCTTCCAACTTAACATACGGATGATTAATGACTTCTGGCACTTGGAATGTTAGGACAAATAATGATTAATGCGTAAAAAAATACCGAAAGCGATGTGTTGAGACAGCTTTTCGAAAATTGTCCTTTTGCGGTCAAACCTACTTGATTGCTGAGATCAACACGCTAGCATAAATGGAAGTGCACTGTGAAAACTTTTCCCACCTTACACAAAGAATCTGTTGTACTTCATCCTTAACCTTTTCGAAAGCGGTTCAAGTAAGTCTGATACTTTGGTCGACGTAGGTACGGACGGACGGGCGAGCCTAGGAACAAGGGCGATCATCAAGGTAATGGCGAGTACCTCCTGGGACGAGTAGAATCCTTAGGAACCGAGCCACGGCGGGATCTAGTGTACAAGAAGGACCGACGGAATCCCGAGACACGAAGATCGTCCACAAAATAACCAGGACGAGACACAGGCACTAGGCAAAGGCATGGCTACTATTGACGAGGAGGTCAATTTAGGCCGAGACGACGATCTCCCACATGGGATACTTAGGATCAACCCGAGCCAGATAATGCAGGGGGACATGGTGGACGGAAGAACTACATCGGATATGGAGGAAGAGGAGGAAGTGCAGACGATACAGGAGGAACGGGGGCGAGAAAGACAACCGACAGAGTACCAGCGTGAACTAGAACGAGAAGGTGAGAGGCTTAGGAGAGTGCGCTTAGGAAGGGGCGA
This sequence comes from Papaver armeniacum, assembly GCA_023531295.1. NCBI lineage: Eukaryota > Viridiplantae > Streptophyta > Magnoliopsida > Ranunculales > Papaveraceae > Papaver > Papaver armeniacum. The sequence continues at coordinate 351,555 of JAJJWW010014642.1, read as the reverse complement.
CCTCGACCGAGACATCCCGCCAGTGACAGCCGATCATCCTGTAGCCCCAACCATTCCCCCCGTTATCCCCACGGCAAGACCTCCAACTGCACCCCCCAATGTAGCAGGAAACCCAACAAACGGCTACTCTAGCCACGAGAGTACCGACCCAATGTTACTTGCTATCTTGGTAATCCAACGAAGGCAAGAAGACCTTATGAGAGAGTTGTAGAGAAGGAACCTGGCCTTAGAACATGAAAACTGCCGACTTCGCAACAGGAGAGCAGGGTCAAGAGTGTCATCGAGCCGAGGTGCATCTAGAAATAACACCCAGTCGAGGAACACTCCAACCCCACCTCCGAGCCGAGAACGCATGCCCGACCCCGACCGATCGGGCGGGTATAGCCCGCTCGAGGATTCTTAGACCGAGGAAGAGGCGACCAATGAGGGTACAGATGCGACAACCAAGCAAAATATCGAGCAACTTGAGCAGATGGTCAAGAAACTGACAGGAAACGGCGAGGACGATAAGTTGGCAGAAGTAATCAGTGAAGCACAAAAGACACCGTTTACCAAGGAATTGGATCGGGCTCCTTTCCCCCCTAAATGTACATTGTCGATCTTCCCATCCAGGTTTGACGACACGGGCGACGCTGGAGAGCACATCAAAATGTACAGCATGTCCTTGTTACAATGGAAGAATTACGATATGGTCATGTGCAAATTCTTCCCGGCAAGTCTGGAGGGTGAGGCAAAGAACTGGTTTTACACCCTGCCCGATGAATCCGTTGGCAATTATGCAGTCTTAGTGGAAACCTTCCTTGAGACTTACATGCATAACAGTATAGCTCGGCCCAGGGTTAATAAGCTCTTTACGATTGCACGAAGATTCAGGGAACCGTTACGGTCTCTAACAAACAGATGGAGGAAGTTATGTACTGACATCGGAAAGGTACCAGTCGATCAACAGATATTCGGGTTCGAAAATTCATTAGGGAAGTAAGATCCTATTTGGGTAGCAATGTACACCGAGAAGCCTAAAACGTTAAGAGAAATCAGGAAGATGCAAGAACACTATATTGCCTTGGAAGAAATACAGGAAGGAGCAAAGGATACAGGAATACAAGAAGCAAGCGCTACAGTAGAGGCAACCGCACGAGAAGCTCCGAAGCGATCTGAGAAAAGGCCGAGCACACAACATCATGGGGAGAACAAGAAAATTTGGGTCGAAAAAGAAAAAAAGCCTCGCCATGAACCTAGATCTTACACTCCACTAAATGCACCATTGGAAGAAATATTCAAAGAAGTTGAAAAGAGGAACGATATCCGATACCCAAAGACTAGGGGAGTCCAGTTCGACGAAACAAGGAACCATCCCGAGTTCTGCCATTACCACCAGTTCCGTGGCCATTCGACCAATGATTGTCGAGAGGTAAAAGATATCGTCCAGCATCTGATCCGAGATGGATACTTGCGACATTTTGTTAAAACATCGTCGACACCAGCTCAGCCCGATACGCCAGTGCACCAGATAAGGATCAATCGTGGTACCCAGTTCGCTTGCAACACCATCTCGCACTCGGCAACTCAGGGGTTTGATCTAGGAACCTGTATCACTTCGAGGATCCACAAAAGAGATCGGGCGGGAAAAAAAATATTCAGTGTGGCCAAGACTCTGCCCATGGAATCTTGGATGATGCAGCCGATCACTTTTTCAGCAAAGGACGTCCCATTGAATGGTCAAGCACATGGGGATCCCCTAGTGATAACCCTACTCATTGAAGAATGGGGTGTCCGAAGGATACTAATGGACAGTGGAAGTTCAGTCGAGGTCTTATTTTACGACACCTTCAAAAGAATGGGGCTATCTGATGACATCCTAATCCCGTCGACCTATCGAATCTACGGCTTCAACGGTACAGTGACAGTACCAAAGGGAGAAATCACCCTCAGAGTCTCGGACGGAAAAGGATTTCTAGACACACTCACCACCTTCTGTGTGGTCGACGTTGTGTCGCCTTATGAAATGATCCTTGGTCGAACCTGGTTGGCAGGAATCAAAGGGGTCGCCTCGGCCTATCACCAAAGATTGCGGTTTCCATCCTATCGAGGGGTAGTGGAGGTATTAGGCGACCCCCAGGCGGCCCGACAATGCGTACAAATTGACATCCAGCAGAATGAAGAAAGGCGATCGAGGAAACGTCAGGAAAAGAACAAAGCTAGGGAAATAAAAGCAGGGGAGGATCTAGAAAAGGTGATATCACAGGCCATTACCACCTACGCAGCTGACAAGGAAGAGATCTTATAGCAATCAAAGGAGCCGACGATATTCGATGGGCCAAAGCCTAATTTCTCGGCCTTAGAACCCACCCGACAAGTTAACTTAGGCACTGAGGAAGAGCCTAAAATGGTAAAAGTAGGGTCTCTATTAACGGATGCGCAGACACAGCAGCTAATAATTCTCTTGAAAGAACACATGGACGTATTCGCCTGGCAAATGCACGACATGGAAGGAATTGACCCAGAAGTCTGCTCACACCACTTGAGAATAGACCCCATGGCCAAGCCGATCCGACAAAAGATGAGAAGAATTGCACCCGAGCTACAAGCTGCGGTGGAGGCCGAACTAAAAAAGTTGCAAGTAGCAGGAATCATTCGAAAAGCTCAATACCCGCGATGGATATCTAACATGGTGATAGTCCCCAAAAGGAATGGAGGTGTTCGCGTCTGCATCGACTTCCGGCGACTTGAATAAAGTTTGCCCGAAGGACAGCTTCCCCCTCCCCAGCATCGATCAGCTAGTAGAATCCATAGTCGGATACAAGGAAATAACACTCATGGATGGGTACTCGGGGTATAACCAGATCCCCTTGGCCCCTGAGGACCAAGAGCATACATCGTTCTTCACACCCAGAGGGCTATACTGTTACACCAAAATGTCGTTCGGACTGATAAACGCAGGCGCCACATATCAAAGACTAGTAGAAGATATGTTGGAAGATAAAATACATAACACCATTGAGGTATATGTGGATGACATGTTGGTCAAAAGCAAGGTGGCCACCAACCATATCGACGACCTCTGAGACATATTTCAAACCATGAGAAGATTCAAGATGAGGGTGAACCCTGCTAAGTGCACTTTCTGGGTCACCTCGAGCAAATTTCTAGGGTACATAATTACCGACAAAGGTATCGAAGCAGACCCAGATAAGATCCGAGCAGTAGTAGAAATGCCATCACCTGTGACGATTAAGGACGTGCAACGGTTAAATGGGAACTTAGCAGCCTTGGGGAGATTCATCTCTCGATCATCCGACAAGTGCAAAGACTTCTTCGGGACATTAGGGAAAGGAGAAAAGTTTAAATGGACCGAGGAATGCGAGGAGGCATTTCAGAAAATTAAGCAGCATCTTGCTAGCTTGCTGGCGTTACAAAGGCCCGAGCCCGAGGAAGTACTCACCCTATACCTATGCCATTAGTGCCGTATTAGTCAAGACCGTGAAAGGGGAAGAAAAGCCGGTGTATTTCGTAAGCAAAACTATGAACCCAGCGGAGAGGAACTACACCAGAATCAAGCAATTGATATTAGCTTTGGTATTTGCAACTCAAAAACTCCTGACGTATTTCCAAACTCATAAAATTCGGGTCCTCACAAAATCCTCCATAAAATCAGTACTCGACAACGCAGCTAGATCAGGACGGATCTTTAAGTGGAGCGCACAGATCAAGTAATTCGATATTTTCTATGAGATGAGAACGGCAGTAAAGGCATAAGCAGTGGCAGACTTTCTGGAAGACTTCCCCTTGAGCGACGAAGATGAATTGGAAGACATCCCAGGAATGGAGGAAGACCAAGAGGACCCATCCGACCTACTCAAGACATGCAACCCGAAACGTTGGGAAGTTTTTGTGGACGGATCATCTAATAAAGACGGGTCAGGCCTAGGATTGGTCTTCACGATGCCAAAAGGAAAAAAGATGGTCCACTCGTTTAGACTCGAATTTAAGGCGACCAATAATGTCACGGAATATGTAGCAGTGATCCATGCTCTACGACTGATAGTGGAAATGGGAATCCAAGACGTAAGACTAACAAGTGACTCTCAGCTAGTCATCCGACAAATCAGCGGGCAGTATGCTATACATGATCCCTTATTACAAAAATATTAGGAACTCGCCCAATTCTATATCGGCCAAATACCAAATATCAAGTTCCGGCACATATGTAGGAAGGACAATCGCCACTCGGATGCCCTAGCATACATCTGCTCCATGCTAACGGATGCAAGTGTGGAGGGCATCAAAATTATGAGGATCTTAATGCCATTAGTACCTGAGGTAGTGGTCATCGGCGCACACGTAGCAGCAACCACTACTGATCAATATAAGGCCGATGATTGGCGAAAACCGATCCACGAATATCTTGAAACAGGAAAGCTGCCCAAGGGGCGACCCGAGATCAACAAAATTAAAAGCAAAGAAGCTGCATACGAGCTCCGAGACGGCACCCTGTACAGAAAATCGTACCTCGGACCATTATTAAGATGCCTGAGCAAAGAAGAGGGGCACACTATCCTTAACGAATTGCATTATGGGGCCGCGGGAAACCACAGCTCGGTCCGTAGCCTAGCAGCACGAGCAAAGACTATGGGATATTTCTGGCCTTACATGAATTAGGACGCAAAGCATATGTCCCTCATCTGTGACGAGTGTCAAAAATTAGGCAAAAAGATACATGCGCCAGCAGTAACGTTAAACTCAGTAATCAGTCCGTGGCCCTTCGCCAAATGGGGGGTCGACATCGTGGGACCATTACATGTTGGGTCGGGGCAGAGAAAATACTTAATTGTGGCAACCGACTACTTTACTAAATGGGTAGAAGCTGGCCCATTGAAGTATATCCGGTATATAGATGTTTTTCGGTTCATTTGGGAGCACATCATATGTCGCTTTGGAGTACCAGCGGCAATCGTCTCGGACAATGGAAAACAGCTACAAGGAAAGAATATCGACTTACTATTCAATACCTACAACATCCGAAAGAGCAAGTCCACGCCCCTTTACCCTCAGAGTAACAGACAGGCCGATATCACAAACAAAACCATCGCCGACAACTTGAAAAAGAAGCTTGATGGAGAATACGGAGAATGGTGCGAGGAACTTTATAACGTTTTATGGGCATATAGGACAACTCGCAGAGAGGCAACCGGGTTATCACCTTTCATGCTAACATATGGGACCGAGGCTATCCTCCCGACAGAGGCGATGATACCTACAACAAGGACCGAAGCATGGAGGCGAAACATCTCGGCGGAACTTATCTTGGCCAAGCTCGACGACCTAGAAGAAACAAGAGAGATGGCCCTGCAAAATATGGAAAATTACCAGCGAAGAATACAATGAGAATACAATAAGCGGGTCCGACCAAGAGAATTCCAGCCGGGGCAATTGGTACTAAAGGATCTACCAAGTTATGAACGTGATAAAAAAGGCGGAAAGCTAGCAGCATGGTGGGGAGGGCCCTATACCATTGTTGAGAAAGTCGGCGAAGGAGCATACAAGATACTAAAACCGGACGGAACACCCGAGCCATGACCGTGGAATGCTAAGCGATTAAAGTTATATCACCTCTAACAATAGGTATAATACATTGTCAGCTATTTACTTGAAAGGCCACGTGGGGTTGGAAATGTGACAATTGCGTCTAAATGGCAGTTTCGAACCCGAGGCGATGGCATTGTGCAAGTGTTGGGGCGGCTTACACTCGAATGGTCGTTTCGAACCCGGGACGATGGCATTGTGCAAGTGCCGGGGCGACTTACACTAAGACGGGCTATTCGAACTCAGGGCGACGGCAGTGTGCAAGTGGCGAGGTAGCCTTAGGGACCTGGTGGTTGGAAGACAGTGGCCGATTGTCGAGGCATGAGTACTCGTCAGTCGAGCAGACAACATTGCTCCCCTCGCAAGTGGCCGAAATCACTTGCCCAAGAAAGTTAATTGATAACTTCTTGGGGTATCGATCCCATAGAAACTAGGAAGGACCAACTACCCTTCCACTAGATCTATAAAGAAGGTGATGAGATACCTCAATCGGGACATGGCATTGGGCCCGATGACCCTCCCTGTTGAGTGTGTTCGACAGAAACGGCGTTTACGGTTAACCGATCTACTCATATTTATGCAGGTATACATCACTTAGTCGCAAAAATAAACCATACATCATCGGCGTAACATAAATAAGAACGGTAACATGCATAATAGTGTCGGATAGCAAGAAAAACAACCAAATCGCGTACGCAAAGACCCTATTAAAAAAGTGTACGAGAAATTAAAGGTGTTCGAGCGGATTACAACCCATGGAAAAGGGTAAGATAGCGACGCATCGCTACAAAAGACAAGCTTACTCTTTATAAGGAACTGGCCCCGGAATCGCCCTCTTAGCAGCAGCATCTGCTCGCTTCTTATCAAGCACCGGCTTTAACCTTCGCAACGAGCTCATCATTAAACTTCGCCTTTTCAGCAATGAGATCCTGTGTCAGTTGCATGGACGCCGCTTCGGCAGTGGCTACCCGCTCGATTAATTGAGCCTCCTTACCCTTCAGTCGCGCATTCTCCTCTTCCAACGATGCCACCTTCCTCTGCTCGGCTGCCAAATCACAAGAGCGGTCAGTTACATAATAACAACACTAAGACAACGACAAGAAAAACACAATACAAGGCACACCACCTTCCAGTAAAGGGGTAACTACTCAAATGGTCTCTTCAGACTCAGACAAGATACACTCGAGAGAAGACATCTTTGAAGAAAGTTCTAGATATTGTTGCTCGTTAAACTCATTGGAGGGGCAGTACTTCTTATGATCACTCCATTCGGCTCTCTACCGGGAATGTGCTATCTGCAAACCTGATAATTGAGCGCGAACCCACTCCAACTCCTCAGAAACTTTCTTGGACTCTCTGAGCTTCTCAAGGGATTCTTGGCTACACTTATCGACATCATTCTTTTCCCCCAGGATCCGAAGGCGATCTGCGTGCAAATCTCGAACCTGAAGCCTTAGCCGACCACATTGACTCTCTAAGTTATTGGCCAACAGTGTTTTATCGACGACAATACCTTGGAACCGAGCTAAGCTCGCCCTAAGATTATGAATCTCCTCGGGGACATACTCAAAAGTCTCGTAACGATGCAGTTGGGTCTGCAGACCCTCAATCTCGGTCTCCAGACGATCGATTTTATCATCCTTATTGACAATCCTCTGTTATAAATTCGACACGTGATCCCGTTCTATATTAATTTCTCTCTTCAACAAACGATACCTCGTAGCAGCATCGGCCTCCGCACTAGAAGTTTCGGCTAGGAAGGCAGTACTAAACTCAGGATATTGGCACTACAGAATCAATCATAAACACGTGAAAGCTAAGTAACTACCTTGGGTCTCGGCTAGTCGTTTTTCCAGCCCCGGGGATCGCTCGCGCTCTTGCTGTAATAAGAGACGAACATTCTCTCTCTCGGCAACCTCCCTACGCTGAATGGCGGCGTTTAGCAACGAACGATTGACATCCTACAAACACCAACATCATTAGCACTTACCCTATAACATGAATGCATGACCTGATCAACACAACTCACCAGCAGGTCAAAAGTACTCTTCAGGTCGGCATCATACAACGAGACCGCCTTGATCTTATCTTCACCCGACAGCGAGGAAAAATCAGGAGAAATAAGAGCTCCAAGGGAATTGCACATAGGGCCTGAGACAATAAAAGAGGTGCTACTCCCTGAATTAGGAACTACAGGAGAAAGGGGCTCTAGAAACTCGCACCCAGAAGTGGTTTTCTCTACTTCCCGAGTACCCACATTATTTCCACCAGACTTCTCTGATTGTTTCGGCTCATCTTCATCACCATCGGCTTCGTCCTCTCCATCAAAAAATGACCATCAGACTCAAGATACACAACACCATCGGCAAGAACAACCCCTCTACCAGTTGACTGTTGGGGCACAGTTTTTTCTGGGACGAATAAATCGCCCTTAGTCTCCTTGCCCTTTCCACTGGGCTTCACACCTACAAGGGTAGACGAAATATCAGAAGTTCTCTGAGGCGACTTCCTCATGAAATGTGATAAAGGCAGCCGATCCTCGAGATCCTCACCATCCCTCGCCGAAGCACCTCCAAAGATCATCGACCCTCGGCTTCGCGCATGAGCCAATGTCGAAACCATTCAAGGCAACAAATAGGGGCAAGTACATGTACTACAAAGAAGAAGCGAAGATATTTGTTACCTTCTCTCTCCTCCTTGGCCCCCCGCGCAAACCCCTATCCCTTTTTCGAAGAACGAGAGACTCAGAAGGAACGTTCTGAAACTTGGACTGTAAAAACACAAAAATTAAGACATCGCCTTACCAGTCGCCCGAGCCGACCAAATAAATCTAAAGCCGAGAAACACACTTATTCGATCAACATTAACCACCCAGAAGGGATAAGGCTCAGACGGAGAAGGAAAATTGCCACTCAAAAGGGGACCAGAGGTATCCAAAGGAACTCGATCCCAAGTCGCATCGCTAATTTGACGGGCATGCCTATTGGAACTTCTCCCCTCGGGATCCTCATCCAATAAAAGCTTCTTGACACCCTCAGGAAGAGTCTTATGGCGATGAGGGCTAACAACAAAACCGGCGAGGTCACCATTGGTAGCAGTTCCGCTCTGATAGTTATCAGCAAAACTGGTTGGAGTATAGTCAACCGCCTGGGAAGGATCGTAAGTAAACCAATTAGTAGGAGCACACTCGCCTCGACTGCGCCTCTCCCACTCGGACAAAATATGAAAGGTGTTTCCATTCCACTGAGCCAAGGCGCGGGACGGGCGGATCTTAGAAAGAGCCACATACCAAAATGAACGGCTAGGATTGTACAAAGGAAAACGCAACCCGAGCTCTAACTGGACCCCGGTGACAATGGTCGCCTCGGCCGAGTGGGGAAACTTTAGAACGTCATCCTTCTTCAAACGCCTTTTTGGACCGACAAGAGCCTGACGTCATAACCATGAAGGTCGAACTCATCTTTCAACTGTTGGACGAATTGTTCATCCGACAAGTCTCTGGCAGTTCTCTTGTCAGCCCTACATGAAAACGAAGAAGGATTATCAGAAAAGATAGAATCCAGAGCACGATAATCATGCTTAGAAGGGCTCTCTATAACAAACAGGGAATCAAGCGGTACACCGTCTTCATCAGAAAACACTTAGCTCCGCACCTTTTTTCCGTCATGGAAGGAGTTGAAGACGCCATAAAATCTAGTTAAGGAAACGGCAGGAAGAGTAAAAATACGATCGGAATCGGAAATTGCAGCGGCAACGGAAACAAAGAAGACCCAGGACAGTGAAGAAAGAAGGAAGGAAACCTGTGGAGAGGATAACTAATGGCAATGAAAAAAGCTGAGGAGAACGGAGAGAGAGGAGAAAAAATGGCTAAGGAAAACGTAAAAAGAGAATAAGGTTTAAGGGTCGGACTTATAAACCTCACCTGTGGTAACAAGACGAGGAAGGTAAACCGGTTCGCGATGAATCGAAGAAAGTGGGGAACAGCATGGCGCAGAACCCGGCATGACTGAGGACGTGTGAAGACGAGGCGGTTTCTTCCCCACGTCTCGATCACACGAGTGGAAGAATGGGCATAAATGTAGGTGCAAATAATCCACAGAGACAGGTGGAACCATCCCGGCCAAGGACGCACCAAGAAAAGCAAGAACTAGAAGCACTGAATCATCTCATCAGGTCTGGGCACGAGAAAAGAGGGATGGAGACAGCTTGAGAGGTCGACATAAAGGAGAAAAGTTCTGATGTGATGCTCATCGGGTTCGAGGGTAGTTAATGCACTGACAGAGTTGGTGAAGAGATAAGAAAAGCTCGATCAAAGTGAGACTCGGCCAAGAATCTAAAGGGCGACGTCGAACACCTCCACCAAACGAACGACATCGGGTGATGACACCACTCGACTAGATGACCCGCCTCGAGCAAAAGGGAAGATCGGACGAAGCGTCAGCAAGTCGTCCAAGAAGAACATCCAGGAAGCTACACCAGGCCCAACACTGTAATATCGATGTATCATCACCTGCAACTATAAATAGAGATCGTGTAGAAAGGTAAAGGAAAGCAATTGGGGAGTAAGGAAGAGGAGTGATAGAGTATTGTTGAGTGTATTTCATCCTTGTAATCTTGTGTGAAGTAATAAGATCATCCTTTCACCCCGTGGACGTAGGTAATCATGCCGAACCACATACATTTTGTGTTCTTCTATATCTCTTGTTGATTTAATTCTTTGCATACGTTTGAAATCCTTTGGATGTAGTAATATTCTACATCTACAGTCAACTTGAGTTAACCTGAGTTCGAAAGCAAAATATCAAGGAATAAATAACACCACGTCGTTGTCTTACAAGTTACAAGAACAAACATTACTCAAACACTTGTTTGATCTACATTTATAAACTCTAGAAAACACCTAAATTATTTGATAAATAATACAGGTATCAATGATTTGTGTTGCAATTTCATCCTAGATCATTGATAATCTAAATTAATTAACTAGTACCGGGAATCCGTAGCAATGATCTGGTTTGCAATTTCAACCTAGATCATTTCACCATGTATACGCCTTAATTCAGCACTAAATTCTCTCACTTAAAATTCTAATTATTTAGTCAAGCAACTAATTAGCGGCAAGCTCCACATCCTGCCCAACATCTTCAATTTCGCGGTTGGTGTCGTTGCCTGCGTCTTCCCAAAATGTTTACCTTTCAAACCTTTCATTTCTCGTACCTGCATGCAAATTGCAAAACCCAATATGACCCGGTCATCTAATTGAAAAAAAAAAAAATCATTTGATCCAAAAATCAGTGAGAACATCTTGTTCTCTTTTCAAGAGGCTTCAAAAGAGAAAAAGAGCAGTAAGTGTGTACCAGAGTTTGGTTGAGACGTGCATTCTCTTCCTTGAGCTGGTCTAGTGCAGCTTCTAGCTCCACCGTATATGCCTGCATCAAAACAGAAATCATCTCTACGAATCTACTATTTATACTGAGCCAGCATCATCAACGAAAAACAACAATTCTAAAGACATGCACCTGTTTACGAGCTCGGGATCGGGAAGCAGCTTCTCGGTTCTTAATCATTCGCCTCTGTCTCCGCTCGACAACCTTCTCAACCGGACCGGCACCATCGTCGTCCTCCGTGGCCTTACTACTTCTACATCTCTTCCTCCCTCTCCATGTCCCCGCTCCTGCACCACCAGGTGTATCCCGGTGCAACATCTGAACTGCACCATACTCGACGTCTTTACCAACTCTACTCCCACCAACACCGACATACATACCTGAATTAGACATATCCCCTACAGCCGGTACAAATCCACCACCATTAACACAATTTCCACCTCCATGACCCATCAGGACGGGTTGCTGTCTATCAAATTTCGGGAAATTTAGCTGCCCCGGTTCTACCCGTAATTGATTCTCGACAGAATTTGATGAAGATCCAGATTTGTTATTTGTATTACCTTCCCGAACTACCCCTGCTTTGACTAAAAAATCTTCAAGTGTCATCTCACCAAACGTTGTTTGACGTTGAGTAATATTGGCATTTACCGCAGGGTTAGTACCACCTGGTGGTGGTGGTACTGTAGGGTAAATTTCAGACCAAACTTCATCAACAGTCTTTAAAGAAAGTGCAGGAGGAAGAACTTTGGAATCTGTTGATGGATTTATAAAGAGATTATTACCATCTTCATTGTTGTTGTTGTTGTCTTCAACATTACAAATACTATTAAGAAACTCATCCATATTCATTGACCCCAGATTCTTGTTGCTGACCATGTTTTGCTGAAATTCATCAAGTGTGAGTGAAAAGATATTTGATGCTGATTGCTGCTTTTCTAGTGTTGGTTGATGATCATGGTGTGAGGTTTGATCATGGATTTTGTGTTGTTGGTCAAGATTTGATGAATCCATGGTTTTAAAAGGTCAGGTGGTACAGTGGTTGTACCTTAAAACCTTTTTTTCTCTTTTCTCGTGGAGGTTAGATTTTGATTCTTCTTCATTAAGTATTAATTTATTGAACTGAACTTTGGTTCTGAGCGAATAGACAAGTGTCAATAATGAGGGTGACACGTTTTAACCAAGTGTCAATGACAAAATATCTGACTAAAAAAAAAGAAAAGAAAATATCTAACTCGAGTGATAAACCGGTTGTGAGTTAAGTTTAGCCTAGGAAATTGGTTCCGGTTTCAATTGTCACAAAATGGGAATATGAAGGAGATGTTTGGATTTACTGGAGTATGGAAGGAGCAGATGAACTAGCATCGGAGGAGTCATTCACCCATTTTCTCCCTTCTTGTTCGAGTTCTGTTTCAGGTGAAGTATGTTCTCATGATGATCAAGATGAATTGAAAGTAATCAAAGATGAACACAAGAAAGAAGGAAGAAGAACTTGTATTGTGAAGAAAATCATTGTTACCCACACAGACCAAAAACAGACATATTTATTACAGGACTTAAAGTTGTGCAAACAGAACAACCGACTCGTAAACTAACACTCAGCTCAATCGACTCAAGTCAAGTCAAACTTATTTGACTTGACTATCCTATTAGCCCCCTCAAACTGATACGGGGTGACATTATACAGTTTGAACAATGAAACAAGTACTCAAAGAACAGCAGCAAATGTACTTAAAAGGTAGAAAGTCTTGTATGACAAGGAACACTGTCCTCTGAAGTAGTAATATCAGTTGAAGTAGTAGATATATCATCAATAAAATCATCCTCTGACATATAAGAAGCAACAGCAGTGGATGATGTAGGTGTACCTAATAGTTTTTGCAGCAAATAACTGAAAACTGGTGCACAGAGACCCTTAGTAAACAAATCTGCTAACTGGTATCTGAAGCAATATGTTGTACTGATAAGAAACCACTTGTGATCAATTCTCTGACAACATGGTAATGAATGTTTATATGTTTGGCCCTGGAATGAGATACAGGGTTAGCTGATAAATAAATAACACTAGTATTATCACAATACAAAGTAATTGGTTATGCTAATGAAATACGCAATTCAGAGAGAACTGATGACAGCCATTCCAACTCTGCAGTAGCTACTGACAAACACTTGTACTCTGCCTCAGCTGTAGACCTTGAGACGGTTGGCTGCTTTTTACTAGACCAAGAAATCAAAGAAGAACCAAGAAAAATAGCATAACCACAAGTAGATCTTGCTGTTTCAGGGCAATTACCCCAATCAGAATCAGTGTATGTTGTCAATGAACTTATATCACCTTTTCTCATTGTTATACCAACTCCAATTGAACCCTTCAAATATCTCAGTATTCTTTTGACTAATAGCATATGCACATCTGTAGGAGCATGCATGTATTGACTCACATAGTTAACTCCAAAACATATATCAGGTCTTGTTAAGCACAGATATTGCAACATAACAACTAAAGTCCTATACTCAGATGCATTGGTAAGTAAAATACCATCAGAAATTAAAACTATATGACCCTTTGCAACTGGTGTGCTACAAGGATTGCACTCTAACATCTTTGCCTTTTCCAAAAACTCCAAAGTATACTTCTTTTGTGTAAGTAAAATACTATCAGATTGTCTAGTAGCTTTTATACCAAAGAAAAAATGTAAATCCCCTAATTTCTTCATTGCAAAAGCAATACTGAGATGTTTAATCAAATGAGCAATCAACACTTCAGATGAACCAGTCAATATAATATCATCAACATAAAGAAGTAATATCATCATATCAGAACCAACATTATAAACAAACATAGAGTAGTCAGAAACAGTTCTCACAAATCCATAAGAAAGTAAGGAAGCACTAAATTTTTCAAACCAAGCCCTTGGAGCTTGCTTTAACCCATAAAGACTCTTTTTCAATTTGCAAACTTTGTGTGGAAATTCAACACTCTCAAACCCAGGTGGTTGCTTCATGTAGACATCTTCATGTAAATTTCTATGCAGAAAAGCATTGGAAACATCCAACTGCTTTATGATCCAACCTCTAGTAACAGTTATTGTTAAAACCACTCTAATTGTAGTTGCTTTTACAACAGGACTAAAAGTCTCTCCATAATCAATTCCATCTTGTTGGTTATACCCTAAATCAACCAATCTTGACTTAAGCCTATCCAAGGTACCATATGATTTTAACTTCACTCTGTAAACCCATTTACAACCCAGTATGTTCATATGTGGTTCAGGGTCAACTAAATCCCAAGTATCATTCCTAAGTAATGCAGTATTCTCATCTCCCATAGACAGCTTCCATTTAGGATTTTGAATAGAAGTTTTAAAAGATTTTGGCTCAGTAGGAATTGAAAGCAAAGAAGAAAAAGCAGATGAAATGGGATGTTTAAATGAGTGATGTAAGACATGATCATGAAAAAAATTTGGTTTTGTAATACCAGTTTTTGATCTAGTCACCATAGTAGATACAGGAACAGAAGATTGATCAACAAGAGAAGGAATTTCAGTAATGGTAGGTAACACAGAACATGAAGGAGTTGAAAAATAGAATTCATTTTCTGAGAAAATAATATGTCTTGAAATATAAGTTTTCTTTAACACTGGATTATAACACTTGTATCCTTTATGTAAAGTACAATAACCAATAAAAACACATTTTACAGATTTGGGCGATAACTTGTCAGGTCTTGAATGACCAAGAAAAGGATAACAAATACAGCCAAAAACTCTAAGCAAAGAATAATCAGGACACTCATTGTATAGAACTTGAAAAGGAGACTTATTTTGAAGTACAAGAGTTTGAGTTATGTTTATAAGAAAAGTAGCTGCTAAAAAAGCATCATAGCAAAACTCCTTTGGACAAGAAGCATTAAACAACAAAGTATTACCCATTTCTGTAATATGCCTATGTTTTCTTTCAGCAAGACCATTTTGCTCTGTGTTTTTGGACAAGAAATTCTCGGATTAATACCACAAGACTCCAAAAACAGTTTGAAATGACCTTTTACTAATTCACTAGCACCATCAGTTTGAAATGAAAGAATTTTATCATTAAACAAATTTTCAGTAAGAGCTTTGAAATGCTTAAAACATTGTAAGGCTTCAGACTTAGTTTGCATTGGATAAATCCAATGAAATCTACTAAAATCATCAACAAATAAGATATAATATCTAAAACCAGATAAAGAAGGTAATGGGGCAGGACCCCATTCATCACAATGAATTAAAACAAGTGGAGAAGTAGTATGAGAAGTAGAAGCATGAAATGGAAGTCTTTTACTTTTAGCAAGCTGACAAGGGTGACAAAGAGTGTCTTTTTGAGCAGAATTTAAAAGAATTAGTTTATCAGTATGAAGTTGATGAATAATTTTTGATGAAGGATGACCTAACCTACTATGCCATAGATCAGAAGAAGCAACTAGTGATGAAAAAGCATAATGCATTTTAGGTGTGGATATGGGATATAAATTGTTGACCATCTTTCCCTTAGCTAGCAACACATGATTATATAAACCTCTTATCTCATAACCAAAGGGATCAAAAGTGATATAGCAAACATTATCCTTAGTGAAGTTAGCTATTGATAGTAAATTATGTTGCATATCAGGCACATGTAAGACTTTATCTAACACAAAACTAGTTGTTGGTGTCTGAATAGTTGAATTACCAGTAAAAGAGATAGACAAAGACTTACCATTGCCAATGACCACATGCTCCTTTCCTTTGTAGTTAGAAGTATCGGTGAGAATAGTTACGTCACCGGTCATATGTCTTTGAAGCTCCACTATCCGAAATCCACACAAGACTTGAAGAAGGATCATCATTAATCTGCAGAGCCATTAACATTCAGACTTGTAAAAGCTTGATGAGTGCCAGAAGAAGAAGCTGGTGATGGTTGATGATAGCTTTGTTGAACATCTGAGGCTGCATAATGAGCTTGTGAAGTATTAACAGAATTCCCAGTTGGAGGTGGATGATATCTAAAGAAACACCTAGATGCCATATGACCACTCTTCTTACAAATTTGACAGAACACTTTAGAGAATCCACATAAGGTGTTCTATTGTTATTATAAGCAGATTGCCCATTTATAGCATATAATGCTGTATTTTGATCATCATAAACAGTTGTGTTATTCTGATATCTCTCATCAAGAAATTGCTCATGAGAGAGTAACCTAGCCTTAAATTCTACAAAAGAATAAGGTTTCTCTCTGTTTTGTGAAGAAATAACAAAGATATCATATTCAGTTCCTAACCCATTTAACACAAACATCATAAGATCTGAATCACTAACTTTCTCACCAATAGCAGCTAAAGAATCTGCTATAGTCTTGATCTTTTGTAGATATTGAACAATAGACATATTTCCTTTCTTTACACTATTCAATTGAGACCTTAACATACTCTTCCTAGCAATGAATTGAGTTTTAAAACTTTGTTCAAGAAAATCCCAAATTTCTTTAGCAGTAGATAATCCAAGAACATCACCACTTACTGTTGGTGTAAATGTAGCTTTTAAACATGTGGAAACAAATCTATCCAACCTTCTCCAAGAAATCCACTCAGGATTAGTTGTTTCAACACCATCCACTATAACTTTTTGTGGTGGTTCTACAATATCACCATTAACATACCCATATAGATCACAAGAGAACAAAACTCCCTCAAATTGATCTCGCCAAAGCAGGAAATTGGTCGAGTCAAGCTTCATTGAAACAAAGTTCGAAATATTTGTAAAAGGTAAAGTATAAGAATTACCAGCGGAAGCCATTGGAATCGAATTTGGACATGATTGAAGAATTTCCAGATCTGAAAACAATAAATTATTTGTATTGTTGTTGTTGACGTTACTGATGTTGATATTGTTGTTGTTGTTGTTATTCTTATTGTTTGTATATGTATATCTTCGAGTTGTTACCATAAATTCTTGGAAGAACCCTAATTTTGATTTGTGGGAAAAATTGTTATATTGATATTACCCTGAATTGCTTGTGAACCCAAAAAATTATTGAGAAAATTGTTAAGGTTTTAGTGAGGATCGAAATCTAATCTGATACCATGAGAATTCTTATGTTCTCATGATGATCAAGATGAATTGAAAGTAATCAAAGATGAACACAAGAAAGAAGGAAGAAGAACTTGTGATGTGAAGAAAATCATTGTTACCCACATAGACCAAAAACAGACATATTTATTACAGGACTTAAAGTTGTCTGAAACAGAACAACTCACTCAGAAACTAAAACTGACTCAACTGACTCAAGTCAAGTACTCAAACTTATTTGACTTGACTATCCTATTACTGCAGGGTAGGAAGTATAACCTGACTTCTCTTATAGCAGAAACCACACCAAAAACCCAAAAATCCTTTGATTTTGCTATGTCATTTTGGTGGAGAAAATATGCATGAGAAATAGGCATGAGACCGGTGCAAAAAGGAAGAAAAAAAACAAACCCAATTAGCTTCCAAGATCATCACCCATACAATTTCTAGTTCCATCACTGATTATATGTCTTTAAACGACACCCAATCTGTCTGTCGTATGTGTTTTCCATTCACTTAAATGACATCATGCTATCTGGATTTAACAAAAATGAAAAATTGGATTATTTCTTGTGATTTTTCACCAATTGGCATTTTTTTCAGCCTTGCTCCCTAATCTCCCTTTAGTGGATAACCCATCAGGTAGATTTTTACCAGGGCCCATAGTAAATCAGAACATACCACCACTTTGCCACACTTGCAGTGTTAGTTTATCGGTTTGCTAGTGGCTTTCCCATTTTCTCTTCCAAAGTACTTTAGCGATCCCAAGAAATAAACAAACATAGAGATGGAATTCATGGTGCATGCGGACTTGAGTACCTGACTCTTCGGTCTCAGACAGGCACAGACCATATGAGTTCCTTCTTATTTATTTTTTGCTTTCTCTTTTCTCTTTAATGATGTACTTGCTTTTTCTTTACAGAATAGAAAACCGAAAAAGAAAGAATATCTTGATAAGAGTTGTCAGAATATAAATACTCACCAAACACACAAACAAATCTTTGTATCCTCACTTCAATTTTTCAGCCTATTACGTACTACATTTCTAGCTAAAACTCTGATCCAGTTCCTTGTTAATTTTCAGTGCCATGGCCGCTGAATATAACCCCAACAGTTCCCTCTTGGTGATATCTCTCTCCGTCTGTGCAATTTTTCTCATCAACAACATTCTTGCAGTAGATGGGAAATCTCAAGCTTTTGGTAGATCACCAAAGCTAGGACTCAAAGGGGAAAAACTCAGTCATTTTCACATGTACTGGCACGATGTTGTTGCTGGACCTAAACCTACATCAGTCGTAGTTGCAAAGGCACCTACAACGCGCAAATCCAACAATTATTTTGGAGGTGTTGTAATGATAGATGATGCCTTAACGGAAGGACCGGAGTTGAGTTCGAAACTCATCGGGCGAGCTCAGGGATTTTATGCATCAGCTGGAATACATGAGGCAGCTACGCTAGTGAATATGAACTTCGCATTCATGGTTGGCAAATACGATGGAAGCACTATCAGTATCATGGGAAGAGATAAAACGTTATCGCCGGGAGTTAGAGAAATGCCGGTCGTTGGTGGTAGTGGACTATTCCGATTTGCTCGTGGCTATGCTCAACTTCGGACTCATCATATGAATTTGACTAGTGGTGATACTACTATTGAATACAACATTTATGTATTTCATTACTGATGATCATCCAATTTAATTTCCTTGCTACCATCTCAAAAAAAGATATTAAATTCAATAAGATGTTACGAGTAATGTTAATCGTTCTTGTGAATGATTATTGTCACCTGATAAATTATGATGGTTTACTGAATTTTTTTCCAGATTTCTCTCGGTAGATGTATCAATATTTGTCAAACAAATACCACCTACTACTAGGTTGACTAGTCATTTTCTTGCCCCATTAATTTAGACTTGCCAAACGGTCAAAAGTTGATAATATCCCCACCCACCCTTATTATTGTCTTATCGTCTTGTAAAGAATAATATCTCCTAATTAAGAAATCCTTGTATAATCACCTCAATTTCCATTTTTCAGCATATATTCCTCTATCTCTAGCTAAACTCTCAGACAATCTTCCTTAATCATCAGTTTGTCATGGCGAAAATCCATTCCAACAGTGCACTTTCACTTGCAGCTCTATCCATATTTGCAGTCTTTTGCATCAACTATATTGTTGTTGCAGTAGATGGGGAACTGCAAACTTTTGGTAGAGTTGTAAATCCAGCAGAATTGGGACTCAAAAAGGAAAAACTCAGCCATTTTCTCATGTACAGGCATGATATTGTCTCCGGACCTAACCCTACAGCAATCGAAGTTGCAAGTGCACCCACAACAAGAAACTCCTCAACTTTTTTCGGAGGTGTTGTAATCATGGATGATCCATTAACGGAAGGACCGGAATTGAGTTCGAAACTTGTCGGGCGAGCTCAGGGGTTCTATGCATCAGCTGGAATAAATGAATTGGCTATGTTGGTGAACATGAATTTTGCTTTCATGGTTGGTGAATACAACGGTAGTACTATAAGTATCATGGGAAGAGATGCGTTGCTATCGGAAAAAGTCCGAGAGATGCCGATTGTTGGTGGTGCCGGACTGTTCCGATTTGCTCGTGGCTATGTTCAAGTTCGGACTCAGAAAGTCAACGTTACTAGTGGTGATGCTGTTATTGAATACAACATTTATGTCTTTCATTACTGAATAAATGTAAAATTTGATTCAAATGAATGAAAATTTGTATTTGTGAGTGCAAGCTCCTCTGATTTGTATTCGGGTTTCCGGAAAACTTTTTTTTTCCGATCTGAGCAACTAAAGATTTCTATCTTCCGACTTGGAAACCATTTCTGAGTCAACCACTAATAAACTAAGAAATTTCCAAGTCGATAGATTTTCTATCCTCAACCAAAAAGTATTGGTCTTTGTAAATGAAAACTCAAAAGGTTCACACCACGGATATCCGTGCCTTGCATCATGTCAACGCTGTCCAACCACAACACAACACAACTTTCTGGGCTTTCGACGCCCTAGTCCTCCTTCCATAACTAACTAGTGCAAATAATACTGTGGGAATTATATAAATGCCCCTTGTTTTGATGGGCTTCATAAATATCCTTATCACACAATAAATATACCCCTCTCCATCTATAAGCCCATCAGGGATCCATTAACATTTTCTTTGTTTCCATATTTACCCTCCCATACAATATATCGTTTTCATTATTTTGTTTCAGTTCTAATTTTTTTTGTTCTCCATCGCTGCTACCAGTACCACCACCCTTACGCCACCACCGCAACACCATCTCCATCGTCACAACCATCACCATCGTTTCTCCACCTCCTAATCAATCGTTTAGGTCGATTTTCAACCAAGTTTGTTTTTTATGGATTTAAAAAAACTATGGAGATTGGGGATCTGATTTCAATATCACTGATTCAAGATTTGATTAAGCTATATTTGCTTTTCGATTTTTGGTTATGGATTCAAATCTAAAAAAGAAATCAATTTTTCTTGTTTAGTTTTGGTTATAACTTTAATTTCTTGTATGCTCCGGATCTTACCACATTGTTGTTGATTTTTTATTTTTTATTTTGCATGTGTTATTAAAATTTGACAAGAAAGAAAATAAAAAGCATTACCTGCTCACTATCTCTCTAATGGCGACTTCCGATCCGCAAAGATAAATGCGTAAAGCTGACAAATTGTAAGATTTGCGTTCCTTCTGTAACAATTTATCTTTTATATTTTTGATTCATCTTTAACTGATTATTCATTTCTGTTTCCCCATCTCTATAACTCATTGGGAATATGTTGGTTTTAAGTTTAGGTTTTACTATTGATTGATTTCACCTTAGAGTACTGTATTCGTATAATCTGATTGGGTGTTTACTAGTTAAGCTGATGGAGATGTAGATTGTGTGTTTTAGAAGTTAATAATTGAAATTGTATATGACCGGAATTCTTAGAGGAATCGTACTATGTGACAAATGGACTGGTGAATAGCCAAATTAATGAGCTAGTTTAATGATACTGTTTGGTTATTACCACTTTCAGAGATGGTGACAATAAATTATTGATTGTTGAGCTCATAATTTAGTGTAAAGAAATCATATGTGGAAGTATAATGTGAACTTGGACGCGTTAGGAGTAAGCTGTAGTTACGTATATTGTTGATTTACTTTTTTGTTGATTATCTTCATTTCATTTATATTAGAGCCAATACTGTTCCGTATCCATTTTACACGTATAGTTGCCTATTTTTATATATGCAGTTAGATTTTTATGTTATTGGTAAATCATTTTGGTGTTTTTTCGTTGATGTTTTGTTTCATGATCGAAAAAGACCTCAGTTTTTATGGGATCAACTATTGTTGTTGATTCCATATGGGATCAACTATTGTTGTTGACATTATTTTTTATGGGATCAACTACTGACTCCTATTGTTGACATCATTTCCTTTGATTGGTATAGTCATTATTATAGTTAAAATCATATTTGTTAAAAAAAAAATTAGCTTAATTTCTTGCTGGTTTGTGTTTGTGTATTGTTGTTCGACAGATTGTAGTGGTGTTGTTGTTGGATTTTATAGCTGTAAAGTTCTTCAAATGTTGGATTTGTGGTGCAATGGTAGCATGACTGACTCCATGTCAGATGATGCGTGTTCGACTCACGCCAAATTCACTCATTCGTATATGTTGTTTTTTGTTTTTTGTGTCAAACTTTGGTTGTTGATTCCATTCACTGGGATCAACTTCCATTGTTGACACGACTGAACTGGAATATTTTTTAGTTATTTGTATCAACTTTGGTTGTTGACTCCGTTCACTGGGATCAACTTCGATTGTTGACAAAAAAAAAAAAAAACTGGAATATGTATTAGTTCAGTTATTTTCGAACATTTAATTTTTGAATCAACTTCGGGTTGTTGACACCAAATTTTGGTGGCGGAGGTGGAAGAAGCGGCAACAATAGCATCAACAGTGGTGGTGGTCGTGAAATATTAGTGGAATACTAGTCAGTTTTCTCTCTTTAACATTTTTCGGTGACTAATTTTTGATTGCGATGCTAAGTTTACAATATTTAGGAAACCTTTGTGGGAACATTAGTTTGCTTATGTTTTATATGTTTATCTTGCTTATCGACTTTCTTTTGATTCCTTATTTTCATATAGCGTATCATTTTTCTTATGATTTTTTCCATTCATTTTGTTTATAGACCCTCTGTTCATTTTTGTGCATCTTTTTTGTTTTTTCAGATACAGAAACTAGCATGTCACTAAGATAGAAACTTGTATGTCACAATAAGTAGGTATGTTCACAGTAGTACATGTATTATAATGCACATTAAGTCGAACTTGTGGTGTAATGGTATCACAACTGCCTCTAGTCAGAAGATGCGTGTTCAATTCACGTCAGATTCACTATTTTTAGTACATCAATTTTTGGATCAACTTCCGTTGTTGACACCAGCTAATCTGAACATTTTTCGAACTTTTAATTTTGCGATCAATTTTCGTTGTTGACACAAGACATAGGTCAACTTCCGTTGTTGACGCGATACTCTTTAAACAGGATGTTCCTGAGTTCCAGACTTGGTGCCAACTTCGACTGTTGACATCGGTTTGTGGGATCAACTTCCGTTGTTGACACATGTTATTGGTGTCAACTATGGTTGTTAACACCAATTTTAGATGTTAATTTGGATTGTTGACGCCATAATTTGGAGCCAATATGTTTCCAGATTTCGAGATCTTGGAATCAACTTGGCTTGTCAAAAAAAATCACATGAATTTGTTTGTATATTTAAGCTATTTTCCATAAGTTGTATACCTACAGAGCATCATGTAGCAACATTTCATTTACAACAATAGACAATATCTTGTACAACCACATTCATTTCATAAAAACTCAAAAGTGACCCAACCTATAAATTTACAAACTTCCGATGATGTACATATTACCACCAAATTGACCAAGATCGATAATTCACTGATAAGCACGGCCTTCCGGGTATAATAATCTTTAGAATAGAAGTTCCCCTGAACCGGAAGTATCTGCAAGATACTTACAACATTATATTGGATATTCAAACATGAGTCAATGAAAGATTGATGCACTTAATTAACTTATTCATATTTTGAGATAAAGTATTTTTCAAGTATACTCAGATGTATGTGCCAGAAAAAAAGATCATGTTGTCTAAAGATAGACATCCTAAGACCGAAATGTCTGTAATGAGCTAGCAGAAAGAAGCTTCAATATAATTCCTACTCAAAATGCGTTCTCCACAATTTGGATAAGCCTTGATAGTCGTAACCCGATTCGCCACATATTTTTATAAATTAAACATACTAATATATGTATGAAACTAGAATCACCAGATTCATGGTTTACGTCTACTGTGCTGAAATTGTGATACTCAAGTTAACCCAAATTGTAGAAACATGCTCTACAATGCTCAACCAACTACGACTTATTATCCCACAATTATATCATAGTTTTGCTCAAAAACTAAACTCACGATGGATCATATAGCACTAATAAGGACTAGCCAGAAGATGTTGTTTGTTAACCATATATGGAGATTCAAAACTCGATTTGGTCCGAACCTTTAACAACTAACTAAAAAATAATAATGTCATCTGAAAATACAAGAACATATCAAAATGCATAACCAAATTTCTTTTCAAATACATGAATTTTACCTTCGAGAGATTTATGCTGATCTTCTTCTTTTTCTTCTCAATTATCTTCTTCCCCTTTTCGTTTTGTTGGTTTCTTTCTTCTAAATTTCTTTTGTTTTTTCAATCTACTTCAAATAACAAAAATAGTTAGCATTTACTAAAGAGAGCATGTCATCTTTTCATTTACAAAATGCAGATTTGTAATATAAAAAAAAAAAATTGTATCAACCTAGGTTGTTGATCCTGTTATTGGTATCAACTCTGGTTGTTGATACCAGTTTCTGAGAAAACATGTTCCTGGATTTCAGTTTTGTGGTATCAACTTCTATTGTTGATCCCACATATTGGGGTCAACTTTGGTTGTTAACACCAGTTCTCTCGAATTTTCTGCATGCTTTTTGTATTTGTATCAATATACTTTCTATTTGTCATCAATTCATTCATTCATTTACAGTTGAATTAAAGTCGTGAATTCATGAATGAATACTCAAACTTGGAGACTCGGGTTCATCGCAAAAAATCTCTATAAACATTATAAATCATTAGTATGAACTAGCACAATCATTCATCAACCACAGTTGAGTTTTCAACACACAAAAAAAAAAGAACACTATAAATCATTAACCAAATATAACCATAACCATTCATTCATTATTCAAGCCATCATAATTTCATAATTTCGTGAACTTAACATTATAAACTTGAGTTTTACCTATATAAGTTGACATTTCCTCCAACAATGCAGTTCAATTTTTTTTCGATCACATGCAACAGTAAAACAAAATTGATTTGACAGCAAAAATCAAAATAAATGAATCAAACAATTAATGAAATCAAACAAAACTTGTAGCTGATCTAAACAAAACAAAACCTGCATCTGTATTCGTTACACTAAATCTGTTCAAGAAATTAACATGCATCAATTTTTTTAGAATTAAAAACTGATTTCAATATAAATTTGTAAGAAATCAAAATCAAACTTGTTTTGAAACAAAATAATCAATCGATTATTAAGTACACAATAAATAGAAGAGGAAATTCGTGTTTTACCTTTTGAATCTTGTTTTCCAATCTTCAAATTACGAAGAACACAATTAATCGATTAAAATTGATTTAAACCTTGATTTGATGATTTCAAATGACGATTTTGATCTTCTTTAAACTACAACTAATCTCTAAAAATCGTGATTTAATTCTTCAATTTTTCAGTTTCTCTATTTTTCAGATTTGGTTTTTGAGTGAGAGAAGAAAGACAAAGTGAGAGAACATAAATGAAAATAATCTCTCCGAGAGCGTTGTAATGTGAAATATAAATGGGGGTACTTCAGTAATCTAGTAATTCAGATTTTTGGCTTCTAAAAAGAGTAGGGGTATATTTATTTTGGGAAAGGATATATTTATTGGGTGTCAAAAATAGGGATATATAATTAATGTACCCAATAATACTCGTGTAGACGGCTTGGTCCATATTCCAAAGCGTACACGATACAGTGATTCTCGTATTCTCTATATAAAAACAGAGTTTTTTCGAGCGTCGTGGTTAATCGGAGCTCCTGATTAATTCTGGCCTCACTTCTTTTATTTAAAGTAAAGTTTTTTTAAATTTCAAGCAATAAAATTTTAAGAAAATATTTTAAACTCCACAATATATATCTTCCTACCAAATTTAAAAATAAATCTCATAATATTGGCAATAATATGATATTTAATTGGGTACATTAATTAAATACCCCTACAATAGAGGCCCAACAAAAATACCCTTCCCCTAAATAAATATACCCTCCCCTAAAATATCCGGATTGTCGGATTACGATTTTGCCCCTCAATATATTTGAGGGTTTTAACGTTGGAGACTCATTTAGTGCAGTAGCAGTTTCAAACCCATTTCACATCTTTCCTCTCTCCCTTTCTTCTCCTTCATGCAGTTACTGAAACTGCTGAGATTTTCAAATTCAAAACTGAAAAAAACCGTTGAATAAGATCTTAAACAAAACCGTCAATCTATATATATCATCAACCAACCAATTTCAATCATCTTTACTTTAATAAATTAAAAAAAAAAAGTGAAAAGAATGATAGAAAATTAGGTATTTCTGAGTTTGAAGAACAAAAGAGAGCTTAAACAGGTAAATCTATTGTATTCTGTGATGAATTTGCTATTAATTTTGATTTGCTACAGATTTACGATTTTGAGATATCGGTTTTCAAATCAATTTTAATTTTCTGGATTATTTTTTTTGTTGCATGTATGATTTATCATCAATTCCTGCTCCTAATATGTATGATTTGATTTGGTATGTTGTTATTTTGGTTTTTAATCAAGATTTTCCTTCCGATGATGTTTTTTTATAATTTTGAAGTAGATTTCTTAGGTTTTAGAAATTCAGATTTATTTTTCTTAGAAAAAAATGTTGTTGCATGTACGATTTATGACAAATTCCTGCTTCTTATGTGTTTGATTTAACTTGGTATGAACTTAGTTTTGAATCTAATTCATTGATTTTGATTTTAGGTTAGAAGGTGATTTTGAGTTTTCAGAAGTTGCAGTTTCAAATGAAAGAGGTAAGAAACAATTTCTTCAATTAGTCACACTTTCAGTTGTTGTTGATGTTAATATATGGGGTCAACAATTAGAGTTGATACCCTAAAATGCTTTGTTGTATGTATGATATCAACAATTAGAGTTGATAACTTAAATTCCAGTTTCAGTTGATGTTGGTTATATGAAATTCAAATGATTAAGCATAGGAGTCGATGTTGATATCCAATTTCAGTTGTTGATAAAATAGGAGTTGATATCCTTTTTATGAAGAGGTCAAATGCTTTGTAGATGACCTGAAATGCTTTGATGATACACTGAAATGCTTTGTTGATACCATGAAATGCTTTGTTGATACCTGAAATGCCTTGAAATGCTTTGTTATATGTATGATGTTGGGTTCTGTGAAATTAAAATGAATAAGCATATGAGTCGATGTTTCAGTTGTTATCCTGCTTATGAGGTAATTGTTGAATAATGAATAAGCCATGAACTTGTTACTTGTTGAATGAATGAAGCTAGAGATATAATACTAGTGTCTAAGACTATATGGTAATGAAACTAGTGTCTAAGACTATATGGTAATTGTTGTTATTGATTATAAATGAATGACAGAACATAAAACTAATAACTTACCAAATAATGTCATGTAATAACTATTTTGGTTATAGAATATCTTTGGAATCAACAATAGAAGTTGATACCATTTGATGGTATCAACAACAGGAATTATACAAGTAGATTGTTGTCAACAACAGGAGTTGATACCGATTCTTTGGTATCAACAATAGAAGTTGATACCATTTGATGGTATCAACAACAGGAATTATACAAGTAGATTGTTGTCAACAACAGGAGTTGATACCACTTGATGGTATCAACAACATATCTTGACAAAATTAATGATGTTTTAAAAATATTGTGATTATTGAATGCGACAAAATTAATGTTGTTTTAAAAATAGATGAAAGGAGTGAGAAGATCACCAAGGGTAAATCGAAGAGTACAGAAGAAGATAATTCACAACAGAGTAATAAAGATGTAGCCACAAAAAAGAAGAGAGTGAACAAGCAGTTGTTGGTTGATAAAGAGAAAGACGTTGTTAAAAGAAGAAAAGGCAGCAGAAATGAAGAACCAGAAGTAGATTCGGAAGAAGACGAATCGGAACAAGAAAGTCAAAGAGCTAAAGCAACAAAAAGAAAGAGGGAGACCAATAAGAAGAATGACCAGGAAGAGGAAGCAAGCTGGAAAGAAGAAGAAGAACAATGAACAACAAGCGAAGCACGTAAAGGAAAGAAAAAGTTGGAGGTTGAAGATGATTCGAGAGGATGAAGAATCATATTCGAGAATCGAACAACAACAAGTAGCCGCGAGAAGGCGAAACAGAGGAAGAACAAACATGTAAAACTTTATACATTATTTTTTATTTGAGTTCTATCTTTGCAATATAGTTAAGTTCATTTCTATATTAAATATAAAAATAAATGAATGAGTTGCGTGTATGCAGGTCGAAGTAGGAAGAGCGAAACGAAGTTCAAATCATGTCTAATACCATTGATTGAAATGTGCAACTTTCTATACAAGCTGTTTGAAGTAGGAGGAGATAACAAGAATGGAAAGCACTAAAGGAATGTGTGTTCTGGGAATTTATAAGACCATTCTACACTGGAGAAGAGATCGATGCAACAAATGATAAGTGGTTAGTCAAAATCGTCTCGGCAATACAAACTACTTATTGGAGCATTCGATAAAGAAAAGAACATATTCAGTTTTTGGAAAAAAGAAAACTTCTTATCGGTGCAAAATAGAGCCAACAGACTTTTCATTAATCTTCAAGATAAAAAGGGTCATCGAGAGTGAGGAGTTGAAGAGGTTGCTAAAGAGAAAAAATGATGTTGTAGTCACTACATGGTTTAAGAACAAGTTCAGAGCAGGGGTAGAAGAACACAAGAGTGATAAAATAACAAAAACCTGAAATTGAGCGCAAACTAAAAGTTGTCACGAGGATCGGTCGACCCACGACATTTTGTGAGACTATTTGCTATGTGGTGTCTTGCGATTGTTTTCTTCCCAGATTCTCAGTGCAACAGGACTTGCAAAGAATTGGCTTCCTTATATTTTGAACATGGAGAAAGTGTCATGGCCGAGATCACATAGTAACCTATCTTCTTAAATACATTGGAAAGCGAAAGGAAAGAATGGAAGTGTTCACTGGCTGCACAATTCTCTTCTTAGGTAAAAAAAAAAAAAGTTCATTTAATATAATGTTTATTTTTGAAAATATTAAAATGCATATTGTACGTCAAACTAACCTCATTGATTCTCTGTATGCGTGTGGTTCTGCGAACATACAGAAAACTTCGTCGCAAAGAGGACAAATTTTGAAACCGCAACACCAAGATTCATGAGATGGAGCCAACACGCAATCTGCAAAGAACTGGTAAAACAATTTCAAGGGAAATGTGGAGATACCATGGATATGACTTGGTTTACTCGTAAGGTAACATATTTGTTTACTCAATTTATATTTCAAATAGATTTCACTTTTTATCATGTCAACAAAAGGAAGTTGATACCAGTTTAGGGAGTCAACAAACAAAGTTAGTGTATCAACAAAATGAAGTTGATACACAAATGTATAATGATTATAACAATTATACTTGTGTCAACAATGGAAGTTGATACCAGTTTAGGGAGCATTTGTATGTATACAGATTATACTTGCACATTTATTAAATCTATGTCAACAATGGAAGTTGACCCAAAAATGAATGTAATCAAAAATATATATTTTGTGTACCAACAATAGAAGTTGATACAATTTCTTGGAGTCAACAACAAATGTTTACACAGAAATTTAAATCTGCCACATTCTATTTCGTGTCAAAAATGGTAGTTGACATCATATCTAACATGTAGTTCGATCTTAGTGTCGCAAATCACTCAGGGGCTACGCCCCTCGTGAAAGATATATTATGGTTATAAAGTTGGAAAAAAATATTATGCTAATCTGTATTTTTATGTCGATTTGCGAGGTTCATGAAGATGTTGTTGATCCGTGACGAGAAGAAGAGATGTATTTGATAGACATGTTAGCACCAAAGACGCGATTGGAAGTAGAGAGGCATAGGAATGAGAATCGATAGAGGAAAACATTAATCTTCTACTTGACAACCGGGAGATAACATATGAAATGAGGGGGCAAGCGACTAAATCAATGAGCAACATAATATTCATGAAGAAACTTATTGACAACAACAAGGACATGATGCATTTGAAGCACGGGGATAAAGCGAGACTTGATGAAATTGCTATAGAAGTGAAGCAATGGGAAGAAAAGGAGAAAAGTCTCAAAAAGCAAGAAAAACGTCGAGAGAGTACTCAACAGAAATCAATGCTATGATTGAGACTGCTTTAAATGAAGAACCATCTAGAAATCATACTGAAGCTGAGATGGAAACCGAGTTGAAACCTTCTGAAAAGCAGGATGAAGATGAGTTGAATGAAGAAGAAGAAGAAGAAGAATCAAGTCAAATGGCACTGTCACTTTCAGATGGAGGTGAAACTGATTTGCAGAAAAGCTTTAAAAAGGGTTATCAGAGTGGATTGAATGTCAATGTACAAATAGACCCAAATTTATTGGCAAGGTGGAGGATGGGATGTGCTTTAGGAAAAGAAGAAAAAGAAGACAAGAGGAAGCAAATCTTGATTGCTAATGTGGTTCCGAGATACGGCAACTCGGATGAGAAACTGAATCCGGAGATTGCTAATGTGGTTGCGGACTCAAATGAGGAAGTGAATCTACTGATTGCTAATGTGATTGCGAGATATTTGTAAAACAGCTCAACCGACTAGAAGATGATAATGAAGAAAAGAGAACAAACATGGAAGAACTGGAGATGGTGGGAGATGTACTTGTTTATTCAACTCCTCCAATTAAGGCTATACTTCCAGAGAAATCAGGTAATTTCACTACAACTTTGATTATACAATTTGAAAATGTATGCAACTGTGATTATGAAAAAGTATGTTGATAATTTTGATTATACAAGTTTCAGTTTGGGTTCTTTCATTATGACAAATGAACATATAAAATTCTGTTGTAATGCTAGAGATAAAATGCTAGTTTTATTTTTGGTTATAATGCTAATGTGGCAATGTTATATAGATCAACAACAGCAGTTGATAAACATAAAAAAATTGTATCAACAACAGGAGTTGATGCCATGAGATAGCATCAACAACAATTGTTGATTCCTTGTTAATAACAATAGAAGAATCAAACAACAATTGTTGATTCCAAAAAAAAATGAGTCAACACTGATATGTTGATACTGTTTAAATATGACTCTTACATGTTAATCTAATCGTATTATTTCCTTGCAGGTACTACCCCAAACGTCGGTGGTCCAAGCTTCGATGCGATCACTGCTGAAATTTATACTCCTACTGATGCAAAAGAGATGGAAGATGATCCATCACAACAAACAGAATATACTCCTACACCAAAAAAAGGTGACGATAATGTCTTGGAAGGCTTTAAAGTTCTATTTGAATTGGATGAAATTGATGGCCCAACTGAAGACGAAGACACCACCCAAGAGGATGATTACAGGCGACGCGAGACAAAGGAATCGAGTATGAAGTCTGTTGGAAGAGGAAGGAGGTATAACACAAGGTCATCAAGGAATGCACCGAGATAAATACACACCTCCGGTTAATGTGAAGAAGAGGACCAGAGCAGAACCAAAGGAAAGAAGAAAGGGGGAGGAGTTGAAGAAAAAGAGGATGCAGTTATTCACCTCCTGGATGATTACGTTGATGAGACGCCACCTCGAGCCAATACCGCCTGAATAAGCCGAAGACCTCAAACTCGGGAATCCTGCACCGAGGACGAAAAAAAGGGTCATTGGTCCATTCTTTGACCAAGCAACGAGAATGGTATGTAACTCGAAACAAATTGCACATTTATTCATAGACATAAACAATGAAAGTTGATGCCATGATAATAACCAAGTTGCAGTTAGAATTTGACTGATATGTAATGTCAAGATAATAATACTTCAACATTAATATGTTATGTAATGTCAGGGAGCTAACATAAACTTTGCAAATGCAGTACCAAAGCGTGTACCTTTTATTTCGATAATGAACAAGAAGAGTGGGTCACTGGAAGGCATCTCCAATTTCTAATGAACAACATCAACATTAACAGTGAGATAGTTGATTACTACAGCACCGTGTTGAATTCCAAGATGGAAAATCCATCTAAGCCAGCATACTATGGGAAGAAGCACTTAATTCTGAATTGAAATGCTTATGTAAGTAACAACTCTCAAATGAATTGTTAGTGTTTTCCATAATTCTGAATTCATTAGAAATTGAGTAACCACTGTCTTTCGAATAACTAGTTACATAAAATTATGAAGAACAAATGAATGAATTATTGTTGTTATCAGTAAAAAACAAACTAACTGCCAAGAAAATGATGCAGCAAATAATGAGGGCTGTAGTAGCTAGCGGGGATATACAGAAAGTGGAATCAACTAAGATTCCAAAGAAACTTGAGGAAAGATACCCAGTGGATGATAGTGAAGCAATGCGATGATACTTGATATGTCTACAAGATAGGACTGGGAAACCCTTCCACCGGGTACTTCTTGCGTTGATACGTGGAAGATGGTTGATCTTCAACACCATTCATCACTACGACGATACAACGAGCGATACAATGTCATGGTATAAACTCGACTCCAGTCCTGAACGAAATGGGTATAAAAGATGTTGAGATAGATGGACAGTAATTACAAAAGTTAGACCATTACCCGGTACCCGTATGCAGGGGGTTTTTGGACCTGCGCAATGCACGCGTCTGCTTATTCATGAAGTGCTTGGTGAAGCGTGGAGATAATTCTTTGGGATTTAGATGGTAACAAGGTCCAATACCATGAGAACATAAACCGGAAGAGAGCAAAGATTACTTGCCCGAATATTATCTCGAATTGAATGCATGGCAACCAACTTTGCAACTTAAAGACTCAGTTGAAGAGGTAGTCAACATTCAAGATTTTGTTGAAGAATTAGATGGTAAGCAAGTACAAGAAATTACAGACTCGGTCGAAGAGGTTATCAACCTACAAGATTCGGTTGAACCATTAGATTAGAGCAAACACACTTAGGTGTAGTTTAACATTTGCTGGTAACTAATTTAGTTGCTCTGTGTAGGTCTGCTAATTTATTTAAATTGTTAGTTTGAAAACACATCTTTTATTTGGAGGATGTGTTTAGTACTAGTTTGTTATCAATATTACTATTAGTTACTAAGGTGATTATCAAGTGAATGAATGGTTTGGTTATGAAAGTAAATGAATGTTTGCTTGTACAGGTTGCAGGTATGATCAGCTAATGGAGTTAACTTGTAAATACAGATAAAACCATGAATTTTTTTTTTTATTGAGCATCAACAATGGAAGTTGATACATTTTGGTATCAACAATGGAAGTTGATACCAAAAAACAATGGGTCAAAAAATTAATTGATGAAAAACTGATTGGTTTCACATAAAGTAAAGTGAATGGGTCTTGGTAGTAAGAATTACAGGTATGCTCAGCTCATGGTATCAACTTGAATATATACAGATAAAACCATCGAAAATTTTTCATTTCAGTAGGCATCAACAATGGAAGTTGATGCACTAAGAGGTATCAACATTGAATGTTGATACCATGACTTGGATTAACATTAACATGTTGATACTATTTACATAGTAAAAAGCTTGCAGGAATACACAGATAAAGTAGTTAACTTGTAACCATGCAAATTTTTTCATTTCAGCAAGCCTCAACAAATGGAACTTGATCCAGTAATAGGGTATCAACATTGAAAGTTGATACCCTGACTTGCATCAACATTGATATGTTGATACAGTTTATATAGTATTTTCTTGTAAAAAAACAGTAAACCTGCAAACTGACATAAACTGACAAGAATGACATTGCTAAACAAAATAATAGAGAATGTATGTCATTAAAAACACAAGAAATCCAACAACAAAAAATAGAGAAAGCATAAAGATAACTAACATCCATGTTGATCATTCAACAAACTAGCATAAAAAGGTAAAAAAAAAAAGAGTTCAGAGAAATAGTAAATCATCCAGTAAAACTTCAGAACAACATTCTCCTCAAGAAGTTAATCATTCTGGAGTTAGACTCCCTGCGAAACACTGGTGCAGGAGGAGCCAAAGGGGGTCTGCGACATCTACGATGGTTGTGGAATGCAAGTCTTCCACACTGACCACACTTCCTCTTCTTGCGAACTTTCTCTCGAGAACTCCTGTACCTTGAAGCAGTTGGCCTTCCAGCTGATGCTCGACCACAATTGGGAGGTAGGACATAACCTTCTTCATTAATTTTAGGCGGCCTCTCATGGTCGGGAATAGGATAGATAGGACGAGCATACAAACCTTTGTAGTACTCGGTGGTATAATACGACCGATGTGCTTGTAAGGTTCGTCTTCCCCAATCGCAACATAGCTTTCATGGAATGGGTGCAAGGGAAACTATGCTTCGCCACCAATTGCAGTACATGTCCTAGCATCCAAATCCACCATATGCTTACCAATGGGAGAAATTATTTCAAATACTTTATCACTTGCTCTTCTAAACTTGTAGAAACGACAGTCGGTAATCCTCTTGTTGAGTCTAGCTTGCATCCGTGGTGTAAGTCTGGAATTCCACTTACTAGACAACACCAACCTTTCGTAGTTCTTCTTCATTACATAAGCACGAATACAATCCACAAGCTCTAGTCTTTGGGAGCCGCTTCTCATGCTTGATAACACTATTAAAACTCTCCGCAATATTCGAGGTGTTCTCACCCCACCTTTCTCCTTGAAAAGCATGAGCTTCCCAGTTCTCAAATGGAATCTTCACCATCCAATCAATCACTGAATAAAGCTTGAGATTTCTCAAACTCTTGGCGGCGGCAAAAAATTTCTCCTTTATTAAGGCAGTGTAGCACTCTTCAAACAACTTCACAGCGGTTTGCTGCTCTTACCCTTTGGAGCAGGGAACATTACCTTTCATGTGGTATAAACAAAAAGAATGGAAAGATTTTGGAAAGACTAGAGGGACATGCTTCAAAAGGCCAGCTCCACGATGCGATATGATGGTCGAGTGGGCCAGTCTTCACTAATAATACCCTTCGGGTTGGTTAGGAACCATTCCCAACTGTCACAATTTTCGCAAGGTACAATACCAAAAGCAACTGGAAAGATCTCTAGAAAATACAAAAAAAAAAAAATTCAAAGAGTAACACACAAAAACTGATATCCATGAGCAAGTTAATGGGTCAACAACAAAAATTATGGGATCAACAACTACTATTATGGTATCAACAACTGCGGTTATGGTATCAACAACTGCAAAAGAGGTCAACAACTGAAAATTACGGTATCAACAACTGCAAATATGGGATTCATAACAGAAATTATGGAATCAACAACTGCAAATATGGTATCAACAACTACAAAAAGAGGTCAACAAGCGAAATTATGGGATCAACAACAAACAATTATGGTATCAAAAAACTCCATTTAGTGGGAATTATGGAATTATGTCATCAACAACTGCAAAAAGAAGTTATGTCATCAACAACTGCAAATTATGGAACAACAACAAGAGTTGATACAGAAAAAAGGGTCAACAAACTGCAATAATGGGATAAACAAAACAACATTTGAAATCCAGGGATATAATGCATCAACAATAATTATTATGTGATCAAACAACAAATGATTATGGGATGACCAAAGTTATATGATTCATAGAATTGAAATCCAGGGATATCATGTGATTCAGAAACTAAAATTGAAACACTTAATACTTAAAAGAAGAAAAAAAGATTAAAAAACATACCTTGGTTACCAGTTTTCCCGCAAGCAACCATAAGACCTCCCTTAAACTTCCCAATGAGGAAAGTGCAATCAATAAATAACATCGGACGACAGTACTTATTGAATCCAGTAATTGAAGCTTCAAAAGCAACAAAAAACCCTCTGGAACTGCTTCGTATCACCATCATACTCAAACTTTACGACGCTTCCAGGATTATAATGTTCAATTGGGTGTTTATACCAAACAAAGTCTGAATATGACTTGATATCATCACCCCAAAGAGACTCTTTAGTGAACTGTAACCCATGGTATGCCTGACTATACGAGAGATCAATACCATACTCGATGGAGCAAATCTTTAACATCACCGCAGTCTTTTTCTTCTTTGAAGCTCGAAATTCATCAATTAAGATATCCTTTAGAAAAAACTTCGTCATCCCGACCTTTGGCTTTGGATCAGAAGAAGCTAAATCACATGCATGCTCCCCGTTAAACGTCTTGCACTGAAAGACACCATTAGAATTGGCAACGAGAGACGCATGAAACCTCCAATTACAAGATTGAGTTTCATGGTTAACACATCGGACAGTGTAACGTGTCTTGTCACTCTTACGTACGTCAAGTTTGTAACCACTATGATATTCATACTTCTTAACACTACCACGACAATGGATTTTATTATCAAAAACCTGCCCTACTCCAGTTAAGATGTTTGCCCAAGCATCTGACTTCTTGGGGACCCTTATGACCATAGTCAATCATCGGTCAAATCTTCTACAACAAGACAAGATCATTATTTGAAACACAACTTGATGATGACGAAGAAGGACCAACGAGAAGAAGAACTAGGAACAACATCAACAACAATATTAAACAAGTATGTTAAACTTCACCGCATCACCTTTGGAGATACAATAGTGAATGAAAAACCTCAACTCAAGATCGTGATTAATCACATGTGAAATTCCATCAACGGTGTAACCAAAAAGTACGAGGTCTTGGGGATATAAGGCCAGAATTTTTGACTACACTAATCAACTCGGCGACGTAGTTAACTCAAAACTTGACATGCGATAAGGTCAAATTGGATAACTCTGCAAATGACCATCTTTGACCTGCAACAATAAAATAATCAAAATGGATCAACAAATCTAATAAAAACAATGTTGACACCTAATCATTCAACAAACCAATGTTGATACAATAAAACAACAAACTATCAACACGGATAATCGAGAAATTATCCAAGTTATTGCATCAATAACGAAAGTTGATCCAACAAACCTGAATCAACAACCAATGTTGATACAACAAAAACAAACATAACAACCATAATCACATAACAAAAACAAACATAACAAACCTGTATAAACAACCAATGTTGATACAAATAATCTGAATATGGTACAAATTTTTAGTACCAACAATGAAAATTTTATGTCAGCAAACAAGGACTCTAATACAAAAAACAGCATAAAAACATCATCATATATGTTACTACGCGTCGCATCAGTATCCGCGGTGCAAAATGTGAACCAGCAACATGAAAAACTACATTAACATACATGCTCCTTGATAAAAAATTCACAGAAAATCATAAGAAAAAGCCTAAAACAAACCTAAGATACAAATTGATTAAATCGCACATCACTCAAATTGCGCCCCCGTGAAAAGATATATTCAATGTCGA
The DNA here is from genome assembly GCA_023531295.1 of Papaver armeniacum. Classification (NCBI taxonomy): domain Eukaryota; kingdom Viridiplantae; phylum Streptophyta; class Magnoliopsida; order Ranunculales; family Papaveraceae; genus Papaver; species Papaver armeniacum. The sequence goes on along the minus strand of JAJJWW010014642.1, from coordinate 314,692 downwards.
GCGTTAGATATGTAAACCGAGAATATAAACAATGAGTTTAAGCTTCAAACAATGAGTATTATCCAAATAATTCTCCTACTAACTCATCAACAACAAATGTTGACACAATAAAAAACCAATCAACAAAACATAATCGGAAAATTATCCAAAGAATCTGCATCAACAAATGAAAGTTGAAGAAACAAAATCTGCATCAACAACCAATGTTGATACAAATAATCTGAAATTGTACAAAATTTTAAATTGTCAACTATGAAAAATCTATGTCAACAACAAGAAGAACAGCTACAAAACATCATAATATGTTACTTGAATATATTACTAATAATTCATCCATACTATGCAAAGTAAAACAATGGAAATTCAAAAAATCAAAAACGGAGAAGATTGAATAATACCTGTTTGAGAGATGAATAACGATTTCGAATTCAAATAAATGAACAAATCAATCAAGTAGAATCAAATAACACGAGAATAAAGCTTCCAAACTCGATCTACGCAACAAAAAAAAAAAAAAAAAAAAACGAAATTTATAAATTGAAGATTTATAAACTACAAATTGAAAATGCAAATATCATATAATTTTCTACTCATCTTCAATAACTAATCGGCATTACATATTGTTGCGATCGAGAATTTTCGGTTGAATGCATTGTTGATGAAAGAAACTCAATTCGAATCTCAAATTAAACGAATCGAACGATTAAATCAATGAAATATAGATTTAGAAGAATAAGAAGATGATGAATGAGTGAAGGAAATCATTATGAAGATGATGAATCACCTGAAACCTAGATTTTTCAAATTTTTTGAATTTTCTCTCCGACTTGAAACTTGACTCTCTTTTTCTCGTTTTTTCAGTTGAGCAGTGAACGAAAACAGCTCTCTCTTGGTTTATGATCATTAATTATATAAAAGGGCAATTCAGTAATCTCACCGAATTTTAAATGGGCCCCTGACGGGCTTTGGATAGGGTGGGGTATTTTTATTGCTTCATAAGGGTAGTTTTGAAGCCCGTGAAAAAGGAGGGCATTTATATAATTCCCACTATTTAATTCTAAATAAAATCTAACGTGAAATTAGACAAATAAAATAATTGACATTACCAAAAATACATCTGTAAAATTAAAATTAAGAAATAATAAATTATAATTTAATCACATCAAAAACTAAATCGATATGTATTGTTCATCATGATTTCATCATAAAATTAAATCAATCTCCATAAAGAAAATTAGAAAATTGTCCAATGTCCAACGTCCAGTTACAATTTTCATAACTAAATCAATATCTTAACTCCACACTATAATTACAAATTTTAAAAGCTATCAAGAACTAAACAAACCTTAATTGAAATTTAAATTACACTCTTTAAAAAATTAAAAACTCTTTATGAAATAAATAAATAAAGTTGTAGATGCTTACACGTATGCTGAAGGATATTCCCTCTTCCGGAAAAAAAGAATGATCATCAATCCTGTCCAATAGTCGAAACGCAAAATAATTAATAGAATATTGTGGAGGTATTAAAACATAACATTCGGCAAAACTTCGAGAATGAATAACAAGAATATTAGCACAAAAATGCAATAAACAATAATGAGTTCTGATCTTATTTTTCTTAATATTACTCCTTCCATAAAAATATGTGGAAACTTCTGAGGAGCCCAAGTCTGGTTCCTCTCTCTTTTAGAAACCCATCAATAAGATGGTATATATGTGTAGGCCAAAATTCACAACGTACGGCTAAGATTATTAGTTTTAGATTCGATTTATAATTATACATTTTAAGATGGACTTAATTAACCTTCATTAGTTGATTATTAATTTGCAAAAAAAAAAATGTAAAAAAAAATCGTTAATTCAAGTCAAATAAAGCGTATTTATTGGCGTTATCGGTGGACCTCACTTATATCCGACTAACTAAATTATCCTACTAATTAGATAGGATAAAACGTTTTTTTTACGTCAATTAGTTGATGCCGTTACTTATGGCCCGCAATTACCCTTATCAAGTCAGTTAATTGTAAATTTATTTGCACGTGAGAGGAGATCCAGTCCTCTCAAATTTCTTCTTGAATCACCGTCAATCATGCACCACCATAGTTGCATTCTTATTAAGGTAGTATTAAATTCTTCATAAAGTCTTATTGATTTCGTTGGTGTTGAAATCAACGATGCTCAGTTTTCTTTAAGAAGGTAAGTGGTCAGTAATATTAGTTATTGATTTTTTTACCTTTTCTTAGATACATAATGGCTTCAAATTTGTTTTTAGGTATTTGATTTAGTTCTTTTTGGTGACTTTATTTAGAATGAGTAATTGGGGGATATGAAAACTAATTGGGGGATATAGCTAAATGACAAAATAGGGATCCAAATATCCTAGCTGTGTTACCCCTTATATAATTAAATTATTAATTCCTAATCTAACCCTCCCTAATCATAATTAGTAATTAATCATGATTAGTAAAATATTAATGATTTGGGGGATATAATTTGTGTATTTATGTTTATTTGAATTTGTGTGGGTTAGTTGAGAGTAGAATGAGGGAAAAAAATTTTGAGTAGAATTTTTTTTTTTTTTTTTTTGAAAATGGAAGATGATTGTGATGAGAGACTTGCAACTGCTGAATCTTTAACTCAATTACAACAACAATCATATCTTCAATTTTCGATTAATGATAACAACTCACAATTGAGTGGAATTTTTTTTTGAAAATGGAAGATGATTGTGATGAGAGAATTACCGCTAATAAGAGGTTGAAAAATTGATTTTTCTTCTTTGAATCCACCATTGTTGCAGCTAAAAAAGCTTGGTGCCGGCATGGTATTCAACCAAAAACCCATGCGGGCAATTGTTGGAAATGTTCATAAATTGTTTGCCACTATCCGGGGGGGTTTGGGGGGGCGTAGTCTTCATCAATTCCGGCATTGATAGGAAATTCTCGAGCATGCCGGTATCATGTTCCGACATATAGTCTTCATCAATTCCGGCATGGTCTTCATCACTTCCTTTTTGAATTTTTTTCTGGTATTAATCAGTCCACTGCCGGCATGGTCAGTTGATATTAAGACCATGCCGGTATTGTTTTCCCATGGTCTTCATATCAACCCGACCATGCTTGCAGAAGGGACTGATAAATACCGAAAAAAATTCAAACTAAGTGATGAATTCCATCTTGGAATTGATGAAGACCATATCTTGGAACATGGTACCAAAGATGGTCTTCATCAATTTCGGCATGGTCATCATCACTTTCAGCATGATCTTCATCACTTCCGAATAAAAAAAAAATTGGTTTCCAAAGTAAAGATAAGATAATTTGATATAGAGTGGGGAGAGTTTAGAATTTGAAAGGGAATGGGAAATATTTGGGTTTCAAAGCTCCACCCCTAAATAAGATTAATAAGAAGTGGAGATGGAAATGGGGGATATGATTTTGTTTTTGATTTTAAGTTTTTGATTTTTATTTTGTGGGAAGGGTATTTTAGTATTTTCATAACCAATGGTCACCCCTTAGCCGAAATCATGGGTTGGGGGAAGTAATTCATATCCCCCAATTAATTCCCATATCCCCCAATTACTCGTTCTTTATTTACTCTTTGAACTTTTCCACAAGGTTGCTTTGAGTTTTATTTTTATCATTTCATTTTTATGATTTCTTACGCATGATTTTTAATTTTTGGGGTTTCATCTAAATATGAACTAATGATAATTGAAACTTTCACGAGTATATTCGCATGTGATAATTGCAGTTTTACTTAGGAAAAGTATGAAAATTTCGATCATCACAGTTCTTACAGGTGAAAATATGAATTTTCAACATCTTATTTTTAGTGATAAACGGAATTTTCCACACATATTTGTGAGAACTAGAATTTTAGCCAATTGTGAAAATTTAATTTTTCACGAAATTTTTTTTCGTGATAATTGAAGTTTTTTACATGAACTAATTTTAGAGGGGTTTTAATGGGAATTATGTTAGGAAAAGTTATTTTATAAATTAATTTTTAAGAGCAATTTTAGGGAGATACTCCCTCCGTTTCACAAAGACAGTCCGCTTTGACTTTCTCAAAATATTAAGGAGATCATACTATTTTACTTGACTACCCTTAGTTACTTACCTATTTTATTTTAATAAAAATGCTAGCAATAAAGACTATCCAAAATTGGTTTGAGAATTATAAATACGAAATATAAAAGGGAAATTTAAAAGATATTGAATTTAAGAAGTATAAACTTTATAAGGGATCTAATTTTTAGAGTTAAATGTATATTTCCTTAAAAGGAATGAAGGATATATTTGTTTCCTCAATTTACTAATTTATTTAATATTTTAGATTGGGTCACGTTAAAAATAGATTTATGAATATAAAGAATTCAAGGGTATATTAGAGAGTTCATTGAAAAAGTATGACTATAAACAGAAGCTGGACACAATTTTGAAACTGACGAAAAAGGAATAGAGGACGGTCTTTCAGAAACCGAGGGAGTATTTAGAGGATATTTTTTAGGTTTTTATTTAAACAGATTTTTGCAAAATAAAAAATAAAAAGATACTGTTTAATAGTCAAAAAAAGGCATAATACAAAAACAAAAATATTTCCTAAAACAATAATACTATCACAAAATTATCAAACAGAGCTTGTGGTTGGTAACCTAGCTACAAGCTGGGCCCCAACACCTCTTTGAATTGCAACACCTAATCTATAAAAAATAAAACTACCAAAGCCGCTACTTGCATCATTGCTTACCAAACAATTCCTTAAGCGCTTGAAAAAAACAAGAGTATCCTCGCCAAGTTCCCCTAAAGTAGAGAAAGCCAGAACACCCAACCCATAACCATGTCTTTTACACTTGTCCAAATATTTGACACGTTTACGAGAAACGGCCCCAAAAATAGCCTTCCCAAGGGCAAATGAGCGAACCCCATCCCCAGTGAATGGAGAGACGCCTGTGACATCCATACAAACATCTTGCCCGTTTTCCCAGTTAAGAACAAGAATATCAGCAGGCTTAAGGTCTTTACCATATCCGACCGAAGCCCCAAGGAAACCTCTTTGCGCGCAGGTACATTGGCTTTGTAACAAATGTCAAAGACAACATCGCGAACAACATCATGACGAAACTTGTACCCAATATCTTTAGCACAATGGAGCGCATGGTCACCAAAAATATCCATAGGTTTGCTACAACTTGGGCATGAACTATTTTCAACGAACAAAGGGATACCAAGGCGATAACAAAGCACAACTCTAAATTGTCTAGGCCCAAGGCATTGGTTAAGCCCACTAATAGGTACCGCCAAAAGATAGTCTTGAGCATGCTTGATACGGTTGCATTGCCATAAGATAGAATCTCTTTCAGACATAAGAAATTGGTCTGGGATTAGCTTCTTAACTGCGTCAAAGTAAACCACTGCCAAGGAATGCATAGAAGGGGGGGCAGAATCATCGACACAGTAAGTAGACGGTAATCCACATACACAGGTGAAGGTCTGAAGAGCCAACTGATAAGTTGAACCTTTATCCGTTGAGAATAGATTACCAAGGATCACTTTACGCACCGAAGTAGTCCGGGCTGCGAGAAGCGAGATAACAATAAGCACGAGTGTCGACCATGGTATAGATGCCAAGACCACCATCTCTAATGGGTAAGGTAGCTAATCTCTTACGCAAAGGACCAAAACCTGCACCATCCCGGTAATTAGGAGTCTCGAGATCTTGAAATAACCGATCATCAAAGAGGTCGGTAGCGGGTTGAAGAGCGGCGAGATTGGTAGTTCGCATTGCAAAGTAAAGTCTGGACACCCGGTGCAACTCCGAAGTAAAAGCGGCTCACTTTGAGGGTCCCCGAGTTTTTGATCGCATCCATTAGTTGAACAGGTTTATGCACCCTGCTCAACAACATATCGCTAATGAAGCCCATATCTAAACTCACTGGACCGCCCAAAAGTTTAACACCTTTAGAAGGTCTACCAATGTCCGGGGAAAACCCCCTCTACTGCACTTCTCGGATCGGGGGAAGGCCAAAATAATTCCGTCTTCTTAATGTTGAGGTGCAGCCCCCTACTTGGTCCTTCGGCTTCGATTATACGAAAAGCTTTAGCCACTTCCAAGGTATCACCAACAATTGTGCCATCATCAAGGTACCAGGCGTGCAAATCGAGTTTGCAACTAGAGGCAATAGTCTTCACTAAGGGGTGAAGTGTCAAAGCAAATAACAAGGGACCGAGGGGATCCCCTTGTTGCACACCAAGAGCTGAGGACAAAATATATTGGGCATAATAAAGCTTAGCCGGATGCAAGTAGCAAAATTCTACCCAAATGAGAAATACCGGACAATGGATACGCACTTCCTTGATGAGTTGAGACCGGCTCACCATGTTGAAAGCATTAGAAAAGTCAATTAGCAACATTGACATTGTAGCCGAATGGCCCTTCATCTCTAATAAGCGGTTTACAGCATGTAAAATACCTTCCCCTCCTACCGGGACACCAACTCCAAATTGGTAGTCACCTAAATAAGAAGTCATATCCTTCCCAATCGCAAAAGCAGCTACCTTGGAAACTAATCTTCGCCAAACTGTTCCCACCGCAATGGGCCTCAGACCTCCTCCCGGCTTAAGTAACGGCGTCAACGGTGCGCTAGCAATGTATTCGCCTAATTCACTAGGGCATTTTCCAGCCAACCAAAGGTTGACAACCCCCGAAATAGACAAAAGCAAATCATCCGCCACTGCCGAAGCTGCTCCACTAAAGGCATCGACTAAGTGTTGTGCGCGTAGACCATCACGTCCACATGACGTACCTTTAGGGAAGCTTTTAATTGCTCCCAAAACAGCCTTAGAACTCACACAAATATGGTCGGCAGTGATAGCATCTATGGGAACCTCAGGAGGAGAGGCAGACGGGTGTTTGTCCAGTAGGTCAACATAAGTCTGCTCTTCAAAAGGGGCAACCCCAGATGAAGATAAAACCCGAATCGCTGCTGCAAAATGCCCTGAGTTAATCTTCTTCTGACAAGCGTTGATGGTTGCTGCTTGCTGCTTCTCCTCAACCTTCTTCTCTTCATTTTTCTTAGACCCCCAGCGAAGCGGCTGTTGAAGCAGATTCTTCACTAATGTGGAACATCCGTTGGACTCTTTCCAAACATCAAGAGCTTGGAGAATAGCCGCCGTCTGCAGTTTCTTACGACTGCCGGATTTCCGCTCAGCCGAGCTCTTAGGTAGGTACGAGAGACAGGGTACAAACTGGGAGAAGTAAAAGACGAAGCCAACTTTGTTAAGGAGGAGGGACAAGCAAGAACACGGTCGAGGCATACCTTGAGGGCTCTCGAAAAAGCAAGCTGGCATTTATGTGGGATGCAGTTAACAGTAGGGAAATTACGTTGAAGCACAATATTCAGTAGTTCAGTAGATAGAACCTCTGCGTCGTCACTGCCATCAACCTTTGTAGAAGTATCACCCTCTGTATCAACAGCTACCAATGCTACGACTGCCCTCGTGCGCTTAATCGCTAGTGTATCGAAAATCCGCACCATCTCCATTAAGAGGCCCTTGAATGAAATCATGCCAGGCTCCCTCTCGTCCTTTACATGATTTAGACCAAGAATGTACATAAAGACACTTGCTGCATAACCACATGCGCAAAGTGAACAGAACAGTCTCCATTCCTTGGTACACAGACAAGTCGTTCGCAAGCAGATTTCGAACCATACCTTTGTCAAGCTTCTGATGCAAGGTGTTTGTCATGAAAATGTTTCAAAAACGACCCCTTAACGTAGCCTCTGCCATGAACCCCGTCGCTGCAACTATGAATGCTCTTGAATGGGCAATGGCAAACGTTGTCCGGAGCACCAGCTGCTGTTGAAGATAACAGTGAGGTTTGTAGTCTAGCTTGGGAAGAAGATCGGGTGATCCTAGACATGGTAACTGTGGAAACGAAAAATTATGCAAAACCCTAAAAGAAAACCCAGCGAAGAACCCTAAATAAAAACTGAAAACAACAACCCAATCGAATGAAAACAAAAAGAAAAATTTAAAACGTGGAGAAGAAATCGATTTAAAAACCAAAAAACAATCGAAACTAAACGAACTCATTTGGAAACCGTGATTGGAATGATTTTCCAATCACCGGAATGAGTCTCCGGCGTGGAAAACGTGAGAGAGAAAACATCGAGAGGCAATAGTCAAAGGTTATTTTTGTTACCAATTTTTAATATAACTAATTATGGGTTCTTCATATATCAAATCTTATTGGTGGGTTTTGGATATACAAAAAATGTAAAATGGGCTAGATATAAGTTTCCCCATAAAAATATATTAAAATAAATAAGTAAAACAATTTTATTTCTATACATATGCCTAATATTTTTTGAACAAAATAATATTATGATTTTATTGCTACTTTCACATACCAAAAAAAGACATAGTACTATTTGTTAACATTAGGTGATAAATATAATACAAATAGGTAAACAAATTATTTTCTTGGTTCGTAGGCGTTACGAGTTACCGAAAATATAGACATTCTTGATATTTTTAAATATTATTATTTCTAAAAGAAAATCATCTAATTTATGGGTTCGGTTGGTATCTCTATCTATATAAACCATTACCCCAAAAGCCAAACGCCATTGTTTCGGCGCCGCTTCTTATCTCTTCTAGGTTTTGTTTTTTATTTGTTTTTCGATTTTTCGATAAGCTCTTTGTTTGTTTTACAGGTATCTCGATTTGCATTATCCAAAATATAAGCCCGATGGCATGAAAAAATTGGTAAATGTCTCTCTTTCATAGGTGTTTGATTGATTCTATTTTACGGGATTGTAACTTAACCAAAGAAACAAGAAGGATTTTGTGTCAACCAAAGAAGCTACGGACATCGATAGCATCTCCTAGACGAAAATGTAACATACCAAACCTTTTCTTATGGTTATTTGATTTTATGATTGTTACTATATTCAGTGTTGCATATATTTTATTCTGTTATATTAGTCTAACTCTCTATCGTGTCATTGCATCTACGGTTATTATTTGCATTTTTATGACCTAGCCTACCCATCTTTTTTTCAACTCTTTTCATCTATGATGTAGAACCTTTCATTGGCTAAAATATTTTTCTTTCTCGGGTTAGATTTCCTATTTTCTTCAAAATTTTCCTTCAACTTTTTCTTCTGATTCACCGTTAGTTCTTTCGTTGATCTTTGCAAAGAAAGGATAAATGGTTGATAATTATTTGTTTTTCCTATGCAGGAAGAATCGGCAAAAGAGGAGAAACTTTCTCTTGATAAGATTGCTGAGATAATAAGTACTTTGACGTCTAAAAAACAGCTATTGTAAGTTTGCTTTTGTTAATATGTTAACTTTCTTATTTATCGTGTGGAGAAATATTGATTTTTATTTTTACCATCTTTAATTTAAAAATGGTATGTCTGAAAAAGAAAACATCGAAGTGAGCAAGACGTTGCAAAATGAGATGTTTGAAGTTCAGAACACAAGGTTTGTTATTGATTGTGTTTCTCCAATGCAACCAAGGTGCGTGTTCTGAATTTTCATTGTGTTTAACTTTTCTATGTTAATAGTTGCAGTAAGCTTTTCTTCGTGTCCAATTTCCTTTTTTCTCTTTTAATTTACTATTAACTTCATTTATAAGATATTCAAGCAGAAAGAAACCATCGTTATTGGCTAGAAGATTGGTATACCAAGTTACTAAATATTGCACTGAGAGTTAACGTATTTATCCTTTTGGGTGAGTCTTCAAAGGATTATTAACAAGATATTGCAATATGATACATTATGGTATCAAATTTTGAGTGTTTTCTATTTTTTATTTTTATTTTACACTCATGAGTTATGACCTACTCATGGAGTTCATGCCCGATACTATGGATCACATTTCACTGGACCAGTTTTGTTATATGTATGTTTGTTATTTTTGGTGCCAGACGCAACGAAGGTGGTTAAGATGCTAGCAAAGCAGGTGGATACATTGACTATGAAATGAGGTTGGTTCAGATGCTAGCAAAGGTGGATACACTTTGGCACAAATTAATGGTTTCATTCGGAACTGTCAACACTTTTTTCTTTGGAGAACTTGAGTTCGCGTCGGCTTATTTAATTTGAGTAAACTTCTTTGTGTTTAATAGCTGATCTGAGACTATATAGTATTAGTTGACTATTGGTTTACATGAACTGCGAGTTACCAAACGGGACACGGAGGGGAGGGTGACGTGTGTGTATGAATTTAGTTAGTATTTATCTGTTTAATCTTTGATATGCGCCCATAGGCCTATGTGATTACACATGTATATCCTAACCCAATTCAGTTATACAACTTCTCATGGTGGCGGCGCAGTAATGGAAATAAGAGTTTTGAGTACCCTCCATTAACAATAACAACATAGCAACAAGTTCTTGGATGTTGTTCAAGGTAATCTTTGTTTGCTCATTTACATTTTTAAATCTTCCAGTAAGATACTTTCAATTTTGTTGCTTACCCATGGGTTGTACAGTGTAGCTTTGAAGAACCAAAAAGTCGTTAAAGTCAACACTCGGGTTTCTCATATAAATACATGCATTCACAACTATTTTTATTGATAAAGCTAAGAAGTTGTGTTTTACCTAATTGGTCACAGTATAAGCACTTTCATTTGATTATTTATCTGCATTGATTATCGAATGGGTCATGGAATGCTTAAATGGATGGAGTGGGGATTTAGATATTATAATTTATAACATTCTTTTGAATTCATTACCTTCGTTTATCAATATGTATGCGTGTAGCACCACACCGCGGGTTGATGCTCTACTGACCTCATTTGGGCTAAAGGGTTCTATTGTGAGGGAGTGTCTTAGTTAATGTATGGCCAGGTAATTTTCTTAGTCATTCTTATCTCGCTGCAAGTGCGAAACAAACGGAAACACCATTTAAGGATATATAGAATATGAGTCTATAATTTAATTGACCGTTGATATTACTACTCAAGTTTTGCTAACGTATATAGAATTACAATGAAAGTAAAGGAACATCGCCACCATAAAGATCACACAATTGATTAATATCATTTATGTGATTTTGGATAGTGTCCACGCATGTATGTCCTATATATTGCAGCTCAAAAAATCAAAAGGTTATTAAGAGAACTTTGCAAATATTTTTTTGAAGTTTTGTTCGATATGGCGTTGCTTTAGAATTGTTGGTAGTAAGAGGATGTGTTTTATAATAAAGAAAGGAAACACCATGAAATAAGTTTTCCAGGGGAGGCAAGGAAAAGCTCTCCATGAAATTAAGTTTAAAACATATATTAAACCATGCTCCTTTTTTCTACAATAGATTTTTTAACAAACGACGGAAAACAAGTTATTTCCATGGAAATATGACTAATTCCAAAATATTAACTCCTATCAAACAGAGACTAGGATAAAATCCAATGACGGACAATATTCATTTGCAATGTTTACTCGATTATGATATCATTTTTTGCCTTGACGTGATGTATTACATTTGGCGATGACAAAGAGGATGCCTAAGAATGTTAAGAAGAAGTTCATTGTCTCTTAAAAAAAAATTTAGCCTTTTTTGGCTCATTTGATTTTCATACACACCAACTCAGATATTTGGCTATTGATTTGTTGTTTATAAGAAAAGTTCGTCACTCATTTTTTAGATATTTTTCATAACAAGCTGTCGATATCTCATAAGCAAGAAACAGACCCGTGCATCGCACGCGTGATAAACTAGTTTTCTTAATACCAAAACTTAATCTTATAGAGATACCATATACTACTCTCATAGTTTTTACAATGCTCGGAATTTTTCTTGATAGTGAAAATACCCCAAGTACATCACCGACTTTTTTGTTCGGCACCTTGTATGAACAAAACCTTAATGCAGTTCAAGTAGACCAACTTAGTGATCCTTGAACAAAATTGTACATAAAGTTTATATCTCTTTCTCTTACAATCAGAAAGTTCAAGATAAGGAGTCCGTGAACCTAATATAACCGTAAGAGTACTTGGCCGATTCCAAAGATCAAGTTTTTGGGGTGATGATACCAGTGATCTTTGAGCTTGAAATTCGTCTTCATCAAATTCTTTTGCAGTTAAGGAAATCTCTTACTAGCAGAACTTCGTACCGGAATGTAGTTGAGACCCAATCCACCCTCCAAGCTATTCATTTACAGTCGCGCTCCTTACGTCTCTTGAACCTGGAAAGGTTCTACGGAGTTGATTCCATTATCTGACGTCCTTTACATCCTAAGATTTGTTTCAAACTAAATAAAGACTTTTGATACCAATCTTACTCTAACATATAAGTCTATTTTATTTTCGTTTAGATCGTGAGATCAAGGTGAGGAAATTTATTTCCAATAGATAAAGTCCATCAAACCTCAAAATCCGGTACTTATGACTCCCGGAGAGCAGCCTAGATTATTGTTCACCTCACACGAACAATCTTCGACGAGTTCAATTAAGAATCGTTATCAAATATTTATCTTGCGGAATCACAAAGAATGAGACGAATAAAACTGATTACTATCTATCTCGCCTAAAAGAGATACGAAAACCTCGATAACAGAAAACAAAGATCGGGATACACGAACTATCAAGGTAAAAGATAGTCGGACCTGGCTTCACGAATCCCTAAGTGGAGCCTTTAAGTCGTTAACCTAATTATGTTTAACAGAGGACACCTAGGTTAATAGAGGACAACTCTAGCATACAACTAGGATATATGAAAGTGTCAGGGATTGAATTTCATAATTGTTTGAGTCTATCTATTCAAAGACTTTCAAGATCGAAGGTCACTTAAGATTCAAGCTAAGGTAGCTTGGGAATCAAGCAAAAACTTTCTCAGTTTAGATGAAACAATGGTTATGGTTTCACGTAAGCGTATGAGAAATTCGACTTGAAATCACGTAGTAGAATATACATTATGGTCAATCATAACCGAATCGTGTATAATGATTGTTCATGGATGGTTAGCCATGTTAAACCATAAGCTTATAGTCATGATTATTTAACACTTTAGACTTCAATCTTGATGTACAATCACAAGTGATTAAGTGATAAACTATGTCTTAGAAGTGTCTTAGAGAGTTAATTAAATGCCAAACATATAGTAGAAAATAGTTTGAATGCATCTGAAAATCACTAGTGGAAAATGCAAAAAAAAAAAAGTCTGTCAGAAAAAGCATTAAAACCTCTAAATAAGACTGTTTCCGGGAGCCCCAATCCTGGAGTCTTATTTCCCAAAAGGACTGCTTTTGAGATTCTTTTTAATTTTTAAAATTAAGACTTCCTTCACCAGTATAAAAATAAATGCTGGCCGACACAGTAATTATTTCATTAATTTTATATCAAAACCTGTAAAAGTTGTTGATCTACAGATTTGGGAATTCTTTAATTTGGGATGAATAATTTCACAAAAGCTGATTCATCTGAACCCCAATCTGACTGAACTTAAGATTACGAATTCATTAAACTGAAATTAGAAGTTCATTTCATAAATTGATGAAGACATTCACCATTCCATTCAAAATTTGAAATTTATTGTACAATATTAATTGAATTCACATGTGAATTGAACTGACACCAAGTTCAAACCACAGAAAACTCTATACAACTACTGAATTCACACCATTTTAGGTTCTCAAAGATGTATTTTGTTACAGTCGGTGGAAACCAACCTACAGATGATGAAATAAACTAAAACCAGCAAAAATATGAACTAAGCTGCCCAACCAATCGGAATAGTATACCTACAACAAAATAAGTTTGCGCATTAGAAGTTTAACAAAAAGTTTTTGGCATCATAGTATGAAAAATTCTCACGAACAAGCATTTCTCTAACAGATGACTTATGGTTAATCTTCCTCGCTTAAATAAAACTCAAGTGTTGTGCAAATAATTTCAAATACTAATACTTGTACATTCACAGGCAATATAGCTGGCAATATCTAGGCTAAGCAAAGACAAGAAAATCATGGCAGACCTGCCAATATAATAGAACATATGCTCAGCAACACACATGTAAATTCATATATATGCTACAAACATCGAGTAACCTGATCATCAAAGCATTCTAGATTCAATTCATATAGAAAATATAGAAAGTATGTTCTTGTGAAGAACATATGCTCACTGAATTTTATGTACACCAAAAACTCGATCAAAAATTATACCAACATAACCAAAAAGAATGAGAAAGCATACCTCGAGCAATGCACAAATAGTTACAGAATCCTCAACTACGAGTTTATGGATTTGACACTCAATCCTTGCCTTGTTTATCAAAACATGTGCATCTGCCTTATCCAGGTTAACAATCTTCCTCACTGATCTATGACAACACCAAAGTGAAACAATAAATAAATATCATAGCAAGCTACCCAAAGACATCATAAGTCATAATTACAAGTCTTGAAAAGAACAAAAAAGTTTTAAGTGATTAGTCTTCATATGGTTATGTATAAGCCTGACTACAAAAAGTTTATAAGAAATATGCAGTCGACACAAAACAAGTTATTCAGACAGAAAATATAAAGAAGATAGGAAATATGCATAAGTATATTTAAAGTTACATAATCCTGCAAGATCATCTGCATGACTCAAACAACAATGCGTACGAAATATAGCACACTGACAGATATTGAACTTATTCATTCAAATCGAATTTCTACACCACTTACTACCAAGTTTCTACTAAATTTCCTAGATGAATCAAACTAAAGTGACAAGAAAAAGAAACTTAAACTTAAATTGGTTGGTTCATTGTAAAACTAATCATCTTAAGCGGTTGTAAAACTAATCTCGATCTTAAAATAAATCCTTTATGTGTCTAATTTGCTTTTTGTGAACCCATTCATTATTTTGTTTTGCCTTAAAAAATCTTAAAATAAAATTATTAACTTTACATATTAAATAATTAAGAATATATTTATGTGTATTTATGTTACCATGTAAGTGTTTATTATTTCATATTCAACAGATCATTTCAAATAATTAATTGTATTAATTTTATAATTTGCATGGCATTCATTTAAATCGGATATGCAAAAAATGATCATTTTATAAATGCTCTTCTTAAACTATTGTTATATGGTTGAACAAAGTGGGGAAACGTATGTGTTGATGGTCATTATTTTGGTTTTTGCTTAACTTAAATAAAATCACCTTATTAACTTTAAAGATTCGATTGCCGTGGATAAATTTAATTAATTGTATTAATTTTATAATTTGCATCTTTAATTCATTTAAATGTCCTCAATGCATTTCATGAGCTTTTGTGAACCATATAAAAATCTTAAATAAAATTATCTTACATATTAATAATTCAACCTCTATTTAAATGGGTAATGATCATTTCCATATTTATCGCCTAACCTCGAGTTAGTATGACGGACAAAGTGATTTATGTAAAATGAAAATCCTTTGTGATAAATGTTTCTAAACTAGTGGTAATTGAGTGAAGGTAAAGTATGCCCTGAAACGTATGTGTTGATGGTGGTTTTTGATTGCTTAGGTTTGTTAAATATAGATATTATTTTGTTAAATAATTATTGAATTCCTTGCTGATAGACGCATTTATGTGTCTAATTTGTCCTCAATGTTTCATATTGTTAGTACTCGATTTTGTCCTTATTATGGTGTTTTGTGTGTTTGTAGGTATTTTTTGAAAATAAAGATTGTTGGAAAATTCGGCTCGAAAAGTTGCTCGGAACACCCCTGAGGACATTTGCTATTCGGACTCCCACTTTGGATAAGGGGTAACCAAATTACTAAGGGGCACCCAACTGATATTCGCACCCCCATCTGTTGGATAAGGGCTGACCATCTTCATAATTTCAAATTTTTGGTTTTGGCGGGGAAAAACGATTCTCAACCTGGCGCGATTCAGTCGGATTTTGGACGCGTTAGGAGATTCAATGGCTGATATTAATTGGGATGACTTGTTAGAGCCTAACAGGGTTGGTATGGGTCGATTCGTCGTCTAAATTTGTCTAGATAACTCGCGAGGAGGAAATAGAGGAGCACGAGTTTGCATGGGTATGTTACGGGATTACAAAGAGTTTGAGCGTGTTTGAAAGACTTGTGGAGCGTGATTAAGTTAAACAGGGATAGTTTGGAGTGAATCGGATTGCAACAGACGCGTGCTGCTACAAAAAATGGAAAGAATATATCCCGAGAATAATATCATTGCTGCCGCGTAATGGGAAGATTTCTTGGATTAATGAGGAGTTATTCTTGGTCCAAAGGTGTATAAATAGGTTGCTGGGGTCGATAAGAAGGGATACGGAGAGTTTGGGAGAGTTTAGAGCGTCAACAGAGCTTAGAAAATCGAGTTGCAGAATCACCATTTCTGCTGCTGCACCAAAAACACGAAGAACAAAAGACCACCAGAGGCAGTCGTTCATTGCTGTGAAGAACCTAAGACGCACATCCGACAGTCGTTTTTCAACAGTGTTAACGACAAAGAGGCGTGGGTCGTAAAGCTTCAGTGACAGTGACTTTATATTTGTATCGTTCTTTGTAACACAGTTTGGCAACAATTATAATAGTTACAAAAACCCGATTTTCATCATTTTCTCCATTTCATCTTTGTAAACACCTTTTGAGCAATGAAAAAAATCCTTTGAGAGTGTTTTCACCATGCGGAGCTAGAACCCATCACTGGGACGACGGAGGTAGCTGTTTTGCACCCATGTGGTAATTCTATTTAATTCCTTTATGATTATTTGCACTATTATAATTGATTTACGATTTTTCTTGATTATTTGTGAATTCGTTAGATGTCGCATGCTTAGTCTTAGGTACTTTAGAAGCGTCATGCTTGTGAATTACATATAATTCTTTATAAAATCTACCTTGGCAAAGAATTAGAGTCGATGTTTGTTATTTTATGAGCTTTAATTGTCCAGAATTCATAGATGAACCGCATGAATGTGAGAATTGGTGGAATCCCGAGTCCCAGTAACTCTCTTCATCTTGTGTGTATATTTTCTCTATTTTTATTATTTTTCTTTATTAAATCCTAGAATCGATTTCAACAAGTCCGAGTGAACGACAAGTCTACTTACCACTATCAAAAATTCGATCAATTTTTGGCGCTGCCGACGCGGACTTGTGTATTAATTGGTTTTTAGGTTTTTATTTTTATTTTTATTATTTTTGTTCCTTTTTACGCGTTTTGGTATTCTCTGTTTGCTTTCAGACTTGGTGCGGAGCTTATGAAAAAGAAAAGGTGTTGAAAAGAAAAGCAAAGCCAAAAGAGGAAAGAAAAGAGAGATCCGAACAGAGTGAAGAAGAAAATTTTGTATATAGTGTTATTATTTTTTTTATTTTTATTTTAGAAACTGTAATTAGGTAATTATTTTTGTAATTTTTATTTTGGACTTTTTAATTTTTGGAATTTTGGACATTATTATTTTTAAAACCCTAAGGAAGGGTTAGTTTAAATATAAACGCGCACGGGGAAGGACGACGATTCACGATCTTGTCTCGGCCCCTCGGGTTCGTACACCGACATAGGAGTCGGTGGCCCGAGTCGACCTCAACGGTTCATCCCCCGTCCGGAACGGAGAGGTAAGAATTCTAAACACCCGCGAATCCCACAATCGCCGGTTTCTTTGGATGATTTTGTATGCATATATGTTGAGGTCTTGAATACGACTGTTTTAATTTCCTAGTAAAGGGCAAGGACTGGCCATACAAGATAAGGGTTCGGATTTCATCACCGTTCTCTTCTTGCCCGCCTTAGGAAAACGATACCAAACGCGAACCTAAGCTTAAAATACTGACTAGAACGAGACCGATATGGTAATGAGCTTAATAGGAAAGTCATTCGAAAAATATTGGTTACTCTTTTAAGCATACTTCGAAGTTCATGATGGTTTCTGTGAGTTGAATACGTGATTGCGCCGCCTTGTAATGCGGTGAGGCCTTGGGTATCAAAGCTCCACGCAGCTTCCCTCGCCTCTATTCAACTTACTTAAACTCGGATTGATTCCATAGGGGTTTGCTTAAATTGTAACGAATTCCCTTTCGAAGGATTAGAAGCTGGTCTAGAAACAATCTAAGTGGAGCCATCATGCTTTTTGTTTGCTAGAAATCAGTAGGTTTGTTGTGGTCGAGTCAGCCTTGTTTGTGTTTTTGTAGAATTCCCTTGCAGTTAGGATGTCAAACTGGTATTACAATAGCCATCACAATGAATATGAATATCCAACTGAACAATATGGACATCACTCTTTTTATGACCATAGTGTGAATAGTGGTTAGGAACGCCAAACTTTTGAAGGTTATGGGTCATACCATGGTGATCCCAATTACTATCCACACGCCAACCGGTCGTACGAGCAAAATTCCTCTCTACTAGAGTCAACACGTAAGTTAGCCGAGTCGACACGTAAGTTCGCAGAAATGAATAACTTAGTTATGGATGAAAGCAATGCAACGAGTGAAATTTCTTTCCTAGATTCAATAAGGAAGTCATGTGAGTCGAGTCACGATACAATAAGGAATTCATGTGAGTCGAGTCACGATACCATAATGAAGTCATATGAGTCAATTCGAAAGCTTTTGTTAGAGGCCCAGAACGGAACTGCTCGAGATAATCATAGTGTTTCCAATAGTACCCCTGAAAATGAGGATAGTTATTTACATAATAAAGATGACGAGGATAGAATTGATAACACTACTTGTCTAGATGAGGTTCAACTATTTGCATATTATTATAATGATGATTATGATGAGGATAGTGTTGATAAAGAATTTGAAATCAGTAGGCATAGTGATCAGGAATTTGTTACTCCAATTGAGCTTAATGATGATAATATTTCTATTTCAAACCCAAATAATTTTAATAATTATTCACCTATTCAAAAGGATGAGGATTCGATTAGAGATACCCCGTTTTTAGACGATGTAGTATTTCCTTTTGATTAAAGCCAATGATGGTTTAGAGGAACGAGTATATTTTGAGTCTAGCAATTTAGAAACAATAGACTTAGAAAAAGAAAATGAACTCGTAGAGATAAGTGAGGATGTACCTGACTTAGAAGAATCAATTGACCATTTTCAGGAATCGGATGACCTTGAAATTAGGGAAGTTGTGACTAGTCTTTCTAGAGACACTGAAAACTCTAAGTTTGGGGTGATTATCATTCTCCATGTGCCTTAACTCTTAGAAAGGTCCCTAACTTGGGACTTGACATATGTGCCTCAACCATTTTAAAAGATTATCTTCATACACTTTTTCCGAACCTAGTTGTGTCCATAAAGATGTTCGATTGTTAGAAACCCATCCTCTGGTTGATGTGGTTAACCCAGGATATGATACCACAATTGACTTTGTTTTCCCACCAAAAACCTTCCTTCCAATTGTGGGAACGTATAAGTTTTGAGATGTGTCAAATATTAAGTTTTAAGACTAAACCTAATTACTTTAGGAGATTAGGGTTGACACATTTGATTAAGAATGACCACTCTTGTGGTGAATTGTGTAAGTCAAGTCCGATTGACTTAGAGGATCCCCGATTATTCGAGTTATTGTTATGTGCTTCTAAGTTCTTAGTTGAGTATTTCCGGACTCTAGAACTCGATCTTCAGGATCCTTCCTTTGAGGAAATCCAGTAGATGAAAACTTTTTATCTAGACCCTTTTATAGAGCTCAACCAAACCACAACTAGATGTAGTTGTCTTAAACAAAAAAATAGATAAGGGTGTGTTGGATATCTTCCTGTTCTATTGCAGTCTCCTCTTCTTGTGGATAACACTTTTTGATCCAGATGACCCGCAGTTATTCCGACTGTTGTTATATGATTCTTCAAGGTGACTAATCCTTTCTAATGTCTGGCTGAAGACTTTAAACTTAGCACTTCTTGGGAGGTAACCTAATATTCATGCGACATGGTAATATCTTTCCTTATCTCTTTTTCTTCAAATGGTAACAGTTTCTCCTTGTTCATGTTTTTAATTTCATCTTTAGAACATTGAGGACAATGTTAGATTTAAGTTTGGGGGCATGGGAGAAACTTTTTAGTTGCATTATTAATAAATAAACTCCAGAGACTAGAAATTTATGCTTATTAAGGTTGGCACTAACTAATCTAAGTGGATGGAAACATTTTGGTTGTAGGAGTTGAGGAACCAATCTGATTAGATGGAAACATCTAGAAGAGTCTATTCATAAAAGCACAGAGCTCAGGTGTTAGAAAAGAAAACATGGTAGTTTCGCCATATCCTCATGATGGAAACATCGAAAGAATCCTGATCACTTCTTTTTACCATTGCTAGGGTGAAATAGAGTGACTGAGATACCAAAAAAAATTAAAAAAAAAAGACCAGACCACTAGACCAACCCGAATAAATACAATAAAGTCGACCACTGGTACCCTTGTATATGCCATCTGAGTTGACCTAGAGTTAGGATTATCGACCTCTGGTTCCCTTGTATATGCCAGTGTGTTGATATTAGTCCAGACCAGTATCTCAGTCCATTAGGATAGGTTCACCTTAGTCAACATCATCCACGTATTTCTACATCCATCTTCTTAATCTATGCATGTTATTGGTTGACTCCGGTTTATGATGTCCAGAAACTATCTGAGTAGAGCTCTGTCGCTTTATATGAATTTTAGTATGCTTGAGTGCAAACTCGTGTACATCAATTGGAATTTCGCATCAGGGTACTTCCTCCTATAGTCAACAAGTATGCCAACCAAGGAGATTCTTTAGTGCCTTCCAAGGTTCTGCGTAGATAGCTAGGGTCTGGAGTAAAAGTTTTGTGGGTACACCTCTGGTAAACCCTCCGGAGACAACACTCCTCCACTAGGGCCACCTAGGGGTTCAAATGATTTTTATTTTCTAGAATAAATTTGCTCGAGGACTAGCAAATAATAAGTTTGGGGGTATTTGATAGACGCATTTATGTGTCTAATTTGTCCTCAATGTTTTATATTGTTAGTACTTGTTTTTGTCCTTATTATGGTGTTTTGTGTGTTTGTAGGTATTTTTTGGAAATAAAGATTGTTGGAAAATTCGGCTCGAAAAGTTGCTCGGAACACCCCGGAGGACATTTGCTATTCGGACTCCCACTTTGGATAAGGGGTAACCCAATTACTAAGGGCACCCAACCGATATTCGCACCCCCACTATTGGATAAGGGCTGACCATCTTCATCATTTCAAATTTTTGGTTTTGGCGGAAAAAACGATTCTCAACCGGCGGTTCTGGGTCGGATTTTTGGACGCGTTAGAAGGAGATTCAATGGCTGATATTAATTGGGATGACTTGTCAGAGCCTAACAGGGTTGGTATGGGTCGATTCGTCGTCTAAATTTGGCTAGATAACTCGCGAGGAGGAAACAGAGGAGCAAGAGTTTGCATGTGTATGTTACGGGATTACAAAGAGTTTGAGCGTGTTTGAAAGACTTGTGGAGCGTGATTAAGTTAAACAAGGATAGTTTGGAGTGAATCGGATTGCAACAGACGCGTGCTGCTACAAAAAATAGAAAGAATATATCCCGAGAATAATATCATTGCTGCCGCGTAATGGGAAGATTTCTTGGATTAATGAGGAGTTATTCTTGGTCCAAAGGTGTATAAATAGGTTGCTGGGGTCGATAAGAAGGGATACAGAGAGTTTGGGAGAGTTTAGAGCGTCAACAGAGCTTAGAAAATCGAGTTGCAGAATCACCATTTCTGCTGCTGCACCAAGAACACGAAGAACAAAAGACCACCAGAGCAGTTGTTCATTGCTGCGAAGAACCTAAGACGCACATCCGACAGTCGTTTTTCAACAATGTTAACGACAAAGAGGCGTGGGTCGTAAAGCTTCAGTGACAGTGACGCTATATTTGTATCGTTCTTTGTAACACAGTTTGGCAACAATTATAATAGTTACAAAAACTCGATTTTCATCATTTTCTCCATTTCATCTTTGTAAACACCTTTTTGAGCAATGAAAAAAATCCTTTGAGAGTGTTTTCACCATGCGGAGCTAGAACCCATCACTGGGACGACGGAGGAAGCTGTTTTGCACCCATATGGTAATTCTATTTAATTCTTTTATGATTATTTGCACTATTATAATTGATTTATGATTTTTCTTGATTATTTGTGAATTCGTTAGATGTCGCATGCTTAGTCTTAGGTACTTTAGATGCGTCATGCTTGTGAATTACATATAATTCTTTATAAAATCTACCTTGGCAAAGAATTAGAGTCGATGTTTGTTATTTTATGAGCTTTAATTGTCCGGAATTATTAGATGAACCGCATGAATGTGAGAATTGGTGGAATCCCGAGTTCCAGTAACTCTCTTCATCTTGTGTGTATATTTTCTCTATTTTTATTATTTTTCTTTATTAAATCCTAGAATCGATTTCAACAAGTCCGAGTGAACGACAACTCTACTTACCACTATCTAATATTCGATCACTTGTATCCGATATAACGTCACTCTGCAAGGAAACAGAGCCACGTGTGCTAACCTCCATTGGAAAATTTATTGAACCGCTCAATATACTTACATGAAATTTATCCAGACTGGCGAACCTCAGATGTTCTGTAAATTCGGCGCCTCGCGCATATTCACTTAATATAAGTTCATATGAATGCCTTTTATGTTATGTTCTCTGGCTGAACTCTTAATGTTGATATGGCATGACGATTCGTGTTCACTCGCAACAGAGTAGCACGAATCTCCAAGTATCAAGAATAAGATCTCTGCATAAGGTATTCAATCAGAAAAGCATGCTACTCTCTGGCAATGAACTTAAAAGAGCTCTGTGTCGACACATAGAATTCAATCAACCTTAATAGCTTGCAGAAGTCAGGGTATCGCGCCTCGCGCAACATACTAGACCTTTCTTGTCAAAAAATTAAGCCTAGGCAAACTAGGTAGTTAATCCGCCATGGATTAGCAGGTGAAAAACCTCGCCCAGAATCAGAAAAAACTAGGAGCCGCAGCAGCAAAGGGAGGCGTGGCCTTGCGAGGTCAGATACTCATTCTTCTGGAGTCAGAATCTTATTACACATTCTGGAGAAGATAGATGGTACTGTTGGGTGGATATATGCGAGAGCACCTACCTTGAGTTCTCCCGGCTTGCCTTGCCGTTGATTATAACCATTGGAGATTGCTTTGTTACCATTAATGCTCGCGCAGCCCTCGCTAACAAATGACGAAGAGGAGCCAGATACTGCAGATAAAATCACGGAGCTTGGCGAACAAAAACAGAAGAGGGTCGATACCCCTTTTCATACGAACGCAGTTTCTATAGTTTGAACAGAAAAAGGATTCCTTACTGCTCCATGAACGGGAATAGATGATTGGGCGCACCACGCTCATGCTCCATAGACGAACAAGCAGTGTGCCAATATCTCCGCTCCATGACCGAACCAGCAGCGCGCTAGCACGAGGAACACCAGTCGCTCAATCTACAATCGTTCCATGGCTCCAGCGATCCGTGGTAAAGCCAACTCTCCATGGCTCCAGCACTCCGTGGTCAAGCCAACTCTCCATGACTCCAGCACTCTATGGTTAAGTTAGCGCCAATGCTCCATCATTCCGCGACCCAGCCAGCAAGCCTTCCAATCTAGCCGCGCCATCGGCTATTCCAAGCTAGCCACGCCATCAGCCCTTCCAAGCTAGCCGCGCCATAAGCCCTTCCAAGCTAGCCGTGTTATTCGCCATTCCGCAGCATCATCTCCGCTCGGCCAAGATTGAAGTGCCATCTCCGTCGTTCAAAGAAACGCAATCTCCACCATTCAAAGCCACGCCGTGCGTCATTTCCAAGCCGGCAGCGCCATCTTCACCACCTCATGGCCCAAATTGGAACCAACGTTCTGGGAAGCAAAACTCTATGCCAACACCCTCTGGTCAAGCCGGAAATGCGCCAAGTCGTCAATACAAGGATCACGGATTCCTCATGCCTTCCGTTAAAGGTTAGTTGAATTTCCCTGGCAAACTCTTCACGTGTTTCCCTTTCGATTTACTCTTGTATGTCACCATCTCATGCTGACCCCGCAACAATTCCACTGTTACGTGCTAAGCAGGGGACTTAATGTTGATGGTGGTTTTTAGCTTAGGGTTAAAATCGTAAAACCTAGCATCTCATGTGACGTCACTCTGCAAAGAAACAGAGCCACGTGTGCTAACCTCTACACTGGAAAATTTATTGATCCGCTCAATATACTTACATGAAATTTATCCAGACTAGCGAACCCCAGATGTTCTGTAAATTTCGGCGCCTCGCGCATATTCACTTAATATAAGTTCCTATGAATTCCTTCTATGCTATGTTCTCCGACTGAACTCTTAATGTTGATATGGCATGACGATTCGTGTTCACTCGCAGCGAGTAGCACGAATCTCCAAGTATCAAGAATAAGATCTCTGCATAAGGTATTCAATCGAAAAGCATCTTTGCTCTCGGCAATGAACTTAAAAGAGCTCTGTATCGACACATAGAATTCAATCAACCTTACTAGCTTGCAGAAGTCAGGGTTTCGCGCCTCGCGCAACATACTTGACCTTGCTTGTCAAAAAATTAAGCCTAGGCAAACTAGGTAGTTAATCCGCCATGGATTAGCAGGTGCAAAACCTGCCCGTAATCGAAAAAAAACGGGATCCGCAAGAAGAAAGGGAGGCGTGGCCTTGCCATTGGCCACACCCCATCCTAAACCGGCCCTATTTCCCTCGACCAATCAGGTCGCTTTAAATCCGTCGCAACACACCGGAAGTGTGGCCACGCCCCAGCTTGCCGGCCCCACTTCTCATCGACCAATCAGGTCGCCCTTAATGCGCCACATGCATTCCGAATGAGGGCAGCCCCATTTTGCTTACTGGCCCCCAATTCTTCCAAGGAGAATTCTTCCACGGCGCCTTGGCCATGCCAAGACCTAATTCTTCCATGGAGAATTCTTCCACGGCGCCTTGGCCACGCCAAGCCCTAATTCTTCCAAGGAGAATTTTTCCAACGGCGCAAATACTTGGTCACGCCAAAATCCTTCCAAGGCGCCAAGATTTGTCCACGCCAAACCTTTCGAACCACGCCAAATCTTTCCAACGGCGCCAAACTCTAACTTTGGATACGGAGCCAGTTTATAGCTTAGGCCATACCGCAACGTCTCTGGCATACCACTATGTCGCGGATACTCTCATGTCGCCATGCCATGGCTACGCCACCGGCATGCCATTAGCATGTGGCCGACGCCACTTCACTATACAACAATATGTGGCCATAATCAATGGCCATCCTTCTTCATGAGATGCAATCTCAGCCATCCAAGTTGGCCAACGAACCGATAAGCTCACGACAAGTTTTAGGCGACTAGCCAAGACGATCCTAGCATTACATTCTATTTACCTACGGCAAGCCTCTCAATTTTAACTTGCCACACGTAGAAAAGTGCTACATGTTTCCACGGAAACACTCGAGATATCAAAATATGTCACAAACTGGGGGATGCTCATCAGGGTATTGGTCTGGAGGTTTACGGCGTGCGGCGTGCAATGCGCCCATTACAAGAAAGCGTCATGAAGTAGGATAATTAGTGATAGTGAGAAGTAACGGTGTAAACAATTCATTTCGTTCATCATGGAAGAGTAATGGCTGACGGTTACATGAATTCACTTCCTTCATCATGGAAGCATAACGTCTGGCAGTTACACGTTACTCTTTTCTTCCACCACTCAATCGTTTCCACTTCCTACGAGACCAGGGTATGTTTCACTATGACTTGTATAAATAGATTTCACCTATTTCCACCAAAGGAAAATTTTCG
The DNA here is from genome assembly GCA_023531295.1 of Papaver armeniacum. Classification (NCBI taxonomy): domain Eukaryota; kingdom Viridiplantae; phylum Streptophyta; class Magnoliopsida; order Ranunculales; family Papaveraceae; genus Papaver; species Papaver armeniacum. Next base: position 288,906 of record JAJJWW010014642.1, on the reverse strand, counting down.
GTCGGCAACACACAATATCTAGAAATCACCTGGTAGCTTTCCATCCTGCTGACCAGTTCTACTTTATGATACAAGTCATAAAACGCCCATACTTCCAGAATCAACTATTCTGGTCTCAACACTTTCTTCGCTTCCCTCCCTAAGACCAATCGTTCTCCTTCACTTTGTGACCAAAGCAAGCTTGGAACGGCCATTTCTTGGTTTAGTCCAGGATTGTACAGATTGATCCCTCGAATCAAAAGTACTCTCGTGCAGTACATTGTTTAGGGTTTAGATTTGTTTCTCACCCACACACCCAAAATTACCAAAATCAGCAGAAACGATTTTCACCCCACTCAAGCACTTGTGATAGCATATTGACCAATTCAGAGTATCCAGGCATTTATAGTGAACGTCAAACAAAGAACACAAAAAACATGCGGAAAAGGAAAATTTCATAGGTGCTTTGTAGAACCACTAAAAATGAGTACAATTGGTCCTTAATCTAAATTGTCAATTGATCCAATTGTTACTTCCATAAGTTAATATTCTCATTCCACTAACAATATCGTCCAATCATTCAAGATTCCTAGGCTAAATTAAATTTTCAAAATATAACTTATACAAATTGGGAACCTTATTACTTACTCTTATGCTGGCTGGTATCTTATTAATCTTACCAACTATTTTGTATCTCATCATTCGCGCTAATGTTCGCATAAAATATTTTTTGGAATACGAGTGATCGATGTGATATTTGAACGGGATTCTCCTTCGTAAGAAACCACCACTTGACTGATTATTTATTCAAATCACAACCATGTAATCAATGTTAGATTAACTCAAATGAACACAATAAAAATTATATATTAGCAACATCTAAGAGAAAGAGGAATAAGATTTGAACATAAGCTCCGCTCCACACCTACCAGACCCTAATACAATTAGTACTTACATAAACTATTCTTCTTACCATCATGAGAAATCCCTGCTAACATAAAACACACAAAAAAATTTTAAATCCATCATGATTCTTATCAAACCCAATTTCATAACTAACCTAAAGGGCTAAAACCAGACAGATTTTATCAAACAAGTCTTCGAAAAATTGAAAAACTTTGACAACTCAAGAAACAATTCTAGAACTCAAAACCCCGGACTTCTTACCTGCATTTACTACTGTCGATTCCAAACCTAAATCACCCAAAACAGAAACACAATAAACATTTCAGAAATCAAATCAACATCAAAGAATGGATCCAAAACAAATTGCACAGAAATAAACCGAACCTCCGCAAAAAGGTATACGAAATAGCTACGATAACCTCTGTGATTTTGATACGGATTAGATGATATAGGGTTATCTCTGCCTCAATAAAGTTGTTGGTGACTTCTTCCAGTATGTTTAAATAATGGCTACCAAACATTAAAAAACAACAAAAACATAGTTAGGGTTCTGTTTCAAAAATTTACTAAAATTCTGATTTTATTTTAGGATCTGGAGACATACCAAGAAATCAGCAGATTCAGGTTTGTGAGAAGAAACCACCAAAGCTAATGTCTCAATTTCGAGGAAAACCCATGTTTTAAGACTTCTTCAAATACAGTAATCGAAAACAAAAATTGCAGAATCAAGCAAAAATGAGAAAATCAAGCAAAAATGGAAAAGAACAAGCAACAACAATAAGGTTTATACCTAATGAAATATTCCTCTTGGAGTCTTCATAGCCACCAGAAATAACACCAAAAACGGGAGTTGATGTTGTGATGATAAATCTATATTCAGATTGAATTAATACCAAGCAAATCTGATCTAATCGAATAACAATAATCTAAAGGGAAAACGAAATCACAGTTAAAAATGGGTTCAATCTCCAGTTCGATATCTTCTTTTCACCGTTAATCAAACAAAATTTAGGGTTACAAAAAAGGGTTTGCTTTTTGATTTCTGCTAATACATGAGTTTTGATTTTGAGATGGGGTTATGATTAATCTTCGATTTGTAAGTGTGAGGTTCGATCTGTGGAAAGAGGTTTCATTAGAATTAGAAAACTGAGAGAGAAGTGAGGTTGTGAGAAGTGATGGAATTAGAGGCAGACCGAGATAGATAAGTTCTGAAAGGTTATGAAACAATTCTCCATCAGTCCTAATTGAAGTGGGACCATAAGAACAATTTTATCTAGCAGTCTTAATATAAATCCACGTGGAAATATTTTTATTTCCGAAACTTCCCCTTTGTGTTAAGTCTGGTATGGGAGCTCAATTTTATTTTGGGTGAAAAATATCTTCCCTTGGAATCCAAATATACAAAGAAATCCCTAGGAAGTCTTATTTATAAATCCTAAGCATAAGAAATTCATTTTCTACTAGTGAATATTCGACATGGATGATGTGCATAGAAGGTATGTGTACCAACCCAATTCGAGAACTCAGACTACCAAGGTATGTGTACTGGGTACATGTACCCCAAAGCAGTTTCTGAACTCAAACACTTTTTATGTATACCGGGTATGTGTATCATAAAATTCCAATTCACGAACAAATAATTTAGGCATGCGTACCCAAAATCATCGAACCATACAGCTACGTGGTATATCTAGAACCAATACAGATGAGTCAGCTATTGGGTATGCATACCGTCTTATATCCATATTTTTAGTATTTTTATATTTCTCTTTAATCGATCCAAAACATTCCCAAATGACATCAACGACGAATATCATCGCTCGGGTTATTCTCGAATGAACAATCTTGAATCATTTCTTAATTCATAAACAATAAACAAGCTTGATTCAAAAATTTTTCCCTACAATGTTTAAAGTCTATGTAGTCATATGAATTTTTATTATAAAGATAAAATGGTGAAAATTTGAGTAAATAGGATGGTTCATTATTCACTTACCTTTTGTTGATGAAGTTCTCCAGATGTCTTCGGTTGATCTTCGTCTTCAATAGGTTAATCGGTGATGTCTGAAACTCAACTACACACTTTTATCCTAGCTTGAGATCTGACTAATATGTAGACTAGAAATTAAGATATAGTTTAATGCAACTAAATTTGACAACAAGCCTATGATAGAAAAACTTGCGAGTTCGACCAAGAAGAGCTCTAACAATGTTATCTCACCCAAGATTTTGATTTCTAACTCACGATTATCTCACTTATTTCAAACTCTGTCTATTTTTCTATAATATTTCTCTTATACTTAACTTCTCTATTTTTTTTATTTCCTTCATCTTAATCTTACTCTCTTACAAACCAGCTCAAGTATTCTATGAAGACTTTTATTCTCCAAATTTAACTAGCAAGTTTATATTTTCGCACTTGCAGTTAACCGACTTGACTGTAGACTTTTCTTTAACTCTTACATGTCATAACATATTTATACAAGTTAACTCTAGACTATTCTACTAACTCCTTTACTTTTTACAGACTAGGTGATTCTAAACTATGTATTAACTTCAACACTCCTCCTTAATGCATACTTTCTTCCCTTAAATAGAGCTACTTCATCTTGTTGTTGAACTTTGTTTCTTTGTTGTAACCTTCTGGTTCTAGTACTACAAACCACAAGTCTCATATGTACAACGTACTGGTTTTTCTCCCAAAATGTTCTTAAACCTAAGAATCCATTTACGAAGTTTGCATTCTTCATATCCTTTTGCTGAAACCCATTTTTTTTTTCTGTGCTTTAGTAGATGAAACTGCGAGCCTTTATCAATTTCTGCCCTCATTGCCATATTGGTTGCATGGTTCCAATAGATAGGAAAATTTATATCTTTTACTTTCACTTTTGCAATGACCAGATTCTTGTTTTTCATGTCATATATAAAATACATGCCTCTATAAAAGTATAACGAATATTCATTTTCTACTATTTAACCAGCACTTAACATATTGGCTTTTAGGTTAGGAACTAGGAAAACATCTTTGATTAATTTTGTCTTCTTAGATTTCATGTCTTCATATCTTCTCATCTCGTTCGATTCGTGTTGTAAGCAACTTTTACTTCCATATATGGATCGAACCACGATCATGTACCATGTGGAACTTTATATATTTGATAACTCTCGACGATATTTCCGTAGATGTACGAACATAGTGATTAGAGTTTTTCGTATAGATATCTAGAAGGTAAGAAGCAAGATTTTCTCTCAAACACACTGTTTTATTAATTTCTCAAGTTACAATCGAGTACATCACTACCTATTTATAGGCTTCAACTGGACTCTTTGTGACTTTCTAAACCTTATTGGAAATTTCCTCATTTAAAGAGATTTACTTTCTCTAGATTTTTCTTTAACTGAATAACTACATAGTTCACATTATATCCAGACTGACTCTAGCTAAATCTAGAGCTTTAACGTTGTTTATGAACGCGCAATTGGGGATATGGAAACTAATTGGGGGATATAGCTACATGACAAAATAGGGATCTAAATATCAAAGCTAGGTCACCCCTTATGTAATTATTTTTTTAATTCCTAATCTAGGCCTCACTAATCAGTTTTAGTGGTTAATAATAATTAGTAAAAATCTCAAGTATTTGGGGGATAAATTAGTGTGTATTTTTATTATAATTTGTGTGAGTGAGGTGAGAGTAGAAGGAGGGAAAAAATATTTGAGAGGGCATTTTTTTTTGTGAAAATGGAGGATGATTGTGAAGAGAGAATTGTTGCTAAGAGGTTGAAATTTGATTTTTTTTTTCCTTTGAATCCACCATCGTTGCAGTTGAAAAAGCTCGGTGCCGGCATGGTATTAAACCAAAAAACCATGCCGGCATTTGCTGGAAATTTTCATAAATTGTTTGCCACTATCCGGGGGGTAACAAAATTTTCTGGTTTTGATCTTCAAAACCTATTTTTTTTTGTTCTAATCAGTCCACTTCCGGCACAGCTATCTAATTTTCGAGCATGCCGGCACTGCTTACGGCATAGTATGTTGCTTAAATTTCTGTGCTGGCACATGATAAAAAGTATCCAGAAAATTGATTTTTTTTTAACTTGACTACCGGCATGGATAGATTTATATCGAGCATACCGGAACTCAGTACCTGCTTGGTCTTCATCCTAAATAACCATGCCGGAACTCAGTACCAGCGTGGTCTTCATCTTAAATAACTATGGTGGTACTGAGCAACACAGTATCGGCATGGTCTTCATCATAAATATGCCGGCACTCAGTACCGGCATGGTCTTCATCACTACCGTCGTGGTCTTCATCCCTACCGAATGTAAAAAAAAAAAAAAAAAAAAAAATCAAAGTGAGGAGCCGGCAGAGAAGGAAAATGGAATTTGAAAGGAAGTGAGAAATGTTTCGAATTTAAAAGGGAGTAGGGTATTTTTTATGTTTGATTTAGTTTTTATTGTTGTAAAAGGTAGTTTCGTATTTTTGCCCCCCAAAAACACCCCTTAGCAGAAACTATTGGTTGGGGGAAGTAATTCATATCCCCCAATTAGTTTTGATATCCCCCAATTGTGGGTTCTTGTTTATACTTATCAAACAAAGTAGATTATTGTAAACTCATATGGAATTAATTTGGACATTACAAATTAAGATATGCAAACAACAATTAATGAACACAAATTATATTGTACTCTAGTGGTACTTAAGTCTTTGGGGCGATGATACCAGTGATCTTGAGTTTGCAACTCGCCAGCAACAAATTCTGTTGCATTTAACGAAGTCTCTTACAATCATTTATTAATCTTAATCAGTGGAACTAACGCCTGGTTTCAATAATAATATTTGTCGATAACTTTGTATGTAAGAATTGTGGCCTGCGAATGACCAAGTCTTGGCAACCAAGTATCCCATATTCAGGAAACTGTATTTTAAACTTGGGAAACTAGTAGAACTTAGAAAACAAGAATTTATACTTAACCTCCAAGTTCTATCAAGTATAAATTGGACCGTTGGAGATCTTCAGATTTTTCATCATCATCGACAAAGTGGACATAAGTAGGTATGTCGAACTACTATAAATCTCCGTGTTATGATTTGTTTTCTTTGTTCTTTTAATTGATTGATTGTTTGTTTATTGAATGCTTGTGTGTATTTGTGCTTGTGAGTAACTAGTAGACCGTTTAAAGATCCAATACCAGTATGTGAGCCAGCCTTGAATTCATAATTCAATCGAACATATCTCGAGTCAGCAGCTGTAAAACACACTGTTTAGACAATAACATAATAGAGGAGAGGTAGTTCGAACATTTTTGTTTCTTATCACAAATATGGGTTGGACCTATGGATGGATAATATACTGGACCTAAGGCTCAGATTGCTTCCTCCAAAGTTCTAACTCTTAACCATTGTTAGGCTCAGATTGTTAGAGCTCCCTACATGAAAGGCTTGTTTAGATCAATTATCACATAGACTCATAAAGGGGATCTAGATAAATCTATCCGCAAGACAGTTCCTATGTGTGATGTTTCTATAAGTTCATGGATAGATTTATCATCATCTAGGAAACGATGAAGGTTAAGAACTTGTAACCAAAAAGGAGCGAACTTAACGCAGTTTTCAGGATGGCTTAAAAATAGGTTCCTATCTTCAAACAAGACCAACCGGTTTTCTGCAGTCCTATGCTGGTTTTCAAGAATGAAATATTTGTCTCTCTGGGGAGCCATAGACATTCGGAACACATGCAAGGTTGAGATGGTCTCCATGGGATGAAAAAGAATTGGGAAGATCCTGTTTGCAAGATCCTTTTTCAATAAATAAAAATCAACAGTTCCTCTCATAACTTTGAGAGCAAAAGAGTGTTCATATGGGTTTGCATGAGATTATGAATTAGTTTTGTAAGTTGAAAGATTGGAGTGGCTAGATCTTTCTTCAGACGGTGTAAAGTTGATTGTTGGTTGATTGCAGGTGTGGCCTTTGAAGTAGTCGAGTGATTTTTCATTTTATGGTTATTATTACCTTGTGGTTTCTTTTGGTAAAAGTTTTGATGGACGTTTTCTTTATGTGAATAGGCGTTATCATGATTGGAAATGGATTTGGTGGAGAAGTAGGTGTGTGAAGAGTATGAAGAAGAGGTTTTCTTTTTATTCTGTTCTGTAAAATTAACAGATTTCGAAGCTTCGGTATGCATAGGGGCGTATTTTTGTTGATGTTGTGTCTTTCTAAGTAACTTTTCAGATGAGGTTGTGTGTAACGAAGGGTTAAAAATATCTTTTGCAGAAGATGTTAATATTGTGTTGGGTGGAGGTGGAGGTAGGTGGGTGTTAGATCATAGCTCGGTTGAACTCACCAAGCGTTGGTATGTCAAGTTTGGTTGTCATATTTTAGTGAATCAAAACTCATTTTAAGAGTCGTTTGATTATGTACTAGAGTCAACATCGTATAGGTTAGCTTGAAAGTATTAGGATATAAGACATTACAAGTATTACGAAGACTTAAATAAGTGAAGAAGTAAGAAGCTATAACGACAACATCATCCTTCCACTTGAGGTTAGTGATATTTGACTTAAATTGTTTCACTCCCTAACATATCTTTCAAGTTGTGCATATTGAAAACGAAACTGCGAAGCATGAACACTCTAGATAGACATAGTATTAAGGAATACAATATGAAGTTTATTTCTTAACCATTAAACTTTGTAGATAAGACATCGACATAATCATTTAAATGCTATTGTGATTATGTATGGGTATGAGATGAGGATTTCATCCTAGGAAAAAATGTTTTACATGTGTTTTAAGGAAGTAAGTTAAATCGAAAAGGAAATCACCAGGCGTTATTGGGATTTTTATTCATTGCATATCTTGTAAACATCCAATATGTCTGATTTAGTATAACCACTCACGACTTGTTTGTGTCTTGGTAAAACTATTCACAAAGGCCTGACTTCTGTATTGGTATGACTTTTATTAGTGAAATCGATCTTAAGTAATCACCTGAGATGGTATGATCGAGTTTGTGATTGTGTAGGACCGAATCTGGGTAGAGAGGAACCGATCTTATGAAGAGGTGCAACACATCACAAAGGGGAATTGATCCTTGTATGAGGTGCATCAAGTTTGTAGCAGAAAGAGGAACCGATCCTATGGACATGTGCAACACGTTTTTAGGCAAAGGGGAACCGATCCTATGGACATGTGCAACACATATAAGTTAGATACCATATATATATGGGAACCGATCCTAGTACCTAGTCAACCGAATTTTGGGAAGCTAGTGTGACTATGCACTATACTCACATGGAGGTAGAACCGAAACTTGTTTTGGTAGAACCGTTAAACCTATGATTTGTGATTGAGTGTTTCTTGATCAATCGCAAAGTTCTTGAAAGTCAGATGAACCAATTCTAAACTTGTTTGGAAGTGTGGAAAATCGGTTTCAAGGTTGTAAGTATGAAAGAGGACTTACAAAGTTCTCGGTTGTGTTGAAGTGTGCATTTCTAGCAAACTAATCCTTCGTGACAACAAATTTCCTCGGTTGTGTTGTGACTGGTGAAGCCGCCTATTCGGAGAGGAAAGTAACCTAATTAGGCGAAATCTCTTACGGCCGCTCAGTTTAAATCCTTCTTTGGAATTGAGAAGCTCTACGAGTACCGTTGGTGTGAATCTAGATAATTGCGGTTTTTCTTGTGTTTTCGATTGATTTGATTGACTAACGGTGGTTGAACTTTGATTGCACCTAGTTTGTTTATTCTTGATAATCTTCTCTTCTAATATAAGATTCACTCAAACTATATCGAAGTTTCAACAGGGATCTTTAGACTGTTGTTAGTGCTAAAGACGATCTTATGATAATCCATTGTTAACAGACTCCGTTCTGTGCGCGATTGATCACAAGAGATTCAAGTTGTTGTGTGCAGGTGTTTATTGAAGATCTAACAAGATTTGAAGACAAAGAAGATATTGAAGATTTCTGATTTTGGGTAAATAATCTTTGGTGTGCACAATACTTGTTTCGGTATAAGAGGATCCAACTATAATCGGTTTATCCTTATGGTAGATTGGATTGATTAGTTGTGTAGATCGACATCAATATAATTATTTGTGATTAAAAGTATTGATTAAAAAATCTTAACAATTACTTCGGTAGTTGAACATAAGATAGATCTAAGAACCTGACGAAGGAGTTTATTGAGATAAATAGAAGAGCCTTTGTCGAACTCATATCACTAGGTTGAAGAGAGTTGATACCAAACAGTTTGTTGTTCCTTTACTGTTTGGAATATGAACCAAAGGAATTGTTCCAAGTACGTGACTTATTCATAGGTCGGAGGCGTGGGAATACGAGACGGAACTAGGTGAACTATAGGTTTAGTTGCTTGGTCTCAACTATACGAAGTTGGTTTAATTTTGTGTAGCGGCTTAATCCTGAGAATATTCAATTCTGGACAAGGTCCCGGGGTTTTTCTGCATTTGCGGTTTCCTCGTCAACAAAATCTTGTTGTGTCATTTACTTTATATTTCTGCATTATACTTGTTTTATTATAATTAAAGTAAATTACACAAACGTTAATTCCTATTTACTTGATAAGCAATCCTATTGTGTTTGGTTAAGTCCGAACCCTTTTATCAAGTAAACATACTTCGTTGTTGTATTGTCTCGATCTCGTATCCATAGACGATCACACAAAGTGTGAACCGATTAGTTGTATTGTCTCGACTCAGTCCATATACAATCACTTTCGGAGAAAGGACTTATAGGTAGGAAAAGTTTTAGCTTGAGGTATATTTGGGTACCTTCACCTTTTCAATTGGTATCAGATCAGGCAAACACGAAAAGATCTAACAATCTGTGTTTGATGTGATCCAACCTATAAGACATGAGTCAAAGTAGAAGCGAGAGCGAAAACTAAAGAAAGACTCAGTTAACGTTTCACAAGACATTGGAAGTTTTGATTGTAAGAAATGTTTAAAAGGGGCTTCTTCATCAAGTTCTACTTGCTCTTCTGAGAATAAGTCTAAAGGCTCTCTAGAGGAGATTAAGTTAAGCCCCGTATTCGCAATCAATGATTCAGATTCTGAAAAATATCTTTTTGATGACGAGAATTTTTTGAGTTCTATGCTTGAGATTTCTGATGAAAGATCAAGTGTAATAACTTATGAACTAAAGGAATTGAGCAAACAATTTCTTACTTGTTCTAGTGAACTTCTTTCAGCACTTGAAAGAGAACGAGATTTAACTTTAAAGTATGAAAATCTCGATGAAGAGCATAACTTGCTGAAAGAAAAATTCTCACAACAAATACAGAGTCTTAATGACAAAGTATGTGCTAGTCTTTCTCAAGCTGAGAAAGATCGTAATGTGGCTCTTGAAAAAGTACGCTTGTTGGAAGAGAAACTTGTTGAATCTGATGCAAGGATTAACTCTCAACAAAAGAACTTTAAAGAGAAAGAAAAATAATATATCTCATGAGAAATACTCCTTGAGGATGATCTAGCTAGTGCTCTTGATAGAATCAAGATGTTAGAAGAAGAAAATTTGGACCTTAAAAGGTTCAATGTTAGCTCAAACAATTAAACCTCAATGTTAGAAGCAAGTAGAAATCATCGTGATACACGAGGATTGGGCTATAAGGGAATAAATGCTTCAAGTATTAGAAAAGAGGTAAAATTTGTTAAAGCTACAAATTCTTCTAAACCAGAGGCTTCCACTGAGGTAAAAGATGCTCGTAAATATGTAAAACCAGTCAAGCCTAAGAATCATGTTCAAACATACTCTTCGAGAACGACAATCAAAGAGAGCACTTCTGCTAATGTCAATAAAGCAACAACCTTCAACAAGGATAAAAAGAAGAAGAATAAGAAAACTCTTCGAGCTCCAATGCAAGAGGATCCACAAAAAGGTAACATTAAAACTCATACTTCGTATATTTATACTAAGCATTGTTATTATTGTGGTAATAAATGACACTTGCAATGGGGATGAAAAGTTCGTAAGATGCAAGATGCACTTTTTATTGTATCAAACGAATTGGCTAAGTTTTCTCCTCATAAGAACTCAGATCGGTATTTTCCTAAGTTTAGGAAAAATAATTATTATAATGATAGTTCAAAATTTTCATATCACTCGACAAGGTCATTTCATAAAAGACCCAATTATAGAAAGAGATATGACTTTTTAAATGCAAAAACAAGATCTGATGTTCCAAATTGGAGAAAGGGTGTTTCGCAAAATATTCAAAAGGACAATAATCCTAATGGTATGAAGGAGAAAGTTGCTTCTGCGAAACCCAACTCTAGATGGGTCCCTATGTCCTCCATAGCCAAGAAGGGACCAAAATTTAGTCACAAGAATGACTCTTAGCTGTTAATTGTTGGTGACAATAATTACAAGAGTTTTCTTGAAAGACTAAAGAAAGACATCATGTCTGAATTCTCTTGTACTAGGGAACGTTGTGATAATGACACTCTTCATCACAAGTCAAAGAAGAAAAACAAGAGATGGAACAAGAGAAAACAAACCAAGCAAGAGGTCAAGAATGATGATTCAATCTTAGTTACTCGTGACGAACAAGACAAGGATCAACTCAACACAACCTAGTTGTGTTGGAATATGCATGCTCACCTTTGTACTCAATCTTATGAAGGGTGATGAAGCACGTAAAACTGAGCACATGATCTCTCGGTTAGTATATGACTAATTAACATCTTTAGGGAGATTTGTTTTCTTCTATACTCATACTTTCTCTATATATATTTGAGATTTTGATAGAAACGGCAATTTTTAGTTTGTGATATTGATGTCTACTGATCATATATGTGTAGCTCTTGTTTTTACGGTTAAAACGAGCAAAAAATCACTGAATTCGGACATCGTATGCAAAAGTTATGTCAAAAACAGTTTAGCGTTGTGATCCATCAAAAGTAACTCTTGGGAACCAATCCTAGTACCTTGTCATATATAGTGAGGGAACCGATCCTAGTTCCATGTCCTAGGGTGGTAACCGATCCTAGTGAGAGGTCCCCATATGAAGAAGTGAAAAACTGTTTTGCCCATAACTTCTTCGTCCGAACTCGGAATGACCTCATTCTTTTTGCGTTGGTTTTCCAATTCAATTCCCTACAAGATAGAGGATTAAGTTCTAGCCCATGTTGGTAGGATTTATCAAAGGATCATGAGGGGTTATGATAGAAACAATATGTGACAAAGTCACAATATGTTGAATCGGTTTTGGTTTAGCATAAAAGCATATGTGTTTCGGTGGTTTTCAACTTTTGCTTGCAATAGTTAAAAACTGGTTTTCAACCTTTCTATGGTAAAGGTTGATTGTTGTTATTTTTTTGTTTTGCATAAGGATGACAACATAAGGATATTTCGATATCAATTCTCCCTGGAAGAAAATGCAAATATATTGGAGAAGCGGATGCGAAATTTGAGGTAACAGTATTGTTAGTTGATTGTTTTCCTGTTTAAGAAAAGCCTAATTTTATTTCATATATATTTTGCTTTTGCTTAACAAAATTTCGGTACAATTGATGTTTTATTCCATGATGTGTGTATGGATGTGTGTGTGGTTCAATTGTTTCCAGTTAAGAAAAACTATTGTTATCTTGCTTTATTGTGTGGTATCAATTGTTTAGGCTTAAAAAATTTCGGTGCAATTGCGGTGCTATAATGTCTATGTTGTTTCAATTGCTTCCGATTGAGGTGAATAATTATGCAAGTTGATTTATTTGGTTTGTATGAATTATTTATGGCTTAACGAAAGAAAAGGTTTACGGGATGGATTGTTTTAGTCCAATTCGATTCCGGATAAGAGAAACTAAGGTTATCTTAGCTAGACTTATCAAAGTGGAGGTTTTGGTTATTCAAGTCTAATCGAATGCCTTAACAAGAAATGCTAGTTAACTAACCTAGTACTTTTCTTGTTTAAAACTTAAAGGTCTAAGTTATATGGATAATTAGAACCTGATGAGAAAAATAGAGTTATCTTTATTTTGGTCTTATCGAATGAAGCGATTGTATTTGTACAATCAGTTTATCAAAGGGACTAAGGTTCTTAGTTGATTTTTGTTTGCTAAACTAAATTGGGAAAATTTCTTCGGGTAATTGTTTCCTTGATAACATATCAAAACAAATTACTTTGGTTTGCTTACTTGGTTATCAAAAATGGTGTGTGGAACCCCCGTGCTTAACTCTATAGGTTTGCAAGTCTATTTTGAGATTTGTAAGATTCTTTTCGTGTTGTCCTTTATTTTTTCGTATCTTTGTCATTTTGTGACAAAAAGAGGGAGAAATATATGAAGTAAACAAGTGATAATTGTATTGATTTTATATTGATTGGTATCACTAAGGAAAAGAACAATTGTGCTTAAACGTTTATCTAACGAAAGAGTGAAAGCATAGACTAATGGGGAGTAGCATATTATATTATTTGGTATAACAAAGACGTGCAGATTGATGAAATCTACCTATCTCACCTTTAGGCGGAGTATTAGCTTTGTTATTATAATGTCAACAACGACATTTAAGGATTGAATGTATGCAGGTTATTGTGCTGTTGAATTCGGGAATCAAGCGTATGTGTAATGAATTCTTGTAATTTGTTTATCCATATGATTATAAGAGTTGTGTCACTAAAATTGACAAAGGGGGAGATTGTTAGAGCATAGCTCGGTTGAACCCACCAAGCGTTGGTATGTCAAGTTTGGTTGTCATATTTTAGTGAATCAAAACTCATTTTAAGAGTCGCTTGATTATATACTAGAGTCAACTTCGTATAGGTTAGCTTGAAAGTATTTGGATATGAGACATTACAAGTATTACGAAGACTTGAAGAAGTGAAGAAGTAAGAAGCTACAACGACAACATCATCCTTCCACTTGAGGTTAGTGATATTTGACTTGAACTGTTTCATTCCCTAACGTATCTTTAAAGTCGTGCATATTGAAAACGAAACTGCGAAGCATGGACACTCTAGATAGACATAATATTAAGGAATACAATATGAAGTTTATTGCTTAACCATTAAACTTTGTAGATAAGACATCGATATAATCGTTTAAATGTTATTGTGATTATGTATGGGTATGAGGTGAGGATTTCATCCTAGGAAACAATGTTTTACATGTGTTTTAAGGAAGTAAGTTTATGAATCGAAAAGGAAATCGCCAGGCGTTATTGGGATTTTTATTCATTGCATATCTTGTGAACATCCAATATGTGTGATTTAGTATAACCGCTCACGACTTGTTTGTGTCTTGGTAAAACTATTCACAAAGGCCTGACTTATGTATTGGTATGACTTTTATTAGTGAAACCGATCTTAAGTAATCACCTGAGATGGTATGATCGAGTTTGTGATTGTGTAGGACCGAATCTGGGTAGAGGGGAACCGATCCTATGAAGAGGTGCAACACATCACAAAGGGGAATCGATCCTTGTATGAGGTGCAACAAGTTTGTAGAAGAAAGGGGAACCGATCCCACGAACATGTGCAACACGTTTTTAGGAAAAGGGGAACCGATCCTATGTACATGTGCAACACATATAAGTTAGATACCATATATATGTGGAGAACCGATCCTAGTACCTAGTCAACCGAATTTTGGGAAGCTAATGTGACTATACACAGTACTCACATGGAGGTAGAACCGAAACTTGTTTTGGTAGAACCGTTAAACCTATGATTTGTGATTGAGTGTTTCTTGATCAATCGCATAGTTCTTGAAAGTCAGATGAACCAATTCTAAACTTGTTTGGAAGTGTGGCAAATATGTTTCAAGGTTGTAAGTATGAAAGAGGACTTACAAAGTAAGGATGTCGACACACTTTGAACACATGCAGTAATATTTATCTTTTATTGTTCAAAGTTATTTCTTAATAGCTATAGGAAGGAAATCTCAGGATCGAAACATAAATAAGTTAGAATCTTTTATTTAAGGTTTTTAATTTTATTTTAGGAAAACGAGAATTAGTAATGTGCATTTACTTGTTGAGATTTTCCAAAGAGATTTTCAGTCATTATTTTGGACAGAGCATTTCCAGGAATTATGGAAACCGAATTTGGAATATATTGAATATCTTTGAGAATATTTTCTGTTTTGGAAATTCCTTGGTGTCCAAACTTCCTTGTCTATAAATACTTGAAGTTTGCATTTCTAGCAAACTAATCCTTCGTGACAATAAACTTCCTCGGTTGTGTTGTTACTAGTGAAGCCGCCTATTCGGGGAGGAGAGTAACCTAATTAGGCGAAATCTCTTACGGCCTCTCAGATTAAAGTCTTCTTTGGGATTGAGAAGCTCTACGAGTACCGTTGGTGTGAAACTAGATAATTGCGGTTTATCTTGTGTTTTCGATTGATTTGATTGACTAACGGTGGTTGAACTTTGATTGCACCTAGTTTGTTTATTCTTGAGAATCTTATCTTCTGATATAAGATTCACTCAAACTAGATCGAAGTTTCGACAGGGATCTTTAGATTGTTGTTAGTGCTAAAGACGATCTTGTGATAATCCATTGTTAACAGATTCCGTTCTGTGCATGATTGATCACAAGAGATTCAAGTTGTTGTGTGCAGGTGTTTATTGAAGATCTTAGAAGATTTGAAGACAAAGAAGATATTGAAGATTTCTGATTTGGGGTTCATAATCTTTGGTGTGCACAATACTTGTTTCGATATAAGAGGATCCAACTATAATCGGTTTATCCTTGTGGTAGATTGGATTAATTAGTTGTGTAGATCGGCATCAATACAATTCTTTGTGATTAAAAGTATTGATTGCAAAATCTTAACAATTACTTCGGTAGTTGAACATAAGATAGATCTAAGAACTTGACGAAGGAGTTTATTGAGATAAACAAAAGAGCCTTTGTCGAACTCATATCACTTGGTTGAAGAGAGTTGATACCAAACAGATTTGTTGTTCCTTTACTGTTTGGAATACGAACCAAATGAATTGTTCCAAGTACGTGACTTATTCGTAGGTCGGAGGCGTGGGAATACAGACGGAACTAGGTGAACTATATGTTTAGTTGCTTGGTCTCAACTATACGAAGTTGGTTTAATTTTGTGTAGCGGCTTAATCCTGAGAGTATTCAATTCTGGACAACGTCCCGGGGTTTTTCTGCATTTGCGGTTTCCTTTTTAACAAAATATTGCTGTGTCATTTACTTTATATTTCCGCATTATAATTATTTTATTATAATTAAAGTAAATTACACAAACGTTAATTCCTATTTACTTGATAAGCAATCCTATTGTGTTTGGTTAAGTCCGAACCCTTTTATCAAGTAAACATACTTCGTTGTTGTATTATCTAGATCTCGTATCCATAGACGATCACACGAATTGTGAACCGATTAGTTGTATTGTCTCGACTCAGTCCATAGACAATCACTTTCGGAGAAATGACTTATAGGTAGGAAATTTTTTAGCTTGAGGTATATTTGGGTACCCTAGCCTTTTCAGTGGGTATCCATTGGTTGATAAGGAGGTATAACAGAGAAGATGGAGAATAAAAAAAGCTTGAGGGATGCAGACACAAATCTGTCTTGGTGAAGCGAAAAACAAACCCTAATTGTGGTTCCCGAGCTTGAACAAAGTTGAGTGAAACAAGGGGAAGAAAAAGGGATATATATATATTATGATAAGAAAAATATTTTTTGTTTGAAACAACTAATTATATCTCCCATTTTATTTTATGGTCTAGAATTCATATTACGCTTTAGACTTTAGAGTCTCTGTTAGCTATTTATGTTTTTCAGGCAACTAAAAACAAAATGTCTGAAATCCCCCCACAAAGATAAATTACAAGATTAGTAGGGACTTTCTAATTAAATTTGAAAAACAAGTGGGGTCTACGCCACCGTTAGTGGATGCCATTGCACTTTGACAAATGGGATTTCTCGAGATAATGGTGATAAAAAATCAAACCAATCTACCCCGTTGTTGCAGTGACGCCAGTTATTGAAGATAACCATCCAATTGTTAGGTGCAATCCGGTTATAATGGTTGGAGAAACTTCAAAAATCTCCAGTGTATTTCCAGTAAGATTCAGGGTAGTCCATATAGAAAAACCCAATGTTTATTACTGTGGCATCATTGATTGAATTGGATTCTTCATCTTTCCCGGTCAACGCAGTGGTGGTAGTGTTGCTTAGTTATTTCGGTCAGATTCCAGTTAAAAATTTGGTCTTTTCTCGGTCATTATGTAACTCTGTTAATCATAACAGATACCTTTGTATCAGTTCCGTTAGTTTAACCGGTTATTATCGTAAAATGATTAAGTTACGCCTCCTTTTCGAAGAAAGAAAAAAAATGATGTCAGTGACGTTGAGTTTAAAAATCGTTAGCATTAAATTCTTTTGCATCCAACAAAATATCTTACAATCATTTATTAATCTTAAATAATAATGGCACTAACGCCCGGTTCCATATATAATATTTGTCGACAGTTTTCAGTGTAAGAACTAGTGGAACTCTATGCAGGGGCTTAAGAAAAAAATTCATAAAAATGACTGAATTTAGATAATTGATGGACTAACCACTAATTACAGAATAAAATGAAGGGGACTTACATAATTATGTAAATTTTTTGGGGATTATAGCCCGGATTAGTTAACCCTAGCTCCGCCACTGTCTTGGCAGCCAAGATCCAACACCGATATATGTGAATCAGCCGTGAACGAAGCTCGAGTCAGCAGCTGAAAAACGCACCATTCAGCAAATAGCATAATAGAATAGGGGTAGTTCAGTCAATTTAGTTTCTTATCACAAACGAGGCTTGGACCTGTGGATGGCTAAGATTGCTCCTCCAAAGTCCGAACTCCTAACCAATTAGGTTTAAATAAGAAGAAGGAAACCCTTCTTTTCTCTTCGTTACTTCTTTTCTCTTCTTTCTTCTTCTTCTCCTCCTCCCACTGCGGCACTTCCTCTCAGGTAAATTAGGGTTTCCAGTTTATACATTTTATGATTCCTCCATATCATCATCTGTCCTGTTACTGATATTTTGATTTGATTTGTTGAAACTTGGATTTGATTTTCTAGAAGTCAACAAATCTTTTTTCAGATTCTGATTTTGTGTATGAGTTTAGCTTAGAAATTTTCAGATCTGATTGTTTTCTAGATCGATAGACTGTTAAATCTTAACCCGTCATGTTTGTTCGGAATATATGTGCTAGATTGTGCTGTTTTTGTTCAATCTTAGGGTTTTAGCTTTATTTTTGGTTACCTAATCAATCGACGAAGTAAATCTATGATTACCTCGATCTCAGAGGAGATTTTGTTGGTATTTGATGAAATAATCCTGTTTATTTATTCATGTTTGTTTCTAATCTTATGGTTATTGATGCTATAGATGTTATTGATGTTGTATTTTAGGTATTAGATAGTTTTTTATTTTTTGAGTTTGAGATGTAGATGTTAACATCAATTAGTGATCTTCGTAACTGTTAAACTCAAGAGTTTCTGTTGTTTGTGTTTTACGTTTCAGGGATTTGCCTGTTCAGTGATATTTGGTATTGACAAAGTTATCTTTTACAGAAGCAAAGATGGTAAGCTTTTCTGCTGAGTATTTTGTTATTATTATGCTCATTATGCTATGATTTTGTAATTGGCATGTTTCTGATGTTCTCGTTACTGTTTGATGTGTGCAGGTGAAGTTTACAGCCGAAGAGCTGCGTCGGATCATGGACCTGAAGCATAATATCAGGAACATGTCCGTCATTGCTCATGTTGACCATGGTATGCTACTCTGTTTAGTATTGACTCTGTTCAGTATTGTCGTTGCATTTAGATTGGTTTGTGTGCGAAGTTGGTTAGTTTAGCTCATATTGTTATGCGTCTTTTGCAGGAAAATCAACACTTACTGATTCTCTTGTGGCTGCTGCTGGTATTATTGCCCAAGAAACTGCTGGTGATGTTCGTATGACAGATACCCGTGCAGATGAGGCAGAACGTGGTATTACAATTAAATCTACTGGTATCTCTCTCTATTATGAGATGTCTGATGAGTCTTTGAAGGCCTACAAGGGTGACAGAATGGGTAACGAGTACCTCATCAACCTTATTGATTCACCTGGTCACGTCGACTTTTCTTCTGAAGTCACAGCTGCGTTACGTATTACTGATGGTGCACTTGTTGTGGTGGATTGTATTGAGGGTGTTTGTGTCCAAACCGAGACTGTCCTTCGACAAGCTCTTGGAGAAAGGATCAGGCCTGTGTTGACTGTCAACAAGATGGACAGATGTTTCCTAGAGCTACAGGTTGATGGAGAAGAGGCTTATCAGACTTTCTCCAGAGTTATTGAGAATGCCAATGTTATCATGGCCACTTATGAAGACCCACTCCTCGGTGACGTCCAGGTTTACCCTGAAAAGGGAACAGTCGCTTTCTCTGCTGGTTTGCACGGTTGGGCTTTCACTCTAACCAATTTCGCAAACATGTATGCTTCTAAGTTCGGTGTTGAACACAGTAAGATGATGGAGAGGCTTTGGGGTGAGAACTTCTTTGACCCAGCAACTAAGAAGTGGACTAATAAGAGAACCGCGTCTCCTACATGTAAGCG
The DNA here is from genome assembly GCA_023531295.1 of Papaver armeniacum. Taxonomy (NCBI): domain Eukaryota; kingdom Viridiplantae; phylum Streptophyta; class Magnoliopsida; order Ranunculales; family Papaveraceae; genus Papaver; species Papaver armeniacum. The sequence continues at coordinate 269,454 of JAJJWW010014642.1, read as the reverse complement.
TGGGTTTGTCCAGTTCTGTTATGAACCCATCAAGCAGATCATTGCCACTTGCATGAATGATCAAAAGGACAAGTTGTGGCCTATGTTGCAAAAGCTTGGTGTTGTAATGAAGAATGACGAGAAGGAATTGATTGGAAAGCCCTTGATGAAGCGTGTGATGCAGACTTGGCTCCCTGCAGCTACTGCCCTACTTGAAATGATGATTTATCATCTCCCCTCTCCCCACACAGCTCAGAAGTACCGTGTTGAGAACTTGTACGAGGGTCCTCTTGATGACCAGTATGCTAATGCCATCAGAAACTGTGATCCCGATGGTCCTCTTATGCTCTACGTGTCTAAGATGATTCCCGCCTCTGACAAGGGTAGATTCTTTGCCTTTGGTCGTGTCTTTGCTGGTAAGGTTGCAACAGGTGCTAAAGTCAGAATCATGGGGCCTAACTACGTTCCTGGTGGGAAGAAGGACTTGTACACCAAGAGTGTCCAGAGAACTGTTATCTGGATGGGAAAGAAACAGGAGTCCGTTGAGGATGTTCCTTGTGGTAACACGGTTGCCCTGGTTGGATTGGATCAATTTATTACCAAGAATGCAACCCTCACAAACGAGAAGGAAGTTGATGCGCATCCTATCAGAGCCATGAAGTTTTCTGTCTCTCCCGTTGTTCGTGTTGCTGTCCAGTGTAAGGTTGCGTCTGACTTGCCCAAGCTGGTTGAAGGGCTTAAGCGTCTGTCCAAATCTGATCCTATGGTTGTGTGTACCATTGAGGAGTCGGGCGAGCACATTATTGCAGGTTCGTCATCCCTTCTGTTACTATTCATCATCCCTTCTGTTACTGGACACTCTCTCTCTCTCATGTGAAAATGAACTATATCTAAAATGTTATTATTTCAGGTGCTGGAGAACTCCATCTTGAGATCTGTTTGAAGGATTTGCAGGATGATTTCATGGGTGGTGCTGAAATTGTGAAGTCTGACCCCGTGGTGTCTTTCCGTGAGACTGTGCTTGAAAAGTCTTCAAGAACTGTGATGAGCAAATCTCCAAACAAGCACAACCGTTTGTACATGGAGGCACGTCCTCTTGAGGATGGACTTGCTGAAGCCATTGATGATGGTCGTATTGGTCCAAGAGATGATCCTAAAGTTCGTTCAAAGATCTTGTCTGAAGAGTTTGGATGGGATAAGGATCTAGCAAAGAAGATCTGGTGTTTTGGTCCCGATACTACTGGTCCAAACATGGTTGTGGATATGTGTAAGGGAGTTCAGTACCTTAATGAAATCAAGGATTCAGTTGTTGCAGGGTTCCAGTGGGCGTCAAAGGAAGGTGTGCTGGCAGAAGAGAACATGAGAGGTATATGCTTCGAAGTATGTGATGTGGTTCTCCATTCTGATGCCATTCACAGAGGTGGTGGACAGGTTATTCCTACTGCTAGGAGGGTTATGTATGCCTCCCAGCTTACAGCTAAACCTAGACTTCTAGAACCTGTGTACCTAGTCGAGATCCAGGCTCCTGAAGGTGCTCTTGGTGGTATCTACGGTGTTCTCAATCAGAAGCGTGGTCACGTCTTTGAGGAAATGCAGAGACCAGGAACTCCTCTCTACAACATCAAAGCATATCTACCAGTCGTTGAGTCTTTTGGTTTCTCTGCCCAGCTTAGGGCTGCCACATCAGGACAGGCTTTCCCCCAGTCCGTGTTTGATCATTGGGATATGATGATGGCTGATCCTTTGGAACAAGGCACTCAAGCTTCAGATCTTGTGACTGAGATCAGGAGGAGGAAGGGTTTGAAGGCTCAGATGACCCCTCTATCTGATTTCGAGGACAAGCTTTAAGTATGAGGTATATTTCTTTTTGTATGAATTGAGATGCTAAGTTGTCTTAAATTTCCGGCATTAGGTTGATATGGTATCTTTTCTTTTTACTGAAGCTTATTCTTTGGTATCTATGGTGCTGATTTTTTGTGGGTAATGTTTCGATGGACAGGTTACTCAAGTTCCTGGAAGTCAAGAATGACATTGTTGATCCGAACGAGAGTTTTGGTTGGGAGAGTGTTAATCCAAAAAGTTCCTCTGTTTTTCATTTTGGTTTTTCTTCTGCTGGGTGTGTAACACTATTACTATTTACGAAACTTTCACAATGTGTTCTCGTGATTTTGATCCATGAAACAACATTTTTCCCAGTAGCAAGTCTTTGTAGTTTATATTAGGGATCCATGAACATCAATGAGATGGTTTTTGCTTGCAGCTTATTATTTTGGATGCTGATAGTAATGTTTATATAGTGCTTTGTTGTGGGATGTTATTTTTTATTTCCCATCTGCCAATACAATTGTGCAGTTGGCTAAGTAGTTGGATGGTATGTGTTTTTATTTCGAGTTTATAGATTTTTCATCGACTTCTTTAGGTTTCCTTGCTAGTAATCTTAGCACCTACAATCACAAGAAATGAAACATTGGCACACTGTTTGAAATATGATTGCCTGGAGTTATTTGTCCGGATCCCGGACAACTCGTGCATATCTTGGTGAGACTATCCTAGTGACAAAAGTAACTTACAGGGTGTTGAGTATTTGCTACTTATACGTAACTTAGAGGGTGTTAGTATTTGCTGCTTATACAAATGAGTGGAAAGTTTGAAAAGTTTTTTTTTTGTTTTTTGTTTTGATCAGACAGCTGCCAAGTTTGATGTTATTGAAGGTGTATCAGCCCATTTGTTATTCAGACCATTTGTTCGGACCAACCCTAACTGAGGGAATAAAATTTCCTTTACAAATCAAACTACTGACCGACCGTCATGACACTTATCAGTCAGATCAGACTGGGGATGAGTCATTTGATTTTAGTGGTAGAAACAAATCAAACCTTCATGAAACAATGAAAACTAAGAATCCAGAACTAACCCACATGAAATTAAGATACATCGACTTGAAATGGCCGGGGGAAAGCCTGTCCGGATGTGGCAGCCCTATATTTCTTAGGAAAATGACCATTTTTATATAAAAGATGGTTTTCTGCAATCAGGAGTGACCTCAGGACAGCATCAACCACAGTAGTGTTGTGGGGAAGTAAATGTCCACCATCGGAAAGTTCATAATACTTGATCCATGGCAGACGTTCTGCAACATAACGTTGTATTTGACATGAGATAATCCTGTCTTCACAACCTCACCAAATTTGAACTGGATTTCCATCATTTTCAGGAAATGGATTCTCTAGTTCCAGCGGGTCGAAATCCCATTTCCCAAAACCAACCATCATATCTCTAATGAGTGACTCGTATATTCCTTGTTGCTTTACTTCCTCCTGAAATTACATAAAAATCACCAGCAAACAAAAATAAGTTCTGATTATAAAAGTTGGTGATTTCAAGCAAATCTTTCATACGTTCCGAGTCTTCTGACATGCTAACGCAACAGACAAGGGTACAACAGTACAACGTGATTGTCAATATATTTTATAAACTCAATCAAACTCAAACTTCCTTTTAATTTTCTTGCTTAGTTTTCAAATGAGCACACAACTGCCTATTTATAGGCTACAATTGCCGACTCTATATTTTCTAGACTTTTCTTAACTAAAACTAATTTGACAGTTCTAGAGAATTAGTTCTCTATTTTTTACTTAACCAACTAGTTAGCTTTTCACACTGCAATAGCCGACCTTTCCAACTCTAGTATTCTCTAGACATTTCTAACTAGCTGACTATCTAGATTTATCCAACAATTACAAATTACATTTCCAACACACCCCCTTAATATGTAATTGGAGGTAACATATTCGATTTCGGTCTTCACCCAGTCTTTCAGCCTCTAGTCCTCCTCCCCGTGTAGCTCTCTTCTTTATTTCGCCATAGCCGTCTCCATAGTTTTGTCTGTCTTCTTCGGGTGAAGATCGAAATCGATATGTTGTGCCATTACAAATTAAGAGGGGTTGCTGGAGTTGTAATTTGTAATTGTCTAGTTAACAAGCAAACAAGCAATCTAGAAAAATTCTAGATAGTCAGCTAGTTTGATAAGAAAGAATGAAGGAAGTTAAGAAAACGCTAGAGTGAACTAGGGTCAGTTGGTTGTTTTACTGTTATCTAGATATATCTACTATCTAGGCATTGTATGGTCGGTCTTGTAAGCCTATAAATAGGGAGTTGAGTACTCAATTGTAACTCAAGCAAGAAATACCAACAAGAGAGTGAGTTTACAGAGATAGCCTTGCTTCATCTACTAGAATTTTAGGAGCTCTATACCAGCAATGCTAAGGCAATCCTACGTTCGGAAGAACTATCATGTGTTTTTTTCTATAGAAATTTCAACAGTGATGTTAACTTAATGAGACCTAGCTTATCATGCCACCACCTTCATTGTTGCTAGAGATATTCATACCTGACCAGGCTTTGGGTTGTCTATCATCCTTCGCAAAATCACTCTGTCTGAGGTGCTAAAAACAGCTGGATTCTCACGACAGCCTTCCTCCATTGCACATCGAGGGAAACCATTTTTTGAGTAAACCACCAGTATAGTAATTGCGGGGCATAATGTGCTACCCTACAAATCCATTGATCCCGCAAGAGCAATTTCTTGTATGCCATTTTCTATACATTGGAAGGAAAGGAAGGCCACCAGTAGTTAATTATTGGAGCCACTAATGATGCACCTGCAATCCTGCAAAATTATACTATACGTCTCTAAAACAAATAATATGAAAAGTTTGCTACAGAACGTTTGTAGATATCTTCATAGAAGCAATGCTGAGAAATATTTCTTCCTTGCTTCTCTGTTCTGATTCTCTGTTGATTTATTTCAGGGTTTTTACTTTGTGCTTTAAGAGGCAAAGCAGGAATATTAGTGTCTTCATAAATCTTAATATCACAATCACTAACCAGATCATTAAGATTGGCATCGACACTATTCTTCAATATTGCTTCTCTGAAGATATCTACAAACTTACAGGATCAAGATGGATTTAACTTACAAAGAATTCGAATTCAGACTTGGAATCATTGATTAATACCTGTTTGGTATGTATTTGAGACAACCCCAAACAGGGTAACCTCCCAATGAAACACCAACTATGTAAAATTCGAACCAAGCTCTAACTGATCCGCAAGTTCTTGTATGTCAAAGGCTTCACTTCTCACAGATCTCTTCGGGTTTGGATCACTCTCTCCATACCCAGCTCTGTCAAATGTCAACAAATAAACACCTAACTCCTCTACAACTTCCTGCAAGAAATATAGCAATATAAGTTATAAAACATTGTTTATCACAAATATAAGAAAATTTAAAACAATTACTCTTATCTCTGTTAGTGTTTGTACTTTGGATGCTGGCAGGTAAAAGTCTTTGGCGTCATTGAACCCGTGAACGACAATGGTCTTAAACCGAGCTTTAGATTTAGGTACACCAGATTCTTTGTATGCAAGGTATCTTCCATCACTGAGTCTGATTCTAGGAGACGAAACAGGAGGACCATCTAAAGACCCACATGGTTTGGGAATCGGTGGTTTTATAGCTTGATAAACATACCCAAGAACTCCCACCAACAACCCCACTGTAACCTTGATCAACATATTCGACTGCAATAAGAACAACGCAGATCAATCCCAAGTTAGTCCAAGGACACTGCACAAAATAACATGTAAAAAAGTTACCTGATGGGGAATTTTGAGATGGAGATTCATGTATAAAGCTTGAAGGGATAACAAACGATGATACTAAGTACAATGAACCTTCACTTTTAAAGATATAAAATCATGATGAGCCATTAATGCTATTAATAAATGCAAAAAGATACATGATATTTCATACTATTGTACCTCAACATGATGACCCACAGATTGCGAATATGGAAACCAATTAAATATTTTGACACAGTATACAAATATCCGATCTTATCTCATCGACCAATTGACTATCACTACAGTAATGGTTATCGTACTTTCTGCATTTGAATTCGAGAACATTACTTTGTTGCCTTAAGTTCACATCTGCCCATGTTTATAAAAAAGATGGTGGGTTCTCTGGTTCCAGAGGGTCAAAATCCCATGCCCCGAAACCCATCATCAGATCTCGAATGAGTGACTCAAAAATACCTTGGTGCAATACTCTCTCCTGTAATTACATAAAATTCATTTACAAATGAATGACTTTGTGATTTTAATCAACTCTTTCAAATATTCCGGCTTGCTAACCCAACAGGTACAGGTATCATGTGATATTAACTTGATGGGCATTAACAAAAATGAGACTCAGTGACGCATGTTTTGTTTTCTGGCCATACCCGACCAAGATGTCGCGGAAGATAAAAGACAAATCAAATTTAACTTACTGGACTACGCACCAAGACAAGAAAAGATAACACATCATCGCTAGAGATATTCATACCTGCCTAGGCTTTGGGTTGTTTATCACTCTGTCTGAGGTGCTAAAAACAGCTAGATTCTCACAACAGCCATCCTCCATTAAGAACATCGAAGGAAACCACTTTTGAGTACACAATCAATACAGTAATCGTGGGGCATAATGTGCTACTCTATATATCCATTGATCCTTTAAGAGCAATTTCTTGAATGTCATTTTCGATACATTTGAAGGAAAGGAAGGCCACCAGTAGTTTACTACCGGATGCACCTGCAATCGTGCAAAAAATTACAATTAGGACCGAGATGGATTTGATATTGAACTTAGAAAGAAGCCGAATTCAAACTTGGAATTGTTGATTAATACCTGTTTGGTATGTATTTAAGACAACATTAAAGGCTTCCAATGAAACACCATGTAAAATCTTGAACCAAGCTCTAACTGATCAGCAAGTTCCTGTATGTCAAAGGCTTCACTCTTCACAGATCCCTTTGGGTTTGGATCACTCTCTCCATACCCAGCTCTATCAAATGTCAAGAAATAAACACCCAACTCCTCTACAACTTCCTACAAGAACTACAACAGCAATAGTTACAGTGTCACCATACACGAATCTAAGAAAATTCAAGACAATCATTCTTTATTTCTGTTTGTGTTAGTACTTAAGATACTGGCAGATAAAAATCTTTGGCATCACTGAAGCCGTGAATGACAATGGTCTTAAACCAAGCTTTAGATTTAAGTACACCTGATTCTTTGTATGCGAGATATCTTCCATCGCCGAGTCCAAAAGTGAAGAGATCAAAAGACCCCCATAGTCTGGGAAACGGTGGTTGGCCTGATAAACAAACCCAGGCACTCCCACCAACAACACCACCGTAACCTGGATCAACATATTTAACTGTAATGAGAACATCGCAGATCAATGTCAAGTAAGTCTTAAGGAAAAATCAATGTGTACAAAATAGCTTGTAAGAAAGTTACCTGAAAGGGGACTTTCAAATGAAGACTCTTGAAAAGATAACAAACACTGATATTCTTGGTTGAAAAATGGTGAACCTTAACTTTCAAAGTGATAAATTTATATAAAGCCATTAATGCTATCATTAATGAGAAAGATACATGATATCTGATACTGTTACACCTTAACAAGCATCTCATTTACACTTCACCCATAAGAGAGCTAGTTATATGAAAGATGGTTCTTCTCCTATTAAGAGAGCCTTTAAGATGGCATTCGATATAGTGGTGTTGTAAGGCATCAAATGACCAACATCAACAACCTCCCGGTACTTGATCCATGGCAGTCTTTCTGAAACATAACGTTGTAGTATAAACGGAAAAATCCTATCTTCATAACCTTGCCAAATTTGAACAATATGCTCGTTTCCAGGAAACGGGTTCTTCAATTCCATAGGATCAAAATCCCAACTTCCAAATGCCACCATTAAATCTCTATGTAGAGACTCAAATACACCCTGCTGTGTTCCCTTCCCCTGATGATTAAGCTAGTAGTCAGCATCAAATAGACAATTTAACAAGCTGTATACATTGCAGAATAAACCACGTCTATATAATCTTTCAATACCTGATTAGGATCCGGGTTTTCAGCAATCTTTTTCAGTATCTCCCTGTCTGAGATGCTAAACAGATCTAGCTTCCCCTCTAAACTAGAAAGAGAAGGAAACCATTTCTGGGTTAACCACCAGTGAAGTAACTGAGGTGCATAGTGTGTTACCCTAAATGCCCATTGATCTTGCAAGAGATGTCTTTTAAAGGCAATTTCAGATAAATTTGAAGGAAATGAAGGCCACCAGTAATTTATCATCGGAACAACTAAAGATGCACCAGCAATCCTACAATTATAAAATTGCAAGAAAAATAAGTCAATTTCTAGAAAATTCAAAATCCGAAACAAGAATTGAGACAAAAATAGTAAATTTAGTACCTATTTGGTATGTGCTTGAGACAGCCATAAACTGGGTAAGCACCCATAGAAATCCCAATAATGTAAAACTTCGAACCAAGCTCTAGTTGATCAGCAAGTTCCTGAATATCAAACACATCACTCTTCACTGATCTTTCAGGGTTTGGATCACTTTCACCATATCCAGCTCTATCAAATGACAAAATATATACCCCAAGCTCTTCAATTAGTTCCTACAATCACAAAACAACAATTGGTTACTATAATAAATAGTTCAGTTCTACGAAAGAAAAGTCACTAGAAATCTTACTTTGGATGCTCTGAGATGGAAATCTTTAGAATCACCGAAAGGATGCACAAGTATGAGTTTGAACTGAGCTTTAGCTTTAGGTACACCTGATTCCAAGTAAGAAAGATGTCTTCCATCTCTGAGCTTGATTCTTGGTGAACTAATTGGTGGACCATTGAAAGACCCACATAATTTTGGAGGTGGTGGTTTGATAGTTTGATAAATCCACCCTAGAATTCCAACTAGCAAGACAACTGTGATCTTCCTCAGCATAGTTTCCTGTTAGGAAGAGAACAAACAATGGGTTCCTGATGGGTATTTGATTCTTGATAATGTTTTTAGCTATGTCACTGTTTTAGGTGGTGGATAAGCATTAGACAGGTGTCACAAAAAGGGTGGGTAATATGCTCCACTACAGACACAGCATAAACAGTCTTCAGTACCAACCATAAAACCACCCCAGATTTCAGACCAACAATACTACTATAATCTTACTAATCAACGCGTAACAATATCAGATCAGCTCACATTACGAAAAACTTGTATATGATGTGACAAAGTGAAAACAGTAGATTAAAATGTAAAATTGGATGCCAAAGGTTTACCTGAAAGGAGATTCCGTACTCATGCCAGATCTTGTTAAAATCCACAAATCAAAAGAAATAGCTACACCAGTTTTCTTAACTGGAAAGTAAGAAACAAGGTACTCAAAGTTCATACTCTTCAGCAGTTCTAAAAAGTCATTAGTCATACTCATAACAGTAACGGCTATCATATTATTCTCATTTGACCACAACTTATTCCGTGACATGTGTGTACTTGACCTATACTAAGTAAACCCATCAGCATGGAACAAGACTATAGTAAGTGCGAATCATAATGTGCAACCCTACAGTACATATCCTTTGATCCTGTAAGCATTTTGGATGAATTTGAAGGAAAAGAAGGCCACCCGTAGCTAAATATTGGAGCAGCTAATGATGCACCTGCAATCCTGCACAATCAACACCACTGTAACCTTTATCACCATTTTCTACTTTAACAAGAACAACACAGTTACTTTAGTCTACAAAGAAAGGAACTAAGGGGAAAATTTGAGTACAATGAAGGATGTAAAACGATTACCTGAAATGGGGATTCCGAAGGGACGATGACCATAGATGAAATCAAAGATTCATGTATAGAGCTTGAGAGGGATGACTAGTTAACTACATCAACATTCTTGGTTAAATTACAATGAACCCTTTCTTTAAAATAGACAAATCAGAATGAGCTGTTAACGCTTATATTAATACATACAAGGATGCGTAATGTTTCATTCTTTTACACCTTAACACGATGAGCGACAGACTACGAGAACGGACACACATCAAATATTACAACATATAGTATATTATACAGATACAAACCACAAGGTACCTCAAACTTTATCTCTTATCATAGCAAGTATTTTATGTATACTCTATGTGACAGAGAATTTGTTATACAAATGATGGTTCTTCTCCTATCACTAGTGCTTTTAAGATGGCATCTGATATCGTGGTATTGTAAGGCATTAAATGACCACCATCAACAACCTCATGATACTTAATCCACGGAAGTCTTTCGGAGACATGGCGTTGTAGTATAAATGGAATAACCCTATCTTCATGACCTTGCCAAATTTGAACAACATTTTCCTTTCCAGGAAAAGGATTCTCCAATTCCAAGGGATCAAAACCCCAATTTCCAAAACCAACCATTAAATCTCTATGTAGAGACTCAAAAACACCCTGCTGTGTTACCTTCTCCTGTAAATGTAAGAATCACAGTCAAACCGACATTGCAACAAACTACATTCATCAGAAATGAGCTATGTTTATCTAATCGTTAAATACCTGATTGGGATTCGGGTTTTCCGCAATCTTCTTCAACATCTTTCGATCTGAGTTACCAAATATCTCTATACTCCCCTCTAAAGCAGCTAATGAAGGAAACCATTTCTGTGTCAACCACCAATAAACCAATTGAGGTGCATAATGTGCTACCCTAAATGTCCATTGATCTTGCAAGAGCAATCCCTTAAAGGCCCTTTCGGATATATTCGAAGGAAGAGAAGGCCACCAAAAGTTAATCAATGGAACTACTAAAGATACACCAACAATCCTGTAACAATGACATCACAAAACAACATGACATTTCAAAAATCCCCCAAAAAAATATCCAGAATTTCGAAGAAATCAGTAAATTGAGTACCTATTTGGTATGAATTTGAGATAACCATAAACTGGGTAAGCACCCATTGAAACCCCAATAATGTAAAACTTATCTCCAATCTCCAACTGATCAGCAAGCTCTTGAATATCAAATGCATCAGTCTTCACTGACCTTCTAGGGTTTGGGTCACTTTCTCCATACCCAGCTCTATCAAATGTCAACATATACACTCCAAGCTCCTCAATTACTTCCTACAACACACAAATCAACAATGGGTCATTGATAAAAACTTCAATTAATCAAATTACACAAACCATTTCTCATCAAAAAGAAAAAATCTTACTTTAGAAGCCCTGAGATAGAAATCTTTGGAATCACTAAAACCATGACTAAGTATGATCTTAAACTGAGCTTTCTCTTTGGGTACACCTGATTCTCTGTAAGAAAGATGTCTACCATCACTTAGCTTGATTCTTGGTGAAGTGATTGGTGGACCATTTACAGACCCACAAATTTTTGGAGGTGGTGGTGTGATTGTTTGATATAACCATCCTAAAATTCCAACTAACAACACAATTGCAATCTTTCTTAGCATAGTTTTCTCTTTGGAAGTGATCAAAGAAGGGTTTTTTTTGGGGTTTGGGATGGAGTTCTACTTGTAGGTTCAATTTTAAGTCGGCAGGAAGAAATTCTGAGCTCAGTTTACCAAATTAGTTTGACTGGTTATTGTCACGGTGACAGACAGACACAGATGTCGTGTAAAGGAATAAAGCCGAATGCGTCACTAGGCCACCTGGTGTCCACGGATCCCACATGTGATGGGTTCGATCAAGGTTTGAAAAACGGGACACAGGTCGGGTCACGGGCGTATAGGGCGTGACCGTTATAACGTGTTTTGACGGGTGTGAGCACGTTTCGGACAAAAAAAAGCCATTGTTTAGGGGAAAACGCGTTTATTTGATGTTTTTCTGAGATAACGGGTGTGATAAAGGTTAAATAGAAAAAATAAATAAGTTATAATCCGAATTTCCTATCTAACGGTTTTAACATGCGTGAAAATGGTTATATCGGATCTAAATAACATTGTTATTACGTTTTTAAAATTTATTTGTTTATTCAGTTATTTTAATTTTTTTAATTGTAATTCTTAACCTTTTATTTTAGAAATAAAAAATTGGTTTAAATAATATTTTATATTCTTATTTTCTAAAAGATGGGTATAATGGGTGTGAAAACGGGAAAAACAGTCTAAAAAACTTATGTTAAAATGTTATTTAGACGAAAAAAAGCGTAAAAATCAATTTTAGAAAAATGGAAGTGATTGTTTGATACCCATCCTAAGATTCCAACTAACAACACAATTGCAATCTTTCTGAGCATATTTTCTCTTTGGAAGTGATCAAAGGAGGGGTTCTTTGGGGTTTGGGATGGAGTTCTACTTCTAGGTTCAATTTTAAGTCAAGCATGCAGAATTTCTGAGCTCAGTTTACCAAATAAGTTTGACTGGTTATTGTCACGGTGACAGACACATATGTCATGTAAAGGGATATAGCTGTACGTGTGTCACATGCCCATTTAATCGCCTAAAATTTTCATGGGGCATGACCGGCAATGATTGTGGTTCAGTGAATCAACTTCACCCACAATCACTCAGCCTTGCATACTCGCATCAAAGTATGCATTTGCCTTCACTCATAAGGCTTTGCACAACGGAAGTGTTTTCTTCTTTCTCTCTAACTCTTCATGCCTCCATGAGCATAAGAGGTTCTGCCATGTACTTAATCAATTCTCACACAAACTAGCAACATAATGAACACAAAGATATACTGCAACAAACCCATTTTATTGCACTAAAGGAAGATTCCAAAACTCGTCCATCACATGGACCAAAACAGGCCATTCACCCTCTTGGTGAATGCCTAAAACTCTCTCTACATTAGTGGTTCTACTCCAAACGAACAACACCAACATTATTGATCCCTAAGCTATTTATACAAGCTAATGATCATGCCAAAACTTCTGTGAAACCGCTTGCACATCCTACAGACAGCCACATGTGCATAAGTAGTTTCCATAACTGCATAAAGTGTGCATAACCCGACTAGCCTTTACCATCTTCTGCCAAATCACGCCACACCTGTCCCAAACGGTTGTAGACACTATAATATGGTTATAAATTCAATTTATAACCATTACACCTTGTCTCACTTCATTGGAATGCTCGCAAAGCCAATAACCAACACTTGAGCTATAATGTGCCACTTTTACACCAACTTTATGCACCACTGCATATGGCCCTGATCTGAACTTGCTAAGACGCCTTAGTTAATCCAAATTCATGCCAACATGACTTCCAATTAATGCCAATACGTGCCAGATGCTCATATGTGTTATTCTTGCTTCACTTAGCCAATTTGCTTGACAATAGTAATGCCACTCTTGCATTACTAGCTTGTTTGCATTGTTCAAGCTTTGGACAGCCTTGAACTAATGACATAGACCAACTCCTGGCCTATTCTTCACTCTTGCATCATCCTTGAGTTTGGGCCAACTCAATTCCACGGATATGCATAAATGCCAACATCGCATGTTGCATCTGTCAACTTTGGCCTCGTCTTACCTTTCCTTCAATGAAGCTTCATTGTGTCGGCCAATAAGATTCATTATTTAGCCAATGTACTTTACATTGTAGCGCCACCTTTGCGCTTCACTGGCCCTGCAGGGTTCCACTATATTAGTGCTTGACAGTCTATACCGTATACCGCTATTATGGCTTGTGTTGCTCTATTATAGCTTATGTTGCGCTATTATGGATTCTCATTGCACCATTACGGTAGAGTACTGATTTGTCCTGCAACTCTGTGACGCACAATCATTGTGCTTCACTTGCAGTACCGTAATAGACGCCCCCCACCTAATCCGTTCAATGCCCTCGTTGAACGCAACAAAGTATACTCGTTATACTTGTTCTCTGCCCGTGTACGCTTCTGAGCCTATCTCAGAAATCAGCAAACTTGCTTGGCCCTTTTTTTTTTCTTTCCAAAACTTTTATGCCTAGTACCAAATCCCATCACTTAGCTTACTGATTTTCCATTGATCCTACTGACTTGCATTGTTGTTGCCACGTTGGCCTACGCTCCAACTTCAACTACAATCGCATATCAACACCTAAATGCAACTTGGAAATTCTTCTTGCCAATTCCCTGAATTGTGCTTGAACTTCGCATGAATCATTTGTGCCTAAGTGTACACAAATAATGATTCTTCCAACTGATCACACTGATCATTTCCATTGTCTTATACCTCCATTTTCCGACTTTAGTTGCACCACGCAACATAATAGGACTTATACAAGACTTGGCCTCACTTCTTCAATCATATGCGCTTACGCCAAATCATACCATGTCTTAAGACATGCACCCTATGACTCCGTACCACTCTTGGTATGTGCCACAATCTATAACCTTTGCTTCCCTTTGCAAACTTAAGGACTTTCACTAGATTTGGCCTCCAAATCATGTTGCAATCTTCACCTTCTTGGACTTGCATCATTTGTATGCCAAGAACCTGCACCTTGCTGTTCTTTGCTTGCATTGTCGCAACATCATGATTGAAATGCATGACTCTGGTATAGTCATGACTTAGGATACCCGTGACATCACAACGCCTCTTTGGGCTAGGCATCCTCTTCACGCGCCTTTGAAACCAGCAAAGCATCACTTGCTCTTTCAAACTGCTACACTTTAATGTGGCGGAAAAACAACATCATGTTCTTGCTAACAATGAGTTACTCTTAACTCATGTACTTGATGGACTTACATCTTCATTCTTGCTACTTCCTATACTCTTTGATAAGATTATTTTATTTTCTTCTTTTCTTTTGCTTTCATTTCTTATTAGGTCACTCGTAGCCGTCTGTGTCGAGTTCTTCTTCTTCTTCTCGCCGATCCGTTCATTCTCCCGCTAATCCTCTCACTTCTCCCAATCTGGTATACACTGTGTATTTTGAGTTCCATTTTCTTACCGTGTTAGGAATTTTTCTTATGGTAATCTCTCTCTCTCTCTCTTTTCTTTTTCTTTTAGAACATGGGAAAACGAGACGGCGCTCATGGTAAGGGGAGCGGCTCGAACCAGCATGTCAAAGGCAGCGAGTCTGGGAGTGCCAATGGCAAGCGACAGAAACCTTCCAAGACGACCCTTAAGGTTTCTCATAGCGTGGATGCGGATGATGAGCTTATGGCTATTCCGGAGGATCCTCAATTCCGATATCCTCGTACTATTTCCGTGGCGGAGGCTGGTGTGGATAACCTTTATGAGTTGGTACATGGGTTTTGGGTCCCCTCGTCTAATGCAGCCACCTATCGGCGCATAGTGGAGAAGTTTGGCCACATGTGTGTTCATAAGGAAATGCCTGTCAATTCTCTGATCGTGGCTAATGAGGATCTGCTCGACATAGCATAGGGTCTTTCCTGGCGGAGGAAACTCCAGTAGATCTAGTCACCTTGAGGAAGTGGGACGCGACCATCCAAACTTCTCTAGTTCTTCGATTCCCCGTTAAATGGCTTAAGAATCTATTGGACCTGGCGAAGGCGAGCCACAACGTGCGAAACACGTTACCTCGCGAGATTGAGGAGTTGGAGCGGTAATACAAGCGGCTGCTCGATGTTGCCAATGCTAAAAAGGAAGCATATGACAAACTGCTGGCGGACGTGGGTCGAGCTACCAAGGATTTAAAGACCGCTCGGGACGCTGCTGAGGAGGTTTACGGGCGTTTAACTAAGAAGAAGGCGGAGTTGGTTTCTTTGGATATCTTCTGATAGTGATGTTTTGAACGATAATTTCCTTATTTTTATTTGGTTGAATTGAGAACTTTGATTTTTTTTTTTTTTTTTTTTTTTTTGCAAAACATACTTATTATTTTGATTTATCTGCATTTATTATTATGGTTGGATGGTTATTAATGTGGTATTATTCGGTGTTTCTATAAATAGGGATAAGTGGAACTGCCTAAGTATTTTCAAACTTCTCTTAATATTTCATCTTCCTTTTAGTTGTTAGCTTATATTTTGCAGTGGATGGCTCATCGTCTTTATGGTTATGTTTTGGCTTTGGCCCTTGTGCCAATACTGGTCGTCCCTTATGAGAAGGATCATGAGCTAACTCGCTTGTTATTAGTAAAAGCTGAAGTGGAGATGCTTAGAGAGGTTAGAATGGCGAATAGAGTGGCTACACGCGCAGTTTGATGAGCAATATGAGACGTATTCAATGACTCAGAGGTCACAGACGTCCTGGCGCCTGACTCTGGCTGTACAACGTGCGCTAGATGATACTATAGCTTCCAGAAACATAGCTGAGCGGGTGTTTCAGGAAGCGCTAATTATGACGACTGATATTGAACAAGCGATAGCTGATTGACGTGCCTTTATTACTCAACAAGCGGGTCTGAATCTCCATGGGTGTGTTTTGACTTTATGTGTTGTATCTGCTCTTATTCGTCCTGCTGATATGAAAGCGGAGCTAGCACGTTTACTAATATTGAAGGACGAAGTCGGGATGCTGCAGACTCATCGATTGATTGCTCTAGATAAGGCCCGCAAAGCCTATGAAGAACATAAGGAGACACTAGATATGGCTCAAGAGGCCTGTGCTTCTAGTGAGGTTATGCATAAGATTCATCAAGTGTTAGAAGAGGTGCGTAGTGCTTACAATGATTCCACTACTCAGTATGGTGAGTCACAATTGATGATGCAAGACTTAGATGAAGATTCAAAGCGAAGGCGGTCTTCCTGACATAACCCTTCTAGAATATCGTGGTTATTACCGTGAGCAACGTCTGACTACCCGTTTTCGATGTGTTGAGTCGGACCATAGTATTGGATCCATTGAGATGGCTCTTGCTGAAGTTCATATGGCACTTAGTATGTTACCATTTTTTTTTCCTAGGGGAAGTAGGAGTTGTGGTAATAGTTATGAGGTAATAAATGCCTTGATGCACGTATTTCCTATAAATAGACTATATGTACCAGTGTGATGTCTTTATTTCTTTACTATGTTCACTATATATACTAGTATTTTCTGTATGGATGATCATTTACACGGCTATGTATTATCTCTGGCCTCTGTGCCAACGTTAGTATCCCCGTATAGGAGAGGGTCCGAGTTATACCGCTTACGACTCGTGAAGGCTGAAATAGAATTACTTAGGGAGAGAAGATTGGCAAGTCGTACAAAAGCGCGCGCACAATTTGACAAGCAGTACAAAGTGTTTTTAAATGCTCGGAAAGCTCAAGTGTCCGTGCCAGTTTCTTTCAGAATTCAGCATACGCTAGACGAAGTTGTCTCCGCTCGTCACGAGGATGATCGGCTGTAGCGAGAAGTAAATCTTATGATGGTAGATATTGATCAGGTAATCACGGATTGTTATGTATCCGCTTCTCATCCGCCAAGCCGTCGTATGCATGGTTACGCATTGTCTTTGTGTATTATACTCGCTCTGGTGCATCCTTCGGATAGACATGTGGAATTGGCACGGTTTTTGATCCTGAGGAGTGAAATGAAAGCTTTACGGACTCATAGGTTGACTGTGCAAGAAAATGCACACAAAGCTTTCGAGGAACAAGATGAGACCTCTAACATGGCTCGCCAGAACAATGCATCCGAAAGGATTTTGTATGAAGTAGACCAAGTGCTAGGAGATATGCGGGCTTCTTTAAATATGGATACTATTCAATGTGAAGAAGTGCTTGTAATGATGCAAGATGTAGAACAAGAAATCACACGTTGTCGCGTGCTCATAACTGAATCATCTTGAAAATCTCTCCCCCCCATTATTATTATTATTATTATTATAAAAGAGAGCCACCAGGGGCTTTTATTGAAGAAAATCAAATATCGTTTTGTACATGAATGGATGGGAGCCGAGCAACAAACTGTGCTCCAACTCCTTTCTGGATAGCCAAACCTACCCTGTGAAATAAAGAACTGCCTATTTTATTGTTGGCGTCGTAGTTAACTAAGCAATTATTTAGCCTCTTCAAGAAAACAATCATATCAGCACCGAGTTCACCTAGCGTTGTGAAGACCAGGATTCCAAAAGCATATCCGTGGGTAGTGCATATCTCCAAATATTTGTTTCGTTTGCGACCTACGGCCGCTGAGATAGCATGCCCCGGTGTAAAGCTGCGTAACCCATGTCCGGAAAATGGAAATACTCCTGTGACATCAAAACATGTATCTACTCCGTTCTCCCAATTGTGCACGAGTATGTCTGCTGGTTTTAGAGCTGCGCCGCCTGCCAAAAGGCCCAAAGATGCTTCCTTCCAAGCCGCTACGCCCGCTCTATAGCAAATATCCATAATTACATCACGCACTAAGTCATGCCTAAATTTGAGTCCTACTTCACTTGCACAGTGGAGTGCATGATCGCCGAAGACATCCATATCACGTTTGCAGCAAGCACATATACTATCTTCCGGGAAAAGTGGTATGCCAAACCTATATTGGGTGATGGCCCTGAACTGCCGAGGTCCGATATTTTGGTTTAAACCGGCAATGGGGATAGCTTTCAAGTAGTCCAACGTATGCTCTATCCTATTACACTGCCATAAGATAGCGTCCCGTGCTGATAAGCTAAACCTGTTAGGAATTTCCTTCTTTACCACATCAAAATATGTCCGCCATTTTCTTCATAGGCTGTGGGGCGGTAGTATTGATGTCGAAAGTGGTGGATATGCCACAGGTTTGCACGAAACAGTTGAAGGCGTTTTGGAAGCCGAGGCTTGGTATGGAAAGGTCAATGTCGCACAGGATAGATTGTTGTAGACGTTGAGTCTGTGTACACGACGCTAGGTAGCAGTACTGGCTAGTGTCGAACATGGTATACACTCCAAATCCTCCGTCTCGAATGGGCAGGGTCACCAGGCGCTGTTGTAGCAGTCCGAATCCAGCACCATCTCCCACGATCAAATGACGTAAAAAATGCATCAGTTGCTGATCATAGTGAGCAGTTGCCGACTGCAAGACTCCGGGACTGGTTGTACGCAAGGAGAAGTATAGTTTAGATACTCCGGCGCAATTATGTAATAGCAAAAGCTCGCACTGCGGGTCTTGGAGTGTCTTAACACAGTCCATAAGCTTAATGGTTTTGTCAACACGCTGCATGATCATATCACTGCAAAAATGAGTATCCATACTAACTGGACCGCCTAGCATTTTCACGCCCAATGCCGGTTTATTATTATTATGCTATAATAATTATTATTACTTAAATATTATTACATGAAACTAGTTGGAAGCCTAACAAGCTAAGCTCCAACGACATACTACTACATTAATTGAACAGGTTGCTGTGCTAACCTACTAGCGAGCCTCATGGGTAACCTATCCAAGGAAGCCGAAACGGCGGGAGGGGGGCTGAGATTGTGTCACAAGGGGGGCAAACTAACACTACCTTCCATGTTAATTCCTGCAATATTACGCCATTGGGGACTCGAACCTGGGACCTCCTGGAGCGCATTAAACTTTGGGGAACGGGGATGACCATGTTATTATTATTATTATTATTATTATTATTATATTTTATTCTTTAAAATTACTCTAATAAATATAATTAATGATGAGTCAATTACATGTCGGTAGTAGGAAGCCTAGCAACAAGCTGGGCACCTACCCCTTGTTTAATTAATTTTATTCTTTAAAATTACTCTAATATTTTTTTTATATAGTCTAGGTATTCGCAGACGGAGAAGCATTAGCAATAATGGAAGAATCAGTCAGTGCTTTATGTTTGTCTCTTAAGAATCAAAAAATTGAATTGTTGCAAGCTACTGTTGTTGGTAATGCCCAACTCGCTCGTGCATGTGAAGAGTTATTTGAGGTTACCCAAATGCAATACCTTCATGTATGGATCTGTATGTGGATCGACTAAGTGCTAGTCGGATCAACCCTTCAATAGAAAACGCGATGGCTTCAGATGAGGCTTCTGAGGCGTTTGCTAATGCTCATGTCCAGATGGAGCGTAGAGAAAGCTACTTGGTTATTGCACACGGCAGATTGAGGCGTGCGAACTCAGTCCTATCTTTAATTATTTGACCTAACTGATTTTTTCCACGGAGTGTATTGCTTTATCTGTTCTGTGTACTATGTCGGATGTTTATGAATATATTATTTATGTTACTTTCTATGTATTGTATGCACGTATGACTTCCTTTAGGAGTATTCCTTCTATAAAATGTATTTATTACTTGGGTTAGTCGGAGCCGACACTTATATTATGCTTATGACATCTTTCACGGTCTTAGTAAGCTTTACGCGCAGAACTCAGTTAGCTTTAAAGTTTTAGTGTATTTCATTGGTCATACACAAAACCTAGCCATAGAGATATTGATATACTTCATCAGTCATGTAAGGGTCTTAGCCAGAATTGGGGTTATTGGTGCACTTCATTGGGTCTTGCACGGAAACTAGCTCTTTCTGGAGTTATTGGTGTACTTCATTAAGCCGTGAACAAAATCTAGTCCTTTTTGGGACTATTGGTGTACTTCATTAAGCCATGCACTGAGCCTAGTCCTTTCTGGGACTATTGGTGCACTTCATTAAGCCATGCACGGAGCCTAGTCCTTTCCGGGACTATTGGCGTACCTCATTGGGTCGAACGCGAGACTTAGCCCTTTCTGGGACTATTGGTGCACTTCATTAAGCCATTCTCGGAGCCTAGTCCTTTCTGGGACTATTGGTGCACTTCATTAAGCCATGAACGGAGCCTAGTCCTTTATTGGACTATTGGCGCACTTCATTGGGTCGTACGCGAGACTTAGCCCTTTCTGGGACTATTGGTGCACTTCATTAAGCCATGCCCGGAGCCTAGTCCTTTCTGGAAATATTGGTGCACTACATTAAGCCATGCTCGAAGCCTAGTCCTTTTTAGGACTATTGGTGCACTTCATTAAGCCATGCATGGAGCCTAGTCCTTTCTGGGACTATTGGCGCACTTCATTGGGTCGTACGCGAGCCTTTGTTATATTTTTTTTATGCAATTAAAGCGACTCAAAGTGTAACATAAGATAGTTGTTTTATTATTTCTCAACCATCCGACGTACATTTTGTTACTTAAGCATAATAAGTTTTAAGCCATTTACCATTGATAGGAGTGTTGATGCGTGAGCCATTCATCCGCTTGAGATGGTAGTATCTTCTTTCTGCAGCTTCGCTAATCACGTAGGGACCTTGCCAATTTGCAACAAATTTTCCTGTCTTTTCATTGCGCTGGACATGTGGTGTGATCTTCATAACTACATCATTTATGCTGAAGGTCCTTTCCTTTACTTTCTGGTTATAATATCTCGCCATCCCTTGCATATACTTGTCCGCGAAACGCTCATCTTTGGCTCGTCGTTCTTCTAGGGTATCAAGGTGAGCGAATCGACTTACCTCATCTGGGGTAGTGATGCTAGCCATGGCCACTCGTGCGGAAGGAATTGTAATCTCTGCTGGAAATATTGCGTCTTCTCCATACACCAAGGAGTAAAGAGAGGCTCCAGTTGCACTTCTCTTGGAAATGCGATATACCCAAAGTGCGAGGGGTAGCTTTTCATGCCAACTCCTATCGTGATCATGTACGGTGCGGCTTAATATCCTTAGCAATGTATTATTAGTAGCTTCTTCCTGTCTATTTCCCTGAGGGTAGTAGACAGTCGAAGTATGGAACTTGATTCCATGTTGATCCAACAGTTCTTTCACCGTTTGATTAACAAAAGAGGTACCATTATCCGAGCTGATAATCATTGGTGCACCGAATTGACATATAATATGTTCTTTGATGAATACAGCGATTGTGGCACCTGAGTAATCCCGGAGTGGAATGGCTTCAACCCATTTGGAAGAATATTCAGTCGCAGTGATGATATACTTATGTCGTCCGGATGAAGTCGGGCTTATTTTCCAAATAATATCAAGCCCCAGCTATGAAAAGGCCAAGGGGTGACGACACTATGCAGCAAGGTATGCAGGGCGCAGATTAATGATCCGTGGCTTTGACATTGCTGGCACTTCTTTACATGTTCGGATGTATCAAATTCCATCGTAGGCCAGTAAAACCCCCCTTCATACAACTGTAGGAAGAGTTTCCTCATACCTTGGTGTTCAACATTGTGAGTCGTAGCCATAACTATCTCCGCTTCTTCTTGTGATAAACAACGCAATATCTTGTCTCCAAAACTCTTTCCATAGAGGATGCCTTCACTCAAAAAGAGTCGCCCGGATTTCCTTTGAATTTTCAATGCATCTTGTCTGTTCAGCAGCAAACGTTCATACTGGAGGAAATCTATGTAAGGTTGCCTCCAGTCCTCTATTTCCACACTACACACTTCTGTTTGTTGTGGGGGTGCCTGATAATCTTCACATTTATCCTGGACTACTACCGCTTGGACTTCCATATTCGGCTAGTATACACCCATCCTATGCAATCGGCGGTATAACGGGATTCCCCCTGTCTGTTTGCACGACTCTTCTTGAATGCGATTCAGTATTTCTTGTGCTTCTACCTTTCTCACACACCGTGATAAAGCACCTCCGGATGTTCGAAAATATAACGCTCCTCGGACTACAACAAATTTTTTTATCACTTTAATGGGAAATAACTGATCATCCGCTTGTCTAGTTAAATCTTCAATATATGTTGTTCTCCAATCTTCTTTCAATTCGAACGCTGCATCTTCTTTCCACGTGATGGGTAATGCCTTTCTTTTCACCACTACGGTTCCTTCGTCAGCTTCATTTAATTGTAGATTTGCTTCTAAGGTAGTTAACGCGTCCGCGTGTTTGTTAGTGGATCTTCAGTATGCTCAATAACGATGCTTCCTCTCCTCGCTATTAATTCTTGGGCTTCCGCTCGGTATGGTGCCAAGTGCGCCTCTTTTTACCTAGAAGACACCCGATACTTGGTTTGTGACTAGCTTCGAGTCTCCCTTGATGTCGATTGCCCCTAAATTGAGCTATTCAGCCATTCGTAATCCGAGAATCAACGCTTCATACTCTGCCACATTATTGCTACATTCAAAGTCTAGCTTGAAAGCGAATGATAACAATTCTCTTTTGGGTGTCTAAAATACTGTTCCCGCTCCTCCATAAGATCCATATGATGAACCGTCAAAAAACATTGTCTAGCATTATTCTTCCTCGACTTCTGCAACTTCTTAAGGTATTTCATCACTTATTTCCGTCATATCCATACCTGAGAATGCGGCCAATAAATCTGCAAATGCTTGCCCGCGTACTCCTTTAGACTGCTGATACTTTAGCTCAAATTCAGATAGTTGTAGTACCAGCGGGCTATCCTGCCGGATAACACTGGTTTTGTTGACAGATAAGCGATCGGATTAGTAGTTGCTACCACTATGGTTTCATGAGCGAGCAGATAAGATCGTAATTTTTGATTGGCATATATGAGCGCAAAGCATGCTTGCTCTGCTTTCGAATGCATGAACTCTGCGTCACTAAATCCTCTGCTGATATAGTGAATCGGGCATAGCTGATCGTTGCTGAGGTCTTGAGCCAACAATGCTCCAATATCCATATTGGTGAATGATGTGTATTGGTAGAGGGGTTCACCTTTGACAGGGGGTCGTAGGACCTGCGCTGATTAGACATTTTGCAGAAGCGATGAGCTATGCTGGACTGCAGCAGATTCGATCAGCTAGACTGCAGTAGCAACGAGCAAAGCTTTACTACAACATCGGCGATCAGCTGGACTGCTGAGGGAGTAGACTTAAACATTTCGATAAATCTTAGTGTAAGAGTTATAAATAAAACCAGACTGCATCAGTTGCGTCCAACTGAATACAGAATTGATGAGCAAAACTGGACTGCACCGGTTGCGCCCAACTGAGTGCAGCAGTTTTCTTAAGAACCATACTACAACAATTCGATCAACTTAACTGTAGTAATTTAACATTACTGATTGCAATAATTGCGTCAAAATATTAGGGTGTATGCTCGCCCCTCTTAATCCTGTAACTCGTTGGAGGATTAAGAAGTTTGGGTTAGCTTTTGTTTCGATTCTCAGGAACTGAATTTCGCATTGCATTTAGGTGCTATGTAACTCGCCCCCAAACGTATGGAGTGTTACGCAGCTCGCCCCAAAAGAGTTATTTTAGATCATGAGGTGTTACATATCTCTCCCCCAAGTGATAGTCAGTCACGTTGAAGTGATATGCAACTCGCCCCCAGAAGATAGTAATCGTCATGCTGCTCAATGCTCGCACAATGGTGCACAACCTTGCTGCATCTTGCTCGCGCATGGAATGAGGTTGAAAGTTTTTCTGCTATTTGAAATTTGCGCAGGGGGCCAATCCCACTATTCTATATTCGCACATAATTGACATGTGTGCATCTCTTCATGCCTTGACATGTGAAGATGCTCGCCACATTGTAGGTGTCCCAGTGAACAGAAGTATGCATGATTATATGAAATGATGCGAAAATATGAAAATTGTATACGTACCGTATTAAAAGTGTTATTGCAACTTAGTTTATGAGGTGATTAGGATGTCCTTTGGCTATGTTGACGTTTTCAAGCGGCGATGACTAGTGTAGTTGCCTTATCGAGGCTTGACTCAGCTACTAGGTTTGTCTGCGGGTACTGGAATGCACCAGTTAGATCAAAACTGGATTGAATACAGTTGCCATGGAATTGTATTTCAAAGCTGTTCGATCACCGAATCATATGATTATAAGTAAACCGGATCAAGCGATTGCGAGGAAGACTATTCTGAAACAATTTTGAGGAAAACCGGACTACAGTAGTTCGATCAACTGGATTGTAGTAATTATACGAAAAAGGACTGTGGGCGATTCGATCGATCGGACTGCGATATTTCTTTGAGGGACTTGGACTAAAGTAGCTCGATCAATCGGATGGACTTGATTATGTGGAAAAAGACTACAGCAATTCGATCAATCGGACTGCAGATGTTCTTTGAAAGCTGGACTTCATCAATTCAATCAAGCTCGATCAGCGATTGTATTTGCACTCACGAACTTTGCATATGAGCAATTTTTGGATAAAAATTGACACAAAAACGTTCACAAACGTTCAGTGCGAACTTTTTTGATGTCGCCGCTCCATTCTCAGAAAATAATTGTTCTTTAAACGTTGAAATTCCGCCCTCATGTTGTTGGAAATTGACATGCGATCGCGACGAGTCAAAAATCACTCCGTTTGGATGCATGAAGAAGAAGTTATCGAGAAAACAAAATTGGTCGGTGAGCCCTTGCTCCAAAAATATTCTTCTCCAAACATAAGAATTTTACCTTCATGATGCAGAATATTAAAATGCGATCGCAACGATCTGAAAATCACCCAATTCGGACGTGAAATGAATAAGATATCAAGGATGCAAAAATGAAGAAAAATGTACTCAAGCCCACAGTGGGGCGTAATTCTCCTCAAGGCTAAGAGTATGAGGCGGAATTATCCAAGGGCCATGGGATTAAACTGTACCGTGACGCGCTGAATCAGATCTACAATATTAAGTTGCACCGTGCTACACCAAATCAGATGTATGATGTTAAGTTGCACCGCGCTACACCGAATCAGATTTACGATATTAAGTTGCATCGTGCTACACCGAATCAGTCCTACGATATTACATCGAAAAGGAAAGGGCTGCCGCAGACAATTGGCCGCCGGGTGCACCGCCGGCAACCTGCTGTCTGACCATTGCCGGAGAAGATGAAGATCCCGGCGACCGCCGCTGCTGACGATGATGACATCATGCTGATGTCATGCTGGATCATCATAACGGTGTCAATAAACGGAAACGGAATATTCTTGGTATATTCTAACGACGTTAAAGGTAAGGGAATATTGCTTGGTATATGCTGACGACGTTTGTAACGGTAAAGGAATGTGCTCTTTGGAGGGCAGAATCTGCTGACGTGGCATCTTCTAATTGGCCCAAATTGCTGACGTGGAGCCTTATTGACGTAACAACGCGGACTGGACCACCTTGCTGACGTGGCGCTGCTGATTGGGCCACTTTGATGACGTGGCATTGCTGACTGGACCACTTTGCTGACGTGGTGCTGCTGACTGGGCAACTTTGCTGACGTGGCGCTGCTTCCTGGGCCATTTTGTTGACGTGTTATTGCTGACTGTATCATATGGATGACGTGGCAGGTGCTGAATTTTGATGTACCGCGGAGCATCGAAGTTTGATGTACCAGAGAACATCAACTGTCGGTATACTTGGCTCATCGGAGTTTGACGTAACTTGAAGCAGCGAAACTTTTTCAGAGGGTTGAATTTTGGTGTACCGTGGAGCATCGAAGGTTGATGTACTACCGAGCATAGACGCTTGAGATACGCAGAACATCGAAATTTGATGTAACCCGAAGCATCGAAATTTTCTGACGCGGGTGAAGGAGACCCTGAAGTGGGTGACGGAAAATTATGGTAGGTGAACGAAACCCTGAAGTGGGTGAACGGATCGGCCGCCAGCTTTTCTCTGATTTTTTTTTTTTTTGTATTTGAATTTTTCACCACGGTTTACAGGAGATGTGATCTTTCCTCCGAATATTTGATGACAGTTTCTCGGAACTGTTGTCTTTTTTCTTGTTGTTTCAGCAACGGCTGGTGGAAATGTTGTCTTTCTTTGTCTGCCTTTTTAACAGCTTGATTTTATTTTTTTTCTTTTCCTTTGGATTTTTAACAACGGTTCTAGGGACTGTTGTTGTTTCTCACGGACCTTTCACCATGGTTTTTCTGTACTTTTGTGGCACTTTCTGGAACTTTCTGGGATATGCTTTCCCGGAGGTTTTCCTTTGGGTATTCATGCACCTTGTGATGTAGGCAACCTGAAAACCTTGCGATCATGACAGTAGTGTTTTTGATGAACTACAAACTCAAACATGTGGACACTGCGTTATTTGAGAAGCAATTTTTTCCAACTTTGGACTTGAATATGCTGCGGATCGAACATCCTGGCAATAATCTTAGCGATCTTTCCAAAGATTCAGCCTTGGTGGCCTCTGACTATGAAGCTAGACTGCGGCAACTGTGATTAACGGGATTGCAGCAGCTGCGATCAGCTGGACTGCATTGATTGAAATCAAAACTGGACCAGCCATGTTGCATATCAAATATCCAACAATAATTTTGAAGAAGTTTTTACGCCATCTTTCACCGTGAACCGAACGTCCTGACAATAGTTTTAACAACTCTTGTAGTGGTATAGATTGGGTGCTTTCCGAAGGTAATAGTTTCCGAAAAAGCTCGAACTGCGAATCTGGACTGTAGCAGTTGCGATCAACTGGACTGCAGTAATTTCGATCATAATTGGACTGCAGCAGTTTCGATCAACTGGACTGCATGAGTAACCGTTGAAGGTATCCACACAGGAAATTTCTGGATTTTTTTTTAAAAGAGGTTTTTTCCTCGTTTCACAGCAATCTTAAAGATCTTTGGGGCAAATTGCAATGAACTTTTGACCCTTTCATGTTGCGGATCGAACATCCTACAACAGTTTTGATGGTGTTTCACTACATCTCCGCGGACCGGCGTCCCGGCAACACTTTCATCAGATTTTGTAGTGATGCGATTTCCAGCGGTATCAGAAGGTAATAGCTTCAGCAAATATAAGACAATGAATCTTGATTGCAGCAGTTGCGATCAACTGGACTGCAGTATGTGCGATTATATGGTCAGCAGCAGCTGCGATCAGCTGGACTGCAATTATTACGATCAAACTGTGTTGCAATAGTGATTTTTTCATGACATTCAAACATCTTTTTCACGGACATGATTTTAAAGCATTCTGAACAACTTTTCTCAATGGGAAAACACAATTTCTTTTCTCGTATTCCCCTTAGTCGGCGCCAATGTTTATATCCAAAATAAATTCTGGGCACGAAACATGATGGATAGATGATTTGGTGTGTATTTTGGGTTAAGAGACACAGGTTTAACGTGGTTCGGCATAGTTTGCCTACGTCCACGGATGAATCCCCTTGGGGAGAAATATTTTATTGATATTTGTATTACAGTATTCTTTTCTTCTATTCGCTACCTCTCTCCTCTAACTGGGCATCCCTATTTATACAACTTTTACCCCTCCTTTCGAGATGGAATTAAATGTCTTTAATATGCACTGCAATCAATTATGCATGAAACTGCTTGCATGCAACCAGAATCAATTCTGCCTGAAAATGCATGAAACTGCCCTCCTGTTTTAATTCTGCACTTGCTGGCTTTGAATGCGTCCTGGCATTGATCCGCATGAAACTGTCCTTGCATGCCTCCCTGTGTTAATTCTGCATGATGGACCGAACATTTATGCCTCCATGATGAATTCTGCATGAAACTACACATTTATGCATCCATGATGAATTCTGCATGAAACTGCTCATTCATGCCTCCATGATGAATTCTGCATGAAACTGCTCATTCATGCCTCCATGATAAATTCTGCATGAAACTACTCATTCATGCTTCCATGATAAATTCTGCATGCTGGCAGACTGGATTGATGGTTGACAGGCATAATGGATGATAGTATGGATGGAAGCTGGCTGACAGACTAGATTGGCTGCACGGGTAGACTGGATTGACTGGCATACATGCATAATGGCTGACAGTATGGATGGATGCTGGCTGGTAGACTGGATTGGCTGCACGGGTATACTTGATTGACTGGCAGACATGGATAATGGCTGACAACTTGGATGGAGGATGGCTGGCATCACAGCTAACAGCACGGGTAGAGACTGACTGGCAGTGCGATAGAGTATTTATCTGGGAATTGGTTGGCAGCATCGCTGGCAACATGAGTGGACACTGCATGGCAGCACCATTGGCAACACAGCCTTGACATTGACTGATGGCTGACTTTGACCATTGACCGGGTGTTGACTTTGACCATTAACCGGTCATAGATTTTATGTAATACTGGGCAGGCCGGTGGGCTGGTCAATGGGCTTTGATGAGGGCCAATAGATGATTCAAGTACCATTTTGGCCCATTATGTGGCATTTTTACTTATGGTACAAACATCGCCCCCTCTTAACCTCCAACTTGTTGGGGGTTAAAAAATTTTCGTTTTCCTTAGTCAATATAACAAAACTCGCCCCCAAGTGTGGATCATTGATGCTGAGGTGATTGGCAAAACTTCCCTTGCAATTTGCGGAAATTACAATCAAGACGCCCCCAAGTGAGGCTATTGTTACTGGGAGATCGGCGTGCAACAATTGGGCATGAACAGTTGTTGTATGCAACAACTGGGCCCGAATGTAACTAGGACCGCAACGTGATCGTGATACATCAAGGAATGATGTTGAAAGTGGCGGTAACTTTTGATGTAAAACTTGACTTGTGGTAGTTGTGAGCGAAAGGGTGTGACCCTTTAGTAGTTGAGATGGTAACAGATTTTGCGTGTTGATGGACCTCCAATGGTTTTGGATGTGCTACTGAATGTGACATTGATCTTTATATGTCTTTAATTGTTACATGAATCAGGATAGAAGCAATGATGTCGACTAGATCACAATAGTTGTTGCTGCAGAACTGGATTGCAATGATTGCGGAAAACTGGACTGCGACGGCCATAACAAAAAAAAAAAAAAAACTGTCCTGTGCGGTAATGAGCAAGACTCAGGTTGTAACAAAGACGATCAAAGGCTGAGTCCATGCAGTGTTGCGATCACCAACTGCAGGAGCTGCGAACAGAGCTAGACTATAGCAGCTGCGATCACCGGATCGCACAAAGACATCGAGCAAAGATGCCCTGCAGCGGGCTGCGATCAGGTTGGATGCGGGAGCGCAAACATATATTTGGCTTTACAACAACTTCGATCACCGATCTGCAAAGTGACAATGAACAAAGATACACTCAGCCATTGCGATCAGTGGATCTGCAGGAGCGCTGAACATAGATGGACCGCATAATGGTCGACCGGTATGGATGGATCTTTGGCCGGCTGATTGGATTGGTCGCGACGGTATACTTGATTGACTGGCAGACATGCATAATGGCTGACAACATGGATGGAGGATGGTTGGCATCACAGCTGACAACACGGGTAGAGACTGGCTGGCAGTGCGATAGAGTATTTATCTGGGAATTGGTTGGCAGCATCGCTGGCAACATGAGTGGAAACTGCATGGCAGCACCATTGGCAACACGGCCTTGACATTGACTGATGGCTGACTTTGACCATTGACTGGGTGTTGACTTTGACCATTGACCGGTCATAGATTTTATGTAATACTGGGCAGGCCGGTGGGCTGCTTCGGTTAGCTGGTTAGCGGGCTTGGATGAGGGCCAATAGATGATTCAAGTACCAATTTGGCCCATTATGTGGCATTTTTTCTTATGGTACAAACAGATACGATAAGCAAAAGGAAAAAAAGTACCTCTAAGTTCTTGGTTTCGGTTGCGAAGATTCTCAGAATAAAGATTTGCAACTTGGAGTTCTCCTCTCATCTTATGGACCTCCCGAAGTTCCCCTTTCAACCTATTGATTTCCTTTGCTAAAGAAGTATTTTGTTGCGAAAGTTCCAATTGAGAGCAGCTAGATTCAAAACGGCCTTTGGCTAGAATCATTCGACGATGAGATTCCTAAAGAAGAAAGAACACAAGGATAAGAGATTAAGATATTATAATTAAGATAACAATGTGACAGGTACCTACCAAGACATCTAAAGCAGTATGGAAGCTTGGATCAATTTGAGAATAGATCTCATCCCTTGTAGCTTTATCAGAGGGAAATTCACACAGAAGTTTACTTAACGCAGAGCAAATTTGAAGTTTGTCAGGTTCATTGGTGGAGGATTGAGCAGAGTTGATGATATCGAATAGAGTTTGAGAAGCAAAATTCACACTATCTAAAGCCTTCTTATTAAGAGAAAGGGAACTTAATAAAAAAACAAGAAGATGAAGAAGAAGGGGCAGATATAGGAGGAGAAGGAATAGTAAAATTTGAAGGGACAAATACGTCAGCATTATTTGGTTGTGAGTCAGTATTTGTGAATGAAGAAGAGATTTGACTCGTATTCAGTAAGTTCACAGAGGCAATAGTGGGGATACCTTTTATCCCTTGATCAGCAACAGTTTCTTTTTCAGAAGGAAAAATTTCTTCAAGGTTGATAGAAGCATTCGCATTAGAAGGTTGAATTGTTGTTATAGGGGTGACGTTTGCAACATCAAAATCAAGGATAGAAAGATTTGACTTAAGTACTGAAGGCTTGCGAACTTTTTTAGTTTTTGGTCCTCTGCCACCACCCATCTCACAATCGGAAGTCTGCGAAAACAAAGTAGATAAGAAATAGAGGCAACAATATTGTTTAGTAAAAATTTGGGTATTTCTTACTTCTTTGTCGTGCAAAACTTTCCTCTTATGAGATTCTTTGTTCTTGTCATCTGAAGAAGATTTAGGGTTTTGAACGGTTGTCCGAGAGCACTTGAAGAAGAAGTTTTCCTGAAAAAGTTTGGGAATTGGGTTAATCAAAAAGATAACAATTATAATCAATAATTATGATTATCAGAAGATAAAAGGATAAATTTGGGAAAGAAGAAAACAAACTTTGAATTGGAATCCATGAAAACAATGGTGATAGAATAGTAGCGACAGAAGCAGTATAACAGCAGCAGTAGGGAAGAGATAGTAGAAGAAAAGAAGGGTTTTTGGAGATGAAAAGAAGAAAAGAAAGGGGTTATTTTCTTTCAAGGAATCAATAAATAGATGAAAGAGATGACTGGTTATAAACAGTTTGAGCCGGTAAAAATAAGAAGAATTGACACGTGTGAATAGATAAACATGAATTCCAGAAAATTGTCGGCAAAGTAAAATGTGAAAAGACAAGCTTATGCGATATTATAGGATGGAAATTTCTCATATCGCTCACTCTATAAAGTAAACAAAATGAGAAGAGGCAAAATGTAGGAGTGGAATATCGCACATATCAATAAATATCCGAAGTGATCTAACGTAAGCGAAGACTATCACACATAGTAAAATCGAGATGACGTATTGGATGATGTCAGCAAAGTCACAAGTATAGTGTGATGATCTATGCGAAGTATAAACTGTGCGAG
Organism: Papaver armeniacum; assembly: GCA_023531295.1. Classification (NCBI taxonomy): domain Eukaryota; kingdom Viridiplantae; phylum Streptophyta; class Magnoliopsida; order Ranunculales; family Papaveraceae; genus Papaver; species Papaver armeniacum. Next base: position 237,610 of record JAJJWW010014642.1, on the reverse strand, counting down.
AATGAGTGAGTGTACATGAGCGAATGTAACGCACAGTGATTCCGAAAATAGTGGATCTCTTAGCTGTCATCCACTATGTAGAATCCTATATAAGGGGAAGAAGTTATCACATAAGAGAGATAGATCTTTTAGTATGCGTTAGACAAGAAATTAGGAGAGAGAAAGTTTATTTGGAGAGCAAGTAAAGTCATTGTAATATCTTGTAACCAATTATCAATCTTGAGAAATAATAAAAGAATTCCATTATAATTACTTAGAACCTTGTCTAAATATAAAGGCGTGTTAGTTGTGGGATTTCCTGCAACTACACTGGATATCTCCATATATCAATTCGAAATCACCCATAGAATATTCAACAGGATTATTATCTCCTCCTTATCCTTTAACAATACCACCAGATCAAATCATAATCCACAATTTCAATTTGAACCCTAATTGCATCTGAAAAATGAAATCAAAATTGATAAAACTACGATTCTAACAAGTACGTACCCATTCATCGATTTAACAGAAATCATTATAAATTCGAAAAAAATTTCTTTCAATCATGGTGGTAACTGCCCTTACACTTGAGGATTGTGAGAGCTTCATTATTCCGGTTAAATAATCATTATTTGACGAAATTTAACTATTCTAGCTAGACAATGAATCAGTTGCAGGGTTATATTTATCCATCAGATGCTTCAGTATTTTGATCTCGATTCGTCCAATTTGTCATTACAACAGTGTTTCTTACTTGAAATTTTCGGTGTCTGGTTTTTTTCGGTCTCTCGTTTTTTCTGTTCTAATAGAGAAGAAGCTTGTACGTGGAGAGAAAAAGAAGATAACATGTTTGGCCTGTTCGATTTAATTGTGTTAGATCCTTAGCCGTTCAAATGAAAAGGTTAAACTTGACATTTCCAAATCTCGCGATATCTCATATTCCTAGATTTTGAGTAGTCTAATGTTTGAGAAATTGACTACTTAACTGAATGGGACAGAAACCGTCACACTGGCCATAAATTGGAATCTTGGGACCTTTAAAGAAATAAATAATTAAGATATTATTAGATAAAGAGTATTACATAACTAGTTGGAAGCCTAACAAGCTAAGCTCCAACAACGTACTACTACATTAATTGAACAGGTTACCGTGCTAACCTACCAGCGAGCCTCATGGGTAATCTATCCAAGGGAGCCGAAGCGGATGGGGGGGGGTTAGGCTGAGATTGTGTCACAAGAGGGGAAAGCTAACTCTACCTTCAATGTTAATTTCTGCAATATTACGCAATTGGGGGCTCGAACCTGGGACCTCTTGGAGTGCATGGAACTTTTGGAAACAGGGATGACCAGCTGAGCTAGGTGCCCATTATTTATTAAAATAAATAAATATTACTTATGATTTATTAAATATATTAGAATTAAAGATATAATTTATTATAATTAAAGTGTATTTAAACTAATTTTTGAAATATGTCTATTTTCGTCATTAATTACATCACCAACACTTTAAAATACAAGTTTACCAAATAGAATTTGTAGTTTGTTAATTTCATAGTGCTTTTTAAATTATAGTTTACCAAACTCCATGCCGATTTATTTCCACGGCACAACACAACAAAAAAGCATTATTCTAAACCTCACAACAATGCCAAACTAGCCTCTAGACTATACCCACAACCAAATAGATGCCAAAATATTTGACCCAACAATCAACTCACATTGGATAATCTGTATCTTGCTTCTATGGCCATCCTTACAGAAACCTTAAGTATGAATCATGAAAAATGATTAAAGACATGGCTAATTGTAAAGGAATATATCGTACCATATTTTGAATTTAATTCTATGAATAAAGATGATTGTATATATGGTAGGACATTTTATAATTCATTGTAATTGTCTTGATGGTAGATCTTGATTGTGCTGCCATAATTGCTCTGATTTGTATATATAAAAGAGTCACTCGACCCTTGAAATGATAAGACAAAACCAAAACCTTTCGGTAACATTCTATTCAGTCTATTCATATTTTGACATTTCTCATTTCGGACTTTGGTACGTAGTGAGGCTCACCATCAACATTAGTATACGCTGGCTAGTAGGATTCTTATCCGAGTAGTAGCCCTCAATAGTCTCAACATCCTTGAGTTCATAGAAGTCCCATCCACCATTTTCTATGAACTTCTCTGGGAAATCCAAAATATTTTTCACTATGGACTTCCAGTTCAGCTCAACCTTGTTCACATAGTACTTAACGCTTGCTAAACCGCATTTAATGTCATCAAGTGATTCTAAGGGAATTGAGTTGATTTCTAGCACACTGAAGTCCCATAATATGCATTTCATATCAATTTCTAATGTAAAGTAACACTTATAATTGAAATTGGATGTTAAATTATAACAAAACACCATGAAATAAAAATAACCAACTTTCAAATGATGCTTCTTCTACCCTTGGAACAAGGAAGATACAAAGATTTGAGGTTCTTCTCTAATAATCTTCAAATTTCTATCCAATTCTAAGATTGGAAACTAGAAGATAATAGATGCATCTCTTACAAATTGAAATTTCTACCCAATTACGAATGGAAATAACAAAGTGTTGGAGGCTCTTCTCTTATGAAGGATTTAGGGTTCTTACACCACTTTTCTAAACAAAACCCAACTTGAAACTAGTAGAGCTAGGGTTTAACAATAAGTAGTAAACAAAAAGGACAAAGATGAGAAATAAGGGAAAGAAGAGGATAAAAGAGTAATTGTGAAATAAAAGGGCATAAATGGTATGTTTGAAATACCATTATGCATCATCCTTCCCTCCTTAAGTGAAATTTGCCCTCGAATTGTCCATCTCTTCATCCATAGCATTGGCACCCCAATATGGAACCAAGTGCTTAACATTAAAGACGTCGGGCGTACGAATTGAGCTTGGTAAGTTGATTCGATAAGCATTATCATTTATCTTTTCTCCAATTGGATATGTCCAATCTTCCTTGCCTTGAGCTTGTTGTACTCACCCATGGGAAAATGTTCCTTAGAAAGAACCGCATAAATAAGATCTCTTACTTCAAACTCAACCACGCGCCGTCTTTGATCAACCTTTTTCTTGTATTTCCTTAATGAAGCTTCTAAATGCTTTCGGGTGCATTCATGTATAAGGTGAAGTTGAGAAACAAAGTCTTCCGCCTTAGCATTTGGCCATTTCAAATCCGGTACTAAAGAAAAGTCAAGTGGTACTCTTGGATTGAATCCAAACACCAGCATGAATGGTGAATAACCACTAATCCGGTTCACTGCATGGTTGTAAGCAAATTCCGCCTTGCATAAATTTTGGTCCCATGTCTTAAAACTCTCCAAAAATAAAATGAACTCCCTAGTGCTTGAACTACTTCCCTTCTTGAAAACTACTCGACCACGATTTCTTCCTTTATAATTACTCACCAAGTCGAACCTCTTGTGGTGATAGTCAAGTGCACACTTAAGAAGCAAAGGAACACCAAGTAGTTTTTCCATCTTTGAATGGTGACTTGCGTTATTATACTTGTCTTCAAAGGAAGCCCAAGTTGGATCAACATAAGTTAACTTCTCATTTTCTTTGCTAATACTTGATAAAGAGCTTGTTGTTGGGTGAATTTTTCTCTCAAAATTCATCTCTTGGATGACATGTTTGGATATGGCATAAACATAACTATTGGAATCATTAATAAGCGTGCTTACCTTTCTTCTCATGGTACAAGTGGTATGGAATGCGTCATGCCTTGTCCCTCGATCATCGTCGTCAAGTTCAAGCATGGAATATTTGTTTATAACACCAAATCTTTGTATTTGATAACCGGTGATAAACTCTTCTTCCATTTCTTCATTAGGTTCTTCATCAAATATGGGTGGCGATGTAGGTTCAAAGTAAACATCATTACCAATCTCACCTTCCTCGAAACTTGAAAAACTATCAAATTTTGGTGGAGACATTGTATCAAATACCATGTGGGCAACATCATTACCAATCTCACCTTCCCCATAACTTGAGAAACTATCAAACTTTGGTGGAGACAATTTATCAAACATCTTGTGGGCAACTTCTTGATGCTCATACCAACCAATTGAAGTTGAACTCTTTAGCTCCACTTCATCTCAATAGTCATTAGGAAGTTCAAATGAATCCACATAAAGACATTCCAACTTCTTAAATTTCTCTTCTACTAATTGATGCATTTCTTCAAACATCTAATATCTCATTTTATTCAATAATCCCATCACTTGAACATTACTTACTTTTACTTCCCCATCCATTTTCATTCTTCTTTTGACATCATAATAAAACACCATAAGATTGAAATACTCAATTTAAGAAAACTACCAAGAAAAACAAACACAACCAAAAATACTTGATGATGATATTAGTATCTTTACCAAACCTTCCCCCAAAAAATCAAACCAAAGCTCTTGATACCAACTAATGTAAAGTAACACTTATAATTGAAATTGCATGTTAAATTATAACAAAACACCATGAAATAAAAATAACCAACTTTCAAATGATGCTTCTTCTACCCTTGGAACAAGGAATATACAAAGATTTGAGGTTCTCTAATAATCTTCAAATTTCTATCCAATTCTAAGATTGGAAACTAGAAGATAATAGATGCATCTCTTACAAATTCAAATTTCTACCCAATTACGAATGGAAATAACAAAGTGTTGGAGGCTCTTCTCTTTTGAAGGATTTAGGGTTCTTACACCACTTTTCTGAACAAAACCCAACTTGAAACTAGTAGAGCTAGGGTTTAATTAATAAGTAGTAAACAAAAAGGACAAAGATGAGAAATAAGGGAAAGAAGAGGATAAAAGAGTAATTGTGAAATAAAAGGGAATAAATGGTATGTTTGAAATACCATTATGCATCATCCTTCCCTCCTTAAGTGAAATTCGCCCTCGAATTGTCCATCTCTTCATCCATAGCATTGGCACCCCAATATGGAACCAAGTGCTTAACATTAAAGACGTCGGGCGTACGGGTTGAGCTTGGTAAGTTGATTTGATAAGCATTATCATTTATCTTTTCTCCAATTGGATGTGTCCAATCTTCCTTGCCTTGAGCTTGTTGTACTCACCCATGGGAAAACGTTCCTTAGAAAGAACCGCATAAACAAGATCTCTTACTTCAAACTCAACCACGCGTCGTCTTTGATCAACCTTTTTCTTGTATTTCCTTAATGAAGCTTCTAAATGCTTTCGGGTGCTTTCATGTATAAGGTGAAGTTGAGAAACAAAGTCTTCCGCCTTAGCATTTGGCCATTTCAAATCCGGTACTAAAGAAAAGTCAAGTGGTACTCTTGGATTGAATCCAAACACCAGCATGAATGGTGAATAACCACTAATCCGGTTCATTTGCATGGTTGTAAGCAAATTCCGCCTTGCATAAATTTTGGTCCCATGTCTTCAAACTTTCCAAAAATAAAATGAACTCCCTAGTGCTTGAACTACTTCCCTTCTTGAAAACTACTCGACCACGATTTCTTCCTTTATAATTACTCACCAAGTCGAACCTCTTGTGGTGATAGTCAAGTGCACACTAAAAAGCAAAGGAACACCAAGTAGTTTTTCCATCTTTGAATGGTGACTTGCGTTATTATACTTATCTTCAAAGGAAGCCCAAGTTGGATCAACATAAGTTAACTTCTCATTTTCTTTGCTAATACTTGATAAAGAGCTTGTTGTTGGGTGAACTTTTCTCTCAAAATTCATCTCTTGGATGACATGTTTGGATATGGCATAAACATAACTATTGGAATCATTAATAAGCGTGCTTACCTTTCTTCTCATGGTACAAGTGGTATGGAATGCGTCATTCCTTGTCCCTCGATCATCGTCGTCAAGTTCAAGCATGGAATATTTGTTTATAACACCCAATCTTTGTATTTGATAACCGGTGATAAACTCTTCTTCCATTTCTTCATTAGGTTCTTCATCAAATATGGGTGGCGATGTAGGATCAAAGTAAACATCATTACCAATCTCACCTTCCTCGAAACTTGAAAAACTATCAAATTTTGGTGGAGACATTGTATCAAATACCATGTGGGCAACATCATTACCAATCTCACCTTCCCCATAACTTGAGAAACTATCAAACTTTGGTGGAGACAATTTATCAAACATCTTGTGGGCAACTTCTTGATGCTCATACCAACCAATTGAAGTTGAACTCTTTAGCTCCACTTCATCTCAATAGTCATTAGGAAGTTCAAATGAATCCACATAAAGACATTCCAACTTCTTAAATTTCTCTTCTACTAATTGATGCATTTCATCAAACATCTCATATCTCATTTTATTCAATAATCCCATCACTTGAACATTACTTACTTTTACTTCCCCATCCATTTTCATTCTTCTTTTGACATCATAATAAAACACCATAAGATTGAAATACTCAATTTAAGAAAACTACCAAGAAAAATAAACACAACCCAAAATACTTGATGATGATATTAGTATCTTTACCAAACCTTCCCCCAAAAAATCAAACCAAAGCTCTTGATACCAACTAATGTAAAGTAACACTTATAATTGAAATTGGAGGTTAAATTATAACAAATCACCATGAAATAAAAATAACCAACTTTCAAATGATGCTTCTTCTACCCTTGGAACAAGGAAGATACAAAGATTTGAGGTTCTTCTCTAATAATCTTCAAATTTCTATCCAATTCTAAGATTGGAAACTAGAAGATAATAGATGCATCTCTTACAAATTGAAATTTCTACCCAATTATGAATGGAAATAACAAAGTGTTGGAGGCTCTTCTCTTATGAAGGATTTAGGGTTCTTACATCACTTTTCTAAACAAAACCCAACTTGAAACTAGTAGAGCTAGGGTTTAATTAATAAGTAGTAAACAAAAAAGGACAAAGATGAGAAATAAGGGAAAGAAGAGGATAAAAGAGTAATTGTGAAATAAAAGGGCATAAATGGTATGTTTGAAATACCATTATGCATCATCCTTCCCTCCTTAAGTGAAATTCGCCCTCGAATTGTCCATCTCTTCATCCATAGCATTGGCACCCCAATATGGAACCAAGTGCTTAACATTAAAGACGTCGGGCGTACGAATTGAGCTTGGTAAGTTGAGTCGATAAGCATTATCATTTATCTTTTCTCCAATTGGATGTGTCCAATCTTCCTTTCCTTGAGCTTGTTGTACTCACCCATGGGAAAACGTTCCTTAGAAAGAACCGCATAAACAAGATCTCTTACTTCAAACTCAACCACGCGTCGTCTTTGATCAACCTTTTTCTTGTATTTCCTTAATGAAGCTTGTAAATGCTTTCGGGTGCTTTCATGTATAAGGTGAAGTTGAGAAACAAAGTCTTCCGCCTTAGCATTTGGCCATTTCAAATCCGGTACTAAAGAAAAGTCAAGTGGTACTCTTGGATTGAATCCAAACACCAGCATGAATGGTGAATAACCACTAATCCGGTTCACTGCATGGTTGTAAGCAAATTCCGCCTTGCATAAATTTTGGTCCCATGTCTTCAAACTTTCCAAAAATAAAATGAACTCCCTAGTGCTTGAACTACTTCCCTTCTTGAAAACTACTCGACCACGATTTCTTCCTTTATAATTACTCACCAAGTCGAACCTCTTGTGGTGATAGTCAAGTGCACACTAAAGAAGCAAAGGAACTCCAAGTAGTTTTTCCATCTTTGAATGGTGACTTGCGTTATTATACTTATCTTCAAAGGAAGCCCAAGTTGGATCAACATAAGTTAACTTCTCATTTTCTTTGCTAATACTTGATAAAGAGCTTGTTGTTGGGTGAACTTTTCTCTCAAAATTCATCTCTTGGATGACATGTTTGGATATGGCATAAACATAACTATTGGAATCATTAATAAGCGTGCTTACCTTTCTTCTCATGGTACAAGTGGTATGGAATGCGTCATTCCTTGTCCCTCGATCATCGTCGTCAAGTTCAAGCATGGAATATTTGTTTATAACACCCAATCTTTGTATTTGATAACCGGTGATAAACTCTTCTTCCATTTCTTCATTAGGTTCTTCATCAAATATGGGTGGCGATGTAGGATCAAAGTAAACATCATTACCAATCTCACCTTCCTCGAAACTTGAAAAACTATCAAATTTTGGTGGAGACATTGTATCAAATACCATGTGGGCAACATCATTACCAATCTCACCTTCCCCATAACTTGAGAAACTATCAAACTTTGGTGGAGACAATTTATCAAACATCTTGTGGGCAACTTCTTGATGCTCATACCAACCAATTGAAGTTGAACTCTTTAGCTCCACTTCATCTCAATAGTCATTAGGAAGTTCAAATGAATCCACATAAAGACATTCCAACTTCTTAAATTTCTCTTCTACTAATTGATGCATTTCATAAAACATCTCATATCTCATTTTATTCAATAATCCCATCACTTGAACATTACTTACTTTTACTTCCCCATCCATTTTCATTCTTCTTTTTGACATCATAATAAAACACCATAAGATTGAAATACTCAATTTAAGAAAACTACCAAGGAAAATAAACACAACCCAAAATACTTGATGATGATATTAGTATCTTTACCAAACCTTCCCCCAAAAAAATCAAACCAAAGCTCTTGATACCAACTAATGTAAAGTAACACTTATAATTGAAATTGGAGGTTAAATTATAACAAATCACCATGAAATAAAAATAACCAACTTTCAAATGATGCTTCTTCTACCCTTGGAACAAGGAAGATACAAAGATTTGAGGTTCTTCTCTAATAATCTTCAAATTTCTATCCAATTCTAAGATTGGAAACTAGAAGATAATAGATGCATCTCTTACAAATTGAAATTTCTACCCAATTATGAATGGAAATAACAAAGTGTTGGAGGCTCTTCTCTTATGAAGGATTTAGGGTTCTTACATCACTTTTCTAAACAAAACCCAACTTGAAACTAGTAGAGCTAGGGTTTAATTAATAAGTAGTAAACAAAAAGGACAAAGATGAGAAATAAGGGAAAGAAGAGGATAAAAGAGTAATTGTGAAATAAAAGGGCATAAATGGTATGTTTGAAATACCATTATGCATCATCCTTCCCTCCTTAAGTGAAATTCGCCCTCGAATTGTCCATCTCTTCATCCATAGCATTGGCACCCCAATATGGAACCAAGTGCTTAACATTAAAGACGTCGGGCGTACGAATTGAGCTTGGTAAGTTGAGTCGATAAGCATTATCATTTATCTTTTCTCCAATTGGATGTGTCCAATCTTCCTTGCCTTGAGCTTGTTGTACTCACCCATGGGAAAACGTTCCTTAGAAAGAACCGCATAAACAAGATCTCTTACTTCAAACTCAACCACGCGTCGTCTTTGATCAACCTTTTTCTTGTATTTCCTTAATGAAGCTTCTAAATGCTTTCGGGTGCTTTCATGTATAAGGTGAAGTTGAGAAACAAAGTCTTCCGCCTTAGCATTTGGCCATTTCAAATCCGGTACTAAAGAAAAGTCAAGTGGTACTCTTGGATTGAATCCAAACACCAGCAGGAATGGTGAATAACCACTAATCCGGTTCACTGCATGGTTGTAAGCAAATTCCGCCTTGCATAAATTTTGGTCCCATGTCTTCAAACTCTCCAAAAATAAAATGAACTCCCTAGTGCTTGAACTACTTCCCTTCTTGAAAACTACTCGACCACGATTTCTTCCTTTATAATTACTCACCAAGTCGAACCTCTTGTGGTGATAGTCAAGTGCACACTTAAGAAGCAAAGGAACACCAAGTAGTTTTTCCATCTTTGAATGGTGACTTGCGTTATTATACTTGTCTTCTAAGGAAGCCCAAGTTGGATCAACATAAGTTAACTTCTCATTTTCTTTGCTAATACTTGATAAAGAGCTTGTTGTTGGGTGAATTTTTCTCTCAAAATTCATCTCTTGGATGACATGTTTGGATATGGCATAAACATAACTATTGGAATCATTAATAAGCGTGCTTACCTTTCTTCTCATGGTACAAGTGGTATGGAATGCGTCATGCCTTGTCCCTCGATCATCGTCGTCAAGTTCAAGCATGGAATATTTGCTTATAACACCCAATCTTTGTATTTGATAACCGGTGATAAACTCTTCTTCCATTTCTTCATTAGGTTCTTCATCAAATATAGGTGGCGATGTAGGATCAAAGTAAACATCATTACCAATCTCACCTTCCTCGAAACTTGAAAAACTATCAAATTTTGGTGGAGACATTGTATCAAATACCATGTGGGCAACATCATTACCAATCTCACCTTCCCCATAACTTGAGAAACTATCAAACTTTGGTGGAGACAATTTATCAAACATCTTGTGGGCAACTTCTTGATGCTCATACCAACCAATTGAAGTTGAACTCTTTAGCTCCACTTCATCTCCATAGTCATTAGGAAGTTCAAATGAATCCACATAAAGACATTCCAACTTCTTAAATTTCTCTTCTACTAATTGATGCATTTCATCAAACATCTAATATCTCATTTTATTCAATAATCCCATCACTTGAACATTACTTACTTTTACTTCCCCATCCATTTTCATTCTTCTTTTCGACATCATAATAAAACACCATAAGATTGAAATACTCAATTTAAGAAAACTACCAAGAAAAAGAAACACAACCCAAAATACTTGATGATGATATTAGTATCTTTACCAAACCTTCCCCCAAAAAATCAAACCTAAGCTCTTGATACCAACTAATGTAAAGTAACACTTATAATTGAAATTGGATGTTAAATTATAACAAAACACCATGAAATAAAAATAACCAACTTTCAAATGATGCTTCTTCTACCCTTGGAACAAGGAAGATACAAAGATTTGAGGTTCTTCTCTAATAATCTTCAAATTTCTACCCAATTCTAAGATTGGAAACTAGAAGATAATAGATGCATCTCTTACAAATTGAAATTTCTACCCAATTACGAATGGAAATAACAAAGTGTTGGAGGCTCTTCTCTTATGAAGGATTTAGGGTTCTTCCACCACTTTTCTAAACAAAACCCAACTTGAAACTAGTAGAGCTAGGGTTTAATCAATAAGTAGTAAACAAAAAGGACAAAGATGAGAAATAAGGGAAAGAAGAGGATAAAAGAGTAATTGTGAAATAAAAGGGAATAAATGGTATGTTTGAAATACCATTATGCATCATCCTTCCCCCCTTAAGTTAAATTCGCCCTCGAATTGTCCATCTCTTCATCCATAGCATTGGCACCCCAATATGGAACCAAGTGCTTAACATTAAAGACGTCGGGCGTACGAATTGAGCTTGGTAAGTTGAGTCGATAAGCATTATCATTTATCTTTTCTCCAATTGGATGTGTCCAATCTTCCTTGCCTTGAGCTTGTTGTACTCACCCATGGGAAAACGTTCCTTAGAAATAACCGCATAAACAAGATCTCTTACTTCAAACTCAACCACGCGTCGTCTTTGATCAACCTTTTTCTTGTATTTCCTTAATGAAGCTTCTAAATGCTTTCGGGTGCTTTCATGTATAAGGTGAAGTTGAGAAACAAAGTCTTCCGCCTTAGCATTTGGCCATTTCAAATCCGGTACTAAAGAAAAGTCAAGTGGTACTCTTGGATTGAATCCAAACACCAGCAGAATGGTGAATAACCACTAATCCGGTTCACTTGCATGGTTGTAAGCAAATTCCGCCTTGCATAAATTTTGGTCCCATGTCTTCAAACTCTCCAAAAATAAAATGAACTCCCTAGTGCTTGAACTACTTCCCTTCTTGAAAACTACTCGACCACGATTTCTTCCTTTATAATTACTCACCAAGTCGAACCTCTTGTGGTGATAGTCAAGTGCACACTTAAGAAGCAAAGGAACACCAAGTAGTTTTTTCCATCTTTGAATGGTGACTTGCGTTATTATACTTGTCTTCTAAGGAAGCCCAAGTTGGATCAACATAAGTTAACTTCTCATTTTCTTTGCTAATACTTGATAAAGAGCTTGTTGTTGGGTGAATTTTTCTCTCAAAATTCATCTCTTGGATGACATGTTTGGATATGGCATAAACATAACTATTGGAATCATTAATAAGCGTGCTTACCTTTCTTCTCATGGTACAAGTGGTATGGAATGCGTCATGCCTTGTCCCTCGATCATCGTCGTCAAGTTCAAGCATGGAATATTTGCTTATAACACCCAATCTTTGTATTTGATAACCGGTGATAAACTCTTCTTCCATTTCTTCATTAGGTTCTTCATCAAATATAGGTGGCGATGTAGGATCAAAGTAAACATCATTACCAATCTCACCTTCCTCGAAACTTGAAAAACTATCAAATTTTGGTGGAGACATTGTATCAAATACCATGTGGGCAACATCATTACCAATCTCACCTTCCCCATAACTTGAGAAACTATCAAACTTTGGTGGAGACAATTTATCAAACATCTTGTGGGCAACTTCTTGATGCTCATACCAACCAATTGAAGTTGAACTCTTTAGCTCCACTTCATCTCCATAGTCATTAGGAAGTTCAAATGAATCCACATAAAGACATTCCAACTTCTTAAATTTCTCTTCTACTAATTGATGCATTTCATCAAACATCTAATATCTCATTTTATTCAATAATCCCATCACTTGAACATTACTTACTTTTACTTCCCCATCCATTTTCATTCTTCTTTTTGACATCATAATAAAACACCATAAGATTGAAATACTCAATTTAAGAAAACTACCAAGAAAAAGAAACACAACCCAAAATACTTGATGATGATATTAGTATCTTTACCAAACCTTCCCCCAAAAAATCAAACCTAAGCTCTTGATACCAACTAATGTAAAGTAACACTTATAATTGAAATTGGATGTTAAATTATAACAAAACACCATGAAATAAAAATAACCAACTTTCAAATGATGCTTCTTCTACCCTTGGAACAAGGAAGATACAAAGATTTGAGGTTCTTCTCTAATAATCTTCAAATTTCTACCCAATTCTAAGATTGGAAACTAGAAGATAATAGATGCATCTCTTACAAATTGAAATTTCTACCCAATTACGAATGGAAATAACAAAGTGTTGGAGGCTCTTCTCTTATGAAGGATTTAGGGTTCTTCCACCACTTTTCTAAACAAAACCCAACTTGAAACTAGTAGAGCTAGGGTTTAATCAATAAGTAGTAAACAAAAAGGACAAAGATGAGAAATAAGGGAAAGAAGAGGATAAAAGAGTAATTGTGAAATAAAAGGGAATAAATGGTATGTTTGAAATACCATTATGCATCATCCTTTCCCCCTTAAGTGAAATTCGCCCTCGAATTGTCCATCTCTTCATCCATAGCATTGGCACCCCAATATGGAACCAAGTGCTTAACATTAAAGACGTCGGGCGTACGAATTGAGCTTGGTAAGTTGAGTCGATAAGCATTATCATTTATCTTTTCTCCAATTGGATGTGTCCAATCTTCCTTGCCTTGAGCTTGTTGTACTCACCCATGGGAAAACGTTCCTTAGAAAGAACCGCATAAACAAGATCTCTTACTTCAAACTCAACCACGCGTCGTCTTTGATCAACCTTTTTCTTGTATTTCCTTAATGAAGCTTCTAAATGCTTTCGGGTGCTTTCATGTATAAGGTGAAGTTGAGAAACAAAGTCTTCCGCCTTAGCATTTGGCCATTTCAAATCCGGTACTAAAGAAAAGTCAAGTGGTACTCTTGGATTGAATCCAAACACCAGCATGAATGGTGAATAACCACTAATCCGGTTCACTGCATGGTTGTAAGCAAATTCCGCCTTGCATAAATTTTGGTCCCATGTCTTCAAACTCTCCAAAAATAAAATGAACTCCCTAGTGCTTGAACTACTTCCCTTCTTGAAAACTACTCGACCACGATTTCTTCCTTTATAATTACTCACCAAGTCGAACCTCTTGTGGTGATAGTCAAGTGCACACTTAAGAAGCAAAGGAACACCAAGTAGTTTTTCCATCTTTGAATGGTGACTTGCGTTATTATACTTGTCTTCAAAGGAAGCCCAAGTTGGATCAACATAAGTTAACTTCTCATTTTCTTTGCTAAAACTTGATAAAGAGCTTGTTGTTGGGTGAATTTTTCTCTCAAAATTCATCTCTTGGATGACATGTTTGGATATGGCATAAACATAACTATTGGAATCATTAATAAGCGTGCTTACCTTTCTTCTCATGGTACAAGTGGTATGGAATGCGTCATGCCTTGTCCCTCGATCATCGTCGTCAAGTTCAAGCATGGAATATTTGCTTATAACACCCAATCTTTGTATTTGATAACCGGTGATAAACTCTTCTTCCATTTCTTCATTAGGTTCTTCATCAAATATAGGTGGCGATGTAGGATCAAAGTAAACATCATTACCAATCTCACCTTCCTCGAAACTTGAAAAACTATCAAATTTTGGTGGAGACATTGTATCAAATACCATGTGGGCAACATCATTACCAATCTCACCTTCCCCATAACTTGAGAAACTATCAAACTTTGGTGGAGACAATTTATCAAACATCTTGTGGGCAACTTCTTGATGCTCATACCAACCAATTGAAGTTGAACTCTTTAGCTCCACTTCATCTCCATAGTCATTAGGAAGTTCAAATGAATCCACATAAAGACATTCCAACTTCTTAAATTTCTCTTCTACTAATTGATGCATTTCATCAAACATCTCATATCTCATTTTATTCAATAATCCCATCACTTGAACATTACTTACTTTTACTTCCCCATCCATTTTCATTCTTCTTTTTGACATCATAATAAAACACCATAAGATTGAAATACTCAATTTAAGAAAACTACCAAGAAAAAGAAACACAACCCAAAATACTTGATGATGATATTAGTATCTTTACCAAACCTTCCCCCAAAAAATCAAACCTAAGCTCTTGATACCAACTAATGTAAAGTAACACTTATAATTGAAATTGGATGTTAAATTATAACAAAACACCATGAAATAAAAATAACCAACTTTCAAATGATGCTTCTTCTACCCTTGGAACAAGGAAGATACAAAGATTTGAGGTTCTTCTCTAATAATCTTCAAATTTCTACCCAATTCTAAGATTGGAAACTAGAAGATAATAGATGCATCTCTTACAAATTGAAATTTCTACCCAATTACGAATGGAAATAAAAAAGTGTTGGAGGCTCTTCTCTTATGAAGGATTTAGGGTTCTTCCACCACTTTTCTAAACAAAACCCAACTTGAAACTAGTTGAGCTAGGGTTTAATCAATAAGTAGTAAACAAAAAGGACAAAGATGAGAAATAAGGAAAGAAGAGGATAAAAGAGTAATTGTGAAATAAAAGGGAATAAATGGTATGTTTGAAATACCATTATGCATCATCCTTCCCCCCTTAAGTGAAATTTGCCCTCGAATTGTCCATCTCTTCATCCATAGCATTGGCACCCCAATATGGAACCAAGTGCTTAACATTAAAGATGTCGGGCGTACGAATTGAGCTTGGTAAGTTGAGTCGATAAGCATTATCATTTATCTTTTCTCCAATTGGATGTGTCCAATCTTCCTTGCCTTGAGCTTGTTGTACTCACCCATGGGAAAACGTTCCTTAGAAAGAACCGCATAAACAAGATCTCTTACTTCAAACTCAACCACGCGTCGTCTTTGATCAACCTTTTTCTTGGATTTCCTTAATGAAGCTTCTAAATGCTTTCTCGGTGCTTTCATGTATAAGGTGAAGTTGAGAAACAAAGTCTTCCGCCTTAGCATTTGGCCATTTCAAATCCGGTACTAAAGAAAAGTCAAGTGGTACTCTTGGATTGAATCCAAACACCAGCATGAATGGTGAATAACCACTAATCCGGTTTACTGCATGGTTGTAAGCAAATTCCGCCTTGCATAAATGTTGGTCCCATGTCTTCAAACTCTCCAAAAATAAAATGAACTCCCTAGTGCTTGAACTACTTCCCTTCTTGAAAACTAATCGACCACGATTTCTTCCTTTATAATTACTCACCAAGTCGAACCTCTTGTGGTGATAGTCAAGTGCACACTTAAGAAGCAAAGGAACACCAAGTAGTTTTTCCATCTTTGAATGGTGACTTGCGTTATTATACTTGTCTTCAAAGGAAGCCCAAGTTGGATCAACATAAGTTAACTTCTCATTTTCTTTGCTAATACTTGATAAAGAGCTTGTTGTTGGGTGAATTTTTCTCTCAAAATTCATCTCTTGGATGACATGTTTGGATATGGCATAAACATAACTATTGGAATCATTAATAAGCGTACTTACCTTTCTTCTCATGGTACAAGTGGTATGGAATTCGTCATGCCTTGTCCCTCGATCATCGTCGTCAAGTTCAAGCATGGAATATTTGTTTATAACACCCAATCTTTGTATTTGATAACCGGTGATAAACTCTTCTTCAATTTCTTCATTAGGTTCTTCATCAAATATGGGTGGCGATGTAGGATCAAAGTAAACATCATTACCAATCTCACCTTCCTCGAAACTTGAAAAACTATCAAATTTTGGTGGAGACATTGTATCAAATACCATGTGGGCAACATCATTACCAATCTCACCTTCCCCATAACTTGAGAAACTATCAAACTTTGGTGGAGACAATTTATCAAACATCTTGTGGGCAACTTCTTGATGCTCATACCAACCAATTGAAGTTGAACTCTTTAGCTCCACTTCATCTCCATAGTCATTAGGAAGTTCAAATGAATCCACATAAAGACATTCCAACTTCTTAAATTTCTCTTCTACTAATTGATGCATTTCATCAAACATCTCATATCTCATTTTATTCAATAATCCCATCACTTGAACATTACTTACTTTTACTTCCCCATCCATTTTCATTCTTCTTTTGACATCATAATAAAACACCATAAGATTGAAATACTCAATTTAAGAAAATTACCAAGAAAAAGAAACACAACCCAAAATACTTGATGATGATATTAGTATCTTTACCAAACCTTCCCCCAAAAAATCAAACCTAAGCTCTTGATACCAACTAATGTAAAGTAACACTTATAATTGAAATTGGATGTTAAATTATAACAAAACACCATGAAATAAAAATAACCAACTTTCAAATGATGCTTCTTCTACCCTTGGAACAAGGAAGATACAAAGATTTGAGGTTCTTCTCTAATAATCTTCAAATTTGTACCCAATTCTAAGATTGGAAACTAGAAGATAATAGATGCATCTCTTACAAATTGAAATTTCTACCCAATTACGAATGGAAATAACAAAGTGTTGGAGGCTCTTCTCTTATGAAGGATTTAGGGTTCTTACACCACTTTTTTAAACAAAACCCAACTTGAAACTAGTAGAGCTAGGGTTTAATTAATAAGTAGTAAACAAAAAGGACAAAGATGAGAAATAAGGGAAAGAAGAGGATAAAAGAGTAATTGTGAAATAAAAGAGCATAAATGGTATGTTTGAAATACCATTATGCATCATCCTTCCCTCCTTAAGTGAAATTCGCCCTCGAATTGTCCATCTCTTCATCCATAGCATTGGCACCCCAATATGGAACCAAGTGCTTAACATTAAAGACGTCGGGCGTACGAATTGAGCTTGGTAAGTTGAGTCGATAAGCATTATCATTTATCTTTTCTCCAATTGGATGTGTCCAATCTTCCTTGCCTTGAGCTTGGTGTACTCACCCATGGGAAAACGTTCCTTAGAAAGAACCGCATAAACAAGATCTCTTACTTCAAACTCAACCACGCGTCGTCTTTGATCAACCTTTTTCTTGTATTTCCTTATGAAGCTTCTAAATGCTTTCGGGTGCTTTCATGTATAAGGTGAAGTTGAGAAACAAAGTCTTCCGCATTAGCATTTGGCCATTTCAAATCCGGTACTAAAGAAAAGTCAAGTGGTACTCTTGGATTGAATCCAAACACCAGCATGAATGGTGAATAACCACTAATCCGGTTCACTGCATGGTTGTAAGCAAATTCCGCCTTGCATAAATTTTGGTCCCATGTCTTCAAACTCTCCAAAAATAAAATGAACTCCCTAGTGCTTGAACTACTTCCCTTCTTGAAAACTACTCGACCACGATTTCTTCCTTTATAATTACTCACCAAGTCGAACCTCTTGCGGTGATAGTCAAGTGCACACTTAAGAAGCAAAGGAACACCAAGTAGTTTTTCCATCTTTGAATGGTGACTTGCGTTATTATACTTGTCTTCAAAGGAAGCCCAAGTTGGATCAACATAAGTTAACTTCTCATTTTCTTTGCTAATACTTGATAAAGAGCTTGTTGTTGGGTGAATTTTTCTCTCAAAATTCATCTCTTGGATGACATGTTTGGATATGGCATAAACATAACTATTGGAATCATTAATAAGCGTGCTTACCTTTCTTCTCATGGTACAAGTGGTATGGAATGCGTCATGCCTTGTCCCTCGATCATCGTCGTCAAGTTCAAGCATGGAATATTTGTTTATAACACCCAATCTTTGTATTTGATAACCGGTGATAAACTCTTCTTCCATTTCTTCATTAGGTTCTTCATCAAATATGGGTGGGGATGTAGGATCAAAGTAAACATCATTACCAATCTCACCTTCCTCGAAACTTGAAAAACTATCAAATTTTGGTGGAGACATTGTATCAAATACCATGTGGGCAACATCATTACCAATCTCACCTTCCCCATAACTTGAGAAGCTATCAAACTTTGGTGGAGACAATTTATCAAACATCTTGTGGGCAACTTCTTGATGCTCATACCAACCAATTGAAGTTGAACTCTTTAGCTCCACTTCATCTCCATAGTCATTAGGAAGTTCAAATGAATCCACATAAAGACATTCCAACTTCTTAAATTTCTCTTCTACTAATTGATGCATTTCATCAAACATCTCATATCTCATTTTATTCAATAATCCCATCACTTGAACATTACTTACTTTTACTTCCCCATCCATTTTCATTCTTCTTTTTGACATCATAATAAAACACCATAAGATTGAAATACTCAATTTAAGAAAACTACCAAGAAAAAGAAACACAACCCAAAATACTTGATGATGATATTAGTATCTTTATCAAACCTTCCCCCAAAAAATCAAACCAAAGCTCTTGATACCAACTAATGTAAAGTAACACTTATAATTGAAATTGGATGTTAAATTATAACAAAACACCATGAAATAAAAATAACCAACTTTCAAATGATGCTTCTTCTACCCTTGGAACAAGGAAGATACAAAGATTTGAGGTTCTTCTCTAATAATCTTCAAATTTCTACCCAATTCTAAGATTGGAAACTAGAAGATAATAGATGCATCTCTTACAAATTGAAATTTCTACCCAATTACGAATGGAAATAACAAAGTGTTGGAGGCTCTTCTCTTATGAAGGATTTAGGGTTCTTACACCACTTTTTTAAACAAAACCCAACTTGAAACTAGTAGAGCTAGGGTTTAATCAATAAGTAGTAAACAAAAAGGACAAAGATGAGAAATAAGGGAAAGAAGAGGATAAAAGAGTAATTGTGAAATAAAAGGGCATAAATGGTATGTTTGAAATACCATTATGCATCGATTTCTCCATCTCTAAGCTGCGCCAGGTTAACAATCTCTATGTCGGTTAGATCGATCACATGAAATGGTCTTTCTACAAGCGCAACAAAGTAAAATGTCGTCAGGGCAAAGACGGTTGGTGCCTTTGAGGGAAGAAGAACCCCATGAAATTCAGCTCTATATCCTCAAACAGAGAAGTTTCATCAGTTGGTGTACGAATTTGACGCCATTTCTCTCTAACATCTTCGACTAAGTTCTCTAATTCTTCGCTACGGGCGTCCATATCCTTTTACTGCTTGTCATTCACCAAATGGAATTGGATATGATTAGTCTTTTCTGTCCCGACCTTGATGTCTCTGTGCAAGTGGAGGTGAAACATAGGCGGCATATTATCGCCAACAACGATCCATAGAAAGAATTCTTTAGATTGGTGTACATGACATGTGTATGGAAACAGGAACTGGGGGCTGTATATAGGATCCCGTTTACATGAGCTTCAAGGGTACCAATTATAGTGTGATCACCTCCTACATTGGGATATATTAATAAAACGTCGTCTAACTTCACAACCCTCTTCTTTTTATCCATCTTCAGCTTTGATAATACTGAGATATCCCGACTCCCTTTTCCGTTTAGTACATCTTCTACTATCACTACAAAATCTTCTGTCTTAGACTGACACTCAGGCAGCAATCTCTGTGCATATGTTTTCTTTAAAAAACGAGCTCGTTCTGCCTGCCTAAGCATGCGCTGCTCTTCAGTATACATCTCTGGGTTGTCAGATAAGTTAAATCCATCCCAAAGCGATCCATACGGTGATGATTCCAACAAAATTTCAGATGCTTGCGGAAGGCGAGGCGTTCGGTAGAATCATCATCATCATCTCTGGTTCGTTCCGATGATTCACTTAATTCCATTGAATACAGGTGCAACAACTAATTAATCTGTGCCTGGAAACAGAAACGAAATCAGAAAAAGACTTATTCCTTGGCAATTTGAACTGCAGGAACTATGAAAAACTGAAAAATAACAAGACTTCAATTGAACATCATATATTTGTATATATCATCACCATGATACCTTTATATTACTGTTGCTCAGATTGCTATTCCCTTCTCCTTCCTAACCCTAAATCGGTATTAAGAATACATATTTGCATGTACTCTTAACTCTCGAGTCTTGACCAATATGTATTCTATCATGGCAAATAATGGGCCTAGCTTTATCGAGCCTGTTCCAAGAATGGGCCTAATTTTCACCCTTCACGCTGAGTTTTTTATGGAACTATATGATATTAGGCATACATAAAATTTGTTTTCCGGGCATACAAAATGATAGTCCCATCTTGGCTGACCTTATAAGGGGTAACCTATGGGTAGCTCAATTACCTATATACCCTTAATACAAAAATCTAAAATCAGTTTTCTAAAAATCAAAATCATCTTCCCTTAACATCTCTTCTTCTTCCTCCTCTAGCCGAACTCTTCCCCTCCCGCGAAAAAAAAAATTCATCACCGTGATTAATTGTCGATTCGTAAAAATTTGATTGTCGATTAAACTGAACTACATAATGACTCGTACAAAGAAAAGCAGGGACTAGGCAAACAAATCGTCTTCTAATCCATCAATTGAAGAAGAAGAACCAATTGAAGATGAAGGTGTAGAAACTGAAAATGAACCACCAATTGAACCAGAATTGAACCAACTGCATCTCCAACTCCGGAAACGAGGATAAGAAAGTAAGTTTTACAAACCCAATCTCCTATTTGCTGTTTTCAATCGATTAAATGATGGTTACAGTGTTGGGTTCGGCTCAAAATTAAGTTGAGTTTTTAGCCGAACTGTTCTTCACAAAAGCTTCCTGTAAGTGTATATGAACAGTTCGGCTTGAAATTTCATGAAATTTCAAGCCGAACCTAGTCACAGAAAAAGATGCACAGGGGTTCGGCGTATTCAATAATCATAATATGTGCCGAACCTAACACATTTACGAGGTTCGTCTATTACGATATTCACAATATGTGTCGAACCAATACAAAATTATTAACCCAGAAATGTACATGATCAGGTTCGGCTTATATTCTACTTATTCAAATAGCCGAACAATGTGTATCCAACAGGTTCGGCGCCTACGAATTTCTAAATATAAGCCGAACCCTAAACATTTTTTCTTCCAGACAGTTCAGTGTAGGGTTCGGCTTGTTAGGACAATTCGAACCAAGCCGAACTATGGTCTACAAGGTAGGTTCGGCTCTTAATCAACACTTTCAGCTAGCCGAACTGTTCATCCAGACTCGCCGAACCTAGTGAAAAAAC
Source organism: Papaver armeniacum (assembly GCA_023531295.1). Taxonomy (NCBI): domain Eukaryota; kingdom Viridiplantae; phylum Streptophyta; class Magnoliopsida; order Ranunculales; family Papaveraceae; genus Papaver; species Papaver armeniacum. The sequence continues at coordinate 215,746 of JAJJWW010014642.1, read as the reverse complement.
ACAGAATTTTGATGATTTTAACCTACACAGACATTAGACCCCCAGCGACCTGACCGGGCAGGTCGAACCCCGCGACCTAAATGACTACAATTCAAGGGTAACTAAATAATCTACACAATTTTTTTTCTCACTTTCCCCTTCTCCTTCTAAAAAAACCTAACTTTTTTTTTCTTACTCAAAATTTTTTATTTACACAAATTAATAACTAAATAATCTTAAAACTAATTACTAATCATTAATCACTAATCAAAATTATTTTAACTAATCATTAATATTAACACTAATCCTAAAAGGGCAGATTTGCCATTACCAAAAACATTTGGCTAAGCGGCTTCTAATTTTGCTATTTACACTCCTTTTTTGTCCTTACTTGGTATGCCCTAAAAGATTTCCGTATGCCTAGTATCATAGTTCTTTTTATGAAACCTGTTTTGGAACATTATTTTGGGGACTACTCAAAAATGGTGGGGGACTACTTTGTGATAGAAATGTCTACCCTATACTTATAAGGGTTTTCCTAAAGTGTGGAAATGACTAACCTACCCTTCACCTATATATAACCACCTCCTCCCATCACCACCACATATATATATATATATATAACCACCTCCTCCCATCACCACCGACCACCACCACCACTGCCCACCTCAAATCACCACCACCGCCACCTCTATATATAGCTTGATTTAAATCATTAACAAAAAAAAAAATCAAATCAAAATTATGACAAACCCATTACTTTTCATTCGTTTTCCGTTGAGAAAATGAGAAGTAATCATCAAAATGAGTTGAAAATGGAAGTTACAGAGAGAAGTTCATCTAGGAATTATGTGAAAATTTTTGTCGAACTAGCCGAACTCAACTTTAATGGAGGTTTTTGTTTTCATAGAAAAATTCGGTTACGTCGAAAAAAAAAAGGTCCAAGCCGAACTCATAGTTCGGTTACGTCGCAAAAAGTTCGGTTACATCGAAAAAAGTTCGTTTACATTGCAATTTTTTTCTCCTAACCGAACTTTTTTCTGAAAAACCTGCATATTGAGTTCGGTTACGTTGCAATTTTTTTTCCTAGACGAACTCCTAGTTTGGTTACGTCGTTTTCTTCTCCTAACCGAAATTTTCTCTGAAAGAAAAAACTCCATTAAAGTTGAGTTCATCTACCTTTGTTTTCAGAAATATTAGCCGAACTACACTTGCAGATGAGTTCAGCTACCTGTTCTTCAGATTTCGTAGCCAAACTTTCTTAACCAAACCAAAATTAATTTGTAGATTGTTCATTTTTAGGATTGTTTTGGCCAATTGAAGCACCGTTAACTAAATTTGAAATTTCCATGAGTACCCAAAACATCACTCTTGTTGTGGCTCGCTCTTGAAGAAAACAATCTTAACTTTTTTTCTTCCAAAACCCTCATTTTCATTATCACCTTCATCTTCATCTACTCCCTCTCAAAATTTCTTCTTTGAGGTGGTCGGTAGTGGTGGTGGTGGTGGTGATGATGGGAGTAGATGAGAGGGAGTTATATATAGAGGTGGCAGTTAAAAAAAATCACCACCACCGACCACCTCAAATCACCACCACCGCCATCTACTCCCTCTCACTAATCCCTCAATAAGCCAATTTAATCCCACTAATCATTAATTAACTCACTAATTATTACACTAATTTAATTACCAAGGGCAAGTTTGGTATTAAAAAAATTTAGATAAGGGGTGACTCATTATTATTTCTAATATCCACCCTAAAAAATGGAGAGTAGTCCCCCACCATTTTTGAGTAGTCCTCAAAATACGTTTCCTGTTTTGAGGCATAGAAGAATTTTTTGAGGCATACTTTTGTATAGGTTCGGCTGAAATGTTATCAGCCGAACCTATGAGTTACCAGACGAACCTAGGAAAAACATAGGTTCGGCTCAAAATTTTAGTGTGGCTTAAAAAATTCCTGTATGCCTCAAAACAGGTCTCTTTTTTATGGATTCGTCGGAGGCTGCTTCATTTTTAGGCACCTTGTTGGGACCATGAAGATGAAGTGCTCAGAGCATCTCCAATGCTAAAGTCAAGGACCTCAAGGTCATCCTATGTGAAGGTCTTATTTATACCTTTTAGTTGTGGGTCATTTATTACATGACAAAAAAAAAGATAACACTCTCTCCCGAAGAGCATCTCCAATGCAAAGGGTCAAGGTCATCCTATGCGTTGGTCTTATTAACACATTTTTATGTGTGGGTCATTACTAAATGAAAAAAAAAAAAGATAAATGTAATTCTTTTTACGTTAAGTTGATCTCCAACCCCCAAGCCATGTCATTTATCTCTATGACCTTGACCCTTCTGTTGGAGATGGAAATTTGGTGCAAAAAGTCTTAAATCCTAGGTGTCATTAAATTTTAAGACCTTTACCTCTTGCATCGGAGATGCTCTAAGTTCATCTCCAATCCCGAAAATCTTATCTAATATTTTTTTATTTAAATTTAGAGACAAAAGATGATGTGGACGTATGACCCTATGTCATGAAAAAAGTCTAGACTTTCTCCTTTACCCACTTTAGCCATGTCATCTTTATCTATGACCCTCACCTTTGCATTGCAGATGAAACTTTGGTGAAAAATGTCTTAAATCCTAGGTGTCATACTAATTTAAGACCTTCACCTGTTGCATTGGAGATGCTCTTATAAATGGTGCTCTGAAGTGAGGAAATGACTAATTTATCCTTTTCTCAATTTTTTTTATTACTTAGTAATAAATAACCTAATAGCCAGCTGAACCTGATCTTATAAAAGTCTAATCAGAATTTAAAAAGATATATTGTGATTGATAAATTGGGTAGTAATCATATACCAACTGAACTTTCTAATTTCCTATCTAAATTTTCTAATTTCCTACCCGAACTTTCTATATATGTATATTTGGGTAATTAACTCAAATCAAAAGATAACAAAAAGGTACGACACTATTCTAAATCCACACTTTTATGTGTATTCAAAAAAATCAAAAGATAACAAAAAGGTATGACACTATTCTAATTAACTCAAAGAGATAACAAAATCAAGATAACCAATTACATGTCCCCTTTGGAGGTCATTATCTACTGCCCTAGATGAACAACACATCAACACATTCTTTTCTTGCTTTAATCGAACAACATGCTGCATGAACCCATCTCCTTCCAAACCCTAAATCATCACCATGATACCTTTATATTATTGTTGCTCAGATTGCTATTCCCTTCTCCTTCGTAACCTGAAATCGGTATGCTTGTATACAGTACAACTTCTTTAAAGTAATACTCGATAATATAATATTCTCGTTAAAATAATAAATTCGATAAAATCATAAAATAATACATTTCAAAAGTTCCCCTTAATGATTATTAGGTCCCAAATAATATATAAAATAATAATGCTACTAAAAAAATAAAAAAATTAATTTCATACATATTAAACTTTCCAAAATATGATTTAATATTGGTTTCTTTTTCTCTAAAAATCAAATCAAGTTGTAGTTTATCCCTAATAATTCGTAATCCAATCAAAGTACCCGGGGCTACGTTATTATACTGCAACACGAAGTAATTTTGAAGTGTCATTAATACTTGGAGTGCATGTATTTGTATTGCAATTAGTCAATAATACAATACTTTTACAAAATTAGTTGATATTTTACTTAACCTACAAGCTAGGAATTACTTTTTCAAATAATTATATATTACTTAATTATAAAATAATAATTTATTATATTATCGATAATATAATATTTCTTTAAAATAATAATTTTTCTTGGTCCGAAACCTATTATTTTATAGAAGTTAAACTGTAATTGCTGCAATCATGTACTTTGTATTATCATGGAAAATAATGGGCCTAGCTTTATCGAGCCTGTTCTAAGAACGGGCCTAATTTTCACTCTTCATGCTGAGTTTCTTATGAATTTCTCGGAGGTTGCGTCCATTCCATTTACTTGAATCACTTTTTAGGAACTATTCTTTTGGGACCATGGTCTTTTTTAGGAGATGATGATTTATTTTCGGTAAGACATTTTGAAGTAAATCTAAGCCACCCCTTATACAAATGTTTATGTTAGTATTAAAATTATCCTTTCTAATTGAGTCTGTATGATGATTAGTCACTGTAACTATTAGTTAGTATAGTGATTAGTTGAATGATTAATTTTAGTTAATTAGTGATTAGTGAGGTCAAATTAATAAATTGGTTTTTTATAAGAAGGAGAAGAAGATGGAAAAAAGACATATTTTGAGATAGGTAAATATGAATTGAGTGACTCAAGTGATAATAGCTCCTCCGAATCAGAACCTTCATCTCTTAGAGTATTCATTAATGCTGCTTGAACTTTCTTAAAAATGAACAATATTTGAAGAACAGAGATAGCCGAACTTATCTGAAAATGTATGGCTAATGTTTCTGAAGATCACAAGTAGCCGAAATTTGTTTTAATGTAGTTTTTGCTTTGTTCGGCAATCGGGTTCCAAGATAGGTAGCCAAACTTTTATTCTAAAGTATACATAGTAATGTTCGGTTTCAATATAAATTTTCGACTAAACCGAACTCAGCACAAGAGTTCTCAAAGTGAAGTTTTATGAGAAAAGTTCTCGAATAAACCGAACTCAACATATGCGTTTGCAAAGTAGAGTTCTGTTACGGAAAAAAATTTCAGACTAACCTAACCAACTGAACTCACCATATTTCAAAGAAGGGTTCGGTTAGCAAATAAAAAAGGCAAACCATACGAACTCCGCAATTGTTTTCCTATAAGAGAGTTCGATTATTATCCAGGGGATACATTTTCCAACTAACCTAACCAACCGAACATATTGGATTTCAGCAAGGAGTTCGGTTAGGATTTTGTTTTGCTAACCAACCGAACTCAATATTTGTTGTTCTATACAAGAGTTTGGTTACGAAAAAATTCTTTATAGCCGAAGTGTTTTTCGTGTTCTTGGTTTCGAAATGTTCGGTTAGCAAACTAGGTTTTTTAAAAATTACTCCTAACTGAACAAAACTTCCATTTAAACCCTATTTTGATGATTTCTACTCAACTTTCTTTTATCAAAAACGGATTAAAAGTGATGGGTTTTCCAATCGAACGAGGAGCATCGTGAAAAAAGGGAAGTTAGCCTAATCAAATCATGGTCCCCTAAAAAAAAACATAGTCCCCAAAAATCCGTTCTTTTTTACGCACCTTGTGGAGACCCTAAAGACTAAAGTGCTCAGGTCTTTTGCCATATACTTATAAGGGGTGTCCTGAAGTGAAAAAAATGACTAATTTATCCTTTACTAAATTTTTCCTATAACTATAACATAATAACCACCTAAAGCCGATCATATAAAAATCTAATCTAATTCAGAAAAATAAATTGTGAATGATAAACTGGAAAGTGATCATATCTCAGACGAACTTTCGAATTTCCTAGCCGAACTTTCTGTAGATATATGTTTGGGAAATATGGAGAAAAAAGATCCCAACCGAACTTTGTAATTTCCTAAATGAATTTTCTAGTTTCCTAGTCGAACTTTCCATAAATTCGTGTTTGTGCTTTATCTTAGGTTCGACTAGGAACATGGTGGTCTCGACATTCCTGAACATAACTCTAGAAACAAAGAAACAAAAAATTGGGTAGTTCTTCTTGAATTTTCTAAGTCGAACCTAGTCTGCGCGCTCCACTAAAGAGGATGTTTGGCTGTCTGTACTTCTGTTTTTCTAGCCAAACCTAATTCAAAACTCCATCAACGAGGATGCTCGACTACCTATACTTCTATTTTCCTAACCGAACCTACAACTATTTTGTCGATCTACCAAATTTTTCATCACTCATTATCGGATCATTATGAAGATTGAAGTTCGCATTCCTCAAAATTGTTCTCAAGGCACTCATTTTGAATACAAGAATCTTAAATCTAGTCTTTGATTATTTTTTCCCAAGAACTCTTCTTCTTTCTCTATAATTATATCTCAAAAGAAAACATTAATAATAATTCACTAATATAATTTAAATGTAACAATTAATTAGCCTAACTTAATCAATTAAGAAAATGTACTTTGACCATTAAGAAAAATACATAGCCAAGGGGTGCCGGAAATACTTTAATAATTTAGTTAAAATTTTTAAAATGCACCCCCCAACAGCACCCCAAAAAAAATAAAATAAAATAAAAAAAACAAAAAAAATTGGAATGGTGTCCAAAATATCGCTCATTTGTTTTTAGTGGCTACCACCAAAAATATTACAGCCAGAGACATTATAAGAAACTGAAACTGAACTACATTTTATTTTTGGGTTTTTTTAACTTGTGTATCCATGCATACTCCAATGCTAACAGAAAACACAATCTCTCATATACATCGATACACAATTTAACGAAACCCTTTAGTTATTTTCTAACTTTATTTGGCGTATGATTGAATTATTTTACAATCATCGATGTCCCGATTTTTCCAATGATTGATGTTCAGGGAGGTTCTCATTACATGATGAATCTACCTCACCAAAGTTGTCCCCTGAGCAGGTGCTGCTGGTCCAACTCAAACTTCAAATTTATTTCGTGAACATACTTAACTAGGTACCCATGTAACATTTACAAAGGGAGGGCAGTTGCCAGAATTACACTACCATTTCCATTAATGGAAATAGAACTTTCATCCTTTCCGTAAGAAGGAAGATGAATGCATTCCACTGGTGTAGTAGTAGAAAATCCTACTACTGCACCCCTTAAACAATCTATATAGTAAACTATGAAATCATTGTGAAGAACACTTAAAGAGATTTTATTAAGTTTAGAAATCAATACAAAGAAGATAAAACCCTAACTTGGGAAGTAAATAACTTTCTCTCTCCTAAAGTTCTATCTCAACTCTCAAAAAGACCTCCCCTCACTACAAGGGTGGCCGTCCTATATATAGGAATTTTACATAGTGGAGGACAGCTAACAAAGCCCCTATTTTCTGATCTTACGTGGGAGATCTTCGCACGTTTACATTGTGTTTTCTCGTGCGTGCTCTTAGTCTTCGCACAACTCTCACACTTTACAGATGACTTCGTGACGTCACTGATTCCGTCATTTGGGATATGCAACCCGCGACTTCCCTTCGCTCCTTACAGGGAGGCAGTCAATTGAGATTTATATAGACTTTCATAGATTTTTTATTTGAATGACTCCGGGAGATTCTCTAAAAATATAGATATTTCTAGTGATTCTCTAAGAGTATACTAAAAGAGTCTTTGTGACTTGTAGAGACAAAAAATTGATATTTGTAAAGACTCTTTGTGATTTGAAGAGACAAAAAAATGTACAATATTTAATCAAAAATTCAAAACATCTACCGGTTATTTATTATGCACATTATAATCTAAATAAAAGTACCATGAATACCCGGTAAAATACGTGTTCATTGTCAAAATAAATCTCGTTGTTTTCTTATGCCTATGTTTTCATTATTTTTTCACAAAATTGGTTAAAAAGACCAAAATCAATAATTCCTGGGTGAAAAAGACATTTAGATTTTGATACTGTTTAAATGGACAAAAATATAAAAATAGCCAGGATGTAACCAGTTTCATCCTACCAATTTTCAAATTCTTTTTCTTATTTTTAATTTACATCAGGATGCATCCAGTTTCATCCTCGCTATTTTTTAAGGTTAAGCTAGGATGAATCCAGTTTCATCCTTGCTATTTTTTTTATGTCCATTTCACCCATACTAATTTTTACTCGTTTTTTTTATTTCACTCATCCCACATTCACTTTATTTTGTATGCAAACTCACCACTGGTTTACTCCGCAAATGGCCTGTTACTTGGTCATCAGCTAAAAAAATAAAAAATAAAATTGTCCTACTCTCAAAAAAAAATATTCCCCAAGTTTCCAAGTCTCTAGAAATATCACCTCTTGAGGAGAGATTTCTACCATGCCTATTTTTCAAAAAAAGTCTCTCCAAATCTCTGAAAACAATAAATCAATGACTTTCAATTCTCATTCGAATAACAGGGATGTTGTAGTGACTCTTATGAAATCATAATCCAATAACATGGAGTTTCAGGGAATTTAAATAACTTAAAAAAAGTCTCTAACCAATAACAAGAGACATTAGGAGAGTCACCAAAAGTCTCAATTGATTAACAGTGGATTTGAGAACTCTTTGAAAGTCATTTGAAATCTCATTTGACTAACCCCCTGTTAGTAATTCGGTTGCTTCGCATGATACTTACGTGTGCGGTATTTAACCCCTATATTTTGCCTATTCTCTTAGCGATCTTTGTTGAAGAAAGAGCGATGAGAGAAATTTCTTCTTAGTCGCCTTCGCTCCTTTACATGATGACCTTTGCACCCCCTCAACTGTCCATATTCTTTGACTAACAATATTCCGAGATCTCGGTCTCAATTACTCCACGTGTTGTTGTCCTCGTCTTATTTTTGGACACGTTATGACTGATTTCTGTAACCGTCTCTTCACATCTTTTCACCCATTAATGCTTTCATAAAAGCGAATTTTCGTTGGTGGGAACAAAATCCTTTATATATCCCCTTCTCACTTTCTTTTTCTCTTTTATACTGTCTTTCCTCCTCCTTCGACCTTTGTAACTTCCTTTTCTTACTGTTGTTCTTCCATTCTATCTTGATTCCTCACTTTTCTTTGCTTCAATCTCCCATCACATATTGCTTCGCTTTTTTGATAGCCTTAATCGGTTTTGATATTTATAATCCCCTTCTGTTAGGGGCCCCATTAGCCAGGGTGGAGAATGGTTCAAGAATTTGAGAAGCCTTCAGAGATAAAGGTTTTAAATTATCCCCTTACGTGTGCCGTACTTAACCCCTACAACTGCAGTGGGCTTTTGAATATGGCATGAGCATATAAATTTAAAGGGTTGAAATTTGAAAGGTCGTTAATTAACCATACAAGATATAGAGGGACATTATTCACTTTTCATCGTGATTCTTGGAGAAGTGACTACCGTGAATCCAAATTTAACTTCTGTTTTTCTTTCTTTTATTTGTGTAGGTTAAAATGGAACAAAACAATTGGTGTAGTTGTCAAATCATCAAGTTTTGTTGTTAAACTTTTTAAAGGACAACGAAATTAATCATCCAATTTTGCACTACACTAATTTAAATTCATAATGCTATTTTGATAAATAAATAATGAATTTATTCCCTTAAATAAACATTAAGCTAATTATTCCTTGATTATCAGAATATTTTTTCATTTTTTTAAAGTGCATGATTAAAAGTTATAATCGAAAACATGCAAATGCATTCACATATCATATGGATCAGAGACAGCATATCATGTTTATCACCGAATTCATATTCTTTTCATTTGAATGTTCCTTTTGGAGCGTATTCCCAGCCGCTGTTTAACTAGTAAATTGCCAGACACTGTAATTTGCACAAGCTTAGTGATGTCCTTTTCTTTTTTATTTGTTGATCAGCTAGTCATGTCCTTCTTGTCTCTTATTTATTCCCAGAAATTGCTCAACATGTGTGGATCGTCCAACTACCATGGATTGCCATACCAGGGGATACCGCCGGTTAATAGTACTGATGGATCACTGCATTATAGCTAGCAACTCGGCTTCATGCTAAATTAGTATTTGATTTACCAAGTAGTACAAGGCTTACAACAGAACGCACTCAGGGAGATAACATCGTACAAAAAAGAGAAAAGTAAAAAGGATGATCCTTTCCAACATACTACATTATTTCGCACTTGCACTCAAATACACAAGATACCAAGACTATGCATGGTATTGGTATAACTAATCTGTGGGTTTCCATCTTGTTCTGGGCATCTAACTGGCTACAAACGGGTTTTAGTCTTACATACCCTGCTATCATGCATTCAAGTGCACAACAACATAATGAAGATGAGTTTCTAAGTCATCAGATTTTACATCAATTTATTTGTATTTCTATAATAACAAATCAGACGACTCAAAGGTGTGAGTTAATCATGCGCTCACCAATCGTTCCAAAATAACCAACTCGTTTCTAGTATTAAGTATTTTGATCAAAAAAAAAAAAAAACAAACAATTCAACTATAAATCAGCAGCTCCAAGTACTCAGGGGTGGGCAAGACAATTCTGTGTAAAATCGTATATAAATAACCTCTTGGAGCTAGTTGGCAAGTGCGCGGCTTGCACCCACTTGGCACTTGCGCTTAGTACCCGCAGCTACTGCTTGTATTTATTCTGGCTCGGCCACTAATTCATAGCGAGAGATTATTATCTGATTTACAAATAAAAAAACAAACAAAAAAGAAAGTACCCCTAAAGATTATATGTGGTGCAACGTGGTTTACGGTTATAGTGGAAAAGGGATTAAAAACATATCCGACATGTTATTTCACAAAATTGGTCAAAAAAACCAAAATCAACAATTTCTGGGTGAAAAAGACACTTTTATTTTGATACTGTTTAAATAGCCAAAAATTAAAAAAGATACTGTTTAAATGAATAAAAAATTAAAAATAGTTAGAATGTAACCAGTTTCATCCTGTCCATTTTCAAATATTTTTTTCTTATTTTTTATTTTACACAGGATGCATCCAGTTTCATCCTTGCTTTTTTTGAAGTATAAGCCAGGATGAAATCCAGTTTCATCCTTGCTATTTTTTTTTTTGGCTATTTCACCCGTACTTTTTTTTACTCGTCCATTTGAACCGTGTTTTAATTTTTTTTTTGGACAAATGACCCATTTTCTCTTGTTATTTCTTTTGCAACTTAAAATGAAACAACAACAATTGGTGAAGTTGTCAAATCTTGAATTTGGTTGGTAAATGTCTGAATTGGGAATTATAGGATCCTGATTCAATGGATAGACAATACAAGAGAGAGATAGAGAATTAGAAATACCTTTGGTCTGTTTAGTGTAATCTTTCCTAATTTTAATTATTTTTAAAAAAAATAAACTTTTTTAAGTTTAAGTGAAGAAAAGTTGAAATTATTGAATGTGACTAGTATTTGTCTAGCTACTAATTCTCTGTTTCTCGAGGAAACATGCATATGCGATCATAACGAGCAGACATGAAATTCTTTTCGGCCAACAGTACTAATAATGCAAAAGAAAAAGGAGTTTGTTAAGTGGACGTGTAGTTCCCAATTTCTTTTTAACAAGTCAAGAAAAGAAACATTCGCAGACAGACAACGTGTAGAGCCTTTGAAAGAGTTGGATAATGGTTTTAGCTAAGGTTGTAACACAAGCCAGAATGTCTAGAGCCTTGATATATTCTTGGAAGAGTAGGACTCTGTGCACTGGCATGGGCTTCACTTGGTTTAACTAACTAACAAGTATTGTATAATACTGTTGATGGTGGATTTTCGTTTAAGGTTAAAATTGTAAAAACCGGAAAAAATTATGCGCTGACATCTTGTAAATGATAAAGCCATTTATAAGTATTGGATACTCCCTCACTTAATTCACCAAGAATGGAGCATGTGGCAACAATCCCATTCTCAGAATACATGAAATTCCTCCGAGGTTGGAGCATGTGGCAACAATCCCATCCCGTGAATTTCTAATCAGCCTTGTATTTCCGCACTCATTATCGGTGTGGCATGACGACCGAGTGCTACTCTTACGAGTAACACGAACCTCCAAGCACTATAATGAAACCATGTACGAAATACCCGTACAGGATGACTCTCGGTGTGTTATACTAGCCCGATTGAGCCCTCTCGGTGTGTTATACTAGCCCGATTGAGCATCCGGACTGGACCGTATCGATCCGGATATGATCGCAATCATCCAACTCCACAAGCATGATTGGATGACCCCAGGATCAATTCCATCACCCCCAGCGGGTATGGAATATCCACTGCCGAACCAATGCGGAACCCGCATGGTCGGCCATTGGCCTAGCTTGCCAAAAAAAGTTCATACCAAGCATTATGGACCGAAAACCCTAAATTAGGGTTTGCGGCATATTACATGTGCCGCAAAGCAGTCTCAACCATCCATCTTCGCAGGTATAGATGGAGGATGTAGATGTAGATTCAAAGGGCCCAGAGCATGTCAACACGATCACCGTGGGCCCACCTACACACTTGACCAATCGGTCAAGACCAACAATGTTTGGTCGTGACAAAATCTTCGCCCAAACAAGAGATGACGCACGGCTTTGAAACCCAAAATTAGGGTTTTGAGCATCACGAGCGTCCATCTTCTCCGGCATGAATGGAGGGTCCAAGATTAGATTAAAGCAGGTCCGGTCATACCAGCATGACCACCGTGGAAGCATCTATTCCCTAGCCCGATCGGCCAAGGCATATCATACCTGGTTAATCCAAAACGCACGCCCAAACTAGCGTGGTCACACCTCCCAAACCGCAAACTGATCTCGACCGCTCAACTTCGCCGGACGATTTGGATGGCTCAGATCACGTTTTTATGGGATATTCAGGTATAGGCGTGAACGCCAGCCTACCACCTTCACACCAGGCCAATCGGCCAAGACCGACCAAGATTGGTCGTCTTGGAACGTGCGCCTGAAGAGGGCGTGACGAGCGGACCTTGCGGCATTGGTTTTCTATCGCAAATCGATCTCGACCACTCGATTTCACCGGATGAATTGAGTGACCCAGATCATACTTTCATGAGGTAATGGGATATAGGCGCCTACACCATCATGCCGTCTACACGCATGTATGGTCGGTTAGGCCAAAGTTGTATCCCATGCTTGGTTTCGACCAAGCTGAAGAGTGATGCCTGCGCACCTCTTCAAAACCCTAACTTCATCAACGGTCGCAGATGAGTGTCTCAAAGATCATCTCATCCGTCCAACTTCACCAAACTTGGTTATACACCTGCAGTCGGGAGTTAATTGGTTAGTGAGGTGTCATTACCCATCACTTTACCACACCATGCAGTACCTGCATAAAATACACATGATACTTCACAAGTATTGACTTCCTGAATAACTAGTCATTCAATTCAGCATTACATGCTATCTTTCGTGGATCCACGATCCACACATTCCGGACATCAATCATGTCACAAACCGGGGATACATACTCGGGTATTGGTCTGGCGGTTTACGGCGTGCGGCGTGCAACGCGCCATCACAAGAACGTGTTAGGAAGTCATGGACGGTTAGAGATGAACAGGAGAAGTGGGCAAGGCTGGTCGTGTATCACCAACGCACAACTCCACTACTCCATCACTCCACTTCCTCCACTTCCCACGAGAGACGTGAATAAGACTCAATGACTTGTATAAATAGGTTATCCGCCCTATTTCCAAACAACAGAGAAAAACAGAAAGGAAAAACAACAAGAAAACGCCCAGAGCCTGCTTACACCAATCGTAAGCTTGTTCACTTTCTTGTTGCAAGTCATAAGCAAGTCTACACCTTCACAATCTCAACACCTTCTTCGCTTCCCTCCCTAAGATCAACCCCATCTCCTTCACTTTGTGACCGAAACAAGTCTGGAACGACCATTTCTTGGTTTAGGCCGGACTTGCACAGATTGATCTCCGAATCTACAAGCACTCACCGCGCAGTGCATTTGTTTAGGGTTTAGATTCATTCCTCATCCACACCCCAAATTACCAAATTCTGCAGGAGTAGTTTTCACCCATAAACAAATACCTACAAGATCATTAAGTGCATGCATTGACTTCATAGGCTCATACAATGTTCAAGTACTAAACTTTCTTTAAACAGTGGTTCCAATGAAAAGATCAAACATATCGGCTCATTATTTGTACTTGTCACTTGCTTTGCCGTTGACAAGAGTCCTTGATTTGGGGTTCATGAACTAACTCTCTTTGCTTTAATTTATGGGACTCAAACTAGTATGTTGGGTAACGAATATAAAAGAGGTAGAAATGAAACTTTAGGCAAAAAGAAAAAGAAAAAAAAATGCTTGAATGCTCAAGCATTTTTGTGTCATTAATTTTATTGTACGGATACGCTTATTACAATGGAAATTTTATATAGAGATCGTCTCATTAAGAATTAGCAAGATAAACTTTCAGTGCGTGCTATGCTTGTATGTTGTCTATCTTCTGGCTAGACAACCGAGGACGGAGCCACTCTGGGACCAAAACTGACTTGGTCATTCCTCAAAATTAATTTGGGGGGCGAGGAATGACTAGTTTTCTGCCAGCGGCATATGGGGGTTGTAGGAGCGAGACCTCAGAAACAGTTATGTCTCAAATGAAGTTTTAACTAAAGATGGTTGAGAAGACCATCGCAGAGTGTTAGAGAAGTGATGTACCGAATGACGTCAGCTTAATCATGAGGAAAGTGTGAAGATTCTGCGAAGATCGATATTAACTTGCGAAGAAAACCCTTGTAAGCTTGCGAGAAGGACGTAGATCAGATACGAAAATAAAGGTTGGCTTAGCTGTCATCCACTATGTAATATCCTATATAAAGGACCAAACAGAATAGAGAAGGGAGAGATCTTTTTGGAGAAATAGAGGAGAACGAATAGGAGAGAGAAAGTTTAGAGCTATTTTGATTTCCTTGTATTCTTATTACTCTTATAAGATTCTTCAGAAAAATAAATAAAACTTTGTTAATTGATCATGGAATTTGATTAGAGCATTGTATAATCTTGGAGGGGTGTGGTTGTAGGAAATCCTGCAACCACATATTGGCGCTAGAAACAGGGACACGTTGATCTAAAAAGGTTTGAAGAAGGTTTGGAAGAATTGGTGAAGAATTTGTGAAATTTGAAAGAGATTATTAAAATTGAAAGGATGGTAAGGAGAAGCACGAGAATTGCAGGAAGAAGGATAAAGGAAATGGTAGAATATTCTAGGATAGGAACAAGAAATGATGGAGAAGAACAAATTCAAATCCCAATTCAGCATACACCAATACAAGATGGAAACAGTGATTATGATAGAGTCAGTGTACACACCTGGAGGACAGATTCAACAGAGGAAGTTGAGGAAACACAGCAATTGAGGCGAGTAGAAGGAGGAATCATTCATGGAGAGGAGGGGAATGAAACACTAGAGATATTAAGATAAAGGATATTGGAAGAAAGGAGATTAGAAGCAGAAGAACGTGCAAATTTAACACGACAAAATCATGAGTTGAGAATGGAAAATATAAGGCTGCAAAATACAAGGTCGAGAAGTACTACAAGATCAAATTCAAGATCAATTAGAAGAGAAGCAAGAAAATATTCGCTTGAAGTAGGTGTTGTTGAGGACATTCAAGAAGATATGCAGAATATTGGTGGTGGACATCATGAAGTGAGAGAAATAGCTGTAGATCGTTATATCCAGCGTGGAGAAAATTATCACATTGAAAAAAATGATAGAGATCAGAGGATGAGCAACGTCATGAACGAAATAATCAAGATGGTGAAGAAAACCGGGAGGAAGGAAGAAGGATATTATATGGGAGAGAAGCACAAAGGAATCGACAAATAGTGGAGGATGAGATTGAGAGGCGAAATGCCGAACAAACACGTATAGCTTGCGAAAGAGAAAGAAGAAGGACGGAAGTTGAAGAACAAGAGTTTCAGGAGGCTATACGCCAGAACAATCATGACAACCGGAAAGAAGGCGCGAACGGAACCGCAACAATGATAATATTAATGAAGAAGTAGATAGAACACGAGGAAGAATTGAAAGGCGAGAAAGAGAAATAGCGAGGAATGAACCAGGACGCAGAGGAGAAGATGAAAGACGCAATCAAGTGTGAATACACGAAAGGGGTGAAAGAGAAGATCGCAGAGGAAGGCGAGAAGAAGGGGATGAAGAGGAAATACAAAATCTCGCAAGGAAGGATAGACAAGAACGTAGAAGAAGAGAACAAGTTTAAAGAGACCAATGGACCAAGGGTTAGGTGCGAATGAACAAATTTTAAGAGAATTGGCAGAGAAGGGAATGATCAATAACAGAAGAGAAGGAGGCAGGACACAATTGGATGAAGCAATAGAGGAAGCTGCGAAGACGTCGTTTACATAAGAAGTACAGTTAAGGGGGACATCGCCAAAATGCAATTTACCTGCATTAACCAGCGTCTTCGATGGGATAACTTGTGTTGTTCAACATATCAAAGCTTACGTGAGATGCATGCTGCAATGGGAAAACCATGACGCTATATTGTGCAAATACTTTGCATCAAGCTTGACGGGAGAGGCGTTAAAATGGTTTGAAGGACTGCCAAAGGATACCATAGCATCTTTTAATCAACACAAACTGTGTTCTTAGGAGCTTACATAAGTAATAACTAATTGCGTCCTGGCATTGAAGATGTATTTGGATTTAAACAAAAAGTTGGCGAAAGTTTGAAGCATTTAACTATGAGGTGGAAGACAATGTGTAGTAACATGGCTGGCCACGTGGATGAAAGATACTTTATTTTATCATTCATTAATGCAATGTTCGCAACAAATTTGTTGTATGTTCAAATATTTAGAATCAAGAATACTATCACAATGACTGAGTTGCGAGAGTTCCAAGATGAATACATTGCTCTTGAGGATAAACAAAATGAAATGGAGTCGTACCCAGTTGCGAATACAAGCTCAAAAATTGCGAATTCCAGCTTATTGCCCAGATTAACAAACACAGTGGCGAACGCTTCGCAAGATCCATAAAAAGAAATGGAAATCGAAATTCAACAAAAGTTGAATGCAATGGGAAGTCGTGATCAATAAGAGTTCGAGAAAGAGAGGAGGTTCCATAATCGTGGCGGAAATAACAAGATTCAGAGACTTGACCAACCTCCAGAAACTTATGGAGGACAGAAGAATAACTATCAAAGGGGACAAGGATCTAACAGGGTAGTATGGGAAGAAATAATAATGACTCCTTTAAATGCTAGTATGGAAAAGATATGGGAAGCCATAATTTTGATGGAAAATATCCCATCACCTTGGAACATGGGGAAGGTGCCACCACCGAAATACAGAATTCATGAATTCTGTTCATATCATCACTTTCATGTACATTCCACAAATGATTGTAGAAATAGAAAGAGAATTATCCTTAGAATGATAGATCAAGGAAAGTTGAACAACTTTTTGATAAGACAACCGCAACCTTTACCATTACCACCACCATTAGAAGATCACAGAGCAAATGCAGCAAAAAGAGAAGATACATTTTTAATTGAAGTCAGATCGAAAGCAAAAAACCTATTCTGCAATTCTTTTGTACACTCATACAAAACAATAGAGGATTTCATGATAACGTTCTGAGCAGAGTGTTCGCAAGAGATGTTGATGGTAGAGAAATTATGAACATTACGAAAGTCTCTCCACTAAAAGAATGGCAGAAACAACCTATTTCCTTTACAGCAGAAGAAATTCTTGAAGGTGGAGAAATGCATGATAATCCTTTGGTGGTAAAGTTAGATATCAACCCGAAACCAAGGGAAGATGAAGATGATGAAGCTGAGGATTCATTGGCGATCAATAGAATATTGATTGATATTGGAAGCTCTGTAGATATTCTATTTTACCATACTTACAAAACTATGGGGGTAAAGATGAGGATTTGATACCTTCGACTTACAAGATTTATGGATTTAATGGTACTGCGAACAAATCCAAGGGAGAGATTACCATGCGAATTCCTTTGAAGGGGATATCTTCCGAAATTCTGTTCTGTGTTGTTGATGTAGAGTCACCATACAACGCGATGATTGGTCGACCTTGGTTGCATGGGATTCTGGGAGTAGCCACAACCTTCCATCAATGCATTAAGTTTCCTCATCCTAGTGGTGTTGGAATTATAAGAGGGGATTGAGTGGAAGGGAGAAAATGTTATGCAATCAACGTAGAGAAATGTGAAGAGAGAGTAACTAAAAAGATCCACTGGAAGCACAATGTCAGACAAAGGCAAAGAGGCGAACGATTGATGGTAGACGCAGTGGAACATGGAAGAGAAGGGATTTCTGCCAAAGCAATGGTTGCTGAAAGTGAGAATCGGCGAATATATCGCAAAGGAGAGTTGGTATTACTTTTGCAGCCCATTTTTCAGAAGGATGATGGAGATGAATGTGCGAACAAATGGGAAGGTCCTTACAGAGTAACAAGGTGCTTAAAGAAGGAAATTATGCACTAGAAGGAGTAAAAACTGCGGTGTATAACGAAAAATATCTGCAGAAGTATGGTATAAGAGATAGTGAAGACGAGAACAAGAAAAGAGTATTTTGCGAAACAAGATCATCAATAGTGTGTGAGAACTCAAGGAAGCACAAACACAAGGTAACAAAGGTAAGAAACTTACAATGTGAAATGAGAATGAAATTGATGAAGTTGAGCAAAGAAAGAAACAAAGTTGAACGCAAAAGATGTATTCAAAAAATATATTTTACTGATTAAAGAAAATAAAATAAGAAATTGCAGCAGTGAGAATGAAGACATGCGTTAATTTTGCATAAATTATATTCATAGAATGAAAAATACGATAATTTCACGAGAGTCATGAATGTTACAAAATAAAATAAAAGAAAATACGAGAATAAACAAAAAGACAAAGGCACCCAACTTTGGCGCACACCCTAGTTCGCGAATAAAATTAAGCAAGAGGCAAATGTAAGACCTAAATTGCATCATTGAAGGGGAGACCTATTACATGGCTCAGGGAAAGGTTACACCGCCCCGGAACCTGGGTCATGGAGACTTGGGGTTATAACACCCATCCAGGAGAGGCGCCTTGGATTCTCAGCTTAAGCTTATGGCTTAGGTTGGGCGACTAAGGTAAGAAAGTCTCTCCTAAGGAATGCAGAACTCGATCAAGGAGCCGAGGTACACGGTTGAGCCAAGAGTGTCTGGGGCGTTTGAAGCGTACCTGGCCATTCTTGGCAATTCTTGGCTATGATGCACTCGGCCCGAAGAAAACTCCACTTATGGTGCGGTCTCGTAACCATGAGTCATATTGGAAAAGGGATAAGAAGCCGCGAAAATAAATGGTTGTTGTTAAGACCGTATGGGAGGAGCCAACCTTGTATGGTAGAGGTACGGCTCCTTGAAGGGGCAACCAGGGGAATGATAAGGGCGGCACCCTCCATTAGGGAGCTGATAAGTGTCAAAGACGCAAATGTCATGAGGCTTTTTACTCACGGGAGTATTAAGGCTTGTCATATTTGTGCAACGATCCTGAAGAGGTAATAATACTAAAGAAAGATAAGACGAGATCAATGGGTCAGTGCACAAAAGTGTAAAGATATCCTGCGATTTCTCCGCAAGACGGCAATGTCATGGGGCTTTATTTCGCAAGAACATTTAGGCCTGTCATATTGTCGCATGAAAAATATCCTGCTGAGGCAATAATACAAGAAAATAATAAGGCAAGATCAATGGGTCAATACATGAAAATCTAAAGATGTCCTGCGATTTTGTCGCAAATACAAAGAGTGGAAAAATAAGACCTTTACTTAGGAAGGCAAAATAAGACCACACAAAAGAATAATACTTAATGAAATTTTGGAAAATTCCAAGATACATATGACAACGAATTCATCATAGTGAGATTTCAAAAAGTACAAATAAGATCACAAAATAACGCACGTAATCTGTACAACATTGCGGCATGATTAATCTCTCATTTGAAAACAAATAACAGAGGCAAGTATGGGAATGCTTAACAGAGGCAAATGTTATTTGCTTCCACCTGATAGATTAACGCATATATGTTGATTATATATTGATTACTAATCTTTGATTGTTGTTGCGAACAAGGGATGCTTTTCTAATATATGCAGGTAAAAAAAAAAAGAATAGAACTTATATTGAGAGATTTTGGAAATTGAAGGAGATCGAAGTGACAGGTTTACATAAAGATCAAAGAATAAAAGATGTACAGGTGTTACAAAAAGACGAACAGTTAATGATGAAAAGGACAATTATTTCTTGTTCGACTCTTCTTCTTCTTCCTCATCAATGTCTTCTTCAATTTCTTCTTCTTCTTCTTCACTATTGTCACTATCCGAAATGTCTGGAAGTGATACATTCGGAGGAATTTTATCTAAGAGGCAGGGATACATAGAGTGAGAAATGCGATTATCATCACAGACTTTCATGATAGTCTGATTGCGAAATTGAAGAGTGTCATTCTGGAAGTTGGCAACGATGAGCTTCAACTGATTCTTGATCCTCTGGCATTTATCATTGCGAATAGATAAATCTTCTGCGAGTTCCACCTTTTCTACTTCAAGAGATTTAGTTTGAGTCTCCAATTCCTCGATTCTTTTGCAAAAATCCTTCTCAGCCTCTGCGAATATACAATAACTCAAGCAAAGTTTATGAAAAAGAATAACCAGTAAGAAAGTAAAGTTAACAACCTTCTCTGTTAGAGATCATATCTTTGATCAAGGATGAATGATCAGCTTGGAGACTAACATTTACACCTAAATTATTTCTGGCATCATCTAAGATTTTCGCAGACCAAGCGAACTCATCATCATTAGTTATAAGAAGACGAGAACGAATTTGATTTTCTCTTTCGACAAAAATGGCATTCTTACGGTTAACTTCATCTCATTCAAGTTGGATTTCGAGAAGGGTTTTGTGAAATTTTTATAAAGCTTGAGCACCTTGACTAGTGATGCGATCTTTATCATCTATAAGATCACTCATCTTAACTCTTAACTTGTTAATCTCATCTTTGGAGTCAAGGTAGTGGCGTTTTAAATCTTGAGCTATTTTCAAACTGCTTTTATGGTCAATTTCTAAGAGATGGAATTTAGATCTGAGTTCATTTAAGGGAAGAGAATTTGTTTTATCATTGGTATAACTTTTTAAAGAAGTATTAAGACGTTCGAGAAGGGTATCATCATCCATAGAGTGGGGAAAGGTGCGAAGAAATGTGGCTTTATCAGAAAGACCGTAAATGTCTGCAAAAATGATTAATCAAAGGGTTATTTAACGGTTGGTACCCAGCAAATGTCCAACACCTAGCTTTGGTACCCAATACTTGAAATATTATCGGTTTGGTACCTTGACCGAGTTAAATACCGTCAAGTCAAAACGTTGACTTAACATTCTCATCACTTAAATAATTAAAATTAATAATAAATATTAATTACTTAACGCCAAACTACCGTTAACATGTGACACACGTGACTTTCAGAGAAACATGTCATCTAACGGTTACGAATATACTGATCCAACGCCTTAGAATCATATAATTCAAAAAATCTAGCCGTTAGGCACACAAAGTCTATAAAACTACCTCTTCCTTCATACCATTTCTATTCCATTTTCTATCTATCAAACACCTCCTGCACCTGCAAGTTCACATTCACTTTTTTGAAGCTCACAATGGCAAAATCTTCCAGACTTGAATATCGAGTAAGTATAATAATTTTTCAACTTAACCAAGAGTAGGTTAACCGCATATGGACATGTCAACAACTTTAACTATGTTTTTCTTTGCTTTGTAGATATGTCAACAATGTGACAGTGCAGGTCATATAACCAAATCATGTCCATGGAGATATACTAAATGCACTGAACCTGGGTGTATTGGTATTAGAATGGTGGTACAAAGTGAACTACCTCTAAGAAAGGGTAAGTTATGCTTGAAGTGTCAATTTCCTACTTGTGTTGGTTTTGTATGGATTGATGATGCTAAGAATGTAGCAAAAGAAACTTGTGAGCTCTGTCACAGTCTGGGAAACATGAGAACCAACTGCATATGGTCCAACTTACCTTGTCCCACTGAAGAATGCAAAGGAACCAGACCTGTCAGAGTATCCAAGACTAAAGAGCATCCAGAACACAGATTTTTGAAATGCAATTTATGCCACATGTTTGATTGTCTTGTGGATTACATGGCATCACATGAGGCTGCTATGGTATGTGACCAGATAATAAAATCATCTCATACTAGTAAGAAGAAGGAACCTGATGATATGAATGATATATGCAATACATTTACAATTAAGGTTAAGGTAAAGGTGAAAAATACTTGTTACAAATGCAATGCTAATGATCACTTTGTTAATTCATGCCCTTGGAAAGGCATTGACTGCATTGCAAGTTGCAACAACATAATGAAATTACGTAAAATTTGTCAACCTGATACAATGAATGAGGCATACTTGCACTGTGACTTGTGTGGAGCTTTTGTAATGTTGCAAGAACTACAGAAATAGAATGAAAGAATCCTAATGTTCATGCCTTACTATTTGCAACAACTTTTATCTAGTAATGTTTATCCAGTAGGTGTCTGCATTAATAGTTAAACAGCTGATAATAGGTGTCTGCATTCATACAACAGGATTTAAACATGTCCAAAAGATTTAAAACTAGTGTTGATAATAGATGATAATAGATACTAAGTTTAGTGTGACTGAAATTTTGTGATCAATGCTAATACTAGACTGAATAAGATTTAATCATTTTCAGTGAGGTCAATGCTAAGACCATTCAACTTCTTACCTAGCCCACCACAAATTTTTTTGCTCCTCCTAACTGGTGAAGACTAATTGGCAGCATGATTCTTTCTTTTGTTAGTTTGTGTAGTTGATGGTGCACCCCTTGAAAAGCTAGAAAATATACCTCCACCCATTGTCTTGCATCCACCAGGTCTCATTGTCACTTTTTCAACAACTTCAACTCTATTCGCTACATTTTTATTCTGCATAGGAGTTGGTTGATGGACATGTTGTGTAGCTTGTGGCATTTCTGGCTCTGCTTCCACCTGCATAAGTTTAATGATGTAACATTAAATACACAAAAATAAAAATCTTAAATTGAACTTATTAACAAATCAACAACAAGTTATACCTGAACTCTTGGTGGTCTAAAAAGAGGTGTATTTCCTCTTCTTGGTGGGTTGATAGTATCACCTTCCATCAGCAATCCCACACCAAGTACTCGACCATGCTTCCTATATACCAAATTACCCTTTATCAGCATTTGTTGGTCTTCCCCTTTTTCTTCCTCTAATACTTGTACTGCTTGTGCCTGGTGGCCTCCAAACTGGTTGAACATTGGTTGGTTCACCAGAATTAGCACCTTCTTCACCAAATAACAGATATTCAGCGCCTCTCACCACTCTTCCACCTGCATTTCCACCTCTACCACCTCCTTTTCTGCCACCTGTATTGCCTCTTCTCCTGCCACCTCTTGGTACATCAACAGAAGTGTATTCAGCTGGCATTTGATATGCGATTTAAGCCGGCACTTTGAAGTATGTTGAGCTGTCATTGATGCTGATATTGTAGCTGACCTGGATCCTCTTATGCCACCTGTATTACCTCCTCTCCTGCCACCTGTAGTTCCTCCTCTAGCAACAGTTAGACCAAATGTTGCTGGTTCAGTCCTTGCAAAATCTTCTGCAGCTATGGTTCTTGGTTAACTAGGAGGTGGAGGCATAGCTCTTTCAAAGTCTCTATCAGCTGTCCTCCTCCTATGTGGACCTGCAAAGTTGGTAGAGACTACACATGCAAACAATAGTTAGTCAATATTGTTAAAATAATACAAATATAGAAAAACTACATTAAAAAATGCAAAGTTGCATACCTTCTCCTCTCTCAAAGAATTTGTTCAAATTTGTTAAGCTTTGTACAAGTAGATCTATAATGACCAATTACCCCACATTTTCCACATTGCCTTGTGGCTTTACTACTACCACCTTCATCAGCATCCTTTCTCCTTTGTAGTCTGGGTCTGCCAGGAGGCCTTGCATTAGGTGGTGCAAGAACCTTGACCACCACTCCATCATCATTAGGCTACCATAACTATATGCACTAATAGTCACAATAAAAAATTAACATTGTTGCAAAGCATATTGTCAGTAAAAGATAACCTGAGGCTTAGGCCAACTTTTCGATCTAGCATTGTCCCAACAAAACCCCCATATTGCAACTTTGTAATTGGCAACACTATGATAAGGATGAAGCAACCTCGCAAAAAAATCATAATATTCAGTTATCATTATTTAAAAACTAAGTATAATGAGAGGTAAAGAAACATGATGGAAGCAACCAATTAACCTTTTCCAGTCAGCATTTTTGTTGTAGAATGATGCTTTTATAGCATGTGGACAAGGAATTACTGTCACTTGCCAATAATTGCAATCACATGTATTCTCTTGCAAGTTGACATTCCACTTGTTTCCATGTGCATCCACAATAGACCATTCATGTTGAGTTGAGGGAACTCTGTTGTAGAAATTTGCCTTATCTCTGTTTTCCTTGTATATCTTCTCTGCCCTTGGCACAACACCTCCATCAGGATACCCTTCACCTTGTTGTTTCCTATCAAACATCAATCTCATAATCATGAGGTGAAACTGCTGTAACAACTTGCATACTTGAAGACCCCTAATGTCCAAAATCCAAGAGTTGAAAGCTTCACAGAAATTCCTAGTGATGTGCTCACACTTGCAAAAAAATTAAAGTAACTTTTAGCCCAATGATCAATCTCTTCCTTCTCCAAATACACCCTTGCACTCTCCTTTGCTTCAGCCATTCTGTCCATATATCCTTCAAATTCAGTACTGGTATATGACTTGGCTGCGTTCCAAGCCAAACTCTCCAAGTGTTGTCCTGGATGATACTTCTTCATGTTCTTCCATATATGCCTCATGCAAACCTGTGGTAGTGGTTCACATCACTAAAGTTGATATCAACACCGCTTTGAGTCCTTCTGTCTATCGAGAGATAAAGGTTAAGGCCATCTTATCTTTGCTTCAAATATGGTGCCATAACTCTCAGAAACTCTATCCACATCTCCTTGTTCTCAGATCTACATAAGAAGATAGCAATTGGAAACAGGCCATTGTTTCCATCCAGAGCTGTGATAGCTAATAGCACTCCCATATACTTTCCATTCAAATGAGTACCATCTAACCCTGATAAAGGTCTACCTCCATTTATAAAACCATCTATACTACACTTGTAAGCTATACAACATTACAAGAACTTACCATTCTCATCAGTTTTACAAATGGCAACACCGCCAGATTTTTAACCTAAGTTGTTTGCGGAATCGGGTAAAAAATGTAACTCTCTTCAAAATTTCCCAACACTCTCTCAATACGAGAGATGTCTAGCATGCCATGCAAATCATGTATGAGATCTGCACCGCATGTGCCAACTTGATTTGGTAAATGAAGTCCTTTGGTTTGTAGTTTGGATGAGCTTTATACTTCTCCAACATCATTCTATATGCCCACATGTAATACAAAAACATGAAGACATAAAGTTAAATTTAGAGCAATATATCCACCACTCACACCCTTGGGATTCGTTGTGCACACACTCATATGATTGTTTGAAATGGGTGTTCTTCAATTGCTTGATGTCATAATTCTGGAAGATATGTTGATCTTTGATGTAGTCCTTACAATGCTGATAAGTAGCCCACTCCTGTCATATCCAACACTTGTCTAAGATAGTAGTGTCTGTATTCCACATATTTAATTCTTCTTCCTCATACACTCTTCCACAGGTGTTTACATATTCCTTATAATCTGATGTTGCCTCATAACTTTGTTAATTTGTTCTTGCAAATCATCTTCATGCTCCTCTATATCTGGAAAGTTCTCTTCCTCAGGTTCATCATCAAAGTCAGAATGATAACCTTCTTCAGGCTCACAATTGTTGATGTAAAGGTCTAACTCGGTTGTACCATTGAATGCCATGGTCGTGAAGATTTCACCGGGTAACTCCTCAACTAGACTGGGACCACCAAATTCACTCAAGCCATCTTCAAAAAATATCCACATTTACTGACCCTGTCACTAGTTCATTTACAACTTCAGCTACTTCACCAACTGCATTTACACCTTCATGTACTTCACTACCATTTACACCTTCATATGCATTACCTGCATTCATATCTTCATGTACTGAACCTTTCCTTATACCTCTACAAACACCTTTCCTTTCACCTCTACAAGCACCTTTCCTTACACCTCTACTAGCACCTTTCCTTACATCAACATTTACACCCTTACTGACATTTGCATATACAGTTTTACTAGCATCTTTCCTTACATTTACACCCATACTAGCATCTGCATTAACAGCTTTACTAGCAACTGCATTTACAACTTTACTAGCAACTTTATTTACTTGGACAAGCACTGCTGGATGAAAAGCTTCAGTACCTTCAATAATGTCTCCATCTGATACTGCATCATCCACTTGAATGCATCTGCCATTCTCATCAAATTTATTGATCTGAGATAACCAATCCAATTGTTCCTCTAACACACAATCTGCTCTCTTCTAATTTAATCCAGTATCTTTCTTAGCCCTGTTACTATCAACTAAAATATCCATCTTTGGTAGGAAAATACTTATTTCCATGAGAACCCACCATTTCTGACAAAAAACAACAATAAAGAATGGGATAAGGGGACCATCAGACAAACTACTAAATTAGCTTTACAAAAGAAATAGAAAACAACTAGATATGATGGATATTGTCCCTTCAAACAACAACATCAACTTGTTCTTTATGTAGAAAACAAAAGAAAAATCCATTCTTTAACAGTAAAATCCACAAACAATCATGCATATAACCCTAAACCACAGTCCATACTTCAAATCTAACAAAAACCCGAATTTTTTAACAATAAATCACATAGAAATGAGAATCAATAATTATAAAAACAAAAAAACAAATCAGATATAAAAAGGGTTTAGAACTCATCTTACAGTGTCTCGATTTGGTCACGATTATGCTTGATTTTGTCTTCGATTACTCAAAATAAGTGTTACCCAACGTGTATCAGTAATAGATCTAACGAAATCCTAAGATTAGGTAAAAAAAATCACTCAGAAATCACTCAAAATCCCCAATTTTTCTCCATAGCGGCGAACCCTAGCTTTCTCTCTGATTTTCCCGCAACAAGAAGAAGATAAGTAAATTAGGTTTTAGTCTTTTTGGTTATATCGACATGTCTAGATCGAATCGTGGCCGTTAAAACAAATTACACGTGTGACACGTACGGATTTAGCCACGTGTATATCTCCCTAACCAGACGTTAGGATAATTCAAGTCAATGTTAGCATTTGCAGGGGCATTTATATAATAGGACCACTTCAGTTACGGACGTGTTAGCTTGGTCGAGTCAATGGTTTGACTTAACTGGTCAAGGTACTAACCGATAATATTTCAAGTATTAGGTACCAAAGCTAGGTGTTGGACATTTGATGGGTACCAACCGTTAAATAACCCTTAATCAAATAAGGGAAAACTATGGGAAAAAGATTAGAGGGGAAGAAGAAATACTACTTACCATAAAGTTGGTCATTCGCCTGTTGAAGGCTGGATATTTTATCTGGTTGAGTAGAGGAATGTACTTCTAACTGTTTTTTCTTCTTGCGAAGTTCAGCAATCTCAGCTTCTAATTCTTCATTTTTGCTGCGAGATTCCTCTTCCATCTTATTAAGCTTGGAGTTCTTCTTTTCAAAGCTTTCACATCTCTTAACTAAGTCAGAGGCAACTGCATAAGAAGCCTTTCCAGCCTGTGAAAGAGTAAAAAGAAAAATCAAAATAAGGCATAAATTTTAAATTATAATTAAAAGATAATTAGAGGAATGAAGGTTTACCAGAATACCAAGGGAGTTTGTGAAACTTGGAGTAACTGATCTAGAAACACCGCGAAGGGATTCATTGTCATCTAAAAGAGGGGCGTCACAGATGTTCGCAAGTGCCCGACAAGTGTTAGTTAAAGGAACGTTGCCTATTCCTTGTAGAGAATCAGAGAATATGCTAGATAATTGCGCCATAGATGATTCAGGTGAAGAACCTTCATTTGCGAAAGAAGTCTCAAATTCATCATCTACGCTTTCATCTGATTGAAGATTTGAAGGAGAGGGAGAGCGAATTCTCCGTTTCTTTGAAAGTGGGTTGGTTGATTGTTTCTTACGAAGAATGCCTTTATCCTTGCCTTTGGTTTTCGCAATTTTAATAGGTCCTTCAGCCTTTTGAACAACTCTAACTTCATCCTGCAATCACGAAAGAAGATAAGAAATAGAGGCAACAATATTGTTAAAATAAAACAAAAGAATATTTCTTACTTTATTCGTGATTGCACGCAATGCTGTTAAGACGCTTGCTTTCCCAGTTTTGTTGTAGTATTTTGTCAGCTTCACAGCTGTCGATGGTGGTTTTTAGACAAAGGGTAAAATCGAAAAACCCCGAATAACCTAATGTCATCAGTGACACATTTATTAGAACATTTAATGCATGTAGTCAGTAATTAATAGGGGTTATTTTTTCAAATTAGGGTTACAACGAGCAAAACCCTAATTCCCCTCTGTGCCAATGGCGAATCATGCTAGCCACACCAAACGCGCCAAAGCATGCCAACCATGCTAGCCGCACCCCTGTGCCAATGGCAAATCATGCCAGCCACACCAAACACGCCAAAGCATGCCAACCATGCTAGTCGCACCTCTGTGCCAATGGCAAATCATGCTAGCCACACCAAACGCGCCAAAGCATGCCAACCATGCTAGCCGCACCTCTGTGCCAATGGAAAATCATGCCAGCCACACCTAGCCCAAGCTAGCCGCGCCATGCCAAACGCACTCTGCCTTGGCCCTAGCTATGCTAGTCACACCAAATGCGCCAAAGCATGCCAACCATGCTAGCCGCACCTCCGTGCCAATGGCAAATCATGCCAGCCACACCTAGCCCAAGATAGCCGCGCCATGCCAATCGCACTCTGCCTGGGCCCTAGCTATGATAGTCACACCAAACGCGCCAAAGCATGCCAACAATGCTAGCCGCACCTCCGTGCCAATGGAAAATCATGCCAGCCACACCTAGCCCAAGCTAGCAGCGCCATGCCAAACGCAGTCTGCCTTGGCCTAGCTATGCTAGTCATACCAAACGCGCCAAAGCATGCCAACCATGCTAGCCGCACCTCCGTGCCAATGGCAAATCATGCCATCCACACCTAGCCCAAGATAGCAGCGCCATGCCAAACACACTCTTGCCTTGGCCATAGCTATGCTAGTCACACCAAATGCGCCAAAGCATGCCAACCATGCTAGACGCACCTCTGTGCCAATGGCAAATCATGCCAGCCACACCTAGCCCAAGCTAGCCGCGCCATGCCAAACGCACTCTGCTTTGGCCCTAGCTACGCTGGTCACACCACGCCAAGCCAAACACCCTTACCTTGGCCCTAGCCGCGCCATGCCAAAGTAGCGCCCGCGCCTAGGCTTGCAAACCGTGCAAGCTAGGCCAAATTGGCCATGCATGTCATTGGCACATGCCAACACGCATCACTGATAGCTTTTCTTACCAGGCCGTGGCCCTAATGGCCGAGCGTACCATTGGCACATGCCAACACGCTCGCTGGTAGCTTTTCTTACCAAGCCGTGGCCCTAATGTCCGAGCATGCCATTGGCACATGCCAACACGCATCGCTTGGTAGCTTTTCTTACCAGGGATGTGTCCCTAATGGCCGAGCATGCCATTGCCACATGCCAACACGCATCGCTGGTAGCTTTTCTTACCAAGCCGTGGCCCTAATGGCCGAGCATGCCATTGGCACATGCCAACACGTATCGCTGGTAGCTTTTCTTACCAAGATGTGACCCTAATGGCCACGCATGCCATTGGCACATGCCAACACACATCGATGGTAGATTTTCTTACCAGGCCATGACCCTAATGGCCACGCATGCCATTGGCACCTGCCAACACGCATCGCTGGTAGATTTTCTTACCAGGCCGTGGCCCTAATGGCCGAGCGTATCATTGGCACATGCCAACACGCTCGCTGGTAGCTTTCATTACCTAGCCGTGGCCCTAATGGCCGTGCGTGCCATTGAAACATGCCAAACAAGCACGCTGGTAGCCTAACTTGCAAGCCGTGCAACCTAGGCCAACTTGGCCGTACGTGCCATTGGCACATGCAAAACCCACGCTGGTAGCCTAACTTGCAAACCGTGCAACCTACCACCAAGGCATTCCGCACATGCCATTGGCACATGGCACACACGCCACTAGCAGCTCTGGCATTTCCACTTACACTCAACGTGCAACCTAACACCAAGGCATTCTGCACATGCCATTGGCACATGCCATTGGCACATGCCACACACGCCACTAGCAGCTCTGGCATTTCCACTTGCACTCAAGGTGCAACCCGCAACAAAGGCATTCCGCACATGCCATTGGCACATGCCACACGCGCCACTAGCAGTGCCACTTGCACTCAAGGTGCAACCAACACTCGAGACATCAACACAAACTAGGGATGCTTTCCGGGTCTTGGTTTGGCGGTCACAAAGATGCAAGATACACTACGCTCACATTAAGAAAGCGTGAATAGGAATAAAGCGGTCAAATAAATGAGGAAATAATGGTGAAAACGTTTTCACCCATAAACACCATGCGGTTCCCACCTCCTCCAATTATTTCACCCTTTACTCTCTTCCTTCATGAGGCCAGGGTACGTTTCAATCTCGAATTGTATAAATAGGTCTTACCTATTTCCATCAGACAACAAGTCTCGGTCAGGAAAAAAACACAACACTCTCCGAAAAGGCAACTTTGCAAGCTCTCCAAAAAAGCTTTCATCTCTTGCAAGCTTCCGAAGCTTTCACTTTCTGATACAAGTCAAGACACTAATCTCCCTGAATTATTCTGGTCTCAACACCTTTCTTTGCTTCCCTCCCCAAATCAACCCTTCTCCTCCACTTTGTGACCGAAGCAAGTCTGGAACGGCCATTTCTTGGTTTAGGCCGGACTTGTACAAATTGATCTCTCGAATCTAGAAAGTGCTCACGTGCAAAACATTTGTTTAGGGTTTAAATAGTTTCCTACTCACCTACCGAATTTACCAAAATCGGCGGAAACGATTTTTACCCATAAACAATTAGCGACCACGGCGGGAGGATTGATCTATCAGCTACAATGTCAGACGGTCGATCTCGTTCTTCGACCCAGATGTCAAGATGGTAGGGCAAGGCGACTCAATCTGACTCAACTACCAGACAACCCGGTTACCAGTCATAAAGACTACACAAGAAAACTGGGGACTCGCTGAAGATGCTACCAAGAAAAAGCCGCCTTTTACATGGAGAGGGGCGTGTTCGCGAAAAAAAATCCTATGAAGCCGAGTAAATTTAGACTGGGCAAGATATACGATCCGCTTTTAGGTTCTTAGTAAAACCGTCATACTATTGCGTCTTGTGTCGATTGCTAGCACACACTTTCATAAAAACAATATTCCTTTCACAAACATAATCAGAGTTATATTATCAAAACCATTCATCCCAGAAATAATCTAATATCCTCAAAAGCTACCAGCTATCTATCAAAACCGGTCAAACTTTGAATCAGACATCTAGTATGTTTTTCAAAAAACAAAAAAAAAAGAAGAAGAAGAACCTAAATGAAAGTTTAACAGAGAAACATTCAAGGAAAATCATCCAACAAAGGTCTGCTCTTCTTGGAGAAAGTCAACTTTGCATCTTCAAGAGCCGCTCTCTTCATAGTCAACATCTTGGAAAGCTTTTCGAGTTCTACCTCCTGTCGTGCAATCTCCTCTGCCGAAAGGCTTTCAACTGCTGCATCTTTCGACTTCTGGATCTCAACAAGGCCTTTGACAAACCACGAAGCGTTGAACTCCTTTTCTACACACACGTCGCGATGGTGCTCCCAGTCGGCAATAACGTCTTCAGAAACGGTGTGGCCAGTCACCTCACGCATGTCCTCGATGGAAGATAAAGCCTCTTCCACACGCTTAACTAACGCAAATCGACTAGTGATCTTCTTGGTTGTGGTCATATGTCCATACTTCTCCCAGTTAAAGTGTACAACGCCTCATACCTAGCCAAAGACGCTTGAAACCGCCAACCAAAGACATGACCTGGATAAGGAACCAAGTACGGGGATCGAAAATGGCGCCCGCAATCGGCCTCACGACTCGCAAAGGGTCTTTTTCAATGTCTACGGCAGCAACAATCGGGAATCATCCACCGTTTGAACCACCACATCAGTGCCCGGCGATTGGCTAACTCCCATCTCCAAGTCACCGGCGGTGGTCACCAAAAGCAAGTTTTCGTGTGGCTCGCCCCGAGAATCGTCTTAAAACTGGATTCCTCCTGCGAACTTGAGTATGACATTTTTCAAAAAAAAAACGGAAGATGAAAGAAAAAGAAGCGCGAAACTCACCGAACCACTTCCCGAAAAGAACCCGGTCTTTGTCGGAAGAATCACTCTCACTTGTCGAACTTTCTTCTTTCTCCGGCTCATCACCGTTATGAGAAGGCTCGGTCTGCGGGAATTTTTCAAAGAAATTACCGTCTCTTGGCAACGTGCGAGGAAGCGAAAGCATTAACACTACCGAAGCCCCCGGAAGAAACAAGACTCATGTTTTAGCAGAAATTCACGTGTTTTGAGACAAACCAACAAGGAGGCGACACATACCAGTTATTGGAAGAACTGAAAGACACGAGAGGCTGCGGAGGATATTTTGAAACCGCCCGAACCCTCCAAAGACGATTCTTCGTTCTCTGTTCCTTTGTCGGGACTTTCCGAGTTGCTGTGCAAATTTAAACGAGATCTCTCAACATTGGACACTTCTTCAAAACTGGCTGGGGAAGGTTTACAACGAACATTCTCCACCACGTTATTTACAAATCTTGGATCATAATGAACTCATCGTGCAGAACTCATTATAGCAAAAAGTCGTCGAAGTTACTCTTCCCGTTTGAAAGAAGGGAAGGCGGATACCCGACTCAAGGGCACTAGCATTGAGGGTGGCACACAATGAATCCTTAGGAACCACCAGCTGGTAAGCAAGAGGAACCCCTTGATCGAAACCCATGTGATGAGCAAAGCACGGTCAATATTGTGGCAGCTATTCGGAAAGACCCCATGAAGAAAGACGGCATATAACCTAGGACATGCATCTTTGAATAAACAAGTTTTCACCAACACTCAAGTCTTTGTCAAGACAAAGACATGATCGGAGCAGAAGCAAAGGTGTCAATTTGAGTCACCAACCTATGGACCAGGCTCCCATGGGAGAAAACTCGATTTCATGCGACTTATCGAGAATACTAACCAAGCTCATGCTAACTCTTGGGCCTTTGTTCACCCATCAAAGAATTCGGAGCCGCCCCAACTTGCGGGAATCGAAGGCAACGGTTTCGAGCATACTTCTCAAAGTGCTCCCATAACCGAAGCTTGCAGAAAAGCAACGTGCACATATGAATCCACTTTCATGAAACCATTCGAAACTCGCATGTTCGCAACTAGGTGATCCAGATGCACATACATGGAGCCAAGGAATAGCTTGCCAATGGGAAGAATTTCACCTTTTGCCAACTTTACAGCAATCACTAGCAACTCTGGTCTTATTTCCTTCTTGTCATAACCGTCATTAAAAATGACTCTAGACAACCAGAGAGCCAAAAATGCTTGCAATGTGAAGATCATTTGCTTTTGTTTAGGTTTCAGCTCGTCCGGAAACCATTAAGATATCCACCAGTTGTACAAGCACATTTCATCCTCTTTCCGGACAGAATCCTTCGACTTCGCAGTGGAGTCTTTTCGAGCGAAATCTCCCAACTTAGTGGCAAGGTCATCCCGTATCTTCTCCTCACCTTCAGACAATTGGATGTTAAGATTCCCGGTTACCGGAAGATTCAGCAAAAAAGCAACACTCTCCAAGGAAAAAGTTATTTCGCCCCATCTACATATGATCGTATGGGTGTCCGAACACCATCTGGAGATAAAAGCAACCAAGCCCGGGATATCCTTCCTAATCTGGAGACTTACTGAAGCTCTGACAGCATCAATAATCTGCACTCGAGTCAAGTTGGTATTTATGTGCTTCTTACTCACCATGAACTCAACCCATCTATCTAAAGAAACGCAATGGGTTTTGACACATCCACGAAATCAATGTTGGAAGGAGAATATATCCCTTTATGAAGACGAACCGTATGGTGTTCTCTCAAGGCGAACCGAACGTGTTTTCTTTTCATCTTCACCACCCCGGTTAACAAAATTGGCACGAAACACAGGTGATTCTTCCGAGCAGGGGAGAGGGGTTTGGCAAAGAATTCATCATCTGTGTTTGGTTTGGAATTATGAACATCCTTCGATGAAGCAAAATTTTGTTCACGTAACATCTTGTCGGATTTCTTCATAACAATTTGGTAACAAGATATCTGCACAAAACAAACGGAGAAAGACGAAATTATCTCCCTGACACATAACCGCACCCAACAAAAGGAGGAAAAAAAAAGGGGTATTCTCTACGGGTTCAAAACTGCACGCGTAGTATTTTCTTCAGGTCCGAAATTCATATATGCAATATTTCCTATGGGTTCGAAGTCATATGAAGCACATATACAGTATTCTCTACGGGTTCAAAGCGCACACGCAATGTTTTTCTTCGGGGTTCAAAATTATATACGCAGTATTTTATACGGGCTCAAGTGCGTCTGCAGTAACCTTCTTCGGGTTCAAAACTATATACGCAGTACTTTCTACGGGCTCGAATGCGTCTATGGTATCCTTCTTCGGGTTCAAAATTATATATGGAGCATTTTTCTACGGGTTCGAATCATATATGCAGTATTTCCCTTGGGTACATATATATAATATTTTCTACAAGAAGCACGCCAAGAAATCATATGCGCAATATCATTGCAAGGATTATGAAAGAAAAACACATACTCTTAGGGTTTGCACCTACATGAAAAGGGAAAAAAGAGAAGTACTGGAAGACATACCTGGAAGCCGATTTTTCTTTGTGACTCTGCCGCTAGTATGAAATGATAAAAGAACAAAGTGCAAGATGAAAGGGATTTTATATATATGGGCTTGAAGATTCTGAAATAAGGAAGGATTTCCCTTTACCAAAAATCGTGCGTCTAAGGAACGGGCCCACAAGGAAGCCCAACTTCCCAACGTCGCCCAAGTTGCACCGGTCCCACCAATTGTGCCAACTTCCCAATGACCGCCCGAGTCGCGCCAGCTAGCACACTCAGCTTCCCCACCTTGCGCCGGTCCCACCCCGACTAGCACGCTCGGTTTCCCACTCGCGTCAACTTCTCAATGCCGCCCGACTTGTCATCTCTCAATGATGTTGACTTCCCAATCGTGCCGACCTCCCGATTTGTGCAAATCGCGGAGGCAAGGATTCCAAATCCTATCTATAAAAAGGTCAGACAATCCTCCTCAATTCTCTTTACGATTTACTGCTAATAGTTTGTCACCATCTTATGCTTACCTCGCAACAAAGCCCCTGTTCCGAGCTAAGCAGGGGACTTAATGTCGATGGTGGTTTTTAGACAAAGGGTAAAATCGTAAAACCCCGAATAACCTAATGTCACCAGTGACACATTTATTAGAACATTTAATGCATGTAGTCAGTAATTAATAGGGGGTATTTTAGGGTTATAACGAGCAAAATCCTAATTCCCCTCTGTGCCAATGGCGAATCATGCCAGCCACACCAAACGCGCCAAAGCATGCCAACCATGCTAGACGCACCCATGTGCCAATGGCAAATTATGCCAGCCACACCAAACGTGCCAAAGCATGCCAACCATGCTAGCCACACCTCTGTGCCAATGGCAAATCATGCCAGCCACACCAAACGCGCCAAACACGCTCGCTGGTAGCTTTCATTACCTAGTCGTGGCCCTAATGGTCGTGCGTGACATTGACACATGCCAAACACGCACGCTGGTAGCCTAACTTGCAAGTCAGTGCAACCTAGGCCAACTTGGCCGTACGTGCCATTGGCACATGCCAAAACACACGCTGGTAGCCTAACTTGCAAACCGTGCAACCTACCACCAAGGCATTCCGCACATGCCACACACGCCACTAGCAGCTCTGGCATTGCCACTTACACTCAACGTGCAACCTACCACCAAGGCATTCCGCACATGCCATTGGCACATGCCACACACGTCACTAGCAGCTCTGGTATTGCCACTTGCACTCAAGGTGCAACCCGCAACAAAGGCATTCCGCACATTCTATTGGCACATGCCACGCGCGCCACTAGCAGCGCCACTTGCACTCAAGGTGCAACCAACACTCGAGACATCAACACAAACCGGGGATGCTTTACGGGGTGTTGGTTTGGCGGTCACTGACATGCGGCGTACACTACGCTCACATTAAGAAAGCGTGAATAGGAATAAAGCGGTCAAATAAATGAGGAAATAATGGTGAAAACGTTTTCACCCATAAACACCATGCGGTTACCACACGATAGGTGTAGAATACACCTAATTTACTATCTAGTAGTTTATGCTTTCTTTGCTATTTTTCTTGTAAATTATGTATTTTACGCTTGTTTTGAGTTTTATAGTTACTTTGGAGTCGCACGGAGGAAAAGAAGAAGAAATCACTCAATTTGAGCAAAAAGGGTAAAATTGTCATTTCACGAAGGAGGGAATACTATATGGAGCCCAGCCAAGGTTAAGGGGAGGTCAAAGAGGTGTCCCTTATCCAAAAGAAGGGAGTGAAATAGCACATTTTGGGTGTACTAATGGTGGGTGTCTGAATCCACCCACACCCTAAACCCGTAGACCCATACCCGTACCCGGATCCATACCCGCCCCATTTAACTTAAACCTAAATCGAGGAATTTGAGTTATTTCTCTCTTCAATCATTCTTCACCTGAGAGTTAGAAAATAACACAGCCATGGCTGCTGTCGGATCGAGAGAAACTGTCTCATTCATTTCACCTCTTTCCCCTAAATCGAGTATTAGCCGCACTTCCAAGATTGCTCTCTCGTTATTAGTTTAAAATTAGCAGCTTCTGCTGCTATTTTGAAACCAGGAGAACAGATCGAGATCGAGAATTGGAAATCCATACAGAGTAAAAGATCAAGAACAAAGCAGAGAAGAAAGGCGATGCTGATTATGGGGTCGAACTGTAAAGATGGGTTCGTGTTAGGTTGATCAAGAAATTGAGAAACGATGTTATTGACAGGATCTGGTTTTGTGAGATGGCTGCTGTCGAATCAAGACGAGTTCAATTAGGGTTCTCTGAGGTTCCAGCTGAAGAACCAGAGTCTGGGTTTTAGTTCTTAATGGCAGAAATCAAGGGAATTGGAATTTGAGATC
Organism: Papaver armeniacum; assembly: GCA_023531295.1. NCBI lineage: Eukaryota > Viridiplantae > Streptophyta > Magnoliopsida > Ranunculales > Papaveraceae > Papaver > Papaver armeniacum. Next base: position 178,736 of record JAJJWW010014642.1, on the reverse strand, counting down.
GATTGGGTCTGCTGAGATGTTGATAGAGATTGATATGGATTTATGGTGATCTCTGTTTGAGTTCTGGTGGTACTGTGAGATGGGCATGCTGAGATGATTGTGCTTCTGATGCTATAGGCTGCTGTTGATGCTCAAGAAGATGCTACAAGACTGGATGATACAGGGTTGTGTTGCAGGCAAGGTTGAGAGTATGATAATGGTTGTGCCTGAGGCTTTGGTGGAATGTTGGTGGCAGGTAGTGACCATGATGGTGCAAGGATGTTTATGGGTTGAGTTGTTATCATGCTAATGAGGAGGTTGAGGTGCGGTTGTCTTTGATGGATTGAAGGCAAGGAAATAAGCTAAAATGCAATGCAGAAGGAGCTGGCATTGGTGCTGTGTATGGTTGCAGTGGAGCTCAAGCTGGTGCTATGCAGTGATGGAGTTGCAGAGAAGGTTCATGTGATGCCTGAGTTTGCAGTGGTAGGAATTATTGCAGGTGGAGTGTGACTATGGCAGTGGTGTGTATGGGGTAGTGAACCTAGATGTATGCTAGGAATACAGGTGTTGATGGTTTGAGCTGAGAGCAAATGGGGCTTGAACTGTGATGGCAAGGGAAGATTTGGAGTTGTTGCTGGTTCATTGTTGTGCCGATAAGAGTTGGTGGTACTCTATGATTTCAAGTGGTAAAGCCAATCAAGTTGGAGGAGCGATGGCTTGGTAATTGGTAATGGATGGCTGCAATGTTGCGGTTAAGTAGATGCGACCAAGTAAGGCGATAGGAGCTGTAAATTAGTGCTTTGGGCTGTATGAACGAGAAATGGGAAAAGCCGAGGATAAGGGCTGTTCTGGCTGCTAGATTGAGTTGGTTGAGTTGGGCTGCAAAGTGACATGATAGTGCAAATGCAGAGAATATGATGAGATGGAAGGAGTTACAGCAAGGATTTCATGGGTTTAAGGTGCCAGAACTGGGGATTTGCAAGCATGAGCAGCACTGGATGTGCGGAAGAGATGACTGAGCTGAGTTAGTTACAGGGAAGGCAGCCATCATGGCTGAAGCACAATCATTGTGCATCACAGCACCTGGCCTGTGCAAGGTTGCAATGGCCTGTGCAAGACTGAGTTGGATCATTGACTCGTTTTGACTCGGCAGTTGACCCGAGTTGGATCGTTGACTAACGGTTTGACTTCTGACCGTTATCTCTAACGGAGGACTGACGGAATATTCCGTCGAATATTCTCCCGATGACAAAATTTTCAGGTGGCCGGCGGCGACTATTCCGGCCGGATTCCGACCACAATCCCAGTTTTCCGGCAAGCCAAAATTTCCAGAATTTTCTATGGACCTCTCTCATGGGTGTGAAGACTTGGGCTAGGAATTGGATGGAGAATTGGACTCAAATTTGGGAAGAGAAGGTGGAAGAGTTGAGAAAAGCTTGGAATTGGAAATTGAATTGCAAAAGGAAAGGTATTCTACTCCTTAGAAGATTTGGAGAATATTGAAGCCTATAAATAGAGAAGTTTTCTACAACTTCTACACACCTCTCTACACACACATCACTTGTGTTTTTGCTTGCTCTTCTAAGATTTTTCTTTTTAATTACTTGTGTGAATTTGAAAATTCTTCTTTTAATTATTATTATTTGTGTGAATTTCAAAAACATGAGTAGCTAATTTTCTTATTGATTGAGGATGAATTCCTAGTTCTTAACAGGATTTGAGTTTTTGTTTTCAATTCTATCTTGAGATTTTTCACATGATTATCGATTGTTTTTACTAATAGGAGTGATCTTAAAGACATTCATGATTGATTGATAGATTGTTTGGAGTGCACGCTAAATTAATTTGTTAATTGATCTATATCTAGTATAAGTTAGGGAATACGTAATCGTTCTCGACACTTTACACAAGTAGAAAACACGAGACCTTGCGGAGGGATTCCGTGGAGCAATTGTGTGTAGAAACAACGCTAGAAAGTGAACCAAGCGAACCGAGTTTAACTACTAGTACTAAACCTAAATTCATAAATCTTAATGCATTACAGAATTACATCTTGTAAGCGGACCTCAAGGTGGTTCTTTTGAATAGAATCGATAACTAAGCGGACTGTTATTCGGTGAAATTAGGGATTTTGGGGCTAGCTACGCGGACCTGCTATCCTACGGTTGGTGATAATTTGTGACTAATAACAAGTAGAAAAGAACATAACTTTAATCATTGTTTCGTAACGAAGAAGGATTCCTTGATCTCGTCTCTCTTATTGCTTTCATCTTTCAACTTTCGATTTTAATTGCTTTGTTTATTTTCTTTTGCTTTTTACACCCCCCTTTCGTGACAACTTTTACAACTAAGATCTCTTGCTCCTCGTGGAACGAACTTGACTTCCATTATATTATTTTTAATTGAGTGGAAATATTGAATTAATTTGATTGCACCTACGACACGCATCAAATTTTGGCGCCGTTGCCGGGGAGCAACGGGCGATTTTTAGTTGTTTTATTTTTCTTTTTGCTTTATTCTTGCTTTGTTAGATTCTTTACCGTATCTAACTTAGTTTGTGAGAATCTTGTTTCAGGTGTTATACCTTTGGTGAATGCTAAAAGGGGGTCGACCGAGTCCAATACGTCTTCGATCCGGCACTCAACTAAAGGATTTCATTCGTGCGATTAACACTCCACTTTCTCCTTCTTCATCAAGTGATTCGGACAGAGAGGAAGAAACAATGGCTGATCGTACACTAAAGGACCTAGCTTCTCACAAGCTTGATACACAACAATGGTGTATCCAAACTAACTCAACCTTCGAGATCAAGCCGGGGTTGATTAGAGAGTTACCAAAGTTCCATGGCATGGTGAATGAGGACCCAAACAAACATCTTATGGACTTTTATGCCATAGTTATGGCCATGCTTCCACCGGAGACTAATGCGGATGGAGCATTGTTGAAAGCTTTCCCGTTTTCTTTGGCGGGCAATGCTAAGGAATGGTTATATTATTTGCCTTCCGGAAGTATCACAACATGGAATGGGATGAAGAAACTTTTCCTTGAGAGATATTTTCCCGCATCCAAAGCTACTCAAATTCGCAAGGAGATTTGTGGATTGAAACAACAAGTGGGAGAATCATTGTATGAATGTTGGGAGCGATACAAGAGGTTGGTGGCAAGCTGTCCACACCATCAATTTAGTGACGTTATGATACTCCAATACTTCTATGAAGCTCTCCACTCAAGTGATAGGTCTCTTCTTGGCCTTGGGTGGTGGTGCACTAATGAACAAGACTTTGACCTGAAGCTAGAGAGTTGATTGAAAGTATGGCGGCAAACTCGCAACAATTCTACACAAGGGATGAACCAATGGTTAGGCGAGTGCATGAAGTTAGTGATTCTTCATCACATCTTGATCAAAGGATGAGTAACATGGAGACAATGATTCAAAGGATGGCCGCGGTAATTATTCCGGATAATGAGACCGAACAAGTGAATGCTTTATATCCAAATCAAAGGCCAAGGTACGATCCATACTCGAATACTTACAATCCCGGGTGGAAGGATCATCCCAACTTTAGTTATGCAAACAAGCAAGCGGCGGTTTCTAATCCGTATGAGCAACAAGGTGGTTTTCAACAATCACGCTTTCAACCTCAACAACAATTTCAACCACAACAAGTCAAGGAGCGTGATTCTTTGAATGATGACAAGCTCAATGTGTTAATGCAAGGTATGCAAGGTCTTACTTCTATGTTCCAACAAAGCCAACAACACCAACAAAAGACCGATTCGGCAATCAAGGAGTTACAAATTCAAGTGGGGCAATTAGCGACCGATGTGAACTTATTGAAAGCGCAAGCGTCCACAAAACTTCCTTCACAACCAATTGTTAACCCAAGAGAAAGCGTTAATGCGATTACTTTGAGGAGTGGGAAACAAGTGGAGCAACCAAATCAACAAGATAAGGTGTATGATGAGAAAGAGGAAATTGAAACCGCACCAAAGGAGAAAACATCTCCAACCAACCAACCTGTGGAGACGGTTCCTACTTTCACAACTCCACCCCCGTTCCCTAGCCGATTTGCTAAATCAAAGAAAGACTTGGAATACATGGATATTTGGGAGATCTTTAAGAAAGTACAAGTCAATATTCCACTCATAGAAGCTCTTCGTCAAATTCCTCGTTGTGCAAAGTTCTTAAAGGAGTTGTGCATGAAGAAGAAAAGGTTGAAAGGGAATGAAGTCATGAGTGTGGGGGAGAATGCTTCGGCGTTTATTCTCAAGAAACTCCCACCAAAATTAAAGGACCCCGGTAGTTTCAATATACCTTGCACAATTGGTAAAACAAGGTTTACTCGAGCTTTGCTAGATTTGGGAGCGTCGGTTAATGTTATGCCTTCCTCGATTTATGATTCTTTGAATCTCGGTCCTCTTAAGGAAACCGGGTAGTTCTTGAACTTGCTAACCGATCTAATGTTTACCCGAAAGGGATTGTTGAGAATGTTTTGGTGCGGGTTAATAAGCTTGTATTTCCGGCGATTTCTATGTCTTAGACATGAATGATGAGAATTCTTCCAAGTCTACACCTTTGCTTTTGGGTAGACCATTCTTAAGCACCGCTTTAACAAAGATTGATGTCCAAAATGGCACCTTGACTATGGAGTTTGATGGTACACTCATTCACTTCAATATCTTTGAGACAACGCGATACCCTAGTGATGTGAAATCATGTTTTCCAGTGAAAGAGATTGATCCGGGCTAATGAATCTTGCGTGTAGTAGCAGGTTTTCCCACACTACACCCCTCACTATATTTTGGTTAATTAGTTCATTGAAAGATGCATAATTGAGAATGTTTATTGATTGATTTCATCAGTTATCTACACAGGGAAAATGGAATTACACTTAGCAAATAAAACACTCTTAAACTTTCTCTCTCCTAATGACTTGCGCAACAATTCCAAAAAAATCTCTCTACAACAGACTCACTCAACCCTTTATATAGGGTAATACATAGTGGATGACAGCTAAGCTATCCTTTATTTTCGGGAATGTCTCGCGAAGTGTCGCCGAGTGTACAACTTATTCAACCTCGCGACACTTCTTAACCCTCGCCAGTTCCATGTCTCTCGGTTGTTTTGTGTGTCGTTTCTCATTGCGTCGTTCATTTTAGTTCCTGCGACTCCCTCGCGGTACCGTCGTTTATTGATCCCGAGCCCTATTCATTGTGATATTATGATCCTACATCTTGCCTCTTTTTCCTTGAATATTGCTTGAAGAGCGATCTTTAAGGAAAAATCTGTTGTTGTAGTGATCTTTGGTTTTTGTTGATGAGGGAATGAGCAGAAGAATATTGTACTTGAAAAGTACGTACTTGCCTCTATTCTTTGCGAAGTGCCGAAGCTTCTTTGAGATATATATGAAGTATCGTCTCTTATCTCTCCTCGTATTTCTCTGCGAAGGGAAGAGTATCATGAGATTCTTACGATAATGTTGCCGCGATTGCTTATCTTTAGAATCTTGATTTTATATTTTTTACACGGATTTTGATTATTAATTTCTTCTCTTGACACGTCTCTTTCAACCATTTTTTTCTTGACCGTTCATGTCTCTTCGCATTAAATGACCTCGTTTTTCTCGAGACTCTTTTCCCCTATATATAGTTTTCTTTTCCCCTCCTTTTCATCTTTTAGTTTGTCTCTGCAACTTTTCTTTGATTCTCTCCTTCCGCAATTTGCGCTCCTGCTACTGCAAAGCTTTTCTTCATCCTTTCTAGCGCTGCTTTTTAATCTCAATCTTTCGTCCATTCCCATACTGATAAATGGCTTCTATCAATCGTGCATACAAAACTTCTTTCGAAGAAGTTCAACAGAAGTTGCTCGAGAAAGGTTTTACTCTGTCAACTATTCCTGATCGAGGATCTTCATCTATTCTTACTGCAAAGTTATTTTCTGATTATCAATGTGATGATCAAAAGATTATAGTCTCGCTAGGTCAACTTCTCGCGGGACTTCCCATTCCCTTGTACAATCCAGAGATTCCCTTATTTTATGAAATCTTGGCCCATGAAAAATTCTCTCGGCTGTTTATCAATTGAGTGGCGATGCATTCGTCTAATGCTTGAGTTCGCGCATCGTGGTCTTTGGCAAAGGATCTTTATACTCTACTACTTGTTAGACATCCCGATTTCAAAGATTTGGAAATAGCTGCTTTGAGAAGTACACTTGTAGAGAGCTTCTTTGAAAACTATTCGATGATAAAGATGGTTAATGCGAAGTCTCGGCTGGGGCATTCGCTGAAAAAGAAGGATAATGTCACCGAGGATAAATTGCTCATGCGGGGATATTGATTGGCACCCGGGCAATAACACTACTCCTCGCCATTCCAAAGATGAGAAATGGTGGGTTGTACCCCTGATTTTAAGTGGCCCTTATATCGCGGGTTCGTATGTTCTTCCTGCGAATCTCGCAGGATATCATCCTTGGGAATTCAAATGGCCTGAGAGGGCAAATGAGGTATGTTTCTCATTTTAAATCTTGCCTTCGCAACTTTCTTTTTACATATGTTGAGTTTGTATAATTTCTCAGATCGCCAAATTGAGAAGAAAGTACAAGGATAATCCGTTGGAAAGTACTCTGACGTTACTTCGATCGCTTACGGATGAAGTAAGAAACATTTCTTTTGTTATTTAAAACAATATTGTTGCCTCTGTTTCTTATTTTTATCCGTATGCGAAGGTTGGAGTTGAAGAAACTCTTTGCTGAAGACTAAAAGTAAGGGTAAACTGTCGCTCGCAAGGGTAAATCCTCTGCCCCCTTAACTAAGAAGCGAAAGGTCCAATCCTCTTCTCGCCTTAGCTCAAGCTCTGAATCTTCTGACGAGGATAACCATGAATCGAATCTTTCTCTCGCCAAGAAGATTCCATCGACCAGTTCTTCCATGGATCAGTTATCCAGCATTTTCTCAGACTGTTTCCAAGGAATGGGAGATGCTCCCCTAGCTTCTCTTTGCGGAGCTCTCGCAAACGTGTGTAATGCTGCTTTACTGGAAGGCAATAATTCATTCAATGGAGTCTCTAGAGTTGTGTCTCCTGATCTTTTGAATGCACTTGGGTCTCTGGTATGTGTACAGTCATATTTCCACCACTAACTTTAAATTGTTTAAGTATATATATATTTTAATGATTTTTCTATCATCTTCTATAGGTTGGAAGATCTTCCTTTGTAGTTGCCTCAGACCTTGAGAGAAGACGCAATAATCTTGAAAAGAAGAATTTGCGGTTGAGCGAGAAGATTCAAGAATTAGAGGCCAGAAACTGCGTCGTCTCGTGAGAAAGACGAGAGAATTCAAAAGTTAAACACCGAACTTGATTCCCAAAGGATAAGGTGTCCTCTCTTCAAAATGCCAATCAGCAACTTTATGGTATAAAATTTTACCTCCTTTTATTATTTTTATTTTAATGGTCGCCTATTGCTACTGACTTATTACTTTCACAGATGTATATAATCTCTCGATGAGGCTATTCTTCTCCATACATTTCTGATCCTATGGATAATAACCTTCTTCTCGCTCACCTCAACAACTCTTTAAGTAGTTCATCAAACAAAATTAACTCCCTTTCATTAAATGAACTTCAGACCAAATATCGTCTTTTAGAAATTGAACATAGATCTGGTTTAAGTCTTGCAACCAATTTAAACGAATGTTTCTCGAGTCCAATAAAGAAATCAAAATTTTGAGGAAGAAAATTAGTGACCATATAGATGATAAAGATCGCATTGCTAACAATGGTGCACAGGCATTAGCAACCTTTCAAAAATCTCTCCTTGAATTACAAATTGAGCGGGATGAATTGCTTCGCCAGAATTCCTTACTTAGTGAGCGAGAAGATCAAATTCGCTCCCTCCTTGTTATAAATAGTGACGATGAATTCGCACAGGCGCGAAAGTTTTAGATAATGCCGAAATAATCTAGGTGTTGATGTTAGTCTTCACGCCGAGCATACTTCCTTGGTTAAAGATATGATATCGATAGAGAAGGTTATTTGTTACACCTTACTACTTCTTACTTACGTAGTATTGCTTGTAAATTATTAACTTGTTGTTACTTATTTGCGAGAATGTGAGAAGAGGCTTCAGGTTAGAATTAGAGAGCTTGAATCTGAGAAGGAACAACTCGCCGGGAATTTTCCAGCGAGAATTGAAGAACTCGAAACTGAAAAACAACAACTCGCCAAGAATCTCTCCCTTCGTAATAACAAGTATTCCAAGTTAAAGAAACAATTTGAAACAACAGTGGAGAACTTTAGTAATGATGCTTATTCGTTTTACAGCGCAATGGAGCCATGGAGTATGTTTGTAAACACCAGAACATCCCTCTGCATACATATCCCTGGCTTCTTGAAAAGGTTCCTGAGAACTTGCCTGTCTCAGATGTTTCTGATAGTGAAGCTGGCGAAGAAGAAAATTACAGCGACGAGAATAATAAAGCTGATGAATCGGATGAAGAAGAAGAATCACCCAAGATGTAATTCTTTTTGTTTTCTTTTCTTTGCGTGTAATATCCATACATTCTTTGTATCTTTGTTATAGTGAACTCTTTTTTCATGAATTCAATCTTCACTCCCTTTTTTGTTAGTTCTTCCTTGTAATATAATTGACTATCTTTATTGATGTATAACTCTTTCCTCGGAAGATGAATAACAATATTCCATCTTTTCCATTCCCATACTTGCCTCTGGTATTCATCTTCGATGGAAGAAGTTAGTTATCCTCATGTATTTTGTTGAATAATAATTTTAGTGTTATTGAAATGTATAGCCGCGGCGAGTCGCGAGATATCTTTATGAATTGAGAATTCTATCTCCTCTTGCTGCGACAAGGTCGCAGCCGCCTCTACACTTTCATGCAAAGGCCCATTGACCTTGCCTTATCATTTTGTGTGGTCTTCCAAGTCAGACCTCCCTAATTAGAGGTCCTCCCATATTTCACCCGTTCATTGCGGCAAAATCGCAGGACGTCTTTACATTTGTATGTAATGACCCATTGATCTTGCCTTATCATTTTCAAGTATTTTTGCCTCTGCGGGATGTTTTTGTTGCGACAATATGACAGGCCTAAACATCCTTGCGAATATAAAGCCCCATGACATTGCCGTCGTGCGACGAAATCGCGCAGGACGTCCGTACACTTTCATGTAAAGACCCCTTGATCTCGCCTTACCCTCGCGTTAGTATTATTGCCTCTGCGGGATCATTTGCACAAATATGATAAGCCTAAGTCTTCTTGCGAAAACAAAGCCTCATGACATTTGCGTGTTTTGGCACCCCCCTAATGGAGAGCACCGCCCTTATCATCTCCCGGTTGCCCCTTCAAGGAGGCGAAACATCGGCCATACAAGACTAGCTCCTCCCATCCGGTCTTAACAACAACCGATTGTTTTCAGTCTCTTATCCCTTATACCTATAGGGTTTATGGTTACGAGACTGCACCTAAGTGGAGTTTTCTTCGGGCGAGTGCAACGCATGCCAAGACTTGCCAAGAATGGCCAGGGTAGGTTCATCCATCCCGGGCACTGCCTCTCAACCGTGTACCTCGGCGCCTTGTGCATACATGCGACTCCTAAGAAGAGACCCTCGGTCGCCCAACCGAGGTATAACCTACATATATAGTTGGGAATCCAAGGTACCTCTTAGGATAGGCTTTCATGGGCCCCAAATTTTCATGGTTCGAGCTTCGGGAGCGGTGTAACCTTCCCCGAACCACGGCGAGAGATACCCCCTTATATGACGCACTTTAGGTCTTACATTTGCCTCTTACGAAATGTTATTCGCGAACTAGGGTGTACGCCATAAAGGTTCGTCCCATTCATTTGCGCATTTATATTTGTTAAATCATTCAATCATTCATGTTTCATTATTTCTTTGATATTTGTTTTACGAAGTATTCGCGCGACTCTATTTCACTTGTTGCATTTCACTTTTCTTTCTTAGTCGTATTCTCATCTTACTCTTGGCTGCGAGATTCTCTTTATCATTACTTCATTATTACTTTGCATCTTCTTTGTTATTGATTATTCACTTCTTATGCCTTTTGTTGCTCATATCTTTTGCTTCTTCATTGTTATAATATTGGTCATCTCTAGCATTCATTCACCTCGCGAATACGTTCAGCCCTCACTTCTATAGCATCTACCATTAATTTTTCCTTTCTCTGTTCATTTCTCACATGTTGCTTCCAATCCTTTCTTTTGGCACTTCTTTCTTGTGCTTTTCTATATCAACCTCATGGCATTGTTGCGACTCCTTCCAATCTCCCCGTATGATACCAATGCCATTTGGATGTGGGAATTTAATACATTGATGATATGTTGACGCGACTCCTAAAATTTCATGAAGCCATGGTCTCCCAATCAGCGCATTGTATGGAGATTCCACATCAACCACCACGAGAATAAAATATCGAGTGGATAATCCTTGTAGAGGTATTCTCATGTGAACCTCTCCTTTTGGTTTGTTTGCGGTGCCGTTAAAGCCATATATCTTGTATGTCGAGGGAATTAAATCCTCATCTTTTCCGCCCATCGTCTTGTAGGTATGGTAGAAGAGAATATTCACTGAACTTCCTGTGTCGATTAGAATTCGGTTGATCGCCCAACAAGCTTCTGCCTCATCATCTTCTCCATCAACTGGTTTTGGGTTAATCTCTAGTCTCACAACCAACGGGCTATCGTGTGTTTCTCTTCCTTTTGGTACTTCATCTGCGAGAGAAAGAAATAGTCTTCAACTGCCACTTTTCTAACTGCGTTGTCCTCGCTTGGACTCATTATTTCTTTATCATTAGCATCTCTCGCAAAGACTCTACGAGCACGTTGTCATGAAAATCTTCGATGGTGCGATAGGAGTGGACGATAGAGTTGCAATTCAAATTCTTAGCTTTGGTTCCTACTTCTATCACAAATGTTTCCTTTCCTTTCACTGACAACATTCTATGCATCTCTGGTGGTGGTGGTAATGTCTGACCTGTTTCTTCTCCCTTTAGAAAGTGATTCAGCTTCCCCTGATCAATCATCCTGAGAATAATTCTTTTTATGTTTCTACAATCGTTTGTTTGATGCCCATGGAAGCGATGGTAAGAACAAAACTCATAACTTCTATCTCCGGCGGTGGTTCCATTCCAACATTCCAAGGTCTTTGGTACATTTTCCATCACAAGTATAGCTTCCCAAATCTTTTCAACGCTAGCATTCAAAGTGGAGGCATCCTAATCTGTTCCCATACTGTTCTATGACTTCTCTGCCCTCCACGGTTATTTTGCCTTCGTCCACCATAAGTTTCTTGCATGTGATCTAACCTCTGAATCTTATTATTCTTTATTACGGTTGTGGTAGTTTCTCTCTCGCTCAAACTCCTCTTGATCGTGGCTTCCCATGGCTACTATCTTCTGCTTGTCCCTCATCAGCTCTCCTTGCCTGCTGTCCTGCGAAGTGCTCGCCCTTTGTATTTATGAATTGAGGCAACAAGCTTGCGTTGCGGCGTTAGAACTTGTATTCACGCTGGATAAGAATTCATTTCATTCTGTCTTTCTTCTAAAGCGATGTATTCTTCTTGTAATTCTCGCGATTACGCCATCGTGATTGTATTTTTGATTCTAAAAATTTGAATATATAACAAGTTGGTCGCGAAGAGAGCGTTCACAAATGAGAGTATGAGATATCTCTCCTCAACCCGTCTGCCATTTCGCTACATGGTCCTCCACCTTCATCATCAATCTGTCTTAAGCTCTCGCCAATCCTTTGTTTCAACCCGAATACATCTTCAATACCTGTCGCGAAGAGTTGTTACTTATGTATGCTCCCAAGGAATGTGGCTTGTAAATGGTGAAATGATGTAATTGTATTCCTTGGTAGACTTTCAAACTACTTTAGTGCTTCTCCTATTAAGCTTGACGCGAAATATTTGCACAATATAGCATCATGGTTCTCCCATTGTAACATACATCTCATATAAGCCTTAATATGTTGTATCGCACGAGTTGTTCCATCAAAGATGTTGGTTAATGCGGGTAGATTGCACTTAGGAGGTATTCCTCCCATTTGTACTTCTAGCGTGAAGGGATTCTTCGCGGCCTGCGATGGCTTCGTCCGGTTGTCTCCTTCCTCCTTCTCTTCTATTGTTCAATAATCCTCTCATTTCATTAGTTCTCTTAAGATTTGTTCATTTGCCTCAGAATTTGATTCTCTTGGTCTTTTTAGCTCTGCTTCTCTCCTCCTTATTTCGTGTCTATTTTGACCTTCTTGTTCGTTATTTTCTTCTCCTCTTTCCTCGCGACGCTCTTCTTCGTTTCTTTCGATAATTCGCACGCCATTATATCGGTTGTTTTCTCTTCTTGGTGGCCTCTCAGCTCTCAACATCTGCACCCTCTCATATTCTTCATTAATATTTCTATTGGTACGATTTTGTTCCCTTCTTCTCTCGCGGTTGTCATGGTTATTCTGCAGGATTGCTTCCTCCATCTCTTGATTTTCCATTTACGCTCTCATTCTTTCTCTTTTCGCGAGCTAGTCGCGCTTGTTCTATGTAGTGTCTCTCAATGTCATCCTCGATTTCTCGGTTTCTTCTCAATTCTTCTCTCCCCATGCAAGATCATTCTCCCTTGACTTGGTCATTACATTCTTGGAGTTGCATGTTTCCTTGATTTTCTCTATTTCGCTCATTTTGAAGATTTTTTTTTTTTTGAGGAATATAACGATCTTCTATTTCCCCTCTTCTTTCGCCATGCTGTGTTTGGATTTTGTGTCTCTTCCTCGGTATTCTCATTGGTAAAACTCTTCTTCTTTCTTCTCTGTTCGATCTAGAACTTGATCTCACGCTACTTCTAGATCTCCTACTTTGCAATCTCATATTTTCCATCCTCAATTCATGATTTTGTCTTGTCAAGTTTGCTCGCTCTTACGCCTCTAGCCGTCTCTCCTCATGTATTGTTTGTCTCAATCTTTCTAGGCTTATTTGCCATTTCTTCGTTTCCCCTGGGTTCATTTCTCCATTCATTCCTTGTTCTCCTTGTCCATTGTTCACCAATTTCTTTGCTCCTCTTCTCTCTCGTCTTCAGAATCGATCTCCAAGTATGCACACTTACTCTATCATAATCCACAGCCGCGTTTGCTCTGGGGAGATTGGTGGCTGGTTTTGACCTTCTTCATCATTTCTCATGTTCATCCTTGATGATTCTCTCCTGTTTCATTCCTCCTTTCTCCAAAGAAGTCTCCCACTTCTTCTTACAATCGTTGGTTGCTCCCGTCGTTTCTTCTTCTAGCCATCTTTCTTTTTCAATGAATTCTTGAGTATCTTTTCCAAATCTCTTCTGTTAATCTATATTCTTTCCAATTTCTTCGTCAATCACTTTGCTCGTCCTCACATTTCTAGCGCATATGTAGTAGCGGGGTTTTCCCACACTACACCCTCACTATATTTTGGTTAATTAGTTCATTGAAAGATGCATAATTGAGAATGTTTATTGATTGATTTCATCAGTTATCTACACAGGGAAAATGGAATTACACTTAGCAAATAAAACACTCTTAAACTTTCTCTCTCCTAATGACTTGCGCAACAATTCCAAAAAAATCTCTCTACAACAGACTCACTCAACCCTTTATATAGGGTAATACATAGTGGATGACAGCTAAGCTATCCTTTATTTTCGGGAATGTCTCGCGAAGTGTCGCCAGTGTACAACTTATTCAACCTCGCGACACTTCTTAACCCTCGCCGAGTTCCATGTCTCTCAATTGTTTTGTGTGTCGTTTCTCATTGCGTCGTTCATTTTAGTTCCCTGCGACTCCCTCGCGGTACCGTCGTTTATTGATCCCGCGAGCCCTATTCATTGTGATATTATGATCCTACATTGCGAGAGCTAAGTCGGGCCGTCGACTTTAAAACAAGCGCTTAATGGGAGGCAACCCATCGGTTTTGTATTTCTTATTTTTTGCTTTTTGTTACTTTTTTTTTCTTGTTTCTTATCATGTTAAAATTTCCCACCTTGACTTTACTAGGAGGATTCAATTACATTGAGGACAATGTAAGGTTTAAGTGTGGGGGAGTGGTTAAGCATGTTTTTAAAACAAAAATTACAAAAAAATGAAAAAAAATTTGAAAAAAAAAAAAAGTTTTACATAAAAATTCCAACTTTTAAAGATTTTAGAGTCACTAGCATACTTCTAGGTATGTTTACATAGAGATTTTGACCGACATAATTGAACTTGGAAATGTTAGAGAACTATATTCGGATTTCTTTTTTGTTTGAGTGTTAAATAATGGATTTAATCATGCCGGTGATGCGAATTTGGTGCAGGGAGAAATGCGTTATTAGAGTTGCTGATCAATCATTAGTGGAGACTACCCGTATTCATATCATGTGAGGCACCGACCAGAATTCTTCCATATACTAAAGAGCTTCTTTTGAGTGTGTGTCACCGTAAGTAAATTCCGGGTAGAATGGTGAGCTACCCAACCTCCCACCAATAAAAGCACTACTCTTTGATCTCTTGAGTGCTAATTTTGTCAATCATGAGGGTGACGTCCATGGATGAAAGCTTCCTTCTTGTAGTTCGATTTGCAGTTAGCACCATTTTCTCTCTCGACAACAACGGATCCATAGAAACACATTCATCATCAACAAGGAGCGACATCAAAATCTACAAGGAAAGTTGGAAAAGTTTAAGGTTTATAAGCAACGGAACGAAAAAAAGAGCAAATTTCAAATTCAAGTAAAGCAACATACAAAGAGCGGATTTTTACATATATGTTGAAGACTTACACTACAATGAGGTAATTTTATATCCAAGTATGAAGACTTATTCATGAAAGCAAAGAAAATTAAAAGGTGAGAATTTTTGAAGTTTATGATTTCAAGACGATACAAGTTGTGAAGAATCAAGCGATAAAATACTTCTCCCACGGCCATGGTTTATTTTTTTGTATTTAATTTCTTTTGTTTTCAAAAAAAAAAAAAAAAAAAAAAAAAAAAAAAAAAAAAAAAAATATTTGTTTTGTTAATAAGCCGTGGGGAAGGAAAATTTATAAGGAAGTTTCAAGCGACAAGGATTTCAAGGTAAAGAGTTATAAATTGTTAAGGATTTATGAAATTCAAGGGTTTATCATCAATAGTTGAAACCGAAGACGAGGACCATGAAGATCAAGATAAGGAGCGGAAGACGTTTCTATTGGATGCCGTGAGAGTGGTGTTATCATAATTGGCGATCGGATGTGAAGGTGAGTAAGTAATTTGATCCTCAATATAAATGGTTGATTTCCTTTCTTAGAGATCGTCAGAAAAATGGTTTTTCAAAATATTAAAAGATGTGGGTTTTTCAAAATTTCGGAAGATATCCTTCCCACCATTCAACGTGTTGCGGGAATTCTCTCTTCATTCCTACCGCACACATGTGAGAACCATAAAAAAGTCAGTCTTTTTGAGTGCAATTATCATAAAATCTTATTTGGTGAGGCGAAGTCGGCGAAATGCTTATTGATCGTTTCTCAAACACGCGTTCTCTCATTATGGTGTGGTTATTTCTCACTCAACATTTAAGAACGAGAATATGTTCTTTAGTATTTCTAACTTCTTATTACTAGCATGCAGAAATTCTATGTCCTCATAACTCTTTGGATGCTTGTGACGCTTGAGCGCTTTGAAGTTGTGAGTTTTTAGTTTGATTTGCTCGAGGACTAGCAAAGTCTAAGTGTGGGGGAATTTGATAGGTGTAGAATACACCTAATTTACTATCTAGTAGTTTATGCTTTCTTTGCTATTTTTCTTGTAAATTATGTATTTTACGCTTGTTTTGAGTTTTATAGTTACTTTGGAGTCGCATGGAGGAAAAGAAGAAGAAATCACTCAATTTGAGCAAAAGGGTAAAATTGTCATTTCACGAAGGAGGGAATACTATATGGAGCCCAGCCAAGGTTAAGGGGAGGTCAAAGAGGTGTCCCTTATCCAAAAGAAGGGAGTGAAATAGCACATTTTGGGTGTACTAATGGTGGGTGTCTGAATCCACCCACACCCTAAACCCGTAGACCCATACCGTGCCCGGATCCATACCCGCCCCATTTAACTTAAACCTAAATCGAGGAATTTGAGTTATTTCTCTCTTCAATCATTCTTCACACGAGAGTTAGAAAATAACACGACCATGGCTGCTGTCGGATCGAGAGAAACTGTCTCATTCATTTCACCTCTTTCCCCAATCGAGTATTAGCCGCACTTCCAAGATTGCTCTCTCGTTATTAGGTGAAATTGAAGCATTTCTTCTTGCTATTTTGAAACCGGGAGAACAGATCGAGATCGAGAATTGGAAATCCATACGAGTAAAAGATCAAGAACAAAGCGAGAGAAGAAAGGCGATGCGATTATGGGGTCGAATCTGTAAAGATGGGTTCGTGTTAGGTTGATCAAGAAATTGAAACGATGTTATTGACAGGATCTGGTTTTGTGAGATGGCTGTTGTCGAATCAAGACGAGTTCAATTAGGGTTCTCTGAGGTTCCAGCTGAAGAACCAGAGTCTGGGTTTTAGTTCTTAATGGCAGAAATCAAGGGAATTGGAATTTGAGATCGATTGAGTCTGCTGAGATGTTGATAGAGATTGATATGGATTTATGGTGATCTCTGTTTGAGTTACGGTGTAAATTGTGAGATGGGCATCTTGAGATGATTGTGCTTCGATGCTATAGGCTCTTTGTTGATGCTCAAGAAGATGCTACAAGACTGGATGATACAGGGTTGTGTTGCAGGCAAGGTTGAGAGTATGATAATGGTTGTGCCTTAGGCTTTGGTGGAATGTTGGTGGCAGGTAGTGACCATGATGGTGCAAGGATGTTTATGGCTGAGTTGTTATCATGCTAATGAGGAGGTTGAGGTGCAGTTGTGCTGATGGATTGAAGGCAAGGAAATAAGCTAAAATGCAATGCAGAAGGAGCTGGCATTGGTGCTGTGTATGGTTGCAGTGGAGCTCAAGCTGGTGCTATGCAGTGATGGAGTTGCAGAGAAGGTTCATGTGATGCCTGAGTTTGCAGTGGTAGGAATTATTGCAGGTGGAGTGTGACTATGGCAGTGGTGTGTATGGGGTAGTGAACCTAGATGTATGCTAGGAATACAGGTGTTGATGGTTTGAGCTGAGAGCAAATGGGGCTTGAACTTTGTGATGGCAAGGGAAGATTTGGAGTTGTTCTTTGGTTCATTGTTGTGCCCGGTAAGAGTTGGTGGTACTCTGCAATTTCAAGTGGTAAAGCCAAGCTGAAGTTGGAGGAGCGATGGCTTTGTAATTGGTAATGGATGGCTGCAATGTTGCAGTTAAGTAGATGCAGCCAAGTAAGGCAGTAGAGCTGTAAATTAGTGCTTTGGCTGTATGAACAGAAACGGGAAAAGCCGGGATAAGGGCTGTTACTGGCTATGATTGAGTTGGTTGAGTTGGGCTGCAAAGTGACATGATAGTGCAAATGCGAGAGAATATGATGAGATGGAAGGAGTTACTGACAAGGATTTCATGGGTTTAAGGTGCCAGAAGCTGGGGATTTGCAAGCATGAGCAGCACTGGATGTGCGGAAGAGATGACTGAGCTGAGTTAGTTACAGGGAAGGCAGCCATCATGGCTGAAGCACAATCATTGTGCATCACAGCACCTGGCCTGTGCAAGGTTGCAATGGCCTGTGCAAGACTGAGTTGGATCATTGACTCGTTTTGACTCGGCAGTTGACCCGAGTTGGATCGTTGACTAACGGTTTGACTTCTGACCGTTATCTCTAACGGAGGACTGACGGAATATTCCGTCGAATATTCTCCCGATGACAAAATTTTCAGGTGGCCGGCGGCGACTATTCCGGCCGGATTCCGACCACAATCCCAGTTTTCCGGCGAGCCAAAATTTCCAGAATTTTCTATGGACCTCTCTCATGGGTGTGAAGACTTGGGCTAGGAATTGGATGGAGAATTGGACTCAAATTTGGGAAGAGAAGGTGGAAGAGTTGAGAAAAGCTTGGAATTGGAAATTGAATTGCAAAAGGAAAGGGATTCTACTCCTTAGAATATTTGGAGAATATTGAAGCCTATAAATAGAGAAGTTTTCTACAACTTCTACACACCTCTCTACACACACATCACTTGTGTTTTTGCTTGCTCTTCTAAGATTTTTCTTTTTAATTACTTGTGTGAATTTGAAAATTCTTCTTTTAATTATTATTATTTGTGTGAATTTCAAAAACATGAGTAGCTAATTTTCTTATTGATTGAGGATGAATTCCTAGTTCTTAACAGGATTTGAGTTTTTGTTTTCAATTCTATCTTGAGATTTTTCACATGATTATCGATTG
Source organism: Papaver armeniacum (assembly GCA_023531295.1). Taxonomy (NCBI): domain Eukaryota; kingdom Viridiplantae; phylum Streptophyta; class Magnoliopsida; order Ranunculales; family Papaveraceae; genus Papaver; species Papaver armeniacum. The sequence continues at coordinate 160,405 of JAJJWW010014642.1, read as the reverse complement.
TTTTTACTAATAGGAGTGATCTTAAAGACATTCATGATTGATTGATAGATTGTTTGGAGTGCACGCTAAATTAATTTGTTAATTGATCTATATCTAGTATAAGTTAGGGAATACGTAATCGTTCTCGACACTTTACACAAGTAGAAAACACGAGACCTTGCGGAGGGATTCCGTGGAGCAATTGTGTGTAGAAACAACGCTAGAAAGTGAACCAAGTGAACCGAGTTTAACTACTAGTACTAAACCTAAATTCATAAATCTTAATGCATTCTTGGAATTACATCTTGTAAGCGGACCTCAAGGTGGTTCTTTTGAATAGAATCGATAACTAAGCGGACTGTTATTCGGTGAAATTAGGGATTTTGGGGCTAGCTAAGCGGACCTGCTATCCTACGGTTGGTGATAATCTGTGACTAATAACAAGTAGAAAAGAACATAACTTTAATCATTGTTTCGTAACGAAGAAGGATTCCTTGATCTCGTCTCTCTTATTGCTTTCATCTTTCAACTTTCGATTTTAATTGCTTTGTTTATTTTCTTTTGCTTTTTACACCCCCCTTTCGTGACAACTTTTACAACTAAGATCTCTTGCTCCTCGTGGGAACGAACTTGACTTCCATTATATTATTTTTAATTGAGTGGAAATATTGAATTAATTTGATTGCACCTACGACACGCATCACCACCTCCTCCCATTATTTCACCCTTTACTCTCTTCCTTCATGAGGCCAGGGTACGTTTCAATCTCGAATTGTATAAATAGGTCTTACCTATTTCCACTAGATAACAAGTCTCGGTTAGGAGAAAAACACAACACTCTCAGAAAAGGCAATTTTGCAAGCTGTCCAAAAAAGCTTTCATCTCTTGCAAGCTTCCGAAGGTTTCACTTTCTGATACAACTCGAGACACTACTCTCCCAGAATTATTCTGGTCTCAACACCTTTCTTTGCTTCCCTCCCAAAATCAACCCTTCTCCTCCACTTTGTGACCGAAGCAAGTCTGGAACGGCCATTTCTTGGTTTAGGACGGACTTGTACAGATTGATCTCTCAAATCTAGAAAGTGCTCACATGCAGCACATTTGTTTAGGATTTAAACCAGTTTCTCACTCACCTACCGAATTTACCAAAATCGGCGGAAACAATTTTTACCCATAAACAACAACCTAAAAATTTCGCAAGAAAAGAAAAGAATGGAGTAGGAATAAATGGAGAGTTACACACTGAGCGAAGTTTGAAAGTATACCTCTGTTTCCTTTTCGGGCCAATTAAATACCCAAGGTTGGTACGTAGCGAGATTTTCGGGTAGCACATTGGAACCAGAGATGTAAGGTCCTTTCAGAGTCAATGGAAAGACGCACCATTTGTCGTCTTTTGAGTGACGTTGAGTTTTATTAGTACCCGAATGCCAGTCAATTGCATTAACACCTTTTCGATGGCAATATTCTTTTTCTTCTTCAAACGAACTCCTCAGCGAGTGCTTTCTTTCTTCATAGTGATTACTTCGTAATTATCGAAGAATCTATCCACAGTATATTTCTCATGGATGATTTCTAAATCAGCGAATTTAGGATCTCTGAGTTTCGACGGATAAAGAGATCCCAAGCTCGCACCGCGATAAGCAAACTCAAGTATAAGTCGAATGCAATCTCCACACAGTTGATAGATGGCTCGCGAAAAGTTCGCATGGGAAAGGATTTCGTAAAATAAAGGAAAATCAGGGTTATAAAGAGGGATAGGGAGACCAGCAAGAAGTTGACCGAGTGAGATTATAATTTCTTCATTGCTGCATTGATAATCAGAAAATAACCTAGCAGAAAGACTGGATTTAGGACCATGATCAAGAATGGTGGATAATGTAAAACCTTTTTCTTTAAAGTCTTTTTGAATTTCTTCAAATTCATTGTCATATTTACGACCACTTGGAGGCTTTTTTGAGTATGGGAATGGAGAAGAAGAAAGGATCTAAAAGGAGAAGAAATTAAAAAAAAATTGCGAAGAGCGAAGCGGAACTTGCGGAAGAACAATGAAGAAAAGTTGCGGAAAATAAAAGGAAAAGTAAAAAGAAAGCAAAAGAAGACAAAAAAGGATATATATAGAGGGAAGGAAATCTCGAGAAGATAAACTCATTAATGCGAAGAGATGATGTGAACGGTTAAGAAATAATGGTTACTAAAGACGTGTCAAGAAATAAATGGTAAAGGAAACACGTATAATTTGTTTCGCACGAATCAAGGAAGGTTGTCGGTGGAAAAATATAGGGAAAAATGAGCAGCTGCGGCATTTAGAGATAGAAATTCTCATATCATTCTCTTCTTCGCAGAGAAGACATGAGAAGAGGCAAGATGTAGGAGCAGAATCTCGCAACAGTTATGTCTCAGCGAAGTTTTAACTAAAAAATGGTTGCGAAGACCATCGCAGAGTGTTAGAGAAGTGATGTAGCGAATGACGTCAACTTAATCATGAGGAAAGTGTGAAGATTCTGCGAAGATCGAGATTAACTTGCGAAGAAAACCTTTGTAAGCTTGCGAGAAGGACGTAGATCAGATCCGAAAATAAAGGTTGGCTTAGCTGTCATCCACTATGTAATATCCTATATAAAGGACTAAATAGAATAGAGAAGGGAGAGATCTTTTTGGAGAGATAGAGGAGAACGAATATGAGAGAGAAAGTTTAGAGCTATTTTGATTTCCTTGTATTCTTATTACTCTTATAAGATTCTTCAGAAAAATAAATAAAATTTTGTTAATTGATCATGGAATTTGATTAGAGCATTATATAATCTTGGAGGGGCGTGGTTGTAGGAAATCCTGCAACATCTGGGGTAACAGTATTGGTTAGCTATATGAATTGGTACGAGTATCTCTATAGCAACCCTGGTAAAGAAATGTAAAGATGCATATGGGCTCCCTTTGGAAAAAGATGAAAATATAAATACCAAAAAGAAAAAAGGGCTATGTAAAATGGTCCTAATTTCCATACGGTAAAATTGGAGGGGCCAATTCTGATGGATCGAATTCTGAGCCAATTCTGAGGTCTGTGTTCCGCCTATTTTTGAACAGTTAAGTGTCAATATGGTTTATCACACCCTGTTCGGGTTTGTTGTTTGTTCCTTTTATGAAGGAAGAATGATTACTAAAGAGAAACAAACAGATACGCTATTGTACAATATCATGCCAGTATCACGTAACAGAGAAATCAAATGCTTTAATGAAGAAGAAAAGAACGATGAAGCAAAGCGTATGACTACAGCTTACTTTGAAAACGTGAATACAGCATAGAAAACTTAAAGCATAGAGAAAAAGCTAGTTTTAGTTTCTTCTTATCTTATAGAATGAAACATATTTGCTTTAACAAATTAAGATAACTCTACTTGAAGTGCATGTTTGATTATTAGTATAATCTTCCTTTTAATTTTCAATGAAGATTGAAGTGACCACTTAGCACTATCTCATGCACTTTGTGGAGTTCTCTTTAGTGCTCTTTATGCTCTATGATCAATCTCACATATAAATAGTAAACTACTTTTAGTTTAAGGGAAGGTTCCTTACAAAACCATACGTTAAGAAAATTCCTTTCTTACCTCATTTGAAAAAGATTAAATGTCACTTCGTCACCTTCTACGATCGGAATATTCGACTTTTTATTAGAATAACATGGAAAACCTAGAAATGTCAAAGCAGGTGTTAATGGAAACCATATTAAGAAATTTCTTCCCTTTAAACAAGGGAATGTAATAAAAATGAACTACTGAAAGCATCTTTAAATTCATGTGGTAGTAATTTTAGAAGTTGTCACAGCAACAAGAAGCAATATTGTTTCTATTTTTTCTGAAACACAAACTCAAGAATATTTGAAGATTTATAAACTTTTACTTCCTAAATTAAACAATCAGTAATCGAATTTTCAGAGACAAAAAAGCAAGGAGCTCTTTAGAGAAATTACATTTTGCAATCCCTCACTTGTTTATAATCACATTCTGTAAATGAAAAAATCTCAAATTGTGTTTCACTTTTGGAGAGGTGTCTGCTACCTCGTGCATACACCTCTCTTGTGGAATTTTTTTTTTACGATCTGCATCACTTGCACGTCTTGTTGGCACTTATACAGTAAGAAAACTACTTCAGTTCGGAAGTAGTGGTACACAAACACCCTCTTGAACCCAAAGTAAAAAATGATTATAAAGGTTAATAAAGCAAAAAAGAAAAAAAAAAAATCAAATGCACACAAATAGAGAAATAGATAGAATGCTGATATGTGTTCGGTGGGAAGGACACTTAAGTGGGTGACTCTACAATAATTAAACTAATAAAGTTTGGTATAACTAAACTACAACACTTTTAAGGGTTTATTTCTGTTCATTGATGTGCCATTTTTTATACTTATTTATTTCACCAATCAATTCTCCAAAGCCACTATAAATACAAGAGGTTTCTACTTCCATATCCAATAAGAAACCTATACACATATACATTTGTCTTCTTCTGCTATCCCTATCTCTCTTTTGATCTCTCATTATCATCATTAGTGTTCCTCTCTTGTTAACTATCTTTCTAGTATCATCATGGCAAAGATGTTAGAACCTCTTTCAGTTGGAAGGGTGATCGGTGATGTTCTTGATTCTTTCACTCCAACAGTCAAAATGTCTGTAACTTATAACTGCAATAAACAAGTTTGTAATGGTCATGAGCTTTTTCCTTCTACCGTCACTGCTAAACCTAAAGTTGAAGTTCATGGTGGTGATATGAGATCATTTTTTACACTGGTAAATATATACTCCTTAGTCCTTACTATATCTACTAGGACTCTGTCCATATATAAACTTGTTTGATATATTTTTTTTCATGATTATAAGCCTGTTTTTCTGTATAAACTTGTTTGATATGTAACCCTGATATCTGCTTTTTTTTGAATTTGCAGATTATGACAGACCCTGATGTTCCTGGCCCTAGTGATCCATATCTTAGAGAACATCTCCACTGGTATACATATTATATATATATTATCTCTATAGATATCGATCTCTATATATGATCAGCTTTAAACATCCATTTTCTTTATCTATCTGTTTTAGCTAAGGCAGGCATGTGGCTCACAAGTTCATGTTTTTTCATGTCCAACAACAAACATATCAGAGTTTCACATGTAGTTTGTTCTAGTACTAGTACTATCACAAGTGTTGCACATCCATAAATTTGTGTGTATGTTTGTGTATAGTGTAGTAGTACTAAATTTTTATTACATTCTTGATCATCGGTCATCATACACTGAAACTCACATATATATATGGTTGCCAGATTTCGTTGTTTAAGAATGAAACTACTATTTCCATCTTTACAGGATTGTGACAGACATTCCAGGCACAACTGATGCTACATTCGGTACGTTATGTCATCTCTTTTCATCATTTTTTGAGCCGTAAATTAGGATGTAGATGAGTTTCGGCCACCTTAGGTCATCGGTATTGTAATAGCACCATCATTACCTATTCTCATCGATCGTCGCCTTTGCTTGTCCATGAAATTTCAGGAAGAGAAGTAGTGAGTTATGAGATGCCAAAACCAAATATAGGAATACACAGGTTTGTGTTTGCATTATTCAAACAGAAAAGAAGACAATCAGTGAGTTCGCCATCATCCAGGGATCATTTCAATACTAGAAAATTTGCAGAAGCTAATGAACTTGGACTACCTGTTGCTGCTGTTTTCTTCAATGCACAAAGGGAAACTGCTGCAAGACGACGTTAGATTAATTAGTATCCCTAATTAATCAACCCGGATGAAATGGTATTGGTATCATCATCGTCTCTGGTTCCAACAAAGGCGGTCCATACAGTGATGATTCAACAAAACTTCAGATGCTTGCGGAAGGCGAGGCGTTTGGTATCATCATCATCGTCTCCGGTTCTTTCCAACGATTCACTTATTTCCATCGAAAAGAGGTGCAACACAATAATCAAGAATATATAATAAAGCTTCAATTGATGAACATCATCATATTTGTATTTATCGTCATCAGATAAAAAGAGAGAGATACCTTTATATTACTGTTGCTCATGATTGCTATTCCCTTGTCCTTCCTAACCCTATATAAGCTTGTATACTGGCATGTACTGTCTTGATTCCTGAGTCCTGACCTGACCAATATTCTATCATCGCAAACAACGGGACTAGCTTTATTGAGCCTGTTCCAAGAATGGGCCTAATTTTCACCCTTCACGCTGAGTGTTCTTTTTCTTGGAGGATGCGTCCATCTACTTGAATCATTTTTTTTTTAGGGCATCACTCATTTTGTGTATTTTAATTTACTTTTGAGTTCCTAAGTTAGTTCGCAAAAATGATGACAAAACCGAACTCTTCATTAACATTTTACCAATGTTGAGTTTGGTTTGTCCTCAAAAATATTTGTTAACCGAACTATACTATGGTCCCCAAAATTGAGTGGATTTTGTTTAAGCATCCACCCCTCGAGGCAAAGTACATTGTGATGCTAAGTATATGGGTCATTCCCATGTTGTGATCCAAGATGGTAATAGAGATAATGTTGACAACGTAATCCAACAAGTTAATGAAGAGATTGTGGAAGCGATGGCAATGAAGAGATCGTGGAAGTCGATGGGCAATGAAGAACAACATCAAGGTGGAGAAGGTGAACCATCTTGATGGTGAAAACCTGAGGGTGGTGAACCAAATGAGGATGATGCTGTTGAATCGGAGGAGGGAGTTGGATTCACAAGTAGAAACAAAGGATTAAAGAAACCTTCGCCTAACAAGCCTTGTGCTAGATATTCTTACATTCCATGACAATTTGTGTTTGTCTCCAAAGAATCCAACTTATGGTACTCCGAGAGATGGAGGGGAGTTATTGATGGCTCAAAAACTCATGTCCTGAAAGGTATGGTTCAATCTTAACCATCAAGATTTCTCATCTTCTTTTATTTGAACTTATATTTTGACATATATTGTTCTTTTCTATATATTAGTATATAAGATAGTTTGTTGCTTTTGTAGGATCATACTAATGAAACGTCAAAAGAACAAGATATGGAATATAGAAAATGAGTGTGATGTGGTGCTTGTGGTATTTGATTGTGTACTATGGAACTAGATACAACATGCGCACCAAAAAATTTGATGTCACATTTGCCGGCAGGTCTTATCCAAGAGATTATCTACCTTTGAAGTAGATGGCAATTACTCCGTATATGCGAAAGGTGTCTAGGATGGAGCGATAAAAAGGCACAATGTGAGTTTAGGATGAGCTAACAAAGAGCCCGACATGATGAGTATAATGAGTTCGAGAGCGATTTTCAAGCTCAAGACCTTGTTTGATGAGTTTTCAGGACGAAAGATTTGGTTGCTCGAGGAAAGTTGGTGATGACCAAGCACCATGTGACCTGCTATTTGTTATATCAACTAGGAACCATTTTCCAAAACGTAATGTCTCATTACCTCCGCCTATGACCCTTCGATGAGGTGAACAACTACTTACATTGCGTGCTTTCATTCTGTTCAAGAGAACTCCCGAGAAAAGCTTCGAGGCTTAAGAGTCTATATTTTGGAGGCTTATACACCCTTGTTGAGTGCCCCGTTAAATTATCGTTTGTGTGTTTCAATATATATGAATGAATGTGTATTGTTACTAATCATATTGAATGTATTATTTGTTGCCTCTTCTTCTTATAGGTTTGGGGTGTACGACCACTTCCCTAAACTTCAATGTCTCATGCTCACACTCCTTGGCCTTATTTCATACTGTAAATATGAATTTTTGAATTCACAGAAAGAATAAGAAAAAAAGGTGTTGGAGTTGAGGAGAAATTGGATACGTTAACAAAGTGGAAGATGTGGTTTTCCATCCTTACACCATTCCATGGAAGATTTGGAGGATGTTGAGGTTATTGATTTCTCACCATCATCGGTGGACCACCGGAAGAACTTTGGGGATTATCTTGTTCATTACAAGATTCTTTTGATGAGCCAAATGCCTATATGGAATGGTATGAACATGTTTCTCATCCTCGTGTAATAAACTCCAACAAGCCGTCGTGAGAAGACAAAAGCGAAGGCAGTGGAGAAAGAGGCTAAGAAAATTATGAAGCATACTGTGTGGTGAAATTCCTGAAATTTACCTTCTTTTGTGTTTTGATATGAAGTATTGAAAAATAATAGTTACTATGAGAATAGGTGAAGGCAAGTGGAAAATTGTTGAAGAAAATGATGGTAAAATCCTGAGTGGAGAGCATGGATACTCGAGAACAAACAAGACTAGTTTTTAATCCCAGCCTTATACAAGCCGTGTTGATCCAAACCTTGTATTTATCGTCATCAGATAATGACTAATTTACTTTTGAGAGACCAAGTCAATGACTCCCATTCACCAGAAAGCCCCATTTAGCGTGATTTATAGTGTGTATTGTATATCGACCCTCTTTTGCATTGTTCATCTTCCCAAGAGCTTACTCTTCAAATGCTTTCCTCTTTGGTGGACAAATTTGAGGCTTGCACTATTCATCACATTACACCAAATATGGAACGCCATATTATGTGCTAATGGGGAAGACTCTCTCAGATTAATGCTACATCGTTGTCATCATCTCTTGGCCTTCACTTGTTGTAGCGCCCAAGTGTAACTTGGTTCTTGCTCTCTGGCAGGACTTCGTCACCAACAATATTCAACAATGGCATCTCGTATTTGTTAGTCATTCCATTATAAGAACTTGATGGAAGGATTGCCTTTGATCTTCCGACCCACCTTCTTTTGAACCGCGTAGCCTTTCTCTTTAGCTACCAAAACAATTGTTGCATCACTTTTCTATCCTTCCATTCAATCCTTTTAATTGTCCAATTGCATTGTAAATGGTCGTCAAAGATGATACATTATCCTTTTGTTATCATCCTTTTAGTGCGAAGCATGTTAATCGGTGAAATTCCCGTTCTCCTAAATTTAGCTATTTTCTCCATTTCTTGAGGAGTGAGCCCACCACCTTTTATCCATAGATAGAACCCCTATGGATTATCCATTGGTATAGGTTGACATTCAATCTACAAGAAGGGAACAACATCAATCCTAAATAAGTTCGATTCTGATATTATTTTATCGGGCAACCGAACTCGAGTCCATGGTCGAAAAGTTGACAACCAATCAGAACTGCAATACCCTCATCATAAGTTTATCGTACGTAATTTCGAGGTGCTTTCATGGACCCTAAAGTTCGTTATATGATAGTTTTATTTGATAACCGAACTCATAGGGTTTGCCTAAGATGAGGCTAACCGAACTCCATGGGTTATCCATTTATATATTTTTTACGTAAGTTCGGTTATATAGTGTAACCTATGTAATAGAACATCCATCGTTTTCACCATCTTGAAATTGAAGAATACATTCACCATCTAAGAAATTATCCATATCTTCCTAATAAGATGTTCTTCAATAAACTTCTCTCCCCAATAATTCTACTTCTTTTTAAAAAATCTGAAAATCTTCTTCTTCCTCCTCTCATCTCTCCATGTTTCACCTCTAATTCTCCTCAAACACGTTATCATGCACGATGCTATATCAGAGAGCTAGATTGGATCAGTTGGTATTATTTTATTTTTGTTCGCTGGAATGAAATCAATCATCTAAGAAATTTTAGTTGGAATCAAATCAATCAGATAAGTTGAATCCACTTTCCCCTATATATTTTTTTCCCCTTTTCCTGTTTTTTTTTATTTTTATTTTAACATATCCAATATAATTGTACCTCTATATATTGGATTCTATTAAATCCATGGAGAAAATTGATTTGAATTTATGCGGTAGAAATTGTATCTATGATTACACTTTCTAATATATCTATATGTTTGTGCTGGGTTTGTTTTTGGATCCTTATTTCTGTGGATATCAAAGGATGAACCCTTGTTGCCGCAAAATTAATGTTTGTTTATCATCGAATGGATGTTTGGAAATCTCCTCCTCTGTTTGGTCAAAGTGTTCGTACGGGAGGAGGCTGTTGGCGTTTCTGATTTGACGAAATCTTCTTAGGCGATGGCGTCTGTTCGCGTTTCTGAGGAGAAGGGAAAATGTCAACCCGACCTGGTCCAGCTTACCCGACCCGACCGGCAGGTCCAGCATACCCTACTCGCCCGACCCGACAACTCAGTCCGACTCGCCCGATCCGGACAACTCAGTCAGACACGACCCGTTCAACTCAGTCTGATCCGGTTCGATCCAGCTGACCCGGTGCAACTCTGTCCTGTCCAGTTCTGTGGGAACCAAAAATGTGAGGTATGTAACTAAAGACCGAATATTCGTAGGGCTTATTCATCCGTTTTTTTTAGAACGTACCTAGTTCTGTCTTAAGATAAGTCCATATCATATGAACGGTCAATTTAAATTATGACTGTTGACCTCATTCATTAAAAAAATTTGGTTAATGTTATTTAGTTCTTTTGAATATGATATTGGCTATAGTTGAATGATGTCTTTTGTACAATTGGTTGTACCAACTCGATTCAAATGTATGTATTTGGGGTTTAGAAGTACTTGAGCACCATTATTGCATACTTAAAAAAAAAAAAAAAAAAAAAAAAAAAAAAAAAAAAAATTTGAATGTTCCGTGGAATGTAATCCACTTACTGGACTATTAATTTGTCAATAGTTTCAAACGATACGTTCAAATAAAATCACATGTATTCCAATTTTTGTGGACGAACTCACAAAACAAGATATGAGTCAGAAAATTTCCATTTATCTACTTCATCCATGATACTAACGAACTAGTATATGTTAAAGTATGACAACAGGAGAACTATCTTTAGTAATCTATTCAACCTAAAGTAATTGGTTGACATGTGTAGTGAGATTCTCTTGGCCTATTGAGATAAAGAAATTTCTCAAGTTAAGCTAAATGTAGCAAAATTGAAAATGGAAAGAACCACGAAGTAATAAGGGTTAGACGTAATGACTCATATAAAGCATGAGAAAAGGGGCATATATATCATTGGATGAAGCTAAAATGTAATTCTAGCTTCCATCATAAATGAAAGAGTTGGAAATGCACCTGGTCATAGGTATTGGTATATACAATGTAATGTGTGTATCATAGTAGCAACCAATTTTCACATCAACTTTAATAGCAACAAGAACTTTGCCTGGCCAATTGACTATCTTATCGAGCGCAGCACTGCTCATTTTTTTTCAAGATAGAACAAAGACGTAGCAAAATCTCTAGATGTACCAAGAGATAATCACACCTTGTTAAATTCCCAAGTAACCCGTGCAAATGGATATCATGTGGAACATCAAAATGATGATAATTTAATTGATTGCATCTTTTATAGTCTCTAATATATTTGGAAGGAAATATATTTTAGAGAAACTAATGACTCAATCTAGTGCAATGTAATTCACTATAATATTTGGATTATTGAATCATATTGACTCCGACGATGAAATATTGGAAACTGACTCATACAGGCTTTGGGCATAACCATAAAGAAACTTTGGTTGTGACATGATGATTGTTTTGAAAGAACTCATACAAATATCACTTTATTTGAGTGAACGAAAATGGGGAAAAGATTGACGAATGCAAAATGATGACATATCTCTCAATAAGTGTTTTCTAAATTACTAGATGCACAACCCCCTTCCCATTATGCTTTTAGGTAAGAAAGCATATCACTCATTTTTACAAAGTCTTCAGTAAAACAGGATCGAGACCATCCTAAGATGCAAATGGTAAAAATTCCATATTACAAAGAAAACAAGGTGAACTTTAGAAAAATATTCACGCAGAATGCGGACCATTAAAGTGACTGATGGATCTGGTGAATGTTTTGACATTTTGGACTAGTTATAGTTCCAAAGAAATATGCGTTTGAAAACTCCTAGCACATATTACACAATGCAAAGTCCAACGGCTAACCACCCTTGTTAATGCTAGAGAATTTACATCAAAAGGACTTGATGAATATTGCATGTTTAATAGGATCAATGCAGAGCATCTTATACCCAATGGTCTCGCAGAGGCTACCATCAAAGGTTACAGATGGTGCCTAAGGAATAGGTTATGCGTACAACCTATCTTTTATTTCTTTGGGGATATGCAATATTACACGCATCTTACTTAATTCGTTTTTAGAACCAAATATTAGTCAACCTTTTCTGCGTACTAGTTGGTAACTGGATTTAAGCCTGACATTCGTGTTCTTACGCATTTTTGGTTGCACTATATATGTGCCATTACGACACCACATCGTACTATGATGGGTCTTCAAAACTGTTAAGTAGTTATGTTGGAAATGAGTTCCCAACAATTATCCGCATTTTGAAACTTTTGGCAGGATATCTCTTACTGCTAGATTTGAAGGTTATCACTTTAATGAGACAGTCTTCCGTCATTAGGAGGAGATAATAAAAAGTATTTTCTAAGGGAACGACAAGAATTGTCGTGGTGTGTTCCCACTGTGTCTCATATTGATTCTTATACTCCACAAATGTAAATGTGAAGTGATAAAGAATATTCGATTTTCAGAATGTACACTGATGTTGCTAAAGTGATGAGATCATACATACCAGCTGCAAACCTACCTGCAAAGTTACAAATCCTCAATACGGGATATACACCATAGACTAAGGTGTTGCAACTACACTCAGTGGAAGTGTGGTTGAGGTCGTGGCTCCATAAAGGAAGTTGGAGATACCATTTCGTTCGATCAATCCTCACCTAGAAAGGAAATAGGTGAGTAAGGCACAACTTATTTATATCATCAGAAATCATCTCATTTGATTGTCTCTGACTATGTCCATGAATCAATACTGGAGGGCGCTCCGAAGTTTTAGATGATTCTAGAGAACAATGAAATCCCGACGGATTATGAGAATGCACATGAGTCAATAGAAGGATCATGCGTGCACAATGATGATATAATCCATAAATAGTTGCTCCATAAGTAGAGCACAATGAGATCGAACCATTCTTTATTTTGATTAATTTCAAATAAATAGCATATTTGGCCTACACAATCCAGGTAGAACTTAGTTCTTTGGCAAATATACAGGTATTTGGTGTGGTAGTGCTAACCAACCAAGTGTAAAGCCTATTGGACATACATAATTAATTTGTCATAAAGCATAATGAGAAGAAAGTAGTCTTAAAGTACAAAGACTCTCCTTGTGGCGCGAGGTTTCTCACAAAGCCCTGGAATTGTTCTCTTGTAATGAACGTTATAGAGTTCCGCTACTTAGTTAGCTTGGTAATTTCAAAAGGACTTGAAATGCAGCATATGTATGTGGTTGTTACGTATCTCCGAAAGATCAAGAGATAGAAGATATTTACAAAAGTACTTGATAGACTTTTGTTGCCCAAATCAAATGACTCTAAACCACGGAGTGCGTTTATAGTTAGATAAAACGCTCACTTATAGATTCAAGCAATCAGGCGGATGTGGTATACCCGTCTAAGTGGCTATTTGATTTGGAGGGGATAGATAAGAAAGTTATTTTTCCTTGCGTATTCACAAGAAAGTTCCTGATTTGGAATTGTAGCTATTTATGTTGAAGGTACATACATGATGTGTACTCTTGATGTAATAAGAAACCTTAAAAGCTATTTAAAATCCAAATTTGAGATGAAAAATCTAGGGAAAGCTCGATCGAATACTGAGCTTGTGGTATATTATTCCACCAGTTTGCATATGTCTAAAGTTGTCAGGAAATTTAACAAAGACATGCATCTTGATAGCACTCCCATGATTAGTTGAGGTTCAAATGTAAGTAAGTAACCATTTCGTCCAAAGGAATATGACGAAGATGTGTTGGGAGATGAAATTCCCATATGTAAGTACAATAGACGCATTGTTGTACTTAGTATAATAATGTACTCGATTAAATTTTACATTCTCAGGGAACTTGTTAGCTAGATATAGCTCCACGCCAACGCAACGTCATTGGAATGGTATAGTGAATGTAATCATGTACTTAAAAGTAACCATTGACATAAATTTGTTTTATCCCTACAAAGACATTAAAAGGAATGCTTATGAAAGTGCAATCCAAAAGTTGTTGATCATGAAGGAACAATAATCTCTTCCCCAACGAAAGTAATCAGTGGGGGAGATATGGTAAACTATTTTCTAGGTCATTACCGATATTCAGTTTCGAAAAGTACATGACTAAAGAAACTGTCTGGAACAACTCTGAAAGTAATCAGGGGGAGATGCCGACATCAGGGGGAGGATCCAAGGATGTGATGTTGATAGACACATTTTTGTGTCTAATTTGTCTCGATTCTATATATTGATAGTGCTTGTTTTTGTACTTATTATGGTGTTTTATGTGTGTGTAGGTATTTTTGGCCAATAAACATTTTTGGAAAAATCGGCTCGAAAAGTTGTCTAATGCACCCGGAGGAGTTGTTATTGGCACCCACAGTTTGGATAAGGGGCACCTCCAGGACACCCCATAAGGCACCTGCTATAGGCACCCCTACTCGGATAGGGGCGCCTCATCTTCTTCTCGATCAAGCGGCGTTTTGGCGGGAAAAATTGGTTCAAATTATGGATTTGATAATTTGGTACCGAAGGAGTTTTAGCCGATTTTCTTCACTATTTGAATTAGGGTTAACTTTGTTTCGATAAAACAGGGGGATAGATGACTTGGAGTCGGTAAAACAGGATATATTCTTCGGTTTGGTAAAACAGGGAGGGAATTGTTATCGGGATTTTATTTGTTCTATACATGGGATTTACTTGGCGGATAAGGGAGGAACCTTAGTTTGTTTGATTCTCTGATATCTAAAGAGAGTCCGAGACGTACGATTTAGATTGGAGAACGCTTGAGAAGGTTAAGATAACAAGAGAAAGTCCGTAGCTTTTGGAGGAGGTAAACAAGATTTCTTCGAGAGATTCTCGACCTGCTGGCTATATAAGAGTTTGTTCGAGTCATAAGAAGGGTTATGCAAACTTTGGGGAGGTTTAGAGGAGAACAGGAAGGCAAATCACGAGTTGTACATTTTCTTCTCGTCGCAATATCAAGAACGTGAAGAACATAAGACGCACGAGCATCTGTCATGAGAAAGTTGTCGTTATTCAACAAAATGAACGTATATATCGTTTAATCGGCGGTGGTTTTAATTATTGTTCCCCTTTGTAATGAGATTCTGTAACACACTCACATTTATTGCGAATCGGTTGTTTTATCACTTTTCATTCTTTTAATCATCTTTTGAGCCATAAATACATATTTTGAGACCATGATTAATATGAGGAGCTAAACCCCATTGCTGAGGCGATAGAGGAAGCTATTTTTCCAACAAGAAGTGGTATATTCTTATTTATCTATTTATTGCAATTATTTTTATGATTATTTTGCCTTGATTGATAATTATCTGAATGATTTTTGTTAAACAATTGTGATTTCTTTTGATAGAGCATACTTGGACCTAGGTTTTTGATGTTCTATGCTTCGGATTTACACTTGTTATTTTGAGAATCTACTTGTTGCAATAGTTTAGAATCAAATTAAACAAGAAAATTGCATGAATATAAATATTGAATTAAATCACTTTGAACTTGGAAAATAGTGGAATCTTAGCCTCAGTGTTCTTTTAATATTGATATCAACTTTGTCAGTGTTTGCTATAATTTTTAGTGTGTTTTCTGTTTTTGTTTAAATTTTAAAGTCTAAAAATCCTTCACAAGTTCGAGAGAACGACAACCTTTATTACCACTTTACTACAACTTGTTAATATCACATCAATTTTTGGCGCCGCTGCCGGGGAAACACTCCTACACTGGCATAGGAGTCAGTGGCCCGAGTCGACTACAACCGATTCATCCCCCGTCTGGAACGGGAGGTAAGATTCTAAACACTCGCGAATCCCCTGTCAGCGAGTTCCTGGACTCCTTCGTATGCTTATATGTTGAGGACTGAATACGGACATTTATTTTTCTAGTAAAGGGCAAGGCCTGGCCATACAAGATAAGGGTTCGGATTTCATCACCGTTCTCTTCTTGCCCGCCTTAGGAACACGTAACCTACGCGAACCTAAGCCTTAAAATTTTGACTAGAACAAGACCGATAGGGTAACGAGCTTAATAGGAAAGTCATTCGAAAAATATTGGTTACTCTTTTAAGCACACTTCGAAGTTCATGAAGGTTTCTGTGAGTTGAATGCGTGACTGCGCCGCATTGTAATTCCGATGAGGCCTTGGGTATCAAAGCTCCACCGAGCTTCCCTCGCATCGATTCAACTCACTTTGACTCGGATTGATTCCAGAGGGGTTTTCTTAAATTGTAACGAATTCCCTTTCGAAGGATTAGAAGCTGGTCTAGAAACAATCTAAGTGGAGCCATCATGCTTTTTGTTTGCTAGAAATCTCTAGGTTTGCTTTGGTTGAGTCGGCCTTGATTTGTGATTGCATAGAATCCCCTTCCTAATTCTTTTGTATGCCTGAACGTAAAAGAGACGCCCTAGGTAGATTTGTTAAAGAGAAACCTAGTAGTTCTAAGCGTCTCGATTACCTCAATTTAGAAAGTCCAATTTTTGAAGAGTCCGTTTTTGAACATCCGTCTGGGGAGACAATCCCTAATATTCCGATAGTGCCAGAAATGGCAACTTTGAAAGCCTTGTTGAACCCGACTAGGGCTACTCGTCCCTCATGTATCAGGTTAGCTGAAACGGAAGCAACTTATGAACTTAAACCTGGGACCTTGCAGGCTGCTCCCAATCTTCTTAGGGAAAGAAAATGAAAACCCCTATTTCCATGTTAGGGATTTTGAGGAAATTTGTAGTACCCTAAAGATTAGAAACCTTGATGATGATGCTTTGAAACTCGGGTTATTCCCTTTTTCCTTGAAAGATAAAGCCAAATCGTGGCTATATAGTTTGGCTTCAGTTCAATTGAAACATATGAACAACTTACATCTGCCTTTTTGAACAAGTTTTCCCTAGGCACAAAACATCGTCTATTAGGACGCAAATCAGACGTTTTCTCAACGGGAGGGAGAATCTTTGTATAGGTATTTGGAAAGGTTCAATGATCTATTAGCCCAATGTCCTCATCATGGTCTCGAAAAGGTTAGGTTAGTTCGGATCCTTTATGAGGGTTTAGATTATTCCACTACAACCACAAGTAGAATCTATGTGTACAGGTGGGTTTGAAAACCAAATTGTTGATGAGGCGATGACATATTTGCATGAAATCGCCGAAAAGACCCAACAATGGGAAAATAATAGGGAACCCCGGAAAAACAATTCTTCTAGGCGGAGGAAACGTTAATAGGGTAGAAGGAGGCTATGAATCGGATGCCAAAATTGCCGCAATAGTGAAAAAGGTTAGAAGATTTAGAAGTGGGTCACACTAGTGGTAGATTGGAGCCTTTTTGGGGAAGGCCAGAATAATGAAGAGCAAGCCAATGCTCTCTATAATAACACTAGATTTGATAACCGTCAGAAGTTTGACCCATATTCAGAAACCTATAATCCCGGTTTGGAGAAACCATCCGAACTTTTCGTGGTCTAAGGGCCGAGTCAAGGTCGGTTTAGTAATTCTAATGCTCCCCCAGGGTTTTGGTTACACTAAGAATTCTTCAGGCCACGAAAATAAAACGACTAGCTTAGAGGACTCTATTAAGATGTTAGCAAAAACTCGGGATATGTTAGCACAGAACCAACTTAGTTTTCAACAGAAACCAAGCGGAACTTTCAAACTAATGCTCGAGCCTTGCTAAGTTAGAACTTCAAGTGGGCCAAATAGCTAAGACCTTAAGTGAGAGAGATAACGGAAGGTTCCCTAGTCGACTAATCCCAATCCTAGAGGAGTTCATGAAGTAGGTGCAAAACATCGAATCGGTTGAATGCTATTAGAACCCTTAGGAGTGGTAGAGTAGTAGACAATCGAGGTAACCATGCCCGATAGTGAACATACCGTAGTTCACCCCTCGTGATCTCACCCTCGGGACCACCACTAGTTTGAAGGGACCGATAAAGTTTCGATGATGTCAATTCTGTTCTGAGAGGTCGATTCTCGTGCCTAGAGCCACGTTTCCCAACTATTAGTACCAACAAAGAAGGAATCGAACTTTAATGACATATTGGAGGTTTTTAAGCACGTTACCATAAACCTTCCTTTATTAGATGCAATTAGGCAAATTCCTGCTATGCCAAGTTCCTTAAGGATATGTGTACGCGAAGCGAAAACTTAGCGTCCATAAGAAAGCCTTTTTAGCTAGTCATGTAAGTTCAATCATCCAACACCACAACTCCAAAGTACAAAGACCCGTGTTCCCCTACCATTGCTTGTACAATAGGTAAACACCGGGTAGAAAAAGCTTTACTTGACTTAGGAGCCAGTGTGAACTTACTTACCGTACCATGTGTACTTACAAATAGGACTTGGTGAAATGAAACCTACTCGGATGACATTGCAGGTTAGGCGATGGAGTGTCCGTTAAAATTCCTCGAGGTCTTATTGAGGATGTTCTTATTGAGGTAGACAAGTTTATTTATCCAGTGGATTTCGTGGTCCTAGATACCCAACCTGTCCCCGACCCAGAGAACCAGATACTTGTGATATTAGGTCGCCCATTTTTAGCTACGTCTAATGCGATCATTAACTGTCGAAATGGTGTGATGAATTTGTCTTTTGGTAATATGACTATGGAGATGAACATTTTTAATGTCGATAAGCTACCCTATGAGCTAGATGACACATGTGTTGAAGAGGTGAACATGATAGAAGCCTTAGTTCAGAGTCATTACCAAACATTTTGTCTCGAGGACCCATTAGAAAGTTGTCTATCCCATTTTGGTTTAGATTTTGATGACGACAAGACTATTGAACAAGTGAATGCTCTGTTAGATTCTACCCCCGTGTTAGACACTGATAGATGGAAAGCTAGGTTCGAACCATTACCGGTTTAAAGAATACCTTAATTCCTTCTTTAGAAGAGCCTCCTAAGTTGGACTGGAAACCATTACCCGACACTCTAAAGTATGTGTTTTTAGGCCCATCTCGAGACTTTACCCGTGATTGTAGCTTCCGATTTGGATAGTGATCGGGAAAGTAGGCTAGTAAAAGTACTTCAAGACAATAAGGAAGCTTTAGGGTGGACTATAGCAGACATTAAGGGTATAAGTCCTACTTTGTGTGTGTATGCATCGATTCATTTAGAAGAAGACTCCAAACCTTCTAGGGAGATGCAACGTCGACTAAACCCTAACATGAAAGAGGTAGTTCGAAAAGAGGTGCTTAAGTTGTTAGATGCGGGTATTATCTACCCAATTTCGTATAAAGAAGTGGGTCAGCCCCGTTCGGTTGTCCCCAAGAAATCGGGTATCACCGTAGTCCCGAATGATAATAATGAGTTAATCCCAACCCGAGTGACCACGGGATGGCGTGTCTGTATTGACTACAGGAAATTGAAAAAGGTCACAAGGAAGGATCACTTTCCCCTTCCTTTTATCGACCAAATGCTAGAGAGATTAGTGGACATAGTCATTATTGCTTCTTAGATGGCTACTCCTGTTATAATCGGATCGTTATTGCCCCCGAAGACCAAGAGAAAACCACTTTTACCTGTCCCTTTGGTACCTTTGCGTATAGACACATGCCTTTCGGGCTATGTAATGCCCCTGCGACTTTTCAGCGTTGTATGATGAGCATATTTTCCGATATGGTAGAACGGTTTCTAGAGGTCTTTATGGATGACTTTTCAGTGTTTGGTTCATCTTTTGATGAGTTTTTGCATCATTTGACATTAGTGTTGACTAGGTGTAAGGAAAAGAATTTAGTGCTTAATTGGGAAAAATGCCATTTTATGGTTAAATCAGGAATTGTGTTAGGGCACATCGTTTCTTCTAAGGGTATAGAGGTAGATAAAGCCAAAGTTGACCTTATTAAGACTTTACAGGTCCCAAAAACCGTAAAAGATGTTAGGTCATTCCTAGGGCATGCAGGTTTTTACCGTCGATTCATTAAGGATTTTAGCTTGATTTCTAGACCTCTTTGCAATTTACTTGCAAAAGATGTTAAGTTTGTCTTTGATGATGCTTGTTTAGAGGCTTTTGAGAAGCTTAAGAATTTACTCATTACTGCCCCAATAGTCCAGGCACCTAACTGGAACCTACCCTTTGAAATTATGTGCGATGCTTCAGATTATGCTATAGGTGTTGTGCTAGGTCAACGAGAAAACAAATTACTTCATGTGATTTACTATGCTAGCAAAACTCTGAATGATGCCCAAATGAACTATACAACTACAGAAGGAACTGTTAGCCATCGTGTTTGCCTTGGATAAGTTTAGATACTACCTATTAGGTTCTAAGATCGTAATCTATCTTGATCATGCTTTGCTTTGAAATACCTTTTGTATAAGAAGGATACCAAACCTAGATTGATTAGGTGGATCCTTTTGTTACAAGAATTCTGTCCCGGACATTAGAGACAAAAAGGGTGCCGAAAATGTAGTAGCAGACCACTTGTCTAGGCTAGTTGTGAGTTTCCCTAATGATTCCCTTCCTATAAGGGATAGCTTTCTGATGAACAATTGTTCTCTGTTTCCCAATCACCTTGGTATGCGAATACAAGAATTATCTTATTCTTGGTCGAATGCCTCAACATTGGGGTAAGCAAGATCGTTCTAGGTTTTTAGCCGAGGTTAAGCATTTCTTTTGGGACGATCCTTATCTATTTAAGTATTGTCCAGGACCCGATTATTAGGAGATGTATACCGAGAGTGACCAGTCCAAGATTATCTCCTTTTGTCATGAACATGCATGTGGGGGTCATTTTAGTGCTAAGAAGACTGCTGCTAAGATATTGCAGTGTGGTTTTTACTTGCCTTCGTTGTTTAAAGACTCCCATAATCATTGTGTTTCTTGTGAGCGTTGCCAGAAGTTAGGAACCATTTCTCGTAGAAATATGATGCCTTTGAACCCTATTTTAGTGATTGAGGTCTTGATGTGTGGGGCATTGATTTTATGGGTCCATTTCCTAATTCTTTTGGTTATCTTTACATACTTGTCATTGTAGACTATGTGTCTAAGTGGGTTGAGGCGGTTCCGTGTAAAACAAATGACCACGGGGTCGTAGTCCAGTTTTGAAAGAGAACATACTTACACGTTTTGGTACACCGCGAGCTATAATTAGTGATGGAGGTTCACACTTTTGTAATAGACCGTTTGCTCTTTTAATGAAACAATATGGTATTACCCACAAAGTAGCAACCCCATATCACCCACAGACTAGTGGTCAGGTAGAGGTCTCCAATAGGGAAATTAAGCGTATTTTAGAGAAAACAGTTAATCCTAATAGGAAAGACTGGTCGTCGAGGCTTATTGATGCCTTATGGGCTTACCGTACTGCGTTTAAGACACCCATTGGAATGTCACCTTATCGTCTAGTATTTGGCAAGGCATGTCACCTTCCTGTCGAGTTAGAGCATAGAGCCTATTGGGCTATTAAGAACTTAAACTTTTCACTTGACAAGGCAGGAGCTCACAGAAAGCTCCAGCTCAATGAGTTGGACGAGATTCGTAGAGATGCGTACGATAGTGCTAAGGAGTATAAGAACAAAATGAAACTTGTGCATGATAAGAGTATTTTACGAAAGTCATTTTCTCCAGGTCAAAAAGTTCTTCTGTATGACACTCGTTTGCATCTATTCCCAGGGAAGTTGCGCTCTCGGTGGACCGGTCCTTTTGTGGTCCGTCTTTTTTCCTCATGGCGCTATTGAGATTGAGACACCAGATGGTAGTAGTTCTTCAAAGGTTAACGGTCAGCGATTGAAGCCCTTTTTTAGAGCCTTTTCCTACAGGTGATGTTGAGGAGGTCCCTCTGGAGGACCCTGTTTACCTTGATTGACCATCGAGGCGGTTTTGTATGTTGTATATTATTTTTGTAGGTTTTTGGTTATACTTCACCCAGGTACTATCTTTCCGACTTCTCTCTTTACTATTTCCTCATGTTACTTATATTTTTGGTACTGTTCTTTAACTAGAAACATTGAGGACAATGTTAGATTTAAGTTTGGGGGTGGGGTAGAAACTTTTGTTACCTTTTTGTTACAATAAATAAACTCCAGAGCCTAGAAATTTATGCTTATTAAGGATGGCACTAACCAATCTAAGTGGATGGAAGCATTTTGGTTGTAGGAGTTGAGGAACCAATCTGATTAGATGGAAACATCTAAAGAGTCTATTCATAAAAGCACAGAGCTCAGGTGTTAGAAATAACATGATAGTTTCACCAATCTCGTTGAGTCCTTTTCACTTCTGTTTTTATTTTGTTTTGTTTTTAAACTATGTTTCTCTAAGTGATTAGGTGGGGCTCACGATTCAAGTTGTTACCACTGCTAGGGTGAAATAGAGTGATTGAGTTACTAAAAAAAAAAAAAAAAAAAAAAAGACCACCAATTAGACCAAACGGAATAAAATTAACACTTGGGAATAGCAATATGTGTGTGTTTTCCCTGTCTCCGTCGCCTAAACAAGCGTGGAATGCAGGATCCACGGGAACTATCATGTAATCTGCTGACAAGAAGCATGCGCTTGGATCCAAAAGATCTAATCATGCAGTTAAAAAAAAAAAAAAAAAAAAAAAAAAAAAATGTTCAGTGAATAAATTGACCACCTGTTCCCTTGTATATGCCGACGTGTTGATCTAGAATTAGGATTGTCGACCACTTTGGTTCCCTTGTATATGCCATTGTGTTGATATTAGTCGGACCAGTATCTCACCATTAGGATAGGTTCATTTTGGCAAAGGCCTTCAGACAAATATGAGAAACATCGATCACTTAGTAAACATCAAAACCATCTATGTTTTTCTATATCCATTTCTTGATCTATCCATGTGATTAGTTTTGACTCCGGGTATTGATGTCCATAGTGAGACTATCTGAGTAGAGCTCTGTGACTTATATACGAATTTTAGTATGCTTGAGTGCAAACTCGTGTACAACAATTGGAATTTCGCATCAGGGTACTTCCTCCTGTAGTCAATAAGTATGCCAACCAAGGAGATTCTTTAGTGCCTTCCAAGGTTCTGCGTAGATAGATAAAGTCTGGAGTGTAAAGGTTTTGTGGGTATATCTCTGGTAAACCCTCCCGAGACTATAACTCGGCCACTAGGGCCACCTAGGGGTTTAAAGGCTTATTGCATACGCTAAATGCAATCGACGATGCCTGCGACAGTGAGTTAGGATTTTATTTTTATTTTATTTTTGCTCGAGGACTAGCAAATAATAGGTTTGGGGGTATTTGATAGACACATTTTTGTGTCTAATTTGTCTCGATTCTATATATTGATAGTGCTTGTTTTTGTACTTATTATGGTGTTTTATGTGTGTGTAGGTATTTTTGGCCAATAAACATTTTTGGAAAAATCGGCTCGAAAAGTTGTCTAATGCACCGGAGGAGTTGTTATTGGCACCCACAGTTTGGATAAGGGCACCTCCAGGACACCCCATAAGGCACCTGCTATAGGCACCCCTACTCTGGATAGGGCGCCTCATCTTCTTCTCGATCAAGCAGCGTTTTGGCGGAAAAATTGGTTCACCATGGATTTGATAATTTGGTACCGAAGGAGTTTTAGCCGGATTTTCTTCACTATTTGAATTAGGGTTAACCTGTTTCGATAAAACAGGGGGGATAGATGACTTGGAGTCGGTAAAACAGGGATATATTCTTCGGTTTGGTAAAACAGGGAGGGAATTGTTATCGGGATTTTATTTGTTCTATACATGGGATTTCTTGGCGGATAAGGGAGGAACCTTAGGCTGTTTGATTCTACAAAGATCCTAAAGAGAGTCCGAGACGTACGATTTAGATTGAGAACGCTTGAGAAGGTTAAGATAACAAGAGAAAGTCCGTAGCTTTTTGGCGGAGGTAAACAAGATTTCTTCGAGAGATTCTCGACCCTGCTGGCTATATAAGAGTTTGTTCGAGTCATAAGAAGGGTTATGCAAACTTTGGGGAGGTTTAGAGGAGAACAGAAGTGAAATCACGAGTTGTACATTTTCTTCTCTGCTGCAATATCAAGAACGTGAAGAACATAAGACGCACGAGAAAGCATCTCATCGCAAAAGTCTGTCGTTATTCAACAAATGAACGTATATATCGTTTAATCAAAGAAAGGTTTTAATTATCGTTCCCCTTTGTAACAGATTCTCGTAACACACTCACACTGTTGCGAATCAGTTGTTTTATCACTTTTCATTCTTTTAATCATCTTTTGAGCCATAAATACATATTTTGAGACCATGATTAATATGAGGAGCTAAACCCCATTGCTGAGGCGATAGAGGAAGCTATTTTTCCAACAAGAAGTGGTATATTCTTATTTATCTATTTATTGCAATTATTTTTATGATTATTTTGACTTGATTGATAATTGTCTGAATGATTTTTGTTAAACAATTGTGATTTCTTTTGATAGAGCATACTTGGACCTAGGTTTTTGATGTTCTATGCTTCGGATTTACACTTGTTATTTTGAGAATCTACTTGTTGCAATAGTTTAGAATCAAATTAAACAAGAAAATTGCATGAATATAAATATTGGATTAAATCACTTTGAACTTGGAAAATAGTGGAATCTTAGCCTCAGTGTTCTTTTAATATTGATATCAACTTTGTCAGTGTTTGCTATAATTTTTAGTGTGTTTTCTGTTTTTGTTTAAATTTTAAAGTCTAAAAATCCTTCACAAGTTCGAGAGAACGACAACCTTTATTACCACTTTACTACAACTTGTTAATATCACATCAGATGTCGACATATATTACTTCGAAATTGAAGATGTGTTGTACTCTTTTTCCCTTCGATCGAGAATAGTTTTTCCCAAAGGGTTTTGTTACTCGACAAGGTTTTTAGCGAGACAACACTAAAAACATCAAATATGTTGAACGTTTAAGAAATAAAGATCGTGTTGATATTACTGAAAATATCTGAATCAAAGAAATGAAATGCGATAGTCTGTTAGGCAACGTAACTTCTAGAATCAACAACAGGGTTTTATAAACGTTCAAGTCACCAAAGTAAAGTGTGATAAACTCTTTTTGACAGCATTAGACTAATGAAAATTGTCTGACATTAGGGGGAGCATCTTATGGTGTGTTGAACTCTTTTCCTTCACCGAGGTTACTTTTTCCCACAGGGTTTTGTTGCTCGGCAAGGTTTTTAATTAGACAACAACAAACACCGGGAATTAACTTCCCAAGGAAGGCTATTGTCTTTTCCAGAAGAATTTACTGCCTAAGAACTTGTGAAGCAACTAATCAAATTCAACGAAGCAAAGTGATCATCTACAACGGATCACCTTTACTTACATCTGTCACGTTGTACTCTTTTCCCTTCGTCAAGGCTTTGTCTCACTGGGTTTTCTTGTCAAGGTTTTAATGAGGCAACATATTCGAGTCCAACTATGTTCTAAGTTTGCTTAATATTGTACTCTTTTCTTTAGTTCAGTTTTGTCCCTATGGGTTTTCCCCCGACGAAGTTTTAACGAGGCAATTAACTTAGACTCGTCGGTCTTTGAAGATCGTATTGCATGTGATGAACTATATGTAAAATACGAGACAACATGTGAAGTACTACATGTGAAGAGTTGTACCAAGATTTTATCCCACCGGGTTTTTACTTGTCAAAGTTTTAAATGGGGCGATTGATTTCAGCACAAGCCATCAAGGAGAGGACGTCATTTGAAGAAATACATTCAAAGCACTATATGTGAATCACTATGTATAAAGTTTTGTTATTGAACCGCACAAGGGGGAGTGTTACAGGGCCTACGGCCCATGGATGTGCGGTCCATGGGTTATCCATTTATATATATATATATAGTGTAACCTATGTAATAGAACATCTGATCTTCCTAATAAGATGCTTCTTCTTCTTCCTCTCATCTCTCCATGTTTCACCTCTAATTCTCCTCAAACATTACTTAATTTTTTAGTGAGTTAATAACCACCAAAACCTGATCTTACTTTTTACTTAATGTCCTTGCACCAATTTTGGTAGAATCATATCAACGTATATCTCAAATTTTATCGGCATGGCTCTCTTTTCTCTTTCCTCCCTCTGCAATTCTAAACCCTAACGCCGCCTGAAACAAAATCTGCCCAGATAGGTTCCATTGGAGAATATCCGCGGAAGAGAAAAAACCTTTAATCCACCACCCTTCTTACTTCTTATGCAGATCTTCTTTAATTAGATGTTTGCTTTTGTTTCCATGAAGTTTTTGATTCCATGTTTTTTAAATTTGATTTACTGTTTTTTAGATTCAGAAAATCGTTTCAGATTTGGGTATTCTCCATGGATCTTATCTACTTCTCTGGCTTGGTTAGTAATGATGTTCAGGAGGAAGATGAACTTTATCACAAGAACTTCACCTTCAACCTCATCTCCGACAGCAACAACTGCAGCAACCATGGCCACTACTTCAACAGTGACATCAACTGAAAATGAAACTCCACCAACAATGGTTACAAAAGACACAATGGTTACATCAACTATGGAAACCACAGACATAAAGACTCCTTTTCAAAGTCCGACGACCGATTCAGACCGTTCTAGAAATCAGAGACTACTTTAGATTAGTTTGTTACTTTAGATTAGATAGTTTGATTGTCATACAAAACCTTGAGAAATGGTTGGATCACTTGAAGATCCTAACATATCTGTTTTATACAATAGTGTTCCTTGGTTTAGTTATGTTCTTAACAAAACTAACAAGACCATTTAACCCTGTCTTGTTAATTAGCTCTTGGTTTATTGGAAAGGTTTGCTTGGATTTGGTGGAAATGGGAGAATTAGATAGTTTGATGCAAAGAGAAAGATATAGTGCCGCTGATGTAACTGTTAAAATCTTTATTGATTGTCTAACAAATAAATCCTGTAATGATCCCGATTTGAATCGGCTCTATCAATATATTCAGTAATTTCCTATAAAAAAATAAAAAAAAATAAAAAAAAATCTTATAAAAATATTATCGGGACAAAATCAAAAAAATAAATTGTGATTGATAAATTGAGTAGTAACCATATCCCAACCGAATTTTCTAATTTCTTAACCGAGCTTACTAGTTTGCTGATCGAATTTTCTGTAAATGTATGATCGGATAATACGAAAAAAAAATTCTAACTGAACTTTGTAATTTTCTAGCCAAATTTTCTATAAATGTATATTTTGGTTTTCTCTTAGGTTCCGATAGGAACATGGAGGTCAAGGGCGGAGGTACAGTCGAGCTTCACCTGGATGAAGTCACCCCAAAACCCACAAAAACACATTTTTTGATTGCCTAATTTGGATGAGTCCAAATTCAGGCCAGGGTTGTTTTACATTTCCAGTTCCGCTGTTGATGGTGGTCTCGACATTGCCGAACATAACTTTGTAAAACACAAAATGGAAATTCGTCTACAGGTTCTTGAGTTTTCTAAGCCCGTTTTTAGTCCACGCATCGTTAAAGAGGATGTTTGTCCGCCTGTACTTCTGTTTTTCTAGCCAAACCTACTCCAAAACTCCATTAAAAAAGATGTTCGGCTACCTATACTTCTGTTTTCCTAAACAAACCTATAACTACTTTGTCGATCAACCCTTTAAAAGTATTCATTTTCATAAACCACTCATTACTGGATATATCATTATGAAGATTGAAGTTTCGCATTCCTCAAAATTTCTTTCGAATCATTCAATTCATTTTGAATACAAGAATCTCAAAATCTAGGCCATTCCATTTACTTGAATCACTTTTTAGGAACTATTCTTTTGGGACCATGGTCTTTTTTAGGAGATGATGATTTATTTTCGGTAAGACATTTTGAAGTAAATCTAAGCCACCCCTTATACAAATGTTTATGTTAGTATTAAAATATCCTTTCTAATTGAGTCTGTATGATGATTAGTCACTGTAACTATTAGTTAGTATAGTGATTAGTTGAATGATTAATTTTAGTTAATTAGTGATTAGTGAGGTCAAATTAATAAATTGGTTTTTTTTATAAGAAGGAGAAGAGGATGGAAAAAAGACATATTTTGAGATAGGTAAATATGAATTGAGTGACTCAAGTGATAATAGCTCCTCCGAATCAGAACCTTCATCTCTTAGAGTATTCATTAATGCTGCTTGAACTTTCTTAAAAATGAACAATATCTGAAGAACAGATAGCCGAACTTATTTTGAAATGTAGTTGGCTAATGTTTCTGAAGATCACAAGTAGCCGAAATTTGTTTTAATGTAGTTTTTGCTTTGTTCGGTTATCGGGTTCCGAGATAGGTAGCCGAACTTTTATTCTAAAGTATACATAGTAATGTTCGGTTTCAACATAAATTTTCGACTAAACCGAACTCAACACAAGAGTTCTCAAAGTGAAGTTTTATGAGAAAAGTTCTCGAATAAACCGAACTCAACATATGCGTTTGCAAAGTAGAGTTCTGTTACGGAAAAAAATTTCCGACTGACCTAACCAACTGAACTTACCATATTTCAAAGAAGGGTTCGGTTAGCAAATAAAAAAGGCAAACCATACGAACTCCGCAATTTTTTTCCTATAAGAGAGTTCGATTATTATCCAGGGGATACATTTTCCAACTAACCTAACCAACCGAACATATTGGATTTCAGCGAGGAGTTCGGTTAGGATTTTGTTTTGCTAACCAAACGAACTCAATATTTGTTGTTCTATACAAGAGTTTGGTTATGAAAAAATTCTTTATAGCCGAAGTGTTTTTCGTGTTCTTGGTTTCGAAATGTTCGGTTAGCAAACTAGGTTTTTTTTAAATTACTCATAACCGAACAAAACTTCCATTTAAACCCTATTTTGATGATTTCTACTCAACTTTTTTTTTTTTTAATCAAAAACGGAATAAAATTGATGGGTTTTCCAATTGAACGAGGAAAACCGTGAAAAAAAAGGGAAGTTAGCCTAATCAAATCATGGTCCCCTAAAAAAAACATAGTCCCCAAAAATCCGTTCTTTTTTAGGCACCTTGTGGAGACCCTAAAGACTAAAGTGCTTAGGTCTTTTGCCATATACTTATAAGGGGTGTCCTGAAGTGAAAAAGTGACTAATTTATCCTTCACTAAATTTTTCCTATAACTATAACATAATAACCACCTAAAGCCGATCATATAAAAATCTAATCTAATTCAGAAAAATAAATTGTGAATGATAAACTGGGAAGTGATCATATCTCAGACGAACTTTCGAATTTCCTAGCCGAACTTTCTGTAGATATATGTTTGGGTAATATGGAGTGGTGTCCAAAATATCGCTCATTTGTTTTTAGTGGCTACCACCAAAAATATTACAGCTAGTGACATTATAAGAAACTGAAACTGAACTACATTTTATTTTTGGGTTTTTTTAACTTCTGTATCCATGCATACTCCAATGCTAACAGAAAACACAATCTCTCATATGCATCGATACACAATTTAATCAAACCCTTTAGTTATTTTCTAAATTTGTTTGGCGTATGATTGAATTATTTTACAATCATCAATGTCCCGACTTTTCCAATGATTGATGTTCAGGGAGGTTCTCATTACATGATGAATCTACCTCACCAAAGTTGTCCCCTGAGCAGGTGCTGGTCCAACTCAAACTTCAAATTTATTTCATGAACATACTTAACTGGGTACCCATGTAACATTTACAAAGGGAGGGAGGTTGCCAGAATTACACTACCATTTCCATTAATGGAAATAGAACTTTCATCCTTTCCGTAAGAAGGAAGATGAATGAATTCCACTGTTTTTGTAGTAGAACATTTTCATTGATGAATCTACCTCACCACTGTTGTAAAATCCTACTACTGCACCCCTTAAACAATCTATATAGTAAACTATGAAATCATTGTGAAGAACACTTAAAGAGATTTTGTTAAGTTTAGAAATCAATACAAAGAAGATAAAACCCTAACTTGGGAAGCAAATAACTTTCTCTCTCCTAAAGTTCTATCTCAACTCTCAAAAAGACCTCCCCCTCACCACAAGGGTGGCTGGTCCTATATATAGGAATTTTACATAGTGGGGGACAGCTAACAAAGCCCCTATTTTCGGATCTTACTTCGCACATTTACTTTGTGTTTTCTCGTGCGTGCTCTTAGTCTTCGCACAACTCTCACACTTTACTGATGACTTTGTGACGTCACTGATTCCGTCATTTGGGATATGCTATGTGCGACTTCCCTTTGCTCCTTAGTAATTCGGTTGCTTCGCATGATACTTATGTGTGCGGTATTTAACCTCTACATTTTGCCTCTTCTCTTAGCGATCTTTGTTGAAGAAAGAGCGATGAGAGAAATGTCTTCTTAGTCGCCTTCTCTCCTTTACATGATGACCTTCGCTTCCCCTCCACTGTCCATATTCTTTGACTAACAATATTCCGAGATCTCGGTCTCAATTACTCCACGTGTTGTTGTCCTCGTCTTATTTTTGGACACGTTATGACTGATATTTGTAACTGTCTCTTCACATCTTTTCACCCATTAATGCTTTTATAAAAGCGAATTTTCATCGGTGAGAACAAAATCCTTTATATATCCCCTTCTCACTTTCTTCTCTCTTTTATACTCTCTTTCCTCCTCCTTCGACCTTTGCAACTTCCTTTTCTTACTGTTGTTCTTCCATTTTATCTTGATTCCTCACTTTTCTTTGCTTCAATCTCCCATCACATATTACTTCGCTTTACTGATCGCCTTAATCGGTTTTGATATTCATAATCCCCTTCTGTTAGGGGGCCCATTAGCCAGGGTGGAGAATGGTTCAACAATTTGAGAGGCTTGAAGTTGAGTTCAGAGATAAAGGTTTTAAATTATCCCCTTACGTGTGCGGTATTTAACCCCTACAACTGCAGTGGGCTTTTGAATATGGCATGAGCATATAAATTTAAAGGGTTGAAATTTGAAAGGTCGTCAATTAACCATACAAGATATAGAGGGACATTATTCACTTTTCATCGTGATTCTTGGAGAAGTGACTACCCGTGATTCCAAATTTAACTTCTGTTTTTCTTTCTTTTATTTGTGTAGGTAAAAATGGAACAAAACAATTGGTGTAGTTGTCAAATCATCAAGTTTTGTTGTTAAACTTTTTAAAGGACGACGAAATTAATAATCCAATTTTGCACTACACTAATTTAAATTCATAATGCGATTTTGATACATAAATAATGAATTTATTCCCTTACATAAACATTAAACTAATTATTCCTTGATTATCAGAATTTTTTCATATTTTTAAAGTGCATGATTAAAAGTTATAAGCGAAAACATGCAAATGCATTCACATATCATATGGATCAGAGACAGCATATCATGTTTATCACCGAATTCATATTCTTTTCATTTGAATGTTCCTTTTGGAGCGTATTCCCAGCCGCTGTTTAACTAGTAAATTGCCAGACACTGTAATTTGCACAAGCTTAGTGATGTCCTTTTCTTTTTTATTTGTTGATCAGCTAGTCATGTCCTTCTTGTTTATTCCCAGAAATTGCTCAACAAGTTTGGATCGTCCAACTACCATGGATTGCCATACCAGGGGATACCGCAGTACTGATCGATCACTGCATTATAGCTAGCAACTCGGCTTCATTTGTATCTAAATTAGTATTTATTTACCAAGTAGTACAAGGCTTACAACAGAACGCACTCAGGGAGATAACCTCGTACAAAAAAGAGAAAAGTAAAAAGGATGATCCTTTCCAACATAATACATTATTTCGCACTTGCACTCAAATACACAAGATACCAAGAGTATGCATGGTAATGCTACCCCACCCTGTCGCGCAGGTGACATTTATAAGCTAGAGGGTTGAATGCCCTTGGATCATAATACATGATGCGGTTGAACCGTTGATGATAAATGTACAGCTGGCCATAACATTAATTATAAGAAAGTCCTTTATTTTAATTTAATAAAATCAAAACAGTCCCCAGATATTTTTAATATCTTATTACAAGACCTTTTCCCAGAGAAATGAGAAATCTGATATAGAGAGAGAAAGAAAAAATGTGAAGTATGAGAGAAGAGTGAGTTTGTCTGTTTTGCTTGGTTAGATCTCAGGAAAAAGTCTTCATTTGATTTGAAGTTTCGTGTTAGGAATTTGTAAGTAAGAGGAAATGAAAAGAAGAAGATGAGATTTATGTTTCTCTTTCTATGGAGTTAGTTTCTGTAGAGAAATTGGTTGGCAAATACTCCATGATTGAGTATTTTAAAGAAGGCTATTATTGGGACGTCACATTCCATTAGAGGGGCGTCACCTAATGGGACAAAAACGGGTCACCCGTAAGTAATTTCAGAAACCCTTTATCTCAAATAATTGTGTAATGACCAAACAACCCTTATTTATTTAGTTAATTTTAATTAAATTTAATTATTATCTAATTAATTTAAGAAGATGAATTTTGATATATATTTGTAAATTCTGGGACAAAGTTTAGAACCAATGGTTAAAAATCAACAGGTACACCTCTAAACTATC
Source organism: Papaver armeniacum (assembly GCA_023531295.1). Lineage (NCBI taxonomy): Eukaryota > Viridiplantae > Streptophyta > Magnoliopsida > Ranunculales > Papaveraceae > Papaver > Papaver armeniacum. Next base: position 127,933 of record JAJJWW010014642.1, on the reverse strand, counting down.
TCCCATGGGTTCAATTTCGTTGAAAACTAGCTTAAGAACGATAATAAATTTTATGTTTTTAGACTTTCATGGCAAATTACGGCTGGGTTGGGCTTTGTTCCAACCGTAATTCAGTTTTACGTCTGGGTTTGGAAGAGGGTTTTGTTTTAGTCCAACCGTAATTCAGTTTTACGCCCGGGAAATGTAGTGCATGAACCTGGGCGTAAATTTTGGAATTCTTCAAAGCATCCATGATAAATTACGCCTAGGTTCGACATATAGAAAACCTGGACTTCCAACATTACGCCTGGGAAGTGTAGTGCAAGAACCTAGGCGTAAACCTAAAGTTGGAATTCTTCAAAACATCCAGGAAGAATTACGCCTAGGTTCTACATATAGCAAACCTAGACGTCCTAAATTACGCCTGGAAAATCAACTAAACCTAGGCGTAAAATTGGAATTACGCCTGGAAATCAACTGAACCTAGGCGTAAAATTGGAATTACGATTGAAAAATCTAGTACCGTACTCGGGCGTAACACTAGCAGAAAGTAAATAAAATCCTAATTTTACTTCGATTTCATTCGATTTAAGCACAAAAACGGGTACAAAAAGATGGGTTTGTTTGATTATTACCTTACATACACCATGGGTTGTTGTTGAGGAATTTGAAAACATGATTCTTCAATTGATTGAATCGGTGGAATGAGTTGAGGATGAAGTTGAGGTTGATTGAGTTGTTGATTACCATCACTAGGATCAGTTTGCTTCTTCCTCATCTATTTTTAGTAGTTTTAATTGAAGGGTAATTTTGACAAATTGCTATGGAATCAAAATATCCCTTAACCATATTTTTGGTCACTAAATATCCAAGTGAAGCCCCTCTAATGGAGTGTGACGCCCCAATAATAGCCTTCATTTTAAAGAAGGTTAAATTTTGGGGTTGGAGGAGTGAGAATTTTAAAGAAGTGAATTTTGCTGAAGTTCAAATTCTGAGTTTGGAACCTTTGGGTTCTTGTTTGGTAGATTCATGATTGAGTGAATTTGTCAATCATGAAATAAATAAATTTATGGTAGTTAGGGGTGATTTTTTTTGTGTAAATTTCTCAGCAATTAAGAATTATATTATTGAGAATTGAATGTATTAAGAATCATCATTTTTTTTAGTTATTTTCTCTTTTAATCGACATTTTTATACATTTTTCATCTGATTCTAAAATTATTAATTGATCTTGTTCATCGTTATGTTCTACTTCAAGAATAAGATTTTCAATTGACATGGTGGTAAATCATGGAGATTTTCTTTAAAGAAAGGAAAAATTGGAAGCAAGATGACTAACTGATTGCAACAGGGGGTTCTAAGACTTTCTTTTATTGTTAGTATTGTTGGTTATCAAACGAGAGACTGAAGATCAGGGAAGACAAAAGAGATTTGTTAAAGAACCTGCTATCTAAAACGAAATTAATTTTGAAGGAGCCATTTACAATTAGATATTTATTTAAAATTGTCAATTGCATTTAAAACCAAATCTAGAGATGGATAACTTAATCCAACGGTATGAAACTTGCTAGCTCATATTGGCTTTGTGCGCGACCGTGCGGGAGAGCACAGCCCATTGGTATAACTAATCTGTGGGTTTCCATCTTGTGCTGGGCATCTAACTGGCTACAAACGGGTTTTAGTCTTACATATCCTGCTATCATGCATTCAAGTGCATAACAAAGATAATGAAGATGCGCGTTTCTAAGTCATCGATTTTACATCAATTTATTTGTATTTCTATAATAAAAAATCAGACGACTCAAAGGTGTGAGTTAATCATGCACTCACCAATCGTTCCAAAATTTATTTGTATTTCTAGTATTAAGTATTTTGATAAAAAAAAAAAAAAAAATTCAACTATAAATCAGCAGCTCCAAGTACTCAGGGGGTGGGCAAGACAATTCTGTGTAAAATCGTATATAAATAACCTCTTAGAGCTAGTTGGCAAGTTCGACATGTTGTTATTTCTTTTGCAACTTAAAATGAAACAACAACAATTGGTGAAGTTGTCAAATCTTGAATTTGGTTGGTAAATGTCTGAATTAGGAATTATAGGATCCTGATTCAATGGATAGACAATACAAGAGAGAGATAGAGAATTAGAAATACCTTTGGTCTGTTTAGTGTAATCTTTCCTAATTTTAATTATTTTAAAATATAATAAACTTTTTTAAGTTTAAGTGAAGAAAAGTTGAAATTATTGAATGTGACTAGTATTAGTCTAGCTACTAATTCTCTCTTTCTCGAGGAAACATGCATATGCGATCATAACCAGCAGACATGAAATTCTTTTCGGCCACTGTCCGCCGCATTTTGAACAGTACTAGTAATGCAAAAGAAAAGGAGTTTGTCAAATGTACGTGTAGTTCCCAATTTCTTTTTAACATGTCAAAAAAAGAAACATTCGCAGACAGACAACGTGTAGAGCCTTTGAAAGAGTTGGATAATGGTTTTAGCTAAGGTTGTAACACAAGCCAGAATGTCTAGAGCCTTCATATATTCTTGGAAGTAGGGGTGTTCATGGTCGGTTTTGGTTCGGTTTCAAGCCAAACCAAAACCAAAACCAATACTATCGGTTTCTAAAAATTGAAACCAAACCAATCCATTAACCATTGGTTAGGTTTCCAAATGGTTCCAGCCGGTTTCGGTTTTTCCCAGTGGTTTTTGGTTAACCAATAATTATGTCAAACCAAAAAAAAAATATTACACTAATTTACAGAAAAAAATAGTATTGGTTTACAAAAATTTACATACAAAAAATAAATAAGAAAAATATCAAGAGTAGTTAAAGCTTACTCTAAATCTAGAGATCAAAAGAAGATTTAACTAATGGCAGTGACATCTCTAATGAAAATTTAATCAATGATTTTTTTTTTATCAATATTCGGTTAACCATTGGTTATTGGTTCGGTTTCTCTATCATACCAAAACCAAACCATTAATCTCGGTTTTCATCTTTTCTAAACCAAAACCAACCATTAGTTAATGGTTCGGTTCGGTTTCCCCCTAATCGGTTTGGTTTGGTTCGGTTTCTCGGTTAACTAGTAACCATGAACACCCCTACTTGGAAGAGTATGGCTCTGTGCACTGGCATTGGGCTTCACTTGGTTTAACTAACTAACAAGTACTGTATATAATACCTACAAGATCATTAGGTGCATGCATTGACTAATATGTTGGGTAACGAATATAAAAGAGGTAGAAATGAAACTTTAGGCAAAAAGAAGAAGAAAAAAAATGCTTGAATGCTCAAGCATTTTTGTGTCATTAATTTTATTGTACGGATACTCTTATTACAATGGAAATTTTATATAGAGCTCGTCTCATTAAGAATTAGCAAGATAAACTTTCAGTGCGTGTATTGCTTGTATGTTGTATCCTATCTTCCGGCTAGACAACCGAGGACGGAATTCTGGGACCAAAACTGACTTGATCATTCCTCAAAATTAATTTGGGGGGCTAGGAATGACTAGTTTTCTGCCAGCGGCATATGGGGTATCAGTATTGGTTGGCTATATGAATTGGTGCGAGTATCTCTATAGCAACCCTGGTAAAAAAATGCAAAGTTGCATGCATATGGGCTCCCTTTGGAAAAACATGAAAATATATAAATACCAAAAGAAAAAAGGGCTATGTAAAATGTTCCTAACTTTTGTTAGAGGGAGAGCAAAATATGATCCGAGGAGCGCAAAAATCGTAACTGACTCAATAACTAGGACCAACTCGATATATTTTTATGACTCGGACTAAAAAATCCTTGTTAGCCACACAAAATTTCCACACGGGATCTAAAAGAAAATAGTCTTTTTCTTCTTCGCCACCTTCTCCAAAAGAAAATGATCATGAACCCTAGAAATTTTAACTTGAAAACTGAAAAGAAAATCAAACAGTAATACTGAAATCACTGGTTTCCATTGGCACTAGGATAGACGCTAAAGTGAGAAAGGCAATTGGATGATGTTCCAACATTAATTGTTTTGTTTACAAGTTATTGTTTTGTTTACAAGTTAACTCTTCTTATATCAAAATCTGTTGGTATACCAACACCGGTGCCTATCAAAATCTTTGTTGTCATTTACTTACATTACTATACGAAGAGAACAGAGGAAGATAAAGCATAAGTAAAATAACCTAGCTTGTAAACAAGGAACTGCATACTTACGATGTCGGTATAAAAAACAATCTCAGACATTTTATTTTTAGGGTTCATGATTTGTTCCTAAGAAAGAAAAGACGAAAGGCGTATGATTTCATTTTTGTTAATGTGTGTGAAAAATATGTGTGGTTAAGAAGGATACTTTTGACCGAGTTGGAAAAATATACTGAGTTTGTCCTAGTTAGTGACTCGACTACGATTTTTGCTCTCCTCAGATCACATTTGCTCTCCCTCTAACAAAATTGGAGGGGCCAATTCTGATGGATCCAATTCTGAGGTCTGTGTTCCGCCTATTTTTGAACAGTTAAGTGTGAATATGGTTTATCACACCCTGTTCGGGTTTGTTGTTTGTTCCTTTTATGAAGAAAGAAAGATTACTAAAGAGAAACAAACAGATACTCTATTGTACAATATCATGCCAGTATCAAGTAACAGAGAAATCACATGCTTTAATGAAGAAGAAAAGAACGATGAAGCAAGGCGTATGACTACAGCTTACTTTGAAAACGTGAATACAGCATAGAAAATTTAAAGCATAGAGAAAAAGCTAGTTCTAGTTTCTTCTTATCTTATAGAATGAAACATATTTGCTTTAACAAATTAAGATAACTCTACTTGAAGTGCATGTTTGATTATTAGTATAATCTTCCTTTTAATTTTCAATGAAGATTGAAGTGACCACTTAGCACTATCTCATGCACTTTGTGGAGTTCTCTTTAGTGCTCTTTATGCTCTATGATCAATCTCATATAAATAGTAAACTACTTTTCGTTTAAAGGAAGGTTCCTTAGAGCAACTGTAGTGGGCGACTAAACCCATTTATTTGGTCTCTGAACCAGGCGTAGCGGGACGGACCATCGACGAAATCCCAGACTAAATAAACAGTGGCGATTATATTTGGTGGTGACCAAGACCAAACCCAAATTTTAGTCGAGCGTTGATATAGTGTTCGCCCACACCAAAGGTTGATATAGTATTCGCCCCACACCGGAAGTAAAGTCTACGTCCCACTGCAGGCGTAGTTTATACCCCGCCCCATATATATATATATATATTTTTTTTTCTTAATTTTTTGTGGGGCGTGGTTTATACCTCCGCCCCACTCAAAACTTTAGAATTTATATATGGGGCGTGGATTATACCAACGCCCCATTATTATTATTATTATTTATTTTATTTTTTTCTTACGTTTTTGGCACCGGGAGAACGTATACCATCCGCCCCACATCAGGCGAACGTATACTTCACGCCCCACACCAGGCGTTGGTATAGTTTACGCTCCACCAAAATTTAGTCTTCCTCCCACGCGTCACTCAACGGACTAAACCCAAATTTAGTCTTTTTTTTCGCTCTTTGGTCTTTGGTTATACTCGCACCACTGCAGTTGCTCTTACAAAACCATACGTTAAGAAAATTCCTTTCTTACCTCATTTGAAAAAGATTAAATGTCACTTCGTCACCTTCTACGATCGGAATATTCGACTTTTTGTTAGAATAACATGGAAAACCTAGAAATGTCAAAGCAGGTGTTAATGGAAAACATATTAAGAAATTTCTTCCCTTTAAACAAGGGAATGTAATAAAAATGAACTACTGAAAACATCTTTAAATTCATGTGGTAGTAATTTTAGAAGTTGTCACAGCAACAAGAAGCAACATTGTTTCTATTTTTTCTCAATCACAAACTCAAGAATATATTTGAAGATTTATAAACTTTTACTTACTAAATTAAACAATCAGTAATCGAATTTTCAGAGACAAAAAAGCAAGGAGTTTTTTTTTGAGAAATTACATTTTGCAATCCCTCACCAGGGTGGTGTATGAGACAAATTTTACATGTTTATAATCACATCCTGTAAATGAAAAAATCCCAAATTATGTTTCTCTTTTGGAGAGGTGTCTGCTACCTCGTGCATACACCTCTCTTGTGGAAAAAAACTTTTACGATCTGAATCACTTGCACGTCTTCTTGGCACTTATACGGTAAGAAAACTACTTCAGTTCGGAAGTAGTGGTACACAAACACCCTCTTGAACCCAAAGTAAAAAATGATTATAATGGTTAATAAAGCAAAAAACAAAAAAAAAAGAAAAAAGAAATCAAATGCACACAAATAGAGAAATAGATAGAATGCTGATATGTGTTCGGTGGGAAGAACACTTAAGTGGGTGAATCTTCAATAATTAAACTAATAAAGTTTGTTATAACTAAACTACAGCACTTTAAGGGTTTATTTCTGTTCATGATATGCCATTTTTTATACTAATTTATTTCACCAATCAATTCTCCAAAGCCACTATAAATACAAGAGGTTTCTACTTCCATATCCAATAAGAAACCTACACACACACATTTGTCTTCTTCTGCTATCCCTATCTCTCTTTTGATCTCTCATTATCATCATTAGTGTTCCTCTCTTGTTAACTATCTTCCTAGTATCATCATGGAAAAGATGTTAGAACCTCTTTCAGTTGGAGGGTGATTGGTGATGTTCTTGATTCTTTCACTCCAACAGTCAAAATGTCTGTAACTTATAACTGCAATAAACAAGTTTGTAATGGCCATGAGCTTTTTCCTTCTACCGTCACTGCTAAACCTAAAGTTGAAGTTCAAGGTGGTGATATGAGATCATTTTTTACACTGGTAAATATATACATAAATTATAAGAGTCCCTTACAGTATCTGCTATGACTCTGCATAAACTTGTTTGATATGTTTTTTTCATGATGATAAACCTACTTTTCTGTATTGCAGATTATGACAGACCCTGATGTTCCTGGCCCTAGTGATCCATATCTTAGAGAACATCTCCACTGGTATACATATTATATATGTTATCTCTATATATGATCAGCTTTAAACATCCATTTTCTTTATCTATCTGGTTTAGCTAAGGCAGGCACGTGGCTCACAAGTTCATGTTTTTTCATGTCCAACAACAAATATATCAGAGTTTCACATGTAGTTTGTTTTAGTACTACTACTACTACTCCAAGTGTGTACATCGATAAATTTGTGTGTATGTTTGTGTATAGTGTAGTAGTACTAAATTTGTATTACATTCTTGATCATCGGTCATCATACACTGAAGCTCACATATATGGTTGCCAGATTTCGTTGTTTAAGAATGAAACTACTGTTTCATTCATAATGAAGTGCTGAGATAGCACTTAAAAGGACCAACAAACAACCATCCAAACAAGATAGCTCAAACAAAAAAAGGGGATTACAAAATGAGAAAAGTAGTTTCATTCGTTGTTTAAGAATGAAACTACTATTTCAACACAGTTCATAATAACAGAATGAGAAAACTTACCTCTGGATATATTGTTTCCATCTTAACAGGATAGTGACAGACATTCCCGGCACAACTGATGCTACATTTGGTAGGTTATGTCGTCCTTTTTCATCATTTTGTGAGCCGGTATTGTAATAGCACCATCATTACCTATTTTCATCGATCGTCGCCTTTGCTTGTCCATGAAATTTCAGGAAGAGAAGTAGTGAGTTATGAGATGCCAAAACCAAATATAGGAATACACAGGTTTGTGTTTGCATTATTCAAACAGAAAAGAAGACAATCAGTGAGTTCGCCGTCATCCAGGGATCATTTCAATACTAGAAAATTTGCAGAAGCTAATGAACTTGGACTACCTGTTGCTGCTGTTTTCTTCAATGCACAAAGGGAAACTGCTGCAAGACGACGTTAGATTAATTAGTATCCCTAATTAATCAACCCGGATGAAATGGTATTGGTATCATCATCGTCTCTGGTTCCAACAAAGGCGGTCCATACAGTGATGATTCCAACAAAACTTCAGATGCTTGCGGAAGGCGAGGCGTTTGGTATCATCATCATCGTCTCCGGTTCTTTCCAACGATTCACTTATTTCCATCGAAAAGAGGTGCAACAAAATAATCTTTGTCTGGAAACAGAAGCCAAAGCAGAAAAAGACTTAACCCTTGGCATTAAAACTGCGGGAACTTTGAAAAACAGAAGAATATATAATAAAGCTTCAATTGATGAACATCATCATATTTGTATTTATCGTCATCAGATAAAAAGAGAGCGATACCTTTATATTACTGTTGCTCATGATCGCTATTCCCTTTCCTTCCTAACCCTATAAGAGCTTCTCCAATGGTTGATGTGCTTAATTCATATGTGTCAATATTGTCTTGACTTTCTCTTGTAAAAGTTCATTTACATAGATGTAAATTCCTAAACATTAGGAACTAAAAAAATTCATCTCCAACCCAAATCAATCTTAATCTTATATTTCTTAAGTATCATTTAATAATTGGTTAACAATTATTCCATTTTTAATTTATAACTTATTTCATTAACATAAAAGTGACTAGGATAGGAAGACATTGTGAAGGTGAATGTCTAAAACTTGACATTCACCTTGACAATGTCTTCCCAAAATTAAGCCACGTCACTCCACATTCATTTAAGAAGTTAGGGTTGGAGAAGGATTTTAGAAAAAATTAATGTGTATCCTATGTGGATTTGAATATTTATCCTCACACACATTCCATTGGAGAAGCTCTAAGCTTGTATACTGGCATGTACTGTCTTAACTCCTGACCAATATTCTATCATCGCAAACAACGGGCCTAGCTTTATTGAGCCTGTTCCAAGAATGGGCCTAATTTTCACCCTTCACTAGGGGTGACCATGGGCCGGTTTGGACCGGTTTTCGCCTTATCCGCATCCAATCCACTGTACTACGGATTTCAAATTTGGCATCCGCATCCAATCCATATCCAACGGATTTGCATCCAATGGATGCACGGATGAAAGGATTGGATGCGGATAATCCAATGGATTTGTTTTAATTAAAATTTATAGTAAAGAAAATAAGCTGACGCAAATAACTCCTTATAAAACCTACATATCCTATATATGTATACAAATATAAATATGCCATATAACACCCCAAGCAAACATCTTAAAAATTCCTTAATGATCTATAGTATTTTCTAGAACTATATAAAATTTAACGGATATGGATGTCCAACGGATTTTCAAGGTTGCATCCGGGCCCGATCCGTTGTACGTTGGATTTCAAAAATTCCATCCGCATCCAATCCATTAACGAATGGTCCGGACATCCATCCGCAAATGAACGGTTGGTCCCGGTTAAATCCGCGGATTACGGGCCAAATGCTCACCCCTACCCTTCACGCTGAGTGTTCTTTTTCTTGGAGGATGCGTCCATCTACTTGAATCATTTTTTTTTGGGCATCACTCATTTTTGTGTATCCTAAAACGGTGAAATGACTAATTTACTTTTTACCTAATTTTTTAGTGAGTTAATAACCGCCTAAACCTGATCTTACTTTTTACTTAATGCCCTTGCACCAATTTTGGTAGAATCATATCAACATATAGCTCAAATTTTATCGGCAGCTCTCTTTTCTCTTTCCTCCCTCTGCAATACTAAACTCTAGCGCCGCCTGAAACAAAATCTGCCCAAATCGGCTCCATTGGAGAAGATCTGGGCAGAGAAACAACCTTTAATCCATCACCCTTCTTGCTTCTTATGAAGATCTTCTTTAATTAGATGTTTGCTTTTGTTTCCATGAAGTTTTTGATTTCATGTTTTTTAGATTTGATTTACTGTTTTTTAGATTCAAAAAATCGTTTCAGATTTGGGTATTCTCCATGGATCTTATATACTTCTCTGGCTCGGTTAGTAATGATGTTCAGGAGGAAGATGAACTTTATCACAAGAACTTCACCTTCAACCTCATCTCCGACAGCAACAACTGCAGCAACCATGGCCACTACTTCAACAATGACATCAACTGAAATGACACTGCACCAACAATGGTTACGAAAGACAGAATGGTTACATCAACTATGGCTACCACAGACACAAAGTCTCCTTTTCAAATTTCGACGACCGATTCAGACCTTTCCAGAAATCAGAGACTACTTTAGATTAGTTTGTTACTTTAGATTAGATAGTTTGATTGTCATACAAAACCTTGAGAAATGGTTGGATCACTTGAAGATCCTAACACATCTGTTTTATACAGTAGTGTTCCTTGGTTTAGTTTTGTTCTTAACAAAACTAACAGGACCATTTAACCCTGTCTTGTTAATTAGCTCTTGGTTTATTGGAAAGGTTTGCTTGGATTTGGTGGAAATGGGAGAATTAGATAGTTTGATGCAAGGAGAAAGATATAGTGCTGCTGATGTAACTGTTAAAATCTCTATTGATTGTCTAACAGATAAATCCTGTAATGATCCCGATTTGAATCGGCTCTATCAATATATTCAGTAATTTCCTAAAAGAAAAAAAAATCTTATAAAAATATAATCCGGACAAAATCCAAAAACTAAATTGTGATTGATAAATTAAGTAGTAACCATATCCCAAACGAATTTTCTAATTTCTTAACCGATCTTACTAGTTTGCGGACCGAATTTTCTGTAAATGTATGATCGGATAATAGGAAAAAAAGTTCTAACTGAACTTTCTAATTTTCTAGCCAAAGTTTTCTAGCCAAACTTTCTATAAGTGTATGTTTTGGTTTTATCTTAGGTTCTGATAGGAACATGGAGGTCAAGGGCGGAGGTACAGTCGGACTTCACATGGATGAAGTCACCCCAAAGCCCACAAAAACACATTTTTTGACTGCCTAATTTGGATGAGCCCAAATTCAGGACAGGGTTGTTTTACATTTCCAGTTCCGCCGCTGATGGTGGTCTCGACATTTCCGAACATAACTTTGTAAAACAAAAAATGGAATTTCGTCTACAGGTTCTTGAGTTTTCTAAGCCCATTTTTAGTCGACGCATCGTTAAAGAGGATGTTTGGCCGCCTGTACTTCTGTTTTTCTAGCCAAACCTACTCCAAAAATCCATTAAAAAAGATGTTCGGCTACGTATACTTCTGTTTTCCTAAACAAACCTATAACTACTTTGCCGATCTACCCTTTAAAAGTTTTCATTTTCATAAACCACTCATTACTGGATATATCATTATGAAGATTGAAGTTTCGCATTCCTCAAAATTGCTTTCGAATAATTCAATTCATTTTGAATAAAAGAATCTCAAAATCTAGTTTTTGAAAAAGTTTTTCCAAAAACTCTTCTTCTATAATTTCAAAAGAAAACACTGATAATAATTCACTCATTTAACCTAAAAATAATAATTAATTACCTTAATTAATCGTTAGCTTAACTAATTAAGAAAAGACACTTTGACCATTAAGCAAAATACATAGTTAAGGGATGTTGGAAATTGCTTCAACATGACATAGTCAAATTTTGAGAATGGTCCCCTTTAAAAATGAAGTAATGCTCAAGATATCACTCATTTATTTCTGGAGGCTAATGGTATTGCATCAAACTCTCAGATAATGAAGCATAAATTTATTACAGAGAAGATAGGTTTTCATTACTTGAATTTAAGTGAAGTATTCAATGAAGTATATAAAGAAAGGCGTTGTACTAAACCCTAATAAGGCAACTACTATATGTACGTGTGTACCATATGAATAGCATGTTGGCTTATCGTGTACTACTTGTCTTATCCTGCACTACAGTACAAGTCGTGTCTTGCACTTCATTATCCCCCCTCAAGCTGATGGGTGGTGGAGCAACCTGAAGCTTGGATCGAAGTAAGATGAAGCGAGCAGCGTGCAAACCTTTGGTGAATATATCTGCTAGTTGATCAAGAGTCTTGAAATAGAATATATCCATCGATTTTTTGTTAACCAGTTCTCGAATGAAGTGATAATCAAGATGGACATGCTTCATGCGAGAGTGCATAACAGGGTTGGATGCCAGAGATATTGAGCTTTTGTTGTCGCAACCTAGTTTGCGTATGCCTGGTAATGGAAAATGAAGGTCTTGGAGAATGAAGCATATCCAAACTATCTCAGCAGCACTGTGATCAAGTGTACGATATTCATCTTCTGTGCTTGAACGTGCAAATGTGGTTTGCTTCTTAGATGACCAGGTGTTGATGGTGGATTTTAGACAAGGGGTAAAATCGTAAAACCCCATGACCTAGTGTTACCCGCAACACATTAACTAAGAGCATTTAACTCAGGTGTAAATAATTAATAGGGGTATTTTTTCAAAATACCGATTAGGGTTTTCAACACGTAACCCTAATTCCAAAACCAAGCCGCATATCACGCACCATGGCAACCATGCCAAACCAAGCCGCACTCTGCGCACCATGGCAACCATGCCAAACCAAGTCGCATATCTTTGCGTACCATGGCAACCATGCCAAACCAAGCCGCATCTCTTGCGCACCATGGCAACCATGCCAAACCAAGCCGCATCTTTGCGCACCATGGCAACCATGCCAAACCAAGCCGCATCTGACACGCACCATGGCAACCATGCCAAACCAAGCGATATCTGCGCACCATGGCAACCATGCCAAACCAAGTCGCACTCTGCGCACCATGGAAACCATGCCAAACCAAGCCGCATCTTTCGCGCACCATGGCAACCATGCCAAACCAAGCCGCACTCTGCGCACCATGGAAACCATGCCAAACCAAGCCGCACTCTGCGCACCATGGCAACCATACCAAACCAAGCCGCATCTTTGCGCACCATGGCAACAACGCCAAATTCCAAGCCGCTATGCCTTTGGCCCATGCCCAACATAGCGCCCTAGGTTTGCAAGACTTGCAACTAGGTCAACATGGCCGCCAACGTGCCATTGGCACATGCCAACGCATGTCGCAAGCCATACTTCTAAGCCGCTATGCCTTTGGCCCACCTTTGCCCAACATAGCGCCTAGGTTTGCAAGACTTGCAACTAGGTCAACATGGCCGCACGTGCCATTGGCACATGCCAACACGTGTCGCAAGCCATATTTCCAAGCCGCTATGCCTTTGGCCCATGCCAAACATAGCGCCCTAGGTTTGCAAGACTTGCAACTAGGTCAACATGGCCGCACGTGCCATTGGCACATGCCAACACGTGTCGCAAGCCATATTTCCAAGCCGCTATGCCTTTGGCCCATGCCAAACATAGCGCCTAGGTTTGCAAGACTTGCAACTAGGTCAACATGGCCGCACGTGCCATTGGCACATGCCAACACGTGTCGCAAGCCATATTTCCAAGCCGCTATGCCTTGGGCCCACGCCAAACATAGCGCCCTAGGTTTGCAAGACTTGCAACTAGGTCAACATGGCCGCACGTGCCAAATGCACATGCCAACGCGTGTCGTAAGCCATATTTCCAAGCCGCTATGCCTTTGGCCCACGCCAAACATAGCGCCCTTGGTTTGCAAGACTTGCAACTAGGTCAACATGGCCGCACGTGCCATTGGCACATGCCAACACGTGTCGCAAGCCATATTTCCAAGCCGCTATGCCTTTGGCCCACGCCCAACATAGCGCCCTAGATTTGCAAGACTTGCAACTAGGTCAACATGGCCGCACGTGCCATTGGCACATGCCAACATGTGTCGCAAGCCATATTTCCAAGCCGCTATGCCTTTGGCCCACGCCAAACATAGCGCCCTAGGTTTGCAAGACTTGCAACTAGGTCAACATGGCCGCACGTGCCATTGGCACATGCCAATACGTCTTAGGAAGCCATATTTCCAAGCCGCTATGCCTTGGGCCCACGCCAAACATAGCGCCCTAGGTTTGCAAGACTTGCAACTAGGTCAACATGGCCGCACGCGCCATTGGCACATGCCAACACGTGCCGCAAGCCATATTTCCGAGCCGCTATGCCTTTGGCCCACGCCAAACATAGCGCCCTAGGTTTGCAAGACTTGCAACTAGGTCAACATGGCCGCACGCGCCATTGGCACATGCCAACACGTGCCGCAAGCTATATTTCTAAGCAGCTATGCCTTTGGCCCACGCCAAACATAGCGCTCTAGGTTTGCAAGACTCGCAACTAGGTCAACATGGCCGCACGCGCCATTGGTACATGCCAACACGTGCCGCAATCCATATTTCTAAGCCGCTATGCCTTTGGCCCACGCCAAACATAGCGCCCTAGGTTTGCAAGGCTTGCAACTAGGTCAACATGGCCGCACGCGCCATTGGCACATGCCAAACACACACGCTGGTAGCCTAACTTGCGAACCGTGCAACCTACCACCAAGGCATTCCGCACATGCCATTGGCACATGCCAAACACACACGCTGGTAGCCTAACTTGCGAACCGTGCAACCTACCACCAAGGCATTCCGCACATGCCATTGGCACATGCCAAACACACACGCTGGTAGCCTAACTTGCGAACCGTGCAACCTACCACCAAGGCATTCCGCACATGCCATTGGCACATGCCAAACACACACGCTGGTAACCTAACTTGCAAACCGTGCAACCTACCACCAAGGCATTCGCACATGCCACACGCGCCACTAGCAAGTGCCACTTGCACTCAAGATGCAACCAACACTCGAGACATCGACACAAATTGGGGATGCTTCTTTAGGGTTTTGGTTTGGCGGTCACAAAGATGCGCCAGTACACTACGCTCACATTAAGAAAGTGTGAAAAGGAATAAAGCGGTCAAATAAAAGAGGAAATAATGGTGAAAAACGTTTTCACCCATTAAACCATGCGGTTACCACCTCCTCCCATTATTTCACCCTTTACTCTCTTCCTTCATGAGGCCAGGGTACGTTTCAATCTCGACTTGTATAAATAGGTCTTACCTATTTCCACCAGACAACAAGTCTCGGTCAGGAGAAATACACTACACTTACACTCTCAGAAAGGCAACTTTGCAAGCTCTCCCAAAAGCTTCTATCTCTTGCAAGCTTCCTAAGCTTTCACTTTCTGATACAAGTCGAGATACTACTCTCCTCAACACCTTTCTTTTGCTTCCCTCCCCAAATCAACCCTTCTCCTCCACTTTGTGACCGAAGCAAGTCCGGAACGGCCATTTCTTGGTTTAGGCCTAGGACTTGTATAGATCGATCTCTCGAATCTACAAAGTGCTCACGTGTGCAAACACATTTGTTTAGGGTTTGAATCAATTTCTCACTCACCCACCGAAATTAATTAAATCAAAAAACGATTTTCACCCATAAACAATTAGCGACCATAGCGGGAGGATTGATCTATCGGCTACAATGTCGATCTGTCGATCTCGTTCTTCGACCCGGATGTCAAGATGGTAGGGAAGGCGACTCAATCCGACTAAACCACCAGGACGACCGGTTATCGGTTGTAAAAACTACATGAGGAAACTGGGACTCGCCAAGATACTACCAGCGATTGGGGACTTGCTGGCGATGTTACCAGCAAAGCCGCCAGCAAAAAACCGCCTTTTACATGGAGAGGAGCGTGTTCGCAAAACCTATGAAGTGAGTAAATTCAGACTGGGCAAGATATACAATCTATTTTTAGGTTCTTAGTAAAACCGTCATACTACTGAGTCTTGTGCCTATTGCTAGCACACACTTTCATAAAAGCAATATTCCTTTCCCAAAACATAATCAGAGTTATATTATCAAAACCATTCATCCCAGAATAATCCAATACCCTAAAAAAGCTACCAGCTATCTATCAAAGATCAAGTTTTGAAACAGACATCCAATATGTCTTTCAAAAAAAAAGAACCTAAATGAAAGTTTAACGAGAAACGTTCAAGGAAAATCGTCCAATAGAAGTCTGCTCTTCTTGGAAAAAGTCAACTTTGCGTCTTCGAGAGCCGCTCTCTTCATAGTCAACATCTTGGAAAGCTTTTCGAGTTCCATCTCCTGTCGGGCAATCTCCTCGGCGGAAAGGCTTTCGATTCTTTCGCATCTTTCAACTTTTGGATCTCAGCAAGGCCTTCGACAAACCACGAAGTGTTGAACTCCTTTGCTAAGCACACGTCGCGATGGTGCTCCCAGACGGCGATAACGTCTTCAGAAACGGTGTGACCAGTCACCCCACGCATATCCTCGATGGAAGATAAAGCCTCTTTCACACGCTTAACCAGCGCAAATCGACTAGCGACTTTCTTGGTTGTAGCCATATGTCCGTGCTTCTCCCAGATTCTGGTGTACAACGCCTCATGCTTAGCCGGCACGCTAAAGCCGCCAACCAAAGACATGACCTGGATAAGGAACCAAGTACGGGGATCAAAAATGGCGCCTTCAAGTGGCCTCACGACTCGCAAAGGGTCTTCTTCCATGTCTACGGTAACAACCATCAGAGAATCATCCACCGTTTGAACCACGTCTGTGCCCGACAATTGGCTAACTCCCATCTCCAAGTCACCGGCGGTGGTCACCAAAGGAAAGTTTTCGTGTGACTCCACCCCAGAATCGTCCTCCGAACCGGATTCCTCCTGCAAACTTGAATTAGACATTTTTCAAAAGAAGAAACAGAAGAAGAAGAAAGAAAAAAGCGCGAAACTCACCGAACCACTTCCCGAAACAGAACCAACGATTACCCTGTCTTTCGGAGGAATCACTCTCACCGGTTGAACCCTCTTCTCTCCGACTCATCATCGCTATGAGAAGGCTCAATACTTCTGGAGTTCTTTGAAGAAATTGCCGTCTCCTGGCAACGTGCAAGAGCAACGAAAGCATTAACACTACCGAAGCCCTGAAGGAAACAAGACACATATTCTCAGCCGAAATTCGCGTGTTTTGAGACAAACCAATGAAGAGGCGACGCATACCTGGTTATTGGAAGAACTGAAAGACACAAGACCCGTGGGAGGATCTTGTGAAACTGTCCGGAACCCGCCAAAGACACGGTTCTTCGTTCTTCGTTCCTTGGCCTCGGGGCTTTTCCGAATTGCTAAGCAACTTTCGCTTGGGATCTCTCAACATTGGATACTCCTTCAGAATCTGCTGGGAAGGTTTGCAACGAACGTTCTCCACCACGTTATTCACAAAATCTCGGATCATAGTAAACTCGTCGCACCAAAACTCGTTATAGCCGAAGGTCGTCGAACTTACTCTTCCCATTTGAAAGAAGGAAAGACGGATACCCGGCTTAAGGACACTGGCATCAAGGGCGACACGCAATGAATCCTTAGGGATCACTGGCCGGTAAACAAGAGGCACCCCTTGATCGAAACCCATGTGACGAGCAGCACGGTCAATATTGTAAGCAGCTATCTGGAAAGACCCCACGAAGAAAGACGGCATATAACAGGGCAAGCAGCTTTGGATGAACAGGTTTTCACCAACGCTCAGATCGTCATCAGAAGACAAAGACATGAGCGGAGCAGAAGCAAAAGTGTCAATTTGAGTCACTGACTTATGGACCGGACCCCATGGACGAAAATTGATTTCATGCAACTTATCAAGAAAACTAGCCAAGCTCACGCCAACCCTTGGACGCCTGTTCACCCATCGAAGAATTCGGGAGCCACCCCAACTCACGGGAAGCGAAGGCAACGGTTTCGGAGCATACTTATCAAAGTGCTCCCATAGCCAGACTTGCAGAAAAGCAACGTGCACATATGAATCCACTTTCATGAAACCGTTCGAAACTCGCATGTTCGCAACTAGGTGATCCAGATGCACATACAGGGAACCAAGGAACAACTTGCCAATGGGAAGAACTTCACCTTTGCCAACTTCACAAGAATCGCTAACAACTCGGTCTTATTCCCTTCTTGCCGTAACCGTCATCAAAAATGTCTCTAGACAACCAGAGAGCCAAAAATGCTGTGACATGAAGATCATTGCTTTTCTGTTCAGGCTCCAACTCGTCCGGAAACCTTTGAGATATCCACCAACCGTAAGGGCACCTTTCATCCTCTTTCCGGGCAGAGTCCTTCGACTTCGCAATGGAGTCTTTCCGAGCGAAATCCCCCAACTTAGCGGCCAGGTCATCCCGCATCTTCACCTCGCTTTCGAGATAATTGGATTCTAAGATTCCCGATTCTTGGAAGATTCAAACAAGAGAGCCACACTATCCAAGGAGAAAGTTATCTCACCCCATCTACATATGATTGTATGGGTGTCCGAACACCATCTGGAGATGAAAGCAACCAAGCACTGGATGTCTTCCTAATCTGGAGATTTACCGAGGTCTTGATGACATCAATGACCCGCGCCGAGTCAAGTTGGTATTTATATGCTCCTTGCTCACCATGAACTCAACCCATCTGTCAAAAGAACGCAATGGACTTTGACACATCCTGAAGTCAATGTTGGAAGAGGAATATACCCCTTTATGAAGACAGAACCGAATGGTTCTCTCTGGGCGAACCGAACGTGTCTTCCTGTCATCCTCACCACCGGGTTAGCAAAATTGGCACGAAACTCTGGTGATTATTCCGAGCGGGGCGAGGGCTCTAGTGAAGAATTCATCATCTATGTTCGGCTTGGAATTATGAGCATCCTTCGATGAAGTGAAATTTGTTTCAGGTAACATCTTATCGAATTCCTTCACAACAATTTGGTAATAAGATATCTGCACAAAACAAACGGAGAAAGGCGAAGTTATTTCTCTGACACATAATCGTACCCAACAAAAAAAAAGAGAAAGAGGAAGGAGGACGTATTTTATTCGAGTTCAAGACTATATACGCAGTATTTTCTTCGGGTTCGAGACTATATACGCGGCATTCTATACGGGTACAAGTGTGTCTACAGTATCCTTTCTCGGTTTCAAAAATATATATGGAGCATTTTTCTATTGGTTCAAAAACTGCGCGCATGGTACTTCTTTCAGAGGAAAAAAATCATATATACAATATTTCCTGCGGGTTCGAAGTCATATGAAGCATATACACAGTATTCTTCTTCGGGATTCATACAGGATTCTCTACGGGATCGAAATACATATGCAGTGTTTCGTACGGGGTCAAATACGCCTACAGTATCATTCTTCGGGTTCAGAATTATATACATAGCATCCTCTACGGGTTCAAAATACACACGCAGTATTTTCTTCAGGGTTCAAATATTTCTTTCAGGACCGAAAATTCATATATGCAATATTTCCCACGGGTTCAAACAATATATGCAGTATTCCCTTGTTTGCATACGTACTATATTTTCTACAAGAGGCACTCCAAGGAATCATATGCAATAATTGTGGAAGCGCCTACTTTTAAGGTGTATACCTATATAAAAAAAAAAAGAGAAAGAAGAGTACTCGAAGACATACCTGGAAGCTGGTTTCTCTTTGCCGCTAGTATGAAAAGAGGAAAGAATAAAGCGCAGTATGGGGAGAAAAGGGCTTTATATATATATATATACATATATAGGCGTGAAAGACTTTGAAATAGGGAAGGATTCCCCTTTCACCAAAATCACGGGTGTACGAAGCGGGCCCACAAAGGGTGCGACTTCCCAATGCCGCCCAAGTCACGCCTGCAAGCATAGTTTCCAAGATTGGACCGGCCCCACCAATTGCGTCGACCTCCCAATGGTCGCCCAAGTCACGCCTGCAAGCATGGTTTCCAAGATTAGACCGACCTCCCAATGGTCGCCCAAGTCACGCCTGCAAGCATGGTTTCCAATATTAGACCGACCTCCCAATGGTCGCCCAAGTCACGCCTGCAAGCATGGTTTCCAAGATTAGACCGACCTCCCAATGGTCGCCCAAGTCACGCCTGCAAGCATGGTTTCCAAGATTAGACCGACCTCCCAATGGTCGCCCAAGTCACGCCTGCAAGCATGGTTTCCAAGATTAGACCGGCCCCACCAATTGCGCCAACTTCCCAACGTCGCCCAAGCTGCACCGGGCCTACCAATTGTGCCAGCCTCCCGATTTGTGCAAAACTACCGAGGCAAAGATTCGAAATCCTATTTATAAAAGGTCGGACAAGCCTCCTTCAATTTTCTTTACGGTTTGTTGTTAATAGTTTGTCACCATCTTATGCTTACCTCGCAACAAAGCCCTGTTCCGAGCTAAGCGGGGGGACTTAATGTTGATGGTGGATTTTAGACAAGGGGTAAAATCGTAAAACCCCATGACCTAGTGTTACCCGCAACACATTAACTAAGAGCATTTAACTCGGTGTAAATAATTAATAGGGGTATTTTCTTTCAAAATACCCAGATTAGGGTTTTCAACACGTAACCCTAATTCCAAAACCAAGCCGCATACTCACGCACCATGGCAACCATGCCAAACCAAGCCGCACTCTGGCACCATGGCAACCATGCCAAACCAAGCCGCATATCACGCACCATGGCAACCATGCCAAACCAAGCCGCATATCACAGCACCATGGCAACCATGCCAAACCAAGCCGCACTCTGCACGCACCATGGCAACCATGCCAAACCAAGCCGCACTCTGCGCACCATGGCAACCATGCCAAACCAAGCCGCACTCTGCGCACCATGGCAACCATGCCAAACCAAGCCGCATACTGCGCACCATGGCAACAACGCCAAATTCCAAGCCGCTATGCCTTTGGCCCACGCCCAACATAGCGCCCTAGGTTTGCAAGACTTGCAACTAGGTCAACATGGCCGCACGTGCCATTGGCACATGCCAACGCGTGTCGCAAGCCATATTTCCAAGCCGTTATGCCTTTGGCCCACGCCCAACATAACGCCCTAGGTTTGCAAGACTTGCAACTAGGTCAACATGGCCGCACGTGCCATTGGCACATGCCAACGCGTGTCGCAAGCCATATTTCCGAGCCGCTATGCCTTTGGCCCACGCCAAACATAGCGCCCTAGGTTTGCAAGACTTGCAACTAGGTCAACATGGCCGCACGTGCCATTGGCACATGCCAACGCGTGTCGCAAGCCATATTTCCGAGCCGCTATGCCTTTGGCCTACGCCAAACATAGCGCCCTAGGTTTGCAAGACTTCCAACTAGGTCAACATGGCCGCACGTGCCGTTGGCACATGCCAACGCGTGTCTCAAGCCATATTTCCGAGCCGCTATGCCTTTGGCCCACGCCAAACATAGCGCCCTAGGTTTGCAAGACTTGCAACTAGGTCAACATGGCCGCACGTGCCATTGGCACATGCCAACGCGTGTCGCAAGCCATATTTCCGAGCCGCTATGCCTTTGGCCCACGCCAAACATAGCGCCCTAGGTTTGCAAGACTTGCAACTAGGTCAACATGGCCACACGTGCCATTGGCATATGCCAACGCGTGTCGCAAGCCATATTTCCAAGCCGCTATGCCTTTGGCCCACGCCCAACATAGCGCCCTAGGTTTGCAAGACTTGCAACTAGGTCAACATGGCCGCACGTGCCATTGGCACATGCCAACGCATGTCGCAAGCCATATTTCTAAGCCGCTATGCCTTTGGCCCACGCCCAACATAGCACCCTAGGTTTGCAAGACTTGCAACTAGGTCAACATGGCCGCACGTGCCATTGGCACATGCCAACACGTGTCGCAAGCCATATTTCCAAGCCGTTATTCCTTTGGCCCACGCCAAACATAGCGCCCTAGGTTTGCAAGACTTGCAACTAGGTCAACATGGCCGCACGTGCCATTGGCACATGCCAAAACGTGCCGCAAGCCATATTTCCAAGCCGCTATGCCTTGGTCCCACGCCAAACATAGCGCCCTAGGTTTGCAAGACTTGTAACTAGGTCAACATGGCCGCACGTGCCATTGGCACATGCCAACGCGTGTCGCAAGCCATATTTCCAAGCCGCTATGCCTTTGGCCCACGCCCAACATAGCGCCCTAGGTTTGCAAGACTTGCAACTAGGTCAACATGGCCGCACGTGCCATTGGCACATGCCAACGCGTGTCGCAAGCCATATTTCCAAGCCGCTATGCCTTTGCCCCACGCCCAACATAGCGCCCTAGGTTTGCAAGACTTGCAACTAGGTCAACATGGCCGCGCGTGCCATTGGCACATGCCAACACGTGTCGCAAGCCATATTTCCAAGCCGCTATGCCTTTGGCCCACGCCAAACATAGCGCCCTAGTTTTGCAAGACTTGCAACTAGGTCAACATGGCCGCACGTGCCATTGGCACATGCCAACACGTGCCGCAAGCCATATTTCCAAGCCGCTATGCCTTGGGCCCACGCCAAACATAGCGCCCTAGGTTTGCAAGACTTGCAACTAGGTCAACATGGCCGCACGCGCCATTGGCACATGCCAACACGTGCCGCAAGCCATACTTCCGAGCCGCTATGCCTTTGGCCCACGCCAAACATAGCGCCCTAGGTTTGCAAGACTTGCAACTAGGTCAACATGGCCGCACGCGCCATTGGCACATGCCAACACGTGCCGCAAGCTATATTTCTAAGCCGCTATGCCTTTGGCCCACGCCAAACATAGCGCCATAGGTTTGCAAGACTCGCAACTAGGTCAACATGGCCGCACGCGCCATTGGCACATGCCAACACGTGTCGCAAGCCATATTTCTAAGCCGCTATGCCTTTGGCCCACGCCAAACATAGCGCCCTAGGTTTGCAAGGCTTGCAACTAGGTCAACATGGCCGCACGCGCCATTGGCACATGCCAAACACACACTCTGGTAGCCTAACTTGCGAACCGTGCAACCTACCACCAAGGCATTCCGCACATGCCATTGGCACATGCCAAACACACACGCTGGTAGCCTAACTTGCGCACCGTGCAACCTACCACCAAGGCATTCTGCACATGCCATTGGCACATGCCAAACACACACGCTGGTAGCCTAACTTGCGAACCGTGCAACCTACCACCAAGGCATTCCGCACATGCCATTGGCACATGCCAAACACACACGCTGGTAACCTAACTTGCAAACCGTTCAACCTACCACCAAGGCATTCCGCACATGCCATTGGCACATGCCACACGCCACTAGCAGCGCCACTTGCACTCAAGATGCAACCAACACTCGAGACATCGACACAAACCGGGGATGCTTCTTTAGGGTTTTGGTTTGGCGGTCACAGCATGCAGCGTACACTACGCTCACATTAAGAAAGCGTTAAAAGGAATAAAGCGGTCAAATAAAAGAGGAAATAATAGTGAAAAACGTTTTCACCCATTAACCATGCGGTTACCACCTCCTCCCATTATTTCACCCTTTACTCTCTTCCTTCATGAGGCCAGGGTACGTTTCAATCTCGACTTGTATAAATAGGTCTTACCTATTTCCACACCAGACAACAAGTCTCGGTCAGGAGAAATACACTACACTTACACTCTCAGAAAGGCAACTTTGCAAGCTCTCCCAAAAGCTTCTATCTCTTGCAAGCTTCCTAAGCTTTCACTTTCTGATACAAGTCGAGATACTACTCTCCTCAACACCTTTCTTTTCTTCCCTCCCCAAATCAACCCTTCTCCTCCACTTTGTGACCGAAGCAAGTCTGGAACGGCCATTTCTTGGTTTAGGCCGGACTTGTACAGATCGATCTCTCGAATCTACAAAGTGCTCACGTGCAGCACATTTGTTTAGGGTTTGAATCAATTTCTCATCACCCACCGAAATTACCGAAATCAGCAGAAACGATTTTCACCCATAAACACCAGGAAACGATGTTGTTGCCAAGAAAGATGCAGTAGCCGCCTGTGGATCGTCTGTCATCAATGCAACCTGCCCAATCAACATCAGAGAATCCCAACAAGAATGAACTTCCCTTTGTGAACTTGATGCCATAACCTAATGTTCCTTTTATATATCTGAGGATCCTCTTGGCAGCAGCCATGTGAGTTGTTGTGGGATGTTGCATGTGTTGGCACACTAAATTGATAGCATAGGATATTTCTGGACCGGACCAAGTAAGATAGTGGAGAGCATCAACAAGGGATCTATAGTCTGTGGGATTGTCAAGTAGTGTCCCATCTTGTTTGGACAGTTTGGTTGAAGCTGCAATAAGAGTTTGACAAGCTTTAGAGCCTTCCATGTGAAATATGTGCAGTAGATTAACAACATATTTGGTTTGTGAGAGGAACAAAGTGTTGGGTGTTCTATGAATTTCAAGACCAAGAAAGTAGTTGAGAGAACCCAAGTCCTTGATGGGAAACTGAAGTTGTAGCTTAGCAATAACAAATTGTATGAATGTTGAAGAGGACAATGTAAGCATTATGTCATCAACATAGACTAAGGCAATTGTAGTGTGAGAGCCATTCTTGTGAACAAAGAGGGATGGATCAGCAACTGAATTTTTGAAGTTGAGTGAGCATAACGCTGCACTGAGCTTTTCATACCATGCCCTAGGGGCTTGCTTAAGTCCATAGATGGCTTTATGTAGAAGAAAGACATGGTTTGGCTTTGCAGGATCGATAAAGCCTAGTGGTTTAGCCATATATACAGTTTCCTTTAAGTCTCCATGGAGGAATGCATTGCTCACATCTAGTTGATGAATTTCCCAATCAAACTGCAATGCCAATGAAGAGGATGATTCTGATTGTTGATGGCTTGGCCACAGAACTGAAGGTTTCTTCAAATTCCATGCCTGGTTGTTGGTGATACCCCTTATCTACTAGTCTGGCCTTGAATTTTTCTATCTCACCATCTGCATGATATTTGATCCTAAATACCCATTTTCAACCCACATGTTTTGCCCTGGAACTGGTGGAACCAAAGTCCAAGTACTAGCATCTTTTAAAGTTGTGTATTCATTGGTAGATGCAATGTTCCATACTTTCTCCTTCTTAGCAGCAATTATCCAAGTGGGAACAGTAACCATGGATGCAATTGGAGGGATGTTTGGTGGCAAAATAAGATTTTGGTATATAAATGCCATGCTTGCCTCTAGTAACCGTAGGATGATCATTAGTTGTTATGGTTATGGGAAGAGAGGGATGGGAACTGGGAGGAGATGTGGGTACAATGGTCTTTTCATGCTGAGTAAGAGGAGGAAGTACTTCAGGTACTAAGGATGGTCACCTGAGAATAGTGTTGTAAGGAAAAGTATTTTCATCGAAGGATACATATGCCTAGATATATAGACTATTCCAGTGAGTGGGTCAAGGCATTTATATCCTTTTTGATGCAGACTATATCCTAGAAAAACACAGTATTTGCTTCTAGGTTCTAGTTTGGCTGATGTATAGGGTTTGAGCCATGGGAAACATGCACAACCAAAGACTTTAAGAAAGTTATAGTCTGGTGAATTTTGAAAAAGCAGTTCAAAAGGAGTTTGAAAAGCTATTGTTTTTGTGGGAAGTCTATTGATGAGGTAGTTGGTTGTTTGAAGTGCATCAATCCAATACTGAAAAGGGAGTTTGCCTGATGCAAGAGTGTTCTAGTGACTCCTAGAAGATGCTTGTGTTTAACTTCTGCAACAACATTTTGTTCAGGTGTGTGTGGACATGACATCTCATGAGTGATGCCTTTTGCGGCACAGAATTGTGCTAGAAGATTGTTTAAAAACTCTCCTCCATTGTTAGTTCTGATTGTGACAACAGAGTGAGACAATAGGTTTTCTAATTTTGTTACAAAGGTGACAAATGCATGTTTAAAATCAGATTTAGAGGACAAGGGGAGAATCCAACAATACTCAGTAAATTCATCAACTACATTAGCATAATATAGAGTACCATTGGTTGAGGGTGTAGTGCAAGGACCTCATACATCCATGTCCATAAGTTGAAGTGGTTTAGCAGCCACAGTACAAGAAATTTGAAAAGGAAGTTTAGTACTTCTACACATTTTGCAATCAACACAAAAGAAAGGTTTATTAAAAACTTTTGACAAATTTAGTCTAGTGCAGAGTTTTTTGAAGAGTCTGAAAAGAAGGATACCCAAATCTTATATGTAGGAGAGCATTGTCAGTAGATGTTTTTGTGGTGAGAGCATGATTTGTGGAGCTAAAAGTGAGTGGGTAGAGTCTATTTTTATGTGGTCCTTGGAAAAGGATCTTCCCAGAGTTGAGATCCTTCACAGAAAACCCATTGGAATCAAGATTTAATGAGCAGTGATCGTCAGTTGTAAACTTATGAATGGAAAGAAGATTATGAGATGATACAGGGACTATGAGGACATTATCTAAGTGAAATGGATAGTTATGGACATGTTTAGTGGAATTTCCCTTGTGAGTATAGTCATACCTTCACCATTGGCAAAGCAGAATAACTTCGCACCATCATATGGAGTTACTTCTTGACAACCTTCTGTGGTGGATGAAATGTGATGGTTAGCTCCACTGTCAGCAATCCACTCCTCAGTATCAAAGATGTCAGCATCTGCAAGCATTGCACTTAGATTTGTGGGTGGTGCTCTCCCTTGATAAGTAACATTGAATCTGTGAACACAAGTTGTTGCAATGTGATTCTTCATCCTACAGAGCTGACATGGAATTTTTTTAGGGGTAGGTGTGCCTTTGCCATAGTTCTGTGTGTTGAATAATGCAGGATTTGGGTATCTGCCACCTGCATAGCCTCTGTCCCTGAAACAGCCTCTGTTGTTTGTGTTGTAACCTCCTATGTGGTGGTATTAAGAGCCCATATTTGCCATGAAGGCCTTAGCATCTAGGTATGCCTGATCCTTAGCACTCTTGAGTCTTTCACTAATGACAACTGCTTCACTGAGAAGGTTGTTGTGCAGTTCAGTATTGGTGATGGGTGGGTATCTATGTCTCATGTAAGTGGCAAAGGGTATATAGTCTGAGTTTAGGGCATTGAGAGTGATAACCACCAGTTCTTTGTCAGAGATGAACTCACCTGCTGAAGCTAAATGGTCTGAGAGCAGTTTGATTTCACTGATTAGTGCAGGAATAGATTTATCTTCCTGTGTAATGGAGAGCAGTTTGGTGCGAAGCTGGAGAGAGTGAGTTGAAGATGTTCTGCCAAAACGCTCTTCAATGCTGGTCCATAGCTGATGTGAGGTTTCAGATCTGGAGAAATAAGTAAAAAAAGACTGAAATTGTTGGATTAAGCCACATGATAATGGTTGAATATTCATCCATCCAGTCAGAATACAGAGGATTTTCGATTCCATTCAATTCATTTCGTTGATTTGTGTATTGTGGAGGGCATTGATGTGAGCCATCTAGGTATTTCATGAGCTTGTATTTTTGAATCACGGGTTTGAGAAGATTTTTCCAGGTGATAAAGTTATCTTCAGTGAGTTTAAGAGGAACGAAATTTTTTAACAGATTTAAGGGGACTTTAGAAAACGAATTTGAGGTTGGGGATCCATATTCGTTACAGAAGAATAGAAATCTCAGAGAATAGTAAATAAGGTGATGAATTTCAGTAAAGAGAAAACAGGAAGCAGGATCGAAAGAAGAAATTCTAACCTCCCATGTCTGATACCATAATGGTATTGCATCAAACTCTCAGATAATCAATCATAAATTTATTACAGAGATGATAGGTTTTCATTACTTGAATTTAAGAGAAGTATTCAATGAAGTATAGAAAGAGAGGCGTTGTACTAAGGGAAAAATATCGTTTGGTCCTTTTTTAGATGGGCCCATGTCTGTTTAGTCCTTTGGTCAAATGCCTTTACTGTTTGGTCCATAATTATTTAAAAATATTTAAATAGACAAAAATACCCTTCCATGTTAAATTTTTTTTTTTTTGTAGGAGTTATTCCATGCTAAAAATGTACTTCATTCCTGGAATGAAGTCCATACAAAAAGCTAAAATTATGGACTTCATTCCCGGGAATGAAGTCCATACAAAAAGCTAAAAAAAACAGACTTCATTCCCAGGAATGAAGTCCATACAAAAAGCTAAAAAAAACAGACTTCATTCCCAGGAATGAAGTCCATACAAAAAGCTAAAAAAACAGACTTCATTCCCAGGAATGAAGTCCATACAAAAAGCTAAAATAACATACTTCATTCCCAGGAATGAAGTCCATACAAAAGCTAAAAAACAGACTTCATTCCCAGGAATGAAGTCCATACAAAATGCTAAAAAACAGACTTCATTCCCAGGAATAAAGTCCATACAAAAAGCTAAAAAAACATACTTCATTCCCAGGAATGAAGTCCATACAAAAGCCAAAAATCAGACTTCATTCCCAGGAATGAAGTCCATACAAAAAGCTAAAAAACAGACTTCATTCCCAGGAATGAAGTCCATACAAAAAGCTAAAAAAATCAAAAAAGAAAAAAAAAAACATTCAAACACCAGCAGCAAATCATCATCATCTTTCTTTTCTTCATCGTCTTCATCGTCATCGACTTTCTTTTCCTCTCAAATCATCATCTTCATCTTCATCATCTCAAATCATCATCTTTCTTCATCTTCATCATCATCATCTTCATCGTCTTTCTTCATCTTCAACATTCAAATCATCATCTTCATCGTCTTTCTTCATCTTCTTGTTCTTCTTCATCAATAACGACATCAAAAACAGAAACATATCCATGAAAAATCGTCGTCATCGTTTTCTTGTTCTTCTTCATCAACAACAACAACAACAAAAACAGTAGCAGAAAGAAGAAGAAAAAAGAAAAAGAGAAAAAAAACTAGATCTGAAAACATGTGGAGAGAGAAAGTAAATCTGAAAATAAAGATATTTTCTAGGGTTTTTGTCTATATATGTGGACCCAAAAGGGTATTTCTGCCACCACACAATGAAAATTACATCATCCATGACATCACCCTAGGACCAAACCATAATTTCTATGACCAAACTATAATTTATATTACCAAATAGGACCAAACAGACATTTGAGTGGGTCAAATGGACTAGACTCTCTCTAATATATTATTTCTAAGACCTAATGGTATTTCCTACTTATACTAAACCCTAATAAGGCAACCACTATGTGTACGTGTGTACTGTAGTACAAGTACAAGTCTCTCTAATATATTATTTCCTACTTATCGTGTACTACTTGTCTTATCCTGCACTGCAGTACAAGTCGTGTCCTGCACTTCATTAGGGGCTACCACCAAAAGTATTACAGCTAGTGGCATTATAAGATGAGGTCTGCATGAAATTAATCTAGAATATCCATTTTATTTTGTAGCTTTTTTTGGAACATGATTGAACTAGAAATTAATCTTATGTGCAAATCATTTCTGCTCACTTTCACGCACAAAAATAATAAAAGTAAAACTGTATTCAATTATCAACTATGTACTATTGGTTTACGATCATCGATGACCCGACTTTTCTAATGATTGATGTTTCAGGGAGGTTCTCATTATATGATGATGAAACTACCTCACCAAAGTTTGTCCCATGAGCAGGGTGCTGGTCCAAGTCAAACTCCAATTTTATTTCATGAACATACTTAACTGGGTACCCATGTAACATTTACGAAGGGAGGGTGGTTGCCAAAGTTACACTAGCTAACATTTCCATTAATGGAAACCGAACTTTTGTCCTTTCCGTAGTTGCAGGAAATCCCACAACTACACCCTAATGATTATCTATGAAATAATCTAATTAAGAAAACATAATGAAATACTCAAGAACTTATATGAGAAAGCCCTAACTTGGGAAGCAAATAACTTTCTCTCTCTTAAATATCTTATCTAAGCTTGCCAAAAAGATCTCTCTACTACAAAGGCATTGCGCTCCCTTTATAGGAGTTTACATAGTGGAGGACAGCTAATAAAGCCCCTAATTTCGGATCTGGCGCGCTTCAATGTCGATAGGACTTTTATTATAACCGCATGGATTCTTCACTACCGCACGATTCTTTACACTTTTATTGTGACTTGGTGACGTCATCTTGTTCGTCATCTTGACATATTGTATGTGTATGGGTTCGCTTGGTACTAAAGTATTATTTCGCATACCAAATGAGTGTGCGATATTTTGCACCCACACCTTCAGTAAGAAGGAAGAAGAATGTATTCCATTGCATTAGGCAGTGGGTTTTGAGTACGGCATGAGCATATAAATTTAAAGGTTGAAATTTGAAAGGTCATTAACCATACAAGATATAAAGGGACATTATTCACTTTTAATCGTGATTCTTGGAGAAGTGACTATCCTAAACTGATTCCAATTTTAAGTTCTTTAATTTTTGTAGGTTAAAATGGAACAAAACAATTGGTGAGGTTGTCAAATCACCAAGTTTTGTTGTTAAACTTTTTAACGGACAAAGAATTTTAATAATGCAATTTTGTACTACACAAATTTAAATTCATAATTATTTTTTGATGAAAAAATAATGACCATTATTCCATTAAAAAAACATTAACCTAATTATTAGAGTATTTTTCCGTTTTCTTAAAGTGCATGATTAAAGTTTTAAGCGAAAATATGCAAATGCATTCATTTTTTTATTTTATTTTTTATCAGACAGCAGCGGGAATTGAACCCCTAACCTATAACTTGGAGTTCAATCCCTAGTCAACTGGGCTAATCCCAGTTGGTTCATATATATTATAGACAGCATATCATATATATTAGAGACAGCATATCATGTTTATCACCACATATCATATTCGTATTCCAGCCGCTGTTTAACTAGTAAAATGCCCAAAGAGTGTAATTTGCATAAGCTTAGTCATGCCCTTTTCTTGTTCTTTTTATTTGAAGCTAGTCATGTCCCTCTTGTCTCCTATTTACTCCCATAAATTGCTCAACATGTCAGCCAACTACCATGGATTGCCATATACCGGGATACCGCCGGTTAATAGTAATCACTGCATTATAGCTAGTCCAGTGAATTAGGGCACTAGAGTTTGGCAAAAGATCATGGCTTCGGCTAACAATGGTATCTGTAATTAGTATATATCGTGTTGATACTGACCATGTTCATCGTTAATCTAAAAATCCACACCATGTGAACTTTTGCAGTTCCTCTTTTTCTCCTAGGTAGCTTTCCCGATATTGTTTACAAAAAAGCTCCAGAATTTAGTGTTGATTTACAAATTTTTACATCACCATAAAGGCCTACGGGTCAAATGCTAGGCTAGCAAACTCGGCTTCATTTTTAGCTAAATTAGTATTTTATATCTACCAAGTAGTACAAAGAGAATCTGGAAATGACTAATTAGCCCTTATTGTTAATAATCAAGATTAGTGTTGATAATCAAGATTGGTGTTGATAATTAATTTTCACTTATTATAACTTAAAATCAAATTTTTAGACTTATTAAAAAAAATGTGTAGAGAAGAAGAAAAAGAAAACTTATGTGATATTTGTGAAACCCTAGATTTTGATTCACTCAACCAAAATGAGTGATTCCAGTGACCTGCTATACTTCTAAATTAGTTTACATTAGCTTTTTCTCGCTCAAAATTATCTAAAGTACATAACAAAATCAAAACTTTTGAATTTTCAGAAGAACTTACGGTTGCAATTTTGCTCGTGACCAACCGTAACTCTTAGTTAGGGTTCGTAAGTTATCGAATACCAACCGTAACTAGTTAAATTTGGGGAAAATCCAATCGTAAAACCAGTTACGGTTGGTAACTAAATGCTCGATACCAACCGTAACTGAAGAAAATTCTAAGATATAAGAACATACGGTTGGTAATTGAACTATTACCAACCGTATTAACATCAAAATCTCCAGTTACATTTCGTAATTGAGTTAAAATCAACCGAAACTCGCTGTTGATGGTGGTTTTTAGCTTAGGGTTAAAATCGTAAAACACTAAACCCTAGCAGATAGTGATGTCACAAGATTTAAAGTAACAAGCATTTACTAGGCACATTTACTGAAACCTTTAATGTGTCCCTAAATAATTACCAAGGTATCTTTTTCAAATTAGGGTTACGACAAGCCAAACCCTAATTCCCACGTGTGCCAATGGAAAATCATGCCAGCCACACTGACCGTGCCAAAGCATGCCAACCATGCTAGCCGCACCTCTGTGCCAATGGAAAATCATGCCAGCCACACCGACCGCGCCAAAGCATGCCAACCATGCTAGTTGAACCTCTTTGCCAATGGCAAATCATGCTAGCCAGCCATGCTAGCCGCACCTCTGTGCCAATGGCAAATTATGCTAGCCACACCGACTGCGCCAAAGCATGCCAACCATGCTAGCCGCACCTCTGTGCCAATGGAAAATCATGCCAGCCACACCGACCGTGCCAAAGCATGCCAACCATGCTAGCCGCACCTTTGTGCCAATGGAAAATCATGCCAGCCACACCGACCGTGCCAAAGCATGCCAACCATGCTAGCCGCACCTCTGTGCCAATGGAAAATCATGTCAGCCACACCGACCGCGCCAAAGCATGCCAACCATGCTAGTCGCACCTCTGTGCCAATGGCAAAATATGCCATCCACGCCGACCGCGCCAAAGCATGCCAGCCGCACCTCTATGCCAATGGCAAATCATGTCAGCCACACCGACCTCGCCAAAGCATTCCAACCATACTAGTTGTACCTCTGTGCCAATGGCAAATCATGCCAGCCACATCAACCGCGCCAAAGCATGCCAGCCATGCTAGCCGCACCTCCGTGCCAATAGCAAATCATGCCAGCCACACCTACTGCGCCATGCCAAACGCACCTCGCCATGGCCCCATGCCGCGCCACCATACTGGCCTTCACTACGCGGCTATCAAAACGAAGGCGTGCAACAATCAACGGTTGCCCTTCAATCCCAGGAGTAAATCCTGGCCGTCTAAGGTTACTAAACGACCTTTGCCCCAAAACCCTAGCTTGGTCATGCACCTAGCCCAAGCTAGTCACGCCATGCGCTTATGGAAAACCCTTGGCCCCACATGCCAAGACAAAACCGCACCTATCCCAAGCTAGTCACGCCATGCGCCTATGGCAAACCCTTGGCCGCACATGCCAAGCCAAAACCGCACCTAGCCCAAGATAGCCACGCCATGCGCCTATGCCAAACCCTTGGCCCCACATGCAAAACCAAAACCGCACCTAGCCTAAGCTAGTCACACCATGAGCCTATGGAAAACCCTTGGCCCCACATTCCAAGCCAAACCAAACCTAGCCAAGCTAGCCGCGCCATGCCAAACGCACTTTGCCTTGGCCCTAGACATGCTAGTCACATCATGCCAAGACAAACGCCCTTGCCTTGGCCCTAGCCACGTCATGTGCCCATGGCAAACCCTTGGCCCCACATGCCAAGCCAAACCAAACCTAGCCAAGCTAGTTGCGCCATGCCAAACGCACTTTGCCTCGACCCTAGCCATGCTAGTCACATCATGCCAAGCCAAACGCCCATGCCTTGGCCCTAGCCACGCCATGTGCCCATGGCAAACCCTTGGCCCCACATGCCAAGCCAAAACAAACCTAGCAAAGCTAGCCGCGCCATGACAAACGCACTTTGCCTTGGCCCAAGCCATGCTAGTCACATCATGCCAATCCAAACGCCCTTGTCTCTAGCCACGCCATATGCCCATGGAAAACCCTTGGCCCCATATGCCAAGCCAAAATCGCACCTATCCAAAGCTAGCCACGCCCAAGGCGAACCCTTGGCCCCACATGCCAAGATTAACCACACCCTAGCCGCGCCACCTTGTTGGCCTTCCCTGCGCGGCCACTAAAACGAAGGCGTGCAACAATCAACGGTTGCCCTTCAATCCCAGGAGAAAATCCTAGCCATCCAAGGTTACCAGACGACACATGGTACACTTTGGCCCGAAAACCTAAGTTTGGCCATGCTAACCTAGTCGCGCCACCACGTTGGCCCTCACTATGTGGCTACCAAAACGAAGGCGTGCAACGATCAACGGTTTCCCCTCCTCTCAAGATGAAAAATCTCGACCGTCGAACGTCACCAAGCTAACAAGTTTCCCGATCTTGACTTTCCAAGCCACAACAACGTGCTACATGTTTTCCAAAAACATTCGAGACATCAACACAAACTGGGGGATCCTCTTTGGGTATTGGTTTGGCGGTTTATAGCGTGCGGCGTACACTACGCCCGTCATAAGGAAGTGTCACAAGGGTGAGGCGGTTAGTAAATACGGGAAGTTATGTGTGATACGTTCATGGGACATAAAGCACATGCGTTAACAATTTTATGGGACACGAATTCCATAACGTTAGCAGTTTTACAAAAACCAGTTTCATGCGTTAACCACTTTATGGAACATCAATTTCATGCATACGGTTACCACCTCCTCCCATTTACTTGTCCACTCCTTAATGAGACCAGGGTACGTTTTTACTCCAACTTGTATAAATAGGTCTTACCTATTTCCATTGAACAACAAGTCCATTCGGGAGATACAACACTCAGAAATACTTACTTTCTAGCTCACCTTGTTAGCTCTCTCACTTTTCTGATAACAAGTCGTAGTAACCCAACAACTCTTCTAGAATCAATTATTCTGGTCCACCACTTTCCTTGTTTCCCTCCCCAAAACCAACCCATTCTCCTCCACTTTGTGACCGAAGCAAGTCTAGAACGGCCATTTCTTGGTTTAGGACGGACTTGTAAAGATTGATCTCTCGAATCTAAAGTACTCCCTTGCAGTACATTGTTTAGGGTTTAAATATTCTCACCTGCACACCCGCAATTACCGAAATCAGCATAAACCATTTTCACCTACAAAAAACTGACGACCACAGCAGGAGGATTGATCTATCGGTTACAATATCAACTCCAAATCCTGATTTCGTTTCCCGAACGTCAATCCCAATATGGTGGAACTCAGGTCTGGAGCGGTTGCCGAGACTACCAGCACAGAGCACGTCCCTGATGTTAACGTCTCTCCTAACAACGTCGTTACATCACCTACTAACTACAGTAACTCCGAATGTACTCCCTCAAGCGTAACACCGCCAATCACCAGGGCCAGAGCCGCCGCCGCCTCTAATGTCTCTGCACAAACCCTCTAATCACGACAACGAAAACACCTCTTCGGGCGTTACGCCACCAGTCACTAGAGCCAGAGCTGCCGCTGCGGCTCCTAATGTTTCGTCTAGCATGGCACCTCCAACCACAACTAAGGTTCCAACTACCCCACCGACGGGACTAGAGACCGGAGGGACCAGAGGAAGCCGTCCTTATGTCACCATTGCTGATTTGATGGAATGACAGGAAATGCTCATCAGAGCCCAGACGGATATGGTTTCAACACAGAAGGAAGTACTCGTCTTTCTCAAGACCCTGACAGAGCGGCTACCACGTGAGTCGCGTCCTCCAGAGCCGTTTAGAAACGTCTCCAACAACCCCGACGCTATCACCTTGGCGGAGCACGCCTCCGCGGACGAGGAAATTCGCGCTTGAATCCCATTAGAAAGAAATCAGCCATCCAACTTCGTCACGTGAGAAGATCTGGAGCAACTTCTCCGCAACCGAATCAAGAATAATGAACTGGACATGCATCAACACCAACCCCATTACCCATCCGAAATGCAAAGAATCCCTCTTCCAAGGGGGTACTCCTCTCCTCAATTCACCCTGTACGATGGTACCGGGAATGCACATGAGCATGTCTCCCGTTTCTTGGAATCCCTAAGTGAACATGAATATAATCACGTTCTTCGTCTAATGGAGTTCTCAAAATCACTTACCGGAAGGGCGTATACATGGTACAACAGCATCTCGCCGAACAGTATTCCCAACTGGAGTAGCCTGGTTACCGCGTTTTACAGGAAGTACTTCTTCATGTCTGAACAAGTTACTTTCTCAGACCTCGGAAGAATATACCAGTGGGATAACGAACATCCGAATGATTTTGTCAAAAGGTTCAGGGTTCCAACGCTCGACTGTCACGACCCAAACGTGACTGAGCAACAGATGGTGAACGCGTGCATCAATGGTATGGTTCCTATTTACCGCGCCTTGCTAAAACTTGCGCTTCTAAACATTCTCCGAACTCCATGAAGCCGCTAGACGATCCGCAACGACAGCACCAGCATTACTGGAAAGAACTAGGCCAACTCGAACCGAATACACGCGTGAAACTCGTGGGAATAGACGCCTCACCAGCAAGTAATTTAATGTCGGCTCATCCTCCGTGAACATAGTGAACGAAAGAGGAAAAAGGAAGGCCCCAACTACAGGCCACCAGCCAAAACGTGAAGCATCGGCGCAATGGGAAACCCCGCCACGGAAGACCGCCACTAAATCTCCCATGCATCATCATGAAACCGAAGGGAATATCTTCGATTTCCCGTTTCCCATCGAGGAGGTGATTGACCTCCTAGAATCATGGATTCAAGATGATGTTATCAGACTGCCACCTCCCAGGCGTCCACCAACTGAGGCTGAGATAGCGAACCCCAAGTACTGAAATTACCACAGATTCGTTCACCACCCGACCAGTGATTGCAACAAACTAAAGCATATTTTCAAAGAAAATATAGAATCGGGAGAGCTCCAACTAGGAGACGAGGGAGTACATCGAGACCCACTCCCAATAAGAAACTGTGGTTTCTCTGGGGACTCCGTGCACGAGACTATACAATCCATGATGCAGCATGTATGTGAAATTCTCTATCTTTCCAAGGTGCAGCGCCAAGATATTTTCGCATCTCTCAATCGCGTTGTATCTGGCAAACGATTTTTTCTCTCCCCGAAAACCACACCAGGGGCCAAACCTTTCCAAATGGGCGGAATCAAAGGGGGGAACTGGGGACTGCTGACCACGTCCCGTTTAAGAGGTATCGAATTTGACAACACGCTCATCGACGAGGCCTCTGACCTCAACATCATTTCTTTCAACACACTAAAGGCTGCGGGATTTACAAAACAAGACGTTACCCATTCCCCGTATGTGATTAAGAACCCTGGAGGAGGAACTTTGAACGCGCATGGCTACATCAACCTCGAGATCAAGATGGGAGACGCTATAACGCATAGCAAATTCCACATTGTCAAAGAACTGGGTCACGACATGATATTGGGGCACTTATGGGTACTCGACAACAAAGCGAAATCAGATGTGCACCTTCTACCGACGTCCACGCCCGAAAGAATTTCCAACAAATCATCCCACTGGTTATCGCATCGACGAGTTATCAATGGAACCCAGACATCTGGAGAAGACCTGTTGGAGCTAGCTCATGGATTTCAAACGCAAGTAAGTCTGGCCGAACGACCTTTTCTACAACCAGTCATTTCTTCCCATATTCCGTCATGGGGACTCGGCGCGATTACTGGCACAGACGCTGTCAAGAAATGTGAATAGGGTGCTGGACCATTTGAACACTTTGCAAAAAGCTTGGAAACTTCCATCGAAACCAATGGATCCAAGACTCAAACGGTTGCACGAAGCCTGAACCCGTTTTCAATCGGAGATATAGTGGTTAAGGTAAACCCGTTTCAAGTTGGGAAGATGACGGTAAAAATGGCTATTCAAATTGATTCGCCCAATGGAAGAGAAGACGAGCCGTATCTGGTGGCGGACATCCTTTTAGGAGGATATTGCAAGCTCATCAACACAGACACACCTGAAGGCGTGATAGTTCATTCGCGATGGCTCAAGGCCTCCAATCCCTAAAATGCCGTACTTTTCCAGCCACTCTCCGTTTAGTATTTTCTTTAACAATTCCTCTTAGTAGTTGTATTTCCCCAAGATGAATACACTGTTTGTATTCTTCCCTGGAATTTTATTTTTCGTCAAAAAAAAAAAGTATAAATACATCTTTTTCCAAACGAGTTCTCCAAATATCAGAGAAATACATCAAACTAACCCAGAAAACCACAGCAAAGCCATCATACCACAACCAGAATACCTCATTCAATCATTCAAAAAAAATAAATATGTAAAGCAAAATGTTGACTGATGAAGAAGAAGGTAAAGATGAGTTTGCGAAAAGCATCAGGGGAACTAAGTAACTAACAGGAATAACAAAAGGGAGGAACTAGCCCTCGAAGGATGGAGCACGAGTCCCCTTGGTCAAGGATATCTTCAAGCACTTCCCCCAATAATCTCTCGGGCAAAAAAGATTTCATTCAACGGTTTTAGCAGTAGCAACCTCAACATCCCATCCCGAAGAAACCACAGCAGCAACAGTGTCCGCTTCGACGACCGGTTCAGCATACGCCACCATGACCCCTCCAATATCGCCAACGACACATCTGGCGTCAACTCCAAAGGATACTTCAGTCCCATCAGACGCTCCCTCGGAGGTTTTCTCATTGACCATTCAAAGAAGATTTTTTGATTCATCCGCATCAAAATTGAGAACCATGGCGCTTGCCTCCAAAAGCTTCACATGCTCGATTTTCCGTTGCTCCGACCCAGAAACAGTTCGATCCGCCCTATAACTGGACCGTGGAAAGGTTTTGACGCACTGGAACTTCTCAATACGCCAAGGTTCTTCCTCATTTTCTCGTCCCTCCTCCATGCTCACCGAACCCAAGAAAATCCAAACACGCGTCTGCAATTCATAGAGATATATGGAAGGGAGTTCCTTGATGATGTCACCAACTTCATGGAACAGAGATTCGATTCTAGCTAATGCCTCCTCATGAGAAGAGGAGCGGTTTCCGCCAATTCTGAAGTCCTTCTCCGAAGAATTAAAGACATGGCTATCCTTGGAGGGTCCCATCATACACTACAAAGAACAAGGAAAATTTTCCATAATATCTATACACACATAAGAAAGAGGATAAAATAAAAATAAGAAGGAAACGCGAGGCGATACCTGTAAAGAGGATGTACGAAGACGAACTACGCGAATGTAGAGTTCAAGATAATGTTTTATGTACAACAAGATGACGCAACCTCAAAAGGGAAATCTTTTATACCGGCCGTGAGTTAAGGCATGATATCCGATCCTAATTAAACCTCATTCCTGGCTGTGAGAAATAATTATGGTTGGTGAGAAAGCGTGGAAGAACGTGCTAAGGCACACTAGATCGTGTTTTCCTTTCCCACCTCCAACGCTAAGCTTCGGAAGCAAAACCGGCAACATAACCAAAGCAGAAAGAGTAACGCTTTTCCTCTTTTCGTGGGCGTAAAGTTTTGGGTTGAAGAGAAGAAAAACTTCCTGGTCGAGTCAAATAAGGAAAGAGGCAACCAAGCCCTTGAAGAAAAATCACCAAGCAATCCGTGCCATGTCTCATCCTCACCGCTACTGGCCATCTGTGCACGTCTCACCCCACCAAACCGCGCCTTGTCATAGTCACGCCAGGCCAATCTATTCGCTCCATTGCTAATAAGATTTTTTTACTGATTTGTTGTAGTAAATAGGTTGTCGTTCACTCGGACGTTGTAGAGATTAAATTTAAAGGTTTAATGAAAATAATAAAAGAGAGAGTTACTGGGTCTAGGATTCCACCGAATTTATATCAATAGGTTCAATTATTTATTCTTCAACAATTATAGCTCAATAAATAAAACAACAAGGGCTCTTATTTTTGCCAAGGTAGATTCTCCAAATATTAGTTATAAATCGTAAGCATGGGACATCAAACATCTAAGCAAGCATGACCCATCTAATAAAATGATAACTAATTTTTTCAAATTATAAAACAATTTAAAATAAATGCAAAAGTCATAAAAAGAATAAAATAAATTCACCCATGTATGAAGTTCGGCTTCCTCCGTCGACCCCATGTCGGGGTCTAGTTTCTCATGATAAAAACACACTCAAAAATATAATTCATAGCTCAAATGGTGTTTTTATTAAAGAAAACTAATAATTCTCCCCAAACTCTGGATAGCCACTCTATGACACCCAAACAACCTTTATATACTCGACAGGACCAAGAATATCCCCTCATTACTTCGAAATCTTCTCCATTACTCGGCATTAGCTCGAAATATTTTTCTTTCCTTTTTCTGAAAATTACGGAGATTTTTCCTCATCTTCTACACATAAATAGGCTGTCAGAATCTTTCCATCAATGCAAAATATACTCCCAGGAATATTATCTGAACCAAAATTATTTGATTTAACTTCAAAATATCTTCTTTCCTATTTTAATCTTTTTCCGGCCAGCCACGGGTAATAACTCTACCACAACCTTTGCACGCGTCTGAGAGATGTCAAGCATCTTCCAAAGATAGTCTTCAATCAATCAGGGAAGATATTCTTCCTTTAATCACTCCACAGACTTTCCATTTCCAACTCACAGTAAACCCGAGATTTCAACCTTTTCCTGTTTCACCCAACACCGGATTATCTAACCCAAGTTTGTTGATTTGAAGGCTTATACCATCCCTGTTAAGCCAAAACAAGTTCACAAAAACCAATTATGGCGATTGAATCTCCTCTAAAACCTCCAAAAATCATCACAGCGAATATCAGGTTTTCTTCAAAACTTTTCCCGCCAAAAATTATTCAAAGGAGGAAGATGACCTCCCCCTTATCCTGTTCGGTAGTCCCTTTAGCACTTGCCTTAGGTGTGAATAGTAAGGATGGTGTCCCTTATCCGTTGAGGTGTTCCTTAGTAATTGAGGTGTCCCTTAACCAACATTGAGATTCATAATAACATGAAAAACCACTTTTCGAGCAACTTTCTCCATAAGAGCTTATTTCACAAAAACACCTACAAACAAGTTTATTAGTGATAAAATGAGTCCCAGCTAATGTATTTATGGGTGAAAATGCGTCGCACTTTCGTGCTCATCAATTGCCGCAGCCCCACCATGCCTAGCCATCCGTGTACGTCTCGTCTTGCCAAGGCCACACTATGCCAAGCCGCCTGCTCCACTGTCGCGACCCTATCATCCACGCGCGTTTGACTTACCAAGACCACCCACCTCTTCGCCTCTCGAGCCAATCCTTCCACTTGCGTCGCCTTCCAAGACCGCGCCCTCTTTTCCATGGAGATGTACGACCAGACCAAGCCGGTAACTTTCATCTCACCACTCCACGGTCTGCATTCCCTGTACAACGTACGCAGGGACGCCAACACGGGAAGCCAAAACTCTCTTTACCACTCAAAAAGGTTAGTCGGATTCTCCTGACCATCTTTGCAATGATTTACACCTCGATTCCGTCTTTGTCTGTCACCATCATATGCTTACCTCGCAACAAGGAACCTGTTCCGAGCTAAGCAGGGGACTTAATGTTGATGGTGGTTTTTAGCTTAGGGTTAAAATCGTAAAACACTAAACCCTAGAAGACAGTGATGTCACAATATTTAAAGTAACAAGCATTTACTAGGCACATTTACTGAAACCTTTAATGTGTCCCTAAATAATTACCGGGGTATATTTCTCAAATTAGGGTTACGACAAACCAAACCCTAATTCCCACGTGTGCCAATGGCAAATCATGCCAGCCATACCGACCGTGCCAAAGCATGCCAACCATGTTAGCCGCACCTCTGTTGTAATGGCAAATCATGCCAGCCACACCGACCGCACCAAAGCATGCCAACCATGCTAGCCGCACCTCTGTGCCAATGGAAAATCATGCCAGCCATACCGACCGCGCCAAAGCATGCCAACCATGCTAGCCGCACCTCTTTGCCAATGGCAAATCATGCCAGCCACACCGACCGCGCCAAAGCATGCCAACCATGCTAGCCGCACCTCTGTGCCAATGACAAATCATGCCAGCCACACCGACCGCGCTAAAGCATGCCAACCATGCTAGCCTCATCTCTGTGCCAATGGCAAATCATGCCAGCCACACCGACCGCGCCAAAGCATTCCAACCATGCTAGCCGCACCTCTGTACGAATGGCAAAACATGTCAGCCACACCGACCGCGCCAAAGCATGCCAACCATGCCAGCCGCACCTCTATGCCAATGGAAAATCATGCCAGCCACACCGACCGCGCCAAAGCATGCCAACCATACTAGCCGCACCTCGGTGCCAATGGAAAATCATGCTAGCCACATCAACCGCGCCAAAGCATGCCAGCCATGCTATCCGCACCTCCGTGCCAATGGCAAATCATGCCAGCAATACCTATTGCGCCATGCCAAATGCACCTCGCCATGGCCCCATGCCGCGCCACCATACTGGCCTTTACTACGCGGCTATCAAAACGAAGGCGTGCAACAATCAACAGTTGGTCTTTAATC
The DNA here is from genome assembly GCA_023531295.1 of Papaver armeniacum. Classification (NCBI taxonomy): domain Eukaryota; kingdom Viridiplantae; phylum Streptophyta; class Magnoliopsida; order Ranunculales; family Papaveraceae; genus Papaver; species Papaver armeniacum. The sequence goes on along the minus strand of JAJJWW010014642.1, from coordinate 86,116 downwards.
CCAAGAGCAAATCCTGGACGTCTAAGGTTGCCGAACGACCTTTGCCCCAAAACCCTAGCTTGGTCACACAACTAGCACAAGCTAGTCACACCATGCGCCTATGGAAAACCCTTGGCCCCACATGCCAAGACAAAACCGCACCTAGCCCAAGCTAGTCACTCCATGCGCCTATGAAAAACCTTTGGCTCCACATGCCAAGCCAAAAACGTACCTAGCCCAAGGTATCCACGCCATGCGCATATGGCAAACCCTTGGCACCACATGCCAAGCCAAAACCGCACCTAGCCCAAGCTAGCCACGCCATGTGCCTATGGCAAACCCTTGGCCCACATGCCAATCCATACCAAACCTAGCCAAGCTAACCGCGCCATGCCAAACGCACTTTTCCTTGGCCGTAGCCATGCTAGTCACATCATGCCAAGCCAAACGCCCTTGCCTTGGCCCTAGCCATGCCATGTGCCCATGGCAAACCCTTGGCCCCACATGCCAAGCCAAACCAAACCTAGCCAAGCTAGTCGCGCCATGCCAAATGCACTTTGCCTCGACCCTAGCCATGCTAGTCACATCATGCCAAGCCAAAACCGCACCTAGCCCAAGCTAGCCACGCCATGTGCCTATGGAAAACCCTTGACCCACATGCCAATCCATACCAAACCTAGCCAAGCTAACCGCGCCATGCCAAACACACTTTTCCTTGGCCGTAGCCATGCTAGTCACATCATGCCAAGCCAAACGCCCTTGCCTTGGCCCTAGCCACGCCATGTGCCCATGGAAAACCCTTGTCCCCACATGCCAAGCCAAACCAAACCTAGCCAAGCTAGTCGCGCCATGCCAAATGCACTTTGCCTCGACCCTAGCCATGCTAGTCACATCATGCCAAGCCAAACTCCCTTGCCTTGGCCCTAGCCACGCCATGTGCCCATGGCAAACCCTTGGCCCCACATGCCAAGCCAAGCCAAACCTAGCCAAGTTATCCGCGCCATGCCAAATGCACTTTGCCTTGACCCTAGCCATGCTAGTCACATCATGCCAAGCCAAACGCCCTTGCCTTGGCCCTAGCCACACCATGTGCCCATGGCAAACCCTTGGCCCCAAATGCCAAGCCAAACCAAACCTAGCCAAACTAGCCGCGCCATGCCAAATGCACTTTTCCTTGGCCCAATCCAAGCTAGTCACATCATGCCAAGCCAAACGCCCTTTCCTTGGACCTAGCCACGCCATATGCCCATGGAAAACCCTTGGCCCTACATGCCAAGCCAAAATCGCCCCTACCCAAATCTAGCCACGCCCAAGGCGAACCTTTGGCCCCACATGCCAAGCCTAACCAGACCCTAGCCGCGCCACCCTGTTGGCCTTCCCTACGCGGCCACTAAAACGAAGGCGTGCAACAATCAATGGTTGCCTTTCAATCCCAGGAGCAAATCCTAGCCATCCAAGGTTACCAGACGACACATGGTAACCTTTGGCCCGAAAACCTAAGTTTGGCCGCGCCAAACCTTGCCATGCCAACGACATGCCAACCTAGCCACGCCACCACGTTGGCCCTCACTACGCGGCTACCAAAACAAAGGCGTGCAACGATCAACGGTTTCCCCTCCTCTCAAGATGCAAAACCTTGACCGTCGTAGGTCACCAGGCTAGCAAGTTTTCCGAGCTTGACTTTCCAAGCCACAACAACGTGCTACATGTTTTCCAAAAACATTCGAGACATCAACACAAACTGGGGGATCCTCTTTGGGTATTGGTTTGGCGGTTTATAGCGTGCAGTGTACACTACGCCCGTCATAAGGAAGTGTCATAAAGGTGGGGCGGTTAGTAAATATGGGAACTTATGTGTGAAACGTTCATGGGACATAAAGCACATGCGTTAAAAATTTTATAGGACATCAATTACATAACGTTAGCAGTTTCATGAAAACCAATTTCATGCGTTAACCACTTTATGGACATCAATTCCATGCATATGGTTACCACCTCCTCCCATTTACTTCCCAACTCCTTAATGAGACCAGGGTACGTTTTTACTCCGACTTGTATAAATAGGTCTTACCTATTTCCATTGAACAACAAGTTTATACGGAGATACAAAACTCAAAAATACTTACTTGCTAGCTCACCTTGTTAGCTCTCTCACTTTTCTGATAACAAGTCGTAGTAACCTAACTACTCTTCCAGAATCAACTATTCTGGTCTCACCACTTTCCTTGCTTCCCTCCCCAAAACCAACCCATTCTCCTCTACTTTGTGACCGAAGCAAGTCTGGAACGGCCATTTCTTGGTTTAGGCCGGCCTTGTACATATTGATCTCTCGAATCTAAAGTACTCCCTTGGAGTACATTGTTTAGGTTTTAAATTGTTTCTCACCTGCACACCCGCAATTACCGAAATCAGCGGAAACTATTTTCATATACAAACACTCGCATAAACCCAGAAATTTCAATTTCAATTTTCATACAAAACCCTAATTTTTGATACAAAATTAATTTAAATCCAACACGATAAAATAAACCCTAACTGGGTTTTTCCAAACATTTTTCAAATCGTCGATTAATCGAAGAAGATGAAATTTTCAGTTTTAATGGAGGTTACAGTTGATGGAGGTGAAGAAAAGATGAAGAAGAAGATGAAAAAAAAACTGATTTGATTTTTTCTGATTCATTAGGTTTAAAAAAAAATTGATTTGATTTTGATTGATTTAAGGTGAAAAGGGTAATCCAGTCAATCTACACCCCCTATAGGACACCCCCTAACCAATAAGATGGACATTGCTATCACACTTGTCGCCTCACTACCAAGATTATAATATTTACACAGTAACCATTCATTTACTATAATTTTGTCAACTGCTCCTCCACCTCCGAACCTTCGCCGCAACCATTATCAGAGAGAATAAAACAGTTCTTCCCCATTAAAACAATACCACAACTCATCCACCATGAAAACCCAAAACCAGCAAACAAACCTTCCATTTGCGTAGATGAATGACAGTAACACCCTCTCAACCAACTCACTTTGCCGAACTTTTTAGTTATTCCTGCTCCTGTAATCCCTGTAATCCTAACATACATCTAATCAATCATCATTTTTTCACTTCCGGAACTTCTTATTCCTACCAATCTTCACAACCTTTACAAACACATTTTAAAAACTCTCGTCCCTGTAATCAATTCACTAACAACTTCCATTAATCACTGATTTCTTGAAAAATACATAATGAAATCTCTTTAATTGTTATGTGATATCCTTGGATCAAATTGAAATCTCAACTAAACCTTTATTGAATCTCAACTGAAACCTATATTGAAGCGATTATATCATTAACACAAATTAAATCGATTCTTCCATGAATCTCAATTGAAAACTCTATTGAATCTCGACTAAAACCCCTATGGAATTGATTATGTCCTAAGCTCAAACTGAAACCCAAAGAAAATCGAAACCCTAATTTCAGTTTTAATTTGAAACCTCAATTCTTCATGACATCAAAATCCTAACTTCCTAACTGAACCCTAATCATTTCTGCAACAATAATAGTAAATCACATAACCTCCCTTTGCTTTCTTCTTTCATCAAAATCAAACCCTAGATCCTAAATCTCTGCAAAAATAATTTTCTTCATAATTTGATCAAAGTATGCAAATCTTCATATATTTATGTGATGGGTTTCAACGAAGAAAAAAATCTATACAACGGAGATTACAATGCGAAACGGCAAAGAGAAGGGAGATTAAGAGAAGAGAGAAAGTAAAATAGAGAAGAAAACCCCGGCATGAATGTAGATATGAATAAGAGAATGGATTAATCATGACCGTAGAAGGAAGTGTTTAGATTGGAATTCCATCGGATCCTAGACCCTAAATTTAGGGGCAGACTTGTAAACTCGGAATTTTGCAGTATTTTTATTTGTTAAAATTAATAAAAATTTAATCATAAATGGTCAACATGGGTCAATATCCAGTCCAGGTACCAAGCCCTAATATTGGACAAATGTTAGACCAAAGCCTAGTCCTGGGCAAAACCCGAGTACCAAAGACCAATTATCCAAAAAGAAAAAAAAAAGAAAAAGTTGTTCCTTTCCAACATAATACATTATTTCGCACTTGCACTCAAATTCACAAGATACCAAGACTATGCATGGTATATATTGGTACAACTAATATGTGGCTTTCCATCTTATGGTATGGGCTTCGATCTAGGTACTTCGAGTTATAACCCAGACTTACCCTACTATCATGCATTCAAGTCCATCAGAACATAATGAACATGTATTTCTAAGTCGTGAGATTTCATATCTATTTATGTGCATCTCTATTGTAGGAAATCTGTTTTTTCTTTCTTTGATCAATTAAAAGCCCTTCTGGGTTTGCTTAAAAAAACAAAAACAAAAAAATATTATAGCAAATGTGATGACTTGAAGGTGTGAGTTAATGATGCACTTAAGTGCAAGATAGCACCAATCATTCCAAGATGAAGTCGTTTCTAGTATTAAGTATTCTGCATTTTTGATCAAAAATTGTTCTTTCAACTGAAAATCAGTTGCTATGCATTGTAATTAAGGTCAGCTCAATGCAACATTAATTACTTGAGTGCAACTCATTCCACCTCTGTTCAACACCTGTTATCAAGATATAACTTTCGATCGGGATGGAATTGCCCCCACTTGCCAGCAGCTCCCAAATTTATTTTGTGCATATTTTCAACACTCCCTCTTATGTATATTTTTATTTTTAGGGTTATTTAACGTTTAGTACCCAGCAAATGTCCAACACCTAGCTTTGGTACCCAACATTTCAAATATTAAGGGTTGGTACCTTGACGTCATTGACTGTCTGGTCAAATAGTTGACTGAACCCAATAAATATTTCCGTAACAGAATACAGTTATTATATAATTAGACCTATAAATTATAGGAATTACCAGATTTTTCCTAACGTCAAGTTACAGTACGCGTGTCTCGGGATATCCATCTTGAAGGTCCTAAGATGTATTCGAGCTGGTGATAGAGAAGAAAGTAAAAATTTAGTAGTTGCTGTTACCGCCATTGATTTTTATGGGTTTCGAAAGTTGCTGAGAAGGAAAGAAATGGGTTTGATGGATGCAGTGACAAAAAGAAGAGATGAGTTTGCATTGGATGTGTGATTGGCAGAGAAATGGGTTAGTGGTTTGAGGTTGCAAAGAACATAGAAGTAATCGTGAAGGAATGGTTGGAAGATTTATGAGCAGTGAAGTGGAAGATGAAGTTACTGCTGGGTTTTTTGATGTTGAATGATTAAGAGAAATTGATGATTTTTTGATGATTAAAACGAATGGGTTTGTCTTGCGTTCGTGATTAATTGCAGGGAAGGAGTTGTGGTTGGCTTAGAATCAACATCACAGATATCTTTTGATTAATAAATTCACACACTTCATATGTTTGTAAATTTGCCTGATAGACGAGTTCTTTTTATAAAATATGGTTCCAGTGGGTTGGTTCGACTAGGAAGAGTTGTAGAAGTTCAAGCAAGGAAGGAGTCAGTTTTCCGTGACGGTGCTGAAATAATGGAGTTGAGATGGTTAAGCAGAGATGGAGTCTGGAGAGGAATGACAGTGAAGCAATTGTAGTTTTCTTGAACAGCCTAGGCTGATGCCATACTTAAGGATCAGGTGGAGCACCTCCTTACACTTGGCTCTTATGGCAGCCAAGGGAAAGCTTCTGCAAGTAAACTTGAGAGTAAACGTGACCTGCGCACCTACACCAAGTTCAATAAAAGATGGACAGGTACCGAAGGTGCTAGATGAAGTCATGAAGAAACACGTATCATAATTACAAGTTCAATAAAAAGAAGCCAGAATATTGGCTGACACCAAAAAGCTAGTGCAGGCTAGGCCAAAGTTGATTGCCGCCGATAAATCACTTACAAAGGTTGATCCGTTGATGCTACATAAGGCTCAGGAGGAGCACCTCCTTAGTGATCGAAACAGTGATTGAATCTAAACGGTGTTTCAAATCAGAGCATTGTACTTCTAACCGTCCGACCAAATTACTATGATCCCAATTTCTTTTAAAAAGTCAAATGTTAAAGATCAGTTAACGCCCGTTAAGTATTTACCATTTATTATTTAATTTAATTATTTAGTTAACAGTCTGTTAAGTCAACTGTTTGACCAGACTGTCAATAACAGGTCAAGGTACCAACCCTTAATATTTGAAATGTTATGTACCAAAACTAGGGGTTGAACATTTGCTGGGTACCAAACGTTAAATAACCCTTATTTTTATCCACTTTCACATAACAGATATTTTGTGTACCAATTGCTCGGGGTGGATAACTTTTTGGAAAACCATGTATAAAATATCTTTTGAAGCTAATTGGCAGGTGGTAACATTTGCGCCCACTTGGCACTCACCCTTGGTTACCACCGCCACTCCTTATTCCAGCTACATTTTTAACATATCGAGAGATAATAATCCGACTTACAAATAAAATAAAATAAAAAATGTACTCGTAAAGATTATCTGTGGTGCAACGTGGTTTACGGTTATAGTGGAGGAAGAAATTAAAAACATATTCGGCCTGTTTTTTTTTTTTTGTAACTTAAAATGAAACAACAACAATTGGTGAAGTTGTCAAATCACCAAATTTTGTTGGTAAATGAATGAATTAGGAATTATAAGATCCCGATTCAATGGATAGAGAATACAAGATAGGTAGAGAGAGAGAGTTAAAAATGCCTTTGGTCTGTTTAGTGTAATCTATCCTAATTTTAATTATTTTTAAACACTTTGTTCAAGTATTAGGCAAGAAAAGTTGAAATTATTGAATGAAACTAATATTTTTCTAGCTACTAATCCTCTCTTTCTCAAGGAAACATGCATATGCGATCATAACCAGCAGACATGAAATTGTTTTCGATCACTGTCTGCCGCATTTTGAACAGTACCAGTAATGCAAAAGAAAAAAAGTTCGTGTAGTTCGGAATATTTTTTTTATCATGTCAAGAAAAGAAACATTCCCAGACAGACAACGTGTAGAGCTAGCCTTTGAAAGAGTTGGATACTGGTTTTAGCCAAGGTTGTAGCACAAGCCAGAATGTCGAGAGCCTTGATATATTCTTGGAAGAGTAGGACTTAGTGCACTGGAATGGGCTTCACTTAAACTAACAAGTACAGTGATCAAGAGGTGCATGCATTGATGACCTCATAGGCTCTTACAATCTTCGGGTACTAAACTTTCTTTAAAAGTTGTTTCAATGAAAAAGATCAAACATATCGGCTCATTATTTCTACTTGGCACTTGCATTGCCATTGACAGGAGTCCTTGATTCAGGGTTCATGAACTAACTCTCTTTGCTTTAAATTATATAACTCAAACTAATATGTTGGGTAATGAATATAAAAGAGGTAGAAATGAAACTTTTGGCAAAAAAATAAAAATAAATAAATAATGATAATGCTTGAATGCTCAAGCGCTTTTTTTTTGTGTCATATTATAGTTACGAATCAACTTATTAACAATGCAAAATTTATATAGAGCTCGTCTCATGAAAAAATTAACAAGACGAACTTTCAGTGTCTGCTGTGCTTGTAGAGCTCCTCTTTTGTGGCTTGACAACTCAAGGACGGAGCCACTTTGAGACCAAATTAAAAGTGACCTGGTCATTCCCATAATTAATTTGGGGTCAAAATTATTTTGTTTTATATGAATTGGTAACCGCTGCTAGTACCAGTAACTTTACAGCAATCCTGCTAAAAAAATATGCATATAGTTGCTTACATATGGGATCCTTTGGACCCTAGTTAGCAATTCGGGGCTCGGGTAGTAGTTCGGGACGGTATACGTACGGGAATTATACGGATTCTGATAGGTCGGATTCGGTCAAAAATCCGGTCAACGGTTCGTTGTTCGGATAGTAGTTCGGAACGGCATACGTACGTGCATATTCGTTTTATAAATGTGAGTTCGACACTTCAAATTAGAAGCTATATATATGATAAATTGATAAGTATTATGACCTTATTACGAGACTAATTTTATTTGTATATGATTTATAAGATGAAAAAAAATATTTTAGCGTCATTATTTAACTTGAAGTAAACAATTTAATCACATAAATATTATAAAACGATTTTATAAACTTTTAAACAAAAATTAACACATAAAATACTGGTTAAACAACTACCAATAGAAAATATTAACTGACTAATTATATTTAAATATAAAGTATATACAAAATCAAACAAAAACCAATCAACAGAACTCTGGTCAGAGAATTACATATGGGAGAGCAAGGTTGGCGCGAACTAGGTTCAAATTCTAGTTCGGAAATATCATTCGGATTCGATTAGTTCGGATACGTTCGCGAATCATTCGTGAGGTCCATATAATCCGGGAACTAGGTTCGGAGTTCAAATAGTTCGGAAGTATCATTCGGATTCGGTCAGTTCGGATATGTTCGCGAATTATTCGGGAATGATTCGGAGAATTACTAACTAGGCTTTGGACTACGATGAAAATATAAATACCAAAAAGAATAAAGGGTTATATTAAAATGGTCTTATTTTCGATACCGTCAAGTTGGAGGGGCCAATTCTGATGGATCCAACTGAGCTATGTTTTCACCGCAATGAGGTCTGTTTCCTCATTTTGAACAGTTAAGTGTGAATATGATTTTGGTAGCATGCTTTAATGAAGAAGAAAAGAACGATGAAGTAAAGAGTATGACTACAGCTTAGCTTTGAAACGTGAATACATCATTAGAAAATTTAAAGCATAGAGAAAAAGGTAGTTATAGTTTCTTCTTATAGAATGAACTATGTTAGCTTTAACAAATTGAGATAACTCTAGCTTAAGTGCATGTTTGATTAATAGTATAATCTTCTTTTAATTTTCAATGAAGATTGAAGTGACCACTTAGCACTATCTCATGCACTTTGTGGAGTTCTCTTTAGTGCTCTTTATGCTCAATCTCATATACATAGTAAACTACTATTTAGTTTAAGGGAAGGTTCCTCACAAAACCATACCTTAAGAAAATTCCTTTCTTACCTCATTTGAAAAAGATTAAATGTCACCTTCTTCGATCGGAATATTCGACTTTTTCTTATAATAACATGGAAAACCTAGAAACGTCAAAGCAGGTGTTAATGGAAACCATATTAAGAAATTTCATCCCTTTAAACAAGGGAATGTAATAAAAATGAACTACTGAAAGCATCTTTAAATTCATGTGGTAGTAATTTTAGAAGTTGTCACAGCAACAAGAAGCAAAATTGTTTCTATTTTTTCTGAAACACAAACTTAAAGAATATCAAGATTTATACTCACACTAAAGTAAACGATCATTAATCAATTCTTAGAGACAAAATTCATGTAGTAGTAATTTTAGAAGTTGTCATGCATAGCAACAAGAAGCAAAATTGTTTCTATTTCTTCTGAAACACAAAGTAAAAGAATATCAAGATTTATAAACTTTTACTCACTAAATTAAGCGATTAGTAGTCAATTCTTAGAGATAAAAAACAAGCAACTCTTTAAGAAAATTATATTTTGAAATTGCGCATCAAGCCGGTCACTGCATGATTCACAGGTTACAGATCAATTTACATGTTTATGATTACATCTAGTGGATGAGTTGGTTCGCGAGTTTCATTTACTTTTCTTTTAAAGACGTGTTTCATACCTTGAACATACTCATATCACTTAAACCCAGGATATTATTTTTCTTTGTTGATAAAAATAAATTAGGGGAAGGATCCGATGACATGGTTATAATAACATTATCATGACATGGTGACGTCATTTTTTTATACAAAATCCAAACGGCAATGAGTTTAAAGTTAATTTTTTGGTGACATGTTCTTCTTGTATATAGCTCTACATTCCTACTAAAAATGATATTATTCCGAAATACGAAACTTCACCATCCACTAATTTTAATTTCAACCATTAATCTTCAATGATTGATATTCAAAATGGTAAATGGTAATCTTATATGTTTCAGTAATGCGCCATTTCTATCCGGAGTGTAGAAAACATTAGCTTCAAACACATTACTATTTGGGTTTTGTAGAAAAAATGGTGTCACCAAATTATTCTAACCATGTCATCAGATCCTACCCAATAAAATAAAGTAAAATAAACTTTGTTTATCTTTGAAATCTGAATCACTTGTACGTCTTCTTGGCACTTCCAAAGAAAAAAAAAATGTGCTTCTGAAGTAGTGGTACACAAACACCCTCTTGATCTTAATTAAAAATGATATAAAAGTGAACAAAGCAAAAATTGCACACAAATAGTGGCACAAATATGTGTTCGGTGGGAAGGACACTCTATAATAATTTAAATAATAAAGTTTGGTATAACTTAACTACAAACACTTAAAGGGTTTATTTCTGTTTATTGATGTGCCATTTTTTATACTTATTTATTTCACCAATCAATGCTCGAAAGCCACTATAAATACAAGAGGTTTCTACTTCCATATCCAATAAGAAACCTACACACACATAAATTTGTCTTCTTCTGCTATCCCTATCTCTCCTTTTGATCTCTCATTATCATCATCACTACTGCTCCTCTCTTATTAACTATCATTTTCTATTATCATCATGGCAAAGATGTTAGATCCTCTTTCAGTTGGAAGGGTGATTGGTGATGTTCTTGATTCTTTCACTCCAACAGTCAAAATGTCTGTAACTTATAACTGCAATAAACAAGTGTGTAATGGTCATGAGCTTTTTCCTTCTACTGTCACTGCTAAACCTAAAGTTGAAGTTCATGGTGGAGATATGAGATCATTTTTTACACTGGTAAATATATACACAAATTATAAGAGTCCCTTACAGTATCTGCTATGACTCTGCATAAACTTGTTTGATATGTTTTTTTCATGATGATAAACCTACTTTTCTGTATTGCAGATTATGACAGACCCTGATGTTCCTGGCCCTAGTGATCCATATCTTAGAGAACATCTCCACTGGTATACATATTATATATGTTATCTCTATAGATATCGATCTCTATATATGATCAGCTTTAAACATCCATTTTCTTTATCTATCTGGTTTAGCTAAGGCAGGCACGTGGCTCACAAGTTCATGTTTTTTCATGTCCAACAACAAATATATCAGAGTTTCACATGTAGTTTGTTTTAGTACTACTACTACTACTCCAAGTGTGTACATCGATAAATTTGTGTGTATGTTTGTGTATATTGTAGTAGTACTAAATTTTTATTACATTCTTGATCATCAGTCATCATACACTGAAACTCACATATATGGTTGCCAGATTTCGTTGTTTAAGAATGAAACTACTATTTCAACACAGTTCATAATAACAGAATGAGAAAACTTACCTCTGAATATTGTTTCCATCTTAACAGGATAGTGACAGACATTCCCGGCACAACTGATGCTACATTTGGTAGGTTATGTCGTCCTTTTTCATCATTTTGTGAGCCGTAAATTAGGATGTAGATGAGTTTCGGCCACCTTAGGTCATCGGTATTATAATAGCACCATCGATACCCATTCTCATCATTGTCGCCTTTGCTTGTCCATGAAATTTCAGGAAGAGAAGTAGTGAGTTATGAGATGCCAAAACCAAATATAGGAATACACAGGTTTGTGTTTGCATTATTCAAACAGAAAAGAAGACAATCAGTGAGTTCGCCATCATCCAGGGATCATTTCAATACTAGAAACTTTGCAGAAGCTAATGAACTTGGACTACCTGTTGCTGCTGTTTTCTTCAATGCACAAAGGGAAACTGCTGCGAGACGACGTTAGGTTAATTAGTATCCCTAATTAATCAACCCAAACGAAAGAAATGATCGGGGATAATAACGTGTCCTACTCTACTATATGTATTTAAAGATGTTTTCTAAAAATAAATCAGAAGTGGGTGATTTCAATCATCAGAAACATTATTCACTAAGACCCTAGTTAGCTAGCTCAAGGGAGGAATAGTTAACAAACTAGAGAATAATGTACAAAAATATCATCTTTCCTTCTCCTTTTTTTTTCTTTTTTTTTTTTCTTGTATTTCTGGTCCTGCTTTGTGTCTTAGTTGTAATAGCAAGCTTTATATTTGGATTTCATATGCTTACATCTTAAATCTCTCTGCTTATTTTCCAACCCAAGTTACACATTATAGTTCATTCCGATGATCTATAACATCATCCTCGGATAACAGATCTGGTAACAATTCAAGGCATGTGAGCAATGTTAGCGGCATTGCTGTGTCACTGGAGTACATTGTCATTGGGTGATGATACCAGTGACATTCTTTACCAAAAAAAAGAACAAAAAAAAGTCATTCGGAAAACCACAAAAAAAAAAAAAAAAAAAGTCAGAGATCTTTTTTAGCTAGCAAATTCGGTAATTGTGTGATTCAGTTCTCGCTAGCAACCAGCGACGGATGTGGGGTGGCTTAGGTAGGCTACAGCCCCCCAAAATTAGGAAAAGCTTGCTTAGGCAAGCCTAATTGTCCAAAAGTTATTGATTAGCCCAGGATAAAATTTCTAATTAGCCCATTAGTACGACATATTCACATGATTTCTTCTGATTTTGATTAATTCTTTTGAACTTACCCCCACTCCACCACAACCTGATCAATTTAGGTCATATTGTTTCCAAATATTTACCCAAATTTGGCCCATGTATAAACTAAAAATTAGCCCAATATCAAAATATATGTTAACATGATGTTTTCTTCCCATCTCATTTTTTTCTTTTTGCAAACAATAACAAAAAATTGATGTTTAAATGTCCTGATGCTCATGATCTGATTTGAAAACCATACAAATATATAAAAATAACATTTAAAAATTTCGGGCGGCCTTCGGCCGCAATTTCATATAATAATACTAATTTTAATATACACGTTGTTTGCGCAATTTAAAATATTGTTAAGTAGCGCGTAGCGTATTTCTCATTGTAAAAAAATTTCAGGTATTTAGACTAGTACAATCTGGGTGTACGAAAAAAAAAAAAAATAACCCACCCGGGCACAAAATCCTGGATCCGTCGCTGCTAGCAACCCAACCCGGTGCAAGAGTCTGAGATCTTTTTTAGCTATTTCCCTAGATATTTCTCCCCTTGAGGGAACTTCACTATAGGGTTATGGCTTGCCTCAAAACAACAAAATTATATAAAAATAAAATAAAACTCAAATACATGTTTTGGAACTTTTTTTTTTTTTTCTTTTTTTTCCTGCTGATGAATCAGTGCAAGATGGGGCTGAATCTCGGTAAATCATGTCAACAAGGCCACTTTGCCACTAACAAAATTTGGAACCTTATGTTGAGGTTTGTTCTTAAAGTATTGCGGCAACAAAGGTTAAATAAACTATGTAAAAAGATTTGTGGCTCCGAATCAACTTCCTTCCAAGAATTTTCAGCCTTGAATTCCATTTCACTTTCCAATTTTACTTTTCACGTTGCTTTTGAGAATCCCTTGATAACCCAACACGTAACATGTTGAATGTAGGTACAGTAGTACTATTGGGGATAAGAGTATACATACAACTTTTACATATACCTGCTACACCAATGGGGATAATTGAGTATATTCTATACAACTTTTTGAAAAAAAGAAAAAAAGAATAAGGATGAATTTCAACAGCCAACTAGGTATATAAATCGATTGCTGCTAGTGTCCTATTTTTGGGTTTTAAATAATTAGTTAATCTTAAAAGAATAGGAACAGAAGTTGAAGATGCTGAGATTTTTTATTTATCTGTACTTCCCTATTTGATTGATCGTATATTCTACCAGTATCAGTTACAATTCCAAGTATTTTGAAAAAAAAAAAAAGAAAAAAAGAATAAGGATGACACCGTATTCCTTAACAGCCAACTAGGTATATAAATCCGCTACGGAGAAGATTTTTTCCTTGTATCCTGTAAAATCAGCAGCAAATAGTAGTCGGAATAAAATCGGGTGGAAATGTCGAACCAGCTGGAATTGTAACACTCCACAACCTTAAGCTGATGGTAAACTAGACAAGATGCTGAAAAATGAGAACCCAGCCCAATTCTTCTTACAGTCTGTTAAATGATGACGGGTATGAGCAGCTTTTATAAATGTCGGAATACCTCACATGGATTTGCTAAATCCTAGCTCCATTTTGGAGCGATCGCATTTCCTCTTCGGATTTACAAAACACACATGGTATGCGGCTTCTCTAGAGTCACGCACAAACATAAAAGATAGGACCATGCAACCGGCAAGAAGACAAAGAAAGGTCAGCTTGAGCAGCTTGACAATACGCCCTATCATACAATTTATAGTGAACACTTTTAAGGACCACCATGAAGAGTGACATCTTAATGAAACCACACAATACGACACTGCTACTAGCTGCATACCATATCCTAAATAAATCAACACTATTGGTATTATCCCCATAAAGGGAGTCATATTGTTTTAAAGATACTGTCACCCATTACTCCTACTCAAAATAGCTTATACAAAAGGACAGTTAAGAAGTTAAAAGTGTGGGGGGGCCAAAACCAAGTCGATACCGTAAAATGTGGTGAGTAAATTCATGTTTACTTTCATCCTTTAAATAGTAAACAGATTAGGACTGGAGAGGCATTCTCTGTACACACCATGTCATGTCACTGTGGATGTTACTGTCTGCAAGGTAGAGGTTAAACAATTTGTACCTCTTTGTAGTACTCAAGAGCTACTACTCTTCATGCACCAATACTAATACTACACTAGTCTACCCCCAATTCAGGTGTACTCTCTTAGAATCATCACATGGAGTCTCTTCTCTGTTCCCTTCTCTTCCTAGAAATCCCATGGTGCGCGGGAGTAACTGCAAGCAAAGATAAACACATCAGACAGATAGATGCATTAGTTACGAATGATAGGGTTTCTGTTCCCTGAGCAGTTACTTTGACTAGCAAAAATTGACTACCGACTGAAAGGTAAAATTTACTACACAAGCAACTAGCACATACAAGAACAAGAAGTTGTCCACAGCGGGTTGAGCTTAGCATACATACAAAACATATCAAAATACGATCTTGTGGGTTTGAAAGGGTGATGCAACTGATGGTCTGCTCACCATTGATCATATAACTAGAATGTCCTCTCAAGGCCATCAGGGGGATGTATCGAACTGACTGCGATCTTGGATTTTTCCAAACACCATGGTCACTAAGAAAAAAGCCATTTACGCAGCTTTATTCTTAGCATCACAACTGCTGGGCACTCACATAAGATGTACAAATGGCAAGGACTCCAAAAAGAAAGTAGAGAAGTAACACTAAATAGTTCTAGAGACTGCACAGTAAGAAGGGAGTCCAAGATTTCAATTTTATATATTCAAAAAATTTGCAGGAATTTGTACATGATACTGTAGTAAAACAGTAAGAAGGGAGTCCAAGATTCTAAAGACCACATATCTTCTGATAATATTCTATGGAGTTGGGATAACCATCAGATCAGTCCTTTCTCTAAAAGCCGCAACATCCGGCCATGATACCAGAAGAAATACTTTCATCTACTCAGGGCTCAAAGTCTAGATAGAGAAGAAATAGGATCAGAATGCATGGCCTAGTAGAGAGAGAGAGGGAGCTAGGCATACAACAAAATTCCATGATTGAAAACAAAATACTGTGAATACTGAAATTTGGACACGACATCCCATGTCTCTTGAGGTGTCGATCTCTAAAACGATTTAGTGGACCAAACAAATCACCATTGATAATTGTGGCTCACCCAAATAAGTGAGAACCCTGCAATTTTGTTGAAGCAATTGTTATCACGGACCAGTTAAGAGAAACTACAAGGCCAGAAAAACCTAGTAATAAAGAGCCCACAAACAGTTCAAAAACAGCTACCTGTGGGATCCATCCGCTACTAAACACTGTTTCATGCATGAATAATTCCAAACAAACAAACCAAAACGAATCCAAAACAACTTGTAGGCAGGACGGTGTGCAGCTCAGAGGTGGCCGGGCCCCCTCCAGTTTTTGCTTAATTCATTAGTGATACTTCAAAATTCTTACTAATTAAGCAAAATCTCTTAATAAGCCTCCTAAGTAATTTTTTTGGTCTATTAGCCCTCCATGTATGAAATTTCTGGCTCCGTCCCTGCTTGTAGGTACACAAAATACTCTCGCCACGTGGTCACATGGGAAGGCACGAAATAGGTCTAAGAAAATCTCACTCAAAGATCCCCGTTAATGACTTGTCAAATCAAATGTCAGAATTATCTCGCTACTGAAAAGCACGAAGAGGAGGCATCCTAAAACGAAGTAACTCACATAAGGAATCTAAAACACGAAGAATCAATTAGAGTACCCGGCAAGATACCAATCACGAAGTACAGATAGGCGAAATAAGGTTACTTGGATGGAAAGATAACTCGCGAAGTCAGTAGATTATGGAACAAGAAAAGAGACAGCTCTCCCGAAAAAAACCCAAAGTTGTCAGCGAAAGAAAGGGGAAACCATTATGGAAAATGATCTGGGCGAAGTATAAAGCATCACCGCGAGAACCTGACGAAGTAAAATGAGCTGTACCCCATTAGGGTTGATTGGTCTTAAATAGGAGCCCTTGGGCAATGTATGGGGGGTCGGATTCTTTGGAGAGGGGAGAGCTTTTCTTAGAGGTTGAACTAGGGTTTTCTTGTATTCAAGAATTTGTATTTTTACTACTTGGGGTGGTTAATCAATAAAGAATTTTCTTATCCAAACTATTATAATGTCTTAGATCTATTTTGTTTCTTACTTGGGTGTACTACTGGATTTTCAGTAGTTACATTTTGGCGTCCAGAAACAGGGAACTTAGATTGAGGATTTATCCTCATCTAAGATCTTGAGAAAAGTTGAAGTCGTCTTAAAAGTTGCAAAGTAAGAGATCTTGGCAAATCATTCTTTTGAGGTTAGGGTTTTATTGATTTTGAGCGGTTTACCTGTAACTAAAACCAGAGATTTTGGAGAAAAGTGATCCCTGAGTGTTGCATCGAGAGGTTGGTTAAAGTTCAGAGGCAGAAGCTAGTTTGGAAACGTCGAACCAAGGATTAATCGATGGCCAGGACACCAGATCGGGCGGCACACTTGATAGCAACGAGAAAAAGCTAGCGTTTGGAGGCGAAACGAGGGAGAAGAATGGAAAAGGGAGGAACATCGGTTGCAGGAGAGAGGCAAGGCATGAATCAATGGCAGAATGAAGGGGCCAATGAAGATGACTTCAGGGAGGGTTCTGTACACACTTCTGATACGGACACCATTGCAGGAGAAGAACTGACCCATGAAGAGATGAAGGAGAATATAGGTGAAGAAGATATGACGACGGAACATCTAAGGGAGACACTTCGCCTTGAAAGGGAACGATACATGGATCTAGCAGAGCAACATGATCAACTAATGAGGCAAAACGCTAGGTTGGAGCTACAAAATCGCCAACTTAACAAGGAAGCAGCGGCTGACGCCATGTACTCGGAAGGAAACATGATATCGTCAGGGGAAGAAGAGCCACGACAGAGGAGATATTCCCGCAAGGACGACGGAGGAGAGAGGCGAAGAAGACGGCAAAGGGAAAGCAGTGAAGAAAGAGATCTGAGGAGAGTGTTGGAGGCAACAAGGTGGGAAGATCAAAGATGGAGATACGAAGAAGAAAGGAGAAATGAAGAAGAAATGAGGCAAGAAGAGGAGAGGCAACGCGATGTAAACCGGACGCACGAGGAAGCAATCAGGCATGGAGAAGGAAGGCTTGGCGTGATGAGAGGCTATCATCACGAAGAAAATGGAGGAAACCTAAACCAAGAGGTCTTATACGAACTGCGAGATATGAGGACGTTGATAAACAATTCTCGAAGAGGAGGCGGGGTGCAGCTGGAGGAGGAAATAGAGGAGGGTGACAAATCTCCATTCACCTACGAGATAATGTATGCGGACATCCCTGAGAAATGTGTATTACCAACGCTCGCAAACATATTCAGCGGGTCAAAAAGTGTTGTGCAACACTTAAAGCAGTACAGTCTTTTTGTTGATGCAATGGGGGCGAAATGACGCAGTACTCTGTAGGTACTTTCCCGCGAGCTTAACCGCGGAAGCATTGGATTAGTTTGATGGGTTACCTGAAAGGTCGATTTCGTCCTTTAAAGAGCTGCATAGAATATTTCTGACCACTTATATAAGTAACAACATGCTGAGACCGGGGACTGAGACTCTGTTCAACTTGAGGATAAGACCGATGGAATGCCTGCGAGGGTTGATAACTAGATGGAGAGCAGTATGCAGCGAGCTAGCAGGGAGAGTTGATGAGAAAATTTTTATCTTAACTTTTGTAAATGCGTTATTCCCAACCGATCTGTTGTACACCCAGATATTCATTATCCGAAACTCCATGACTATGAATGAATTATGGGAGTATCAAGAGGAGTACATAGCGTTGGAGGAAAATCAAAGGCAAGCCAGCGAAGTAGCACCAATTCCAGCGAAGGAAGGAAACTCAAGGCTACTACCGAGAATAGCGCACAACGTGGAGGTTGTAGGATCAGAATATCGCGACATCAATACCTCGCGAGATTAATGAACGATGACGCTACGAAAGTGTCGCAGACGAATAATATAAATGACGCAATGAATGACGACAGCCAAAACACGAGAAAGATGTGAAGACTTGGCGAGATTTAGGAGAATTGCGAGATCATGAATTTTTACACTTGCGATATTTCGCAAGGCATTCCCGAAAATAAATGACATCTTAGCTGTCCACCACTATGTAATACCCTATATAAAGGGCCGAACAGACCTATTGAAGGGGAGATTTTTTTCGAGTGTTGAGCAAGTTATTAGGAGAGAGAAAGTCAAGAGTGATTGTAATACTTAGATCATTTCCACTTCATCCTATACACATTCAAGAATTTAATCAATAAGAATTATAATTGTTCATCTTAAAAATGATTTGATTGAATAGATTCTTATGTGGGGTGTAGTGTAGAATTTTCTGCAACTACATATGCGCTAGAAACAGGGATTGATGGAGGATTGAAGATAAAAGATTGTTATTAAAGTCGTTCAAGTCAAGAAAATGAGGAAACAAAATGTTAAACCAGATGGAGAAGAGAAAATTAAAACCAAAGAATGCAACAAAAATATGGAGTGTAGTTTGATTACGAAAACAATGATTAACGAATTCCATGAAAAATATCAGAGGAAGGATACATAAACGAGATTTTGAAGGAAAAAAGATTACAACAATAGAGAGGATATCACCTTTGAAAGATTGGGAAAAACAAAAGATAACATTCACAGCGTCAGAGATATCAAGAGAGAGTTTAAATCATACATCTCCACTAGTGATTACGATAAAAGCATGCAAAGAATGAGAAGAATCAATAAAAGCAATGGAAGAATGGGCAATAAATAGGACTTTGGTGGATACAGGGAGTTCGGTGAATATAATGTTTTACCATGCCTACAAAAAATTGGGGTACAAAAATGAAGAAATGACTTCCCCAACGTATCATATCCATGGATTCGGTAAATCTGTAACAAAACCTGAAGGAGAGGTAAAATTACGGATTCTGTTAGGAGAAATTGAAGCACAGGTGACATTATGTGTAGTGGATATGAATTCGCCATACAACATGTTGTTAGGGAGACCATGGGTACACGCAATTAGAGTTGTGGCCTCAACGTTTCACCAATGCATCAAATTCCCTATGCCAAGTGGGATTGGCGAGATTAGAGGAGATATTGATAAGGGAGAGATGTATTTCCAAATCGAGGTAAAACATTATGAAGAACAGGTGAAGAAGCGAAAAGATCACAAAAAGATGTCAAAAGCAGTGAAAAAAGAAGAAGAATTTAGAATTTATATGATAAGAGCAAAATAAGGAAAAGGGATACCCAGCGAAATTTCGGGAGGAAAGAATGATCTTGCGAAGGAAATGAAAGGACCAACACCCATGGGAGAACAGAAGGCTAGTTACACTGCAGCAGAACCGACAAAGGAAGTGAATGTTGGAACCGAAGAAGAACCCTAGATGTTAAAAATTGGGACGAAAATGGAGGCTAGTGAGGAAAGAAGAACTGTTGATTTGTTGCGAGATTATAAAGACATCTTCGCATGGGATATGGACGAAATGCCTGATATAGATCCATCTGTGGCATGCCATAAATTGGAGATTGACAAGAACGCAAAACCATTCAAGCAAAGAATCAGAAAAATTGCAACAGCATATCATCCTCAAATAGAAGAAGAGTTGCAAAGGATGCTTGACGTAGGAATCATTAGACAAGCAAAATACCCAGAATGGATAGGAAATATGGTTGTAGTCCCAAAGAAGAAAAAAGGGATAAGAATTTGTATAGATTTTACCGATCTAAATAAAGCTTGTCCTAAAGATAGCTATCCATTGCCAGACATTCCGCAAATGGTAGAGTCAGCAGCGGGAAATGAAAGGATATCCTCTCTTGATGGGTACAAAGGTTACAATCAGATTCCCCTCGCGGAAGAAGACCAAGAACATACTGCCTTTTTTGCTCCAAGAGGGTTATATTGTTATACAAAAATGCCATTTGGTTTGCGAAATGCTGGAGCAACATACCAAAGAATGGTAGAAAAGGTGTTTGAGAAATGGATACATAAAACACTAGAGGTATATGTGGATGATATGTTAATAAAAAGTAAAGAAGCAAAAGATCATGTACAATATTTGAGGGAGATTTTTGAACAAATGAGGCGTTTTAACATCAAAGTAAATCCAGAAAAATGTACCTTTGGGGTTGCATCAAGAAAATTTTTAGGTTACATTGTGTCAAAAGAAGGAATACAAGTTGATCCAGAGAAAGTACAGGCAATTCGCGACATGCCAACGCCAGCGACGGTAAAAGATGTACGGAAACTAAACGGACTATTAGCTTCGCTAGGAAGATTCATCTCGCGATCTTCCGATAAATGTAAGCATTTTTTTCAACATACTCAAAAAGGGAGCGAAATTCAGATGGACAGATGAATGTGAAACAGCTTTACAAGGAATAAAAGAGCATTTAATGGATATATCAATTTTACAAAAAGCAAAACCAGGGGAGGAATTATTAATCTACCTTGCGACAACATCGCATGCACTAAGTGCAGTATTATTTCGAATAGACGCATGTATGGAAAAGCCAATCTATTACATCAGCAAAACATTCAATACTGCGGAGAAGAATTATTCAAGAATTGAAAAATTAATTTTGGCGTTAGTTTATGCAATATTTAAACTTCGCATATATTTCCAGGCACATCCAGTCAGGATAATGACAAAAATACCAATTGAGTCGATATTAAAAAATTCAAAACGATCATGTATGGTTGAGAGATGGAGTGCTCAAATAAGTCACTACAAAATCAAATATGAAATATTGTCTTCACCAAAATCGCAAGTTATAGCAGATTTTTTAGCGGGATTTCCTTTGGAAGAGGATGAAGCGGCGGAAGAAATGATGGATATAGAAGAAGAACATGGAAATCTAAGGGATTTGCTAACTGAGCCAAAAAGATGGGAAATATTGGTGTATGGATCATCAAATTGGGAAGGCAATGGAATCGGGATCGTTCTGATTTCGCCAGAGGGCAACAAAATGGCTTTTTCTTTCAGGCTGGAATTTGCATCAACCAACAATGAAACAGAATATGAAGCTATAATACATGTTATGCAATTCGCAATAGAAATGAAATTGGAAAATATGAGAATTACCAGCGATTCACAACTAGCTATTCGCCAAATACAAGAAGATTATGCTACGAATGAACCATCTTTGAAAAAGTACAGGAAACTTGTTAAAGAATTGTCAATGAAAATACCAAAAATAAAATGGAGGCATATATCAAGAAAAGATAATAGACTCGCGGACGCTTTTGCTTTTATATCAAGTATGATAACAGATCCAGCTGTGAGATGCATAAAAATACAAACACTTCTATCACCATCAATTGACAAAGAAGAAGAGCAGGAGGCACATGTGATGCTCATAGAAAATGGAACACCAATTATCCCCAGCGAAGATTGGAGAACGGAGCTTCATGCATATCTGATGAAAGGAGAAACACCAAGAAACAGATTAAAGGCACATAAATTAAAAAGATGTGCGACAAATTATGAGTTGAGAAACGGGGTGCTGTACCGAAAATCTTTTAGTGGACCCTTACTTAGATGTTTAACACGAAAGAAAGGAGAAGCAGTGTTAAAAATGTTACATAGTGGGGATGCTGGCAATCATAGTGGTGGAAGATCTTTGGCACATAAGGCGAAAGTGCAAGGTTATTATTGGCCATATATGCACGAAGATGCGAAACAAATATCAAGGCGTTGCGAAGATTGTCAAAGACAAGGGAAGAGAATACATGCACCAGGAGCACCATTAACTTCTTTAACAAGTGTATGTACTTTTGGAAAATAGGTTTAGACATTGTGGAGCCATTTTTACCAGGAACATAGCAGAGAAGGTATCTGATTGTAGCTACAGATTATTTCACAAAATGGGCAGAAGTAAAAGCAGTACAACACATTCGTGGTAGGCCTGGAAATGAGTATGTTTTGGCCTACTTGTGATAAACCGCAAGTGCACGGCGTCTATCGGAGACGTGGCAAATACGGGTCGATCCCACAAGGACTTGTGGTGCAGTGTGTGATCAAAGGCTTGCTAGACTGAATTCCTAGGAGGTGTGAGTAACAACAGGTGATAATGTAGCACAATTGGTTTGGTTTTGTTACCGATACGGCTGATTAAAGGTCAAAGCAATGAAGGTAAATGAAACAGTGAGAATAAATGGGTGCTGGGGTTGTCAAATTCACCACTAAACCATGTTATGTGTTCAACTAATTTGGGCTTTCTTGTCCTGTGACAAATAAGGATAATTTGTCAATTTTATCACCTATCTAAAGGGTTTCTCCTAGTGACACTTCAATACACAGATAAGGTGCTAACCCAGAGCACTAGTTGTCTAGTTAAGCACAACTAGTCAAGGGAATTAGCCTATAATTCTAAGGCTTGAGTCATGAAGATACTAAACACAAGTATAACCTAACTACAATGTATACTTGGCATGCATTGTGAGAGAAGAGTGTTAGATGCTAGGATTGAAGTTATCTTTATAATTAAGCACTCAAGATTGGCTCAAACTCAGTTAAAATCACAACATAGATTTAGGGTTTCATTGAAACCCTAACAAACTAAATTAAAACATCAAAAACAACAATTAACCTGCAATTAAAACTAATTGGTGCTCTGGCTAGCCCAGGCATGAACCCTAACACACACAGATCCATCCTATTTATACATGCCAAATTTCCCAAAACCCTAAAATTGATTTCAAAACATAAAATAAACAAAACAAATCAAACCCGATCGCCCATGCTCTGAATCACTTGTTCCCTCTGCTCCTGTGGCTCTGAGACATCCTACCCTTGATTTGATGTAACCCTAATTTCGATTGTCTCAACCCTAGCTTCTAAGGTGGAAGAAGCTACTGATGGAGACAAGTCGAAACGTGGGTGGCGGAGTAGGTGGTTAATGGAGTTGTTGTTGTGGTGACAGAGATGGGGATGGTGATGATAGCTCGGGTTGTCGGGAGAGGGAGGAGATGAAGAAGAACAGAGCTCGCTCTCACGGGTATGGGTGAAGAGAGAGGAGAAGAAGAAGAGAAATGAGATGGGTGTTTGGTCGATGGGTTAGGTATAGGTGTCTTTGGTGTGGCGCGGGAACAGCGAAGGACTGATGAGAAGGCCTCAGCGAGCGTAGGATCTAGGGGGTAATATCTGGACGGCTCAGGGAGGCTCGAAGTAAACTGGTGTTGAGTGGGAGCATCAAACGTTGATGTGCAAGGCTGAGCGACCGTTGGATGTAGCTGAGGGAGATCTCAACGGCTCAGAAATGATGGGCTTGGATCCGAGTCATGGGTCGGAGATGGATAGCTCGAGCCCATGTATGTAGATGAGTTGCTACTTGTTGGGTTGCAACCGCATTGCGCGCGGCTTTGGGCTTTCTGCTCCATAGATGCTCGTCTCCAATTCTTTGCTCTTTTGGCTCCTCAATTTCTCCGAGATTTATTTATTACCTAAAAACACAAAATTAATTAATACAAATATTTATTCTTGAAAACAAAGAAAATACAGAATCTGGGATAATATCTGATTTCTAAGCGCAAAAGATGAGTAAAATGCCAATAAAAAGGTGTATAAATATGCACTATTTGGCACTCATCAAATACCCCCAAACATGAATTTTACTTGTCCTCAAGTGAAACATAAAATAAGAAATCCTAACTATACCCCTGTCACAGGTCTCTCGAATGCATTTAGCGTATGCACTAAGCCTTTAAACCCCTAGGTGTCCCTAGTGGACGAGTTGTAGTCTCGTGAGGGTTTACCAGAGGCGTACCCACAAAACCTTCTCCAACTTCAGAGTGTAAAAGAGTCTCAAGCCTCCAAGAAGCTATGAGGACATAGAGTTTCTGCATGCTAGTAACAGAAGTTAGAACTACCAAAGAACGCATTCTCATCCTTAAGAGTTGAGCGAGAAGTAACCATACCATATGAAAGAATTCGGATTCGATTGTGATCATAAGCCTCGACTTCTGCCTCACCATTAGGGTTTTATGATAATTGCACTCAAAAATATCGCTTTTTTAGTCTCTCATGTGTGCAGGCAGTAATAAAGAGAGAAATCCTGCACACGTTGTAGGTAAGAAGGATAACCTTCCGAAATAAAATCTGGAGACTCCACAGAGGTGTGGACAAAAAGAATCTTTTTCTGATGATCTCTAAGAAAGGAAATCAACCATTAGCAAGGGTGGGAGTACTCACTTACCTTCTCACCCGATCGGCAATTAACATCATTCTCTCATAGGAAACCATAGAAACGTCTTCAATCTTCGGTCTTCAACTGTTGATGACGAACTTCTGAACTTTACAAAAACTTGACATTTTTTTTTTTTTTTTTTAAGTACATGAAACGAAAATAATAATACAACACAATTTTTTTTTTTTTTTTTTTTTTTTTTACAATAAAACGATAAACTCAATTTTTCACAAACTTCATTAATTCTCATCCTATTTTCTTTTCTTTTTCTTTGTTGCACGTAAACCTTGGACTATATCAATTTTTCTTTCAATATTCTGATGATGCTCCGTTTGCTGACGATGATGTGTTTCTATGGGTCTGCTGATTGAGAGAGAGAGTAATGCTAACTGCAAATCGATATTTAGAAGGAGTTTTCATCTTTAGACGTCACCCACATGATTGACAAAAACTAGCACTCAAGAGATCAAAAGTAGTGCTTGAAAATGGTGCGAAGTTGGGTAGCTCACCATTCCTACCCTAATTGACGTCTGACACACACACTCTAACAGCTTTTCTAGAAAGTTGCAAAAAATTGAAGGTTGGTGCCTCACTTGATGTCAAATGGGTAGTCTCCACTATGGGTGATCACAATTCTACTACCGAATATCTAAACAAAGACCTAATTCGCTCTCCGGTATGGTTAAATCCAACTTTAACGCTCTAATCAACTAAGAAACCCGATTGTGTTCTCCTAAGACTTCTAACTTTTGTTATTTCGGTCAGATTCTCTATGTAAACATAGCTATAAGCATGCTAGTGACTCTAAAATCTCTAAAAGTTTGAGGTTTTTACAAAAAGAGTTTTTTTTTTTTTTTTTTTTTTTTTTAATACAAGGTTAAATAAAAAACTAAAAACTCTAAATGCAAATCCACCCCCAAACCTAAATCAAACATTGTCCTCAATGTGTCAACATATAATACAAATTTAAACAGTCACATACCACGAGAACTATGCTGATAAGAGAAAAGGGAAGAGATTACCGGATGTCGGCAGGAGCAAGGTTGAGCTTCATTAGTCAAGGCTAGAATCCAATCATTCTCCGTGGAGATCATATCGGATTAGCATAATATATGTGCAAGAAGACTCAACCGATTCAAGAAAAGAAAAATTTAACAAGTCCTACTGAATTATATACAATGAAAATTTACCATACACTAACAATCTAAAGAGTTGAGGATCAACCCAAAAGATAATATGTACAAACATCAACAAATTTTACACAAATATAATATGAGAGTGCAAGTAAGACTGTGTATGTGAATGAGCTTCCCAAAACCTAAACTTGTGAACGGGTGTGTTTGGGAGCACAAAATCTTGCAATTTTAAAGGTACGTCATGCAAAAGGTCTAACTCAAAATGAGTTTTGCTAAGAACATGCAGACATACATATTCCAACTGTTGTTCCTTAAAAGTGTTATACTTTGATGCAAAATAGTCCAAGAGGACTTGGGAGGCACAAAGTTCTAGACCTAAGTTAGGCATTTTCAGAAAAGTTGGTTTTGCAATTTTGTTACAAACTACACCTAGGTTTGGTGGAGGAGTCTCAATTTGTGACTTAGGAGAGAAATCAGGTACATCTAAGTTGTTTTCATGCATAAGATCATTTGTACCATCACATACTTTCCTAAAGTCAGAAGAGGGTAAATCATGTTCACCTGCATAAAACAATTCATCAATCTCCATGTCATAATCATAATCACTTTCATGCACAACATGATCAGGAGAGATATCATGCTGTAACCTAGGCATGGAATCGGGCACATGCATTGAATCATCTGTGTTAACAGACAATTCAGCTATTCCTAGGTCACAAACAGGTGGTAAAGCATGCTCAATTCCACAGGACAATTGCATAGGTTCCACATCAACATCACATGCATGAATATCAGAAGAAGCATCATTCATAGGGTTCACAGAAGAGACACTTAATGTCTCTGAACCGAAGGATTCTACTACATTTTCAGAATACACATGCTCTTCATATTCATTATCATCATCATCATAGCAAGAATTCATCTCTCCATTCAAAATTGTAGTATTTTTAGTGTACTCATCTACCTCTGGATTAGGTTCATATTCAATGTTAGTTGCATGAGTAAGACTAGAAACACTATTTTCAATCCTATCATTTTGTAACTCAATCAGGTTCCTTTGAAGAATCATCTTGAGTTGTTCTATTGAAGGAGAGTCTTCACTAGTGGGTATGCATTCCTCATATGGATATTCACTGTATGGTTGTGCATGAGGTTCACTAGAGAAGGGAAATTCAGACAGATTGCTATATTGATGGTCATGCATTACATTCATTTCAAGCCTAGCATTTTGCTCCATGAGTGTTTCCATTATTGATTGCAAACTAGGAGTTGGGGGAGTATAAAATTGTTCATCTCCCCACTGTGGTGAATGATGCATGTGTGCAGGTTGATTATGGTCCCAATGATTGCCAGCATAGTCACTTCTAGACAATTAGTACATTTGATTATCATGGCTTTCCCTAGACTGCCTAAACTCATGTAAAATGTAGCAGTTCTCAGCAGGGTGGTCTAACCTACCACATAAGGTACAAGTATACATTGCATAGTGCCTAGGGGGATTAGATTCGACAGATCTCTCATGTAATTGCCTTTCTAAAGCAGATAATCGAGCTTCTAATTGATTTAAAAGTGATAACTGGGTGTGAGAAAAGTGTTCATTTTCAACCTGTGGTGGATGATGCATGTGCTCATAATGATTAGGGTATGTGAGATCAGGGCCCTGAGAAGGCTCATAAAATTCCCTAAAATCACTATGGTATATGAGGAGTTCATACTGTGAAGCGTGCCCGTAAGCAAGCTCTCTAATTGATTTGTTTGTATCCCCAGTTGCAGACCAAAATCCTGTCATGATTTAGCACTCAAATTGAACTCAAGCCCAGTTGTAGTGGACTTAATTTGGTTTATTGGGTTTCATTTGGTTTAAATGGGCTGATTTGGTTTAAGTAGGATTTGGTTTATTTGGGTTTTGGTTTGTGCAAATAGCTCATGCACAGAACAAGTTTGTACACAGCCCAGAGAGATACAACCCACAAAAGAAAATGACACCTGATTCTAAGTGTAAGCCCAAAAGGTTGCTTTGTGTACAGTGGGCTTCAGATTTGTGCAGAGCCCAGGTTGTGTGAAAGTGCACAGCCCAGTGGTTGGCACAGGTTATAATGCAAGCCTAGTGGAACTGGGTTCCAGCCCAACAGCTCAGCTTATGTGGGCTCCTTGATTTGGTATTTGTGGGAAAAGTTTGGTTTGTTTGGAGTCCAGTGAGAACAAGCTTATGTGGGCTTAGTTTTTGTGCACAGCCCAGCAGTTGGCTTATGTGGGCTTGGTTGTGTGTAGAGCCCAGTTGCTCAGTTTAGGTGAAAATGATCAGCCCTGGTTATGTGGTGCTGGGTTCAGTTGTGCAGAGCTTGGCAAGCTCATGCACTGGCTATGTGCACAGCCTGGTGAGTTATGTGCAGGTGCAGGGATTGGCAGAGATTGGCAAGTCTCTCACAACTCAAGTCTGAGAGCAGCTCAAGCTCTCCACAGGTTGGCAGATGCACACACAGGGTAACACAGATTAGCACAAATTGACAGACTTTCTCGCAGAACTAAGCACACAGAAGTGCTTCTATTGCTGGAAATCATAGTTCAGCACAGGATACAATCAATTTGAGCATACAAGAATGACAAAGACAGGGTATCCAAAGAGGTATATCACTCACAGCATCATACATTCATCATAGCTTGGTATCAACTCACTCAGATTAAAGCTATGGGCACAGAATAGTAATGCACAGTACTGGACTGGTATTATACACAGCACAGGCTTTGTTGGTCACAAGCCACACAACTATTTGCAACTCGGCTCAGCTTATGATATTAAGACAGAGCAAACTCACAAGAATAATAAAGTACACAGCTATCACACAATTGCAGCATACAGGGGAGTTCTGGAGAATGCACAGCACAACACAAGTTTTGTGCTCACCACTACTTATACAAGCAGCACAGCATAGAGCACAGGACAGATTGGCAGCATAGTGTGTACAGCAAGGTTTCACAGATTTGCAAATTTTCAATGATGCACAGGATCATACACAGATGCACAAGAACATGCTCAGGATGTCAACAAGTTGGCTTAACAGGTTACACATGGGAGAAAATGGCTCACAGGGCCTGTGGTGTCAAGTTGGGATTGCAGCAACTTGGTTACCCAACAGAAGCTCAGTCTCTACAAATTGCAGGGGGCTGGAGCCGAATATAGGGCAGCTTTTAGACTATGCTCGGTGTCACGTGGATGGCCTAGCATTCAACTAGTGACAATGATTAAGTTGACAGGGTTTCAAACAAGGTCAAGCATGCACAATGTTACAGGGTAATGCTCAGGGTATGCAACTCAAGGTGACTAGCTTGGCAAGTTTATGCATAGGCAAGTCACAGCACAGCACAGCTGAGCAGTACACAGCTTGAGTAAGGTGCACTGAGCAGAGCAAATTAAAAGAACAAAAGACACAACACAGCCTGGGATCAAGTGCAGCTCACAGCACAGGATAACCACAGCTAGATTTATGTGAGCAGCACAGCTGATTCACAAACCCACACAAAAGTTGACACAGCACAGCCCAGATTGGGTGTGATTTGAAAACCAAGTTAAATGCTAATACCACTTTGCTACTCCACAGGTCAATCAAGCACCCAAGGTGCACACACAAATTATAGATGCAGCCATGACAGCAAATACACAATCTTGATATGTTTGCAATGTAAGTAAACTTCACAGAAGGAGCAGTTTATAGCAAGGTCTCACACAAGGCAAAGCAAATGGTGTTTAACACAGGTTTACAACAGATTGGATATCTTCGGTTCAGAGCATGCCTGGGATGTCAACAGGGTTAGTTGATGTCAACTATCTCTGTTGACTTCAACTGGGATTGTTCAACACTTTGGTTTTCAATGGGCTTGCAGGTTTAATATGCACAGAGCAATGCACTAGGCACAGAGCAATGCACACAAGCTTCAGGGCAGATTGGTTATGCTCAGGGCTGTAGGGGCTTGGTTATCTAAGTTTAAGCTCAACTCACAGCTTCAGGGGGCTGGAGTTCGGCTCAGAGCAGGTGGAGGCTAAGGGATTTCAGCACAGAACACACAATGCACAGGGATGGAGGCTCAGCAGATATCACAGGGCAAAAATATGCTTGGTTATCATTCATCAAATATGAAGTACCATGTAGTTCTAGGCTGACTAACCGGTTTTAGCTCCAATAACAACTATGCTCTGCTCCTCTTCTTTCCTTGGTTTGCTTGGCTGCACCGAAAGCACCTGCTTCTCAAGAAAGAGATCTTAGTTCCCCATTTTGCACAGTTAAAGCAAAGAAGATGAATATCAAAGACTAAGAAGATCTTGAACTGACACAGAGAAAGAACTGTTATGCGTAATTGGACTGACTGGGAAGCTAAGTTACACTAAGTTATAACACAAAGAAGCTAAGTTACAAAAACTGAAGCTAAGTTACACTACAAGGTACTGATGCAGAGATGAAAACTAAAAGAAAATTACAACTAAATTACACTGACAAAGACTAAAAACATAAACTCAAAGCATATATACATACAAGGGTGAAATGCAGTTCAGTGAAGCAAGACAAGATCGAAACAGCACACGCCAAGTCCCCGGCAGCGGCGCCAAAAACTTGGTAGGCCTGGAAATGAGTATGTTTTGTCCTACTTGTGATAAACCGCAAGTGCACGGCGTCTATCGGAGACGTGGCAAATACGGGTCGATCCCACAAGGACTTGTGGTGCAGTGTGTAATCAAAGGCTTGCTAGACTGAATTCCTAGGAGGTGTGAGTAACAACAGGTGATAATGTAGCACAATTGGTTTGGTTTTGTTGCCGATACGGCTGATTGAAGGTCAAAGCAATGAAGGTAAATGAAACAGTGAGAATAAATGGGTGCTGGGGTTGTCAAATTCACCACTAAACCATGTTATGTGTTCAACTAATTTGGGCTTTCTTGTCCTGTGACAGATAAGGATAATTTGTCAATTTTATCACCTATCTAAAGGGTTTCTCCTAGGGACACTTCAATACACAGCTAAGGTGCTAACCCAGAGCACTAGTTGTCTAGTTAAGCACAACTAGTCAAGGGAATTAGCCTATAATTCTAAGGCTTGAGCTGCAGCATACTAAACACAAGTATAACCTAACTACAATGTATACTTGGCATGCATTGTGAGAGAAGAGTGTTAGATGCTAGGATTGAAGTTATCTTTATAATTAAGCACTCAAGATTGGCTCAAACTCAGTTAAAATCACAACATAGATTTAGGGTTTCATTGAAACCCTAACAAACTAAATTAAAACATCAAAAACAACAATTAACCTGCAATTAAAACTAATTGGTGCTCTGGCTAGCCCAGGCATGAACCCTAACACACACAGACCCATCCTATTTATACATGCCAAATTTCCCAAAACCCTAAAATTGATTTCAAAACATAAAATAAACAAAACAAATCAAACCCGATCGCCCATGCTCAATCACTTGTTCCCTCCGCTCCCGTGGCTCGAGACATCCTACCCTTGATTTGATGTAACCTAATTTCGATTGTCTCAACCCTAGCTTCTAAGGTGGAAGAAGCTACCGATGGAGACAAGTCGAAACGGGGTGGTGGCGGTAGGTGGTTAATGGAGTTGTTGTTGTGGTGACAGGAGATGGGGATGGTGATGATAGCTCCTGGGTTGTCAGGAGAGGGAGGAGATGAAGAAGAACAGAGCTCGCTTCTGTCGTTATGGGTGAAGAGAGAGGAGAAGAAGAAGAGAATTGAGATGGGTGTTTGGTCGATGGGTTAGGTATAGGTATCTTTGGTGTGGCGCGGAACAAATAAGGATCATGAGAAGGCCTCAGCGAGCGTAGGATCTAGGGGGTAATATCTGGACGGCTCAGGGAGGCTCGGAGTAAACTGGTGTTGAGTGGGAGCATCAAACGTTGATGTGCAAGGCTGAGCGACCGTTGGATATAGCTGAGGGAGATCTCAACGGCTCAGAAATGATGGGCTTGATCCGGGTCATGGGTCGGAGATGGATAGCTCGAGCCCATGTATGTAGATGAGTTGCTACTTGTTGGGTTGCAACCGTTGCGCGCGCGGCTTTGGCTCAGTCCTGCTCCATAGATGCTCGTCTCCAATTATTTGCTCTTTTGGCTCCTCAATTTCTCCGAGCTTTATTTATTACCTAAAACCACAAAATTAATTAATACAAATATTTATTCTTGAAAACAAAGAAAATACAGAATCTGGGATAATATCTGATTTCTAAGCGCAAAAGATGAGTAAAATGCCAATAAAAAGGTGTATAAATATGCACTATTTGGCACTCATCAATTCGCGATAAAGATATCTTTACTTTCATATTTGAGAACATTATCAGCAGATTTGGAATCCCTGCACAGTTGGTATCTGATAATGGGAAATAGTTTAAGGGACAGAATATATAATTGTTGCTTAATGCATTTCAGATAAAATGTGGGAAATCAACTCCTTTATACCCGCAGGCTAATGGACAGGCAGAAGCAACAAATAAAACAATCGCGGATATATTGAAGAAGAAGTTAGAAGGACATAATAGAGCATGGTGTGAACAAGTGCATAATGAAGTATGTGCTTATAATACAACCAGGAGAGAAGCTACAGGAATGTCACCTTTTTGTTTAACATATGGGGTCGAAGCTGTACTTCCGACAGAAGTTACCAACAACAAAGAAAGAAGCTTGGGAGAAAAATCTTAGTGCGGGTAATATCTTCTTAATCAAATTAGATGAATTAGAAGAAAAAAGAGAAAGAGCACTACAACGTATGGAGAATTACCAGCGAAGATTAGCCAGAGAATATAACAAGCGTTTTAAAACCCGCGAGTTTCAACCAGGCGATTTGGTATTGAGAGAAACACCAATATATCAGCGAGAAAGTGGTGGAAAATTGGCAAAAAAATGCGATGGACCTTACATCATTAAGGAGATAGTCGGAACAGGAGCATACAGATTGATGGACCCTGAGGGCAAAGAGGTGGGCCACAGATTGGATAGACCATGGAACAGATTATATTTGAAGAAATATTACCCACAGATGATTATGGGAAAAGATTAGATTGCGAAGTAATGCATAATTGAAGAAAAATAAATTTTTATGAAAATTTTGCGAAAGAATGATTGCGAAATTACATCAAATGATGAAAGAATTTGCGAAGATCTCGCAAAGAAAATAAGAAGAAGTAATCATAAATCAATGACATATCAGAATGGGACGAACCTGCTATGGCGTACACCCTAGTTCGTGAATGATATTTCGTAAGAGGCAAATGTAAGACCTAAAGTACGTCATAAAAGGGGGTATATGCCAAACATGGCTCAGGGAAAAGGTTACACCGCCCATGGAACCTGGGTCATGGAGATTTGGGGTCAATAAAGCCCATCCAGGAGAGATACCTTGGATTTCCAACTATATATAAGGTTATACCCTGGTTGGACGACCGAGGGTCTCTTCTAAGGAGTCAACATATGATCAAGGCGCTAAGGTACACGGTTGAGCCAAGAGTGCCTGGGACATTTGAAGTGTCTCGGCCATTCTTGGCAAGTCTTGGCGTATGTTGCACTCGGCCCGAAGAAAACTCCACTTAGGGTGCAGTCTCGTAACCATAAGCCCTTTAGGTATAAGGGATAAGAGGCTGCGAAAACAAATGGTTGTTGTTAAGACCGGATGGGAGGAGCTAATCTTGTATGGCCGATGTACGCCTCCTTGAAGGGGCAACCAGGGAGATGATAAGGGCGGCACCCTCCGTTAGGGAGCCGATAAGTGTCTTAAGACGCAAATGTCATGAGGCTTTATTTTCGCAAGAAAATTTAGGCTTGTCATATTTGTGCGATGATCCCGAAGAGGCAATAATACTAACGCAAGGTTAAGATGATATCAATGGGTCTTTACATGCAAGTGTAAAGACGGCCTGCGATTTCATCGCAAGACGACAATGTCATGGGGCTCTATTCTCGCAAGAAAATTTAGCCTGTCATATTGTCGCAATAAAATTATCCTGCAGAGGCAATAATACTAAGAAATGATAAGACAAAATCAATAGGTCTTTACATGAAAGTGTAACGACGTCCTGCGATTTTGTCGCAATGACAAGAGATGGCACAGTAAGACCTTTAACTAGGAAGGCAAAATAAGACCATGTGAGTAAGGATTTATAAATTTAACTGTTATTTATGCAGGCCATTCATCGCAAAGAAAGAGACAATATGAGAATTGTTCAATAAAAACCATAATAATTCTTATAAGAAGTCACGAAGGTCAACAAACTAAAGGAAATGAAATTAAAAAAGAGGTCAATCCTCAACATTAATTCTTTCATCTTCAACAATTTTATCATCTCCACCAGTCTCCATATTGTCTCTAGTTGGTGCATTCTCGCCAGAACCACCCCCACCAGAATTATTATCGACAGTTTCATTGTTTGATGAGACCATATTTTCATTAGCGAGATCGTCTCCACTCTCATATTCATAGTCACTATTAGGAGGGTTAGGGATTTCATCATCTTATACTTCCAGAGGTTCGACAGATACAGGGTCAAGATATTTGGACAATAAGACATCATTCAAAAGAACTTCTACTTTGAGATGAAGCTGGCGAAGGAGTGCCTTCTGATGAATTCTACTTTCGATGTCTTTGGAGTAAATGAGGTAATCAAATCTTCTTTCGGCCCGATCGCGAGAATGAGTGAGAGTAGTGGCATGAAGTGTATTTTCTTTGCGAACCTTGGCATAGCTAGCCTCCAAAGTAGACAAGGAGGAACGAAGATCTTTTTCAGACTCTGCGAAAACCAAGAAGAACAATAAAGTTATAAAAAATAACGAATTCGAAAGAAAGAATATTAGACAAAGAAAACATGGATGAGGCAGTCAAATCTTATGACTACCTTCCTTCTGCGAGATAAGATGTTGGGCCAGAGCCAAGCAATTATTCTCCAAATGATCCATGGCACTATCAGAATTATCTCCAGCAAGACCTTTTAACCGAGAACGCAAACTCTTTTCGTTAGAAATAAGTAAGTTATTTTCCTTAGCAAGGGAGGAGTGGGATTCTTTTAACTTGATGTATTGATCCTTAAGTTGGTTTGTTTTCACACTTAGAGTTATTCTACCCTGAATAAGCTTATCCCTCTCGGCTGTGACTTCTTCGAGCTTACTTCTCAGCGAACAGATGGATTGTTCCTGTTCATTATATATCTTTTGACAGGCATCCAGCTGTTGCGAGGATGTCGCCACCTTACTTAACAAAGCTCGCTTCTTTTGAGATAGAGTTCCATTCTCATCTGATAAGGTTTCCACCTCCAAATTAGATTGTAGGATCAGAATATCGCGACAACAACACTTCGCGAAGGCAATGGATAACTACATTGCGAGTGAGTCGCAGAGGGTTAAATATGAATGACGCATTGGATGACGATAGGAAGATATGAAATCTGGCGAAAGTTAAGAAGTGTCGCGAGTATGAATACTTGTACGCCTGCGACACTTCGCGAGACATTCCCGAAAATAAAGGACAGCTTAGTTGTCATTCACTATGTATTACCCTATATAAAGGGATGAGTGAATCTGTTGAAGGAGAGTTCTTTTTGGATTGGAAAGCAAGTCATTAGGAGAGAGAAACAGAGAGAATGTTTGTAAGTTCATAAGTGTAATTCCATTTTTCTGTGTAAACATTTCACGAAAATTATTAATAAACATTCATAATTGTTCATCTATTATCTTTTAAATGGATTAGTTAAACAAAATATAGTGAGGGGTGTATTGTGGGATATCCTGCAACTACATATTGGCGCTAGAAACTTGTGAACTGAGTAAAGAATGGCATAGAGATTTGGAAGAATTTGAGTGAATTAACTTTCAAAAGATTTACTAACAGAGAAATGGCTAGGAGAAGAAATGTACTTGAACAACCTGTGAGAAGAAGTGGAAGACTTGCTGGAGAAAGGAGAAACGAACGAGGAGAATCGTCAAGAATGACTATGAGGGATGATGAGGAGAATCATGTTCAACGTTTAATTCCCCCGATAACAAATGAAACTGTGGATTATGATAGAGTAAGTGTACATACTTGGAGGTCGAATTCTGAGGATGAAAGGGAAGAAGAGAAGCAGTTGGTGAATAATGGACAAGGAGGAGGAGATCAAGAAATAAATCCAGGAAATGAAGAAATCACAGCATTGGAAACATTGAGACAAACAATTCATGAAGAGAGGCGACTAGAGGCAGTAAGAACGAGCAAATTTGACAAGACAGAATCATGAATTAAGGATGGAAAATATGAGATTGCAAAATAGAAGATCGAGAAGCACTGCGAGATCAAGTTCAAGATCGACTAGGGAAGAAAGAAGGAGAGCCTTACCAACAGAAATTACCGAGGTAGAAAACCAGCGAGATGCACAAAATCTCAGCTCAGAACATCACGAAAGAAGAGAGGACGCAGAAGATCGTTATATTCCTCATCCCGAGAATAGCCAAGATGAGCAGAGTGAAGAAAATCAAGGAACTAGGCGATTTCAGGGTCCAAATGATCCCATCGCTGAAGGAAGAGCAATACTGCACGGAAGAGAAGCACTGAGAAGGCAAAAAGAGATCGTGGACGACATTGAGAAACATTATGCTGAACAAACACGCTTAGCCCGCGAGAGAGAGAGAGTAAGAGCAGAAGTGGAAAACCAAGAATTGGAAGAGGCAATCCGGCAAAATAATCACGACAACCGAGAAAGGAGGCGAGAACAAAATCGTGTCAATAGAAATACCAATGGAGAATACGAGAGGATACAGAGGAGAGTTGATAGACAGCCCAGAAGAGAAAACGATAGATATAATGGTGTGCGAATTGATGAAAGAGACGAAGGAGAAAGTCGCAGGGAAAGGAGAGAAGCAAATAATGAACAAGAAGGTCAAAACAGGCATGAACGCAGGAGGAGAGAGGCAGAGCTAAAAAGACCAGCAGAATCAAATTCTGAGGCGAATGAGCAAATCTTAAAAGAACTAGCATAAATGAGAAAGTTGTTAAACAATAGGAAGGAAGGAGGAAGAAGACAATTGGATGAAGCCATCGCAGAAGCTGCGAAGAACCCTTTCACGATAGAAGTACAAATGGGAGGAATACCACCTAAATGCAATCTGCCTGCATTAACAAACATTTTTGATGGAATAACCTGTGCGGTACAACACATCAAGGCTTATATGAGATGTATGTTACAATGGGAGAATCATGATGCCATATTGTGCAAATACTTTGCATCAAGCTTGATTGGAGAAGCACTGAAATGGTTTGAAGGATTACCCAGAAACACAATCTCATCATTCAACCATTTACAAACTATTTTCTTGGGAGCGTATATAAGTAACAATTCCACGCGACCAGGGATTGAGGATGTATTCGGACTGAAACAAAGAGTTGGCGAGAGTTTAAGACATTTAACAATGAGATGGAGGACAATGTGCAGCGAAATGGCTGGAAGGGTAGAAGAAAGATATCTCATTTTATCATTTGTAAACGCTCTATTCGCAACCAGTTTGTTATACATTCAAATATTTAGAATTAAAAATACGATTACAATGGCTGAACTGCGAGAACTCCAAGAAGAATATATTGCTTTAGAAGAAAGACAGAATGAAATGGAATCGTACCCAGTTGCGAATACAAGTTCGAACGCCGCGAATGCAAATTTGTTACCAAAATTTTTAAACTCAGTAGCGAGCACTTCGCAAGGGCAACCGGAAAACAGAGTTGATGATGGACAGCAGAAAATAGTGGCTATGGGGAGCCGAGATCAGGAGGAGTTTGATAGAGAAAGGAACTACTACCGCGGCAACAATAATAAAATTCAGAGATTGGATCATATGCAAGAAACTTATGGAGGACGAAGGCAGAATAATCATGGAGGGCCAAGAAATCGCAGAGTGGTATGGGAAGAGATCAGAATGCCACCACTAAATGCTAGTGTGGAAAAAATTTGGGAAGCTATACTTGTAATGGAGGATGTACCGCCACCATGGAATGTAGGGAGTGAACCACCACCAAGTGACAGAAGTCATGAATATTGTTCTTATCATCGCTTTCATGGGCATCTAACAAATGACTGTAGAAACATAAAGAGAATCATTCTCAGAATTATTGATCAGGGGAAGTTGAATCATTTTCTAAAAGATGAAGAGAAAGGGAAGAAAGAACTAACAACATCACCATCAGAAATGAAAAGAACAGTTTCAAAAAAGGGAAAAGAAGCATTCGTAATAGAAGTGGGAACAAAGGCCAAAAATCTATTTTGCAACTCTATCGTTCATTCATATCGTACAATTGAAGATTTTCACGATAACGTGCTTAGTAGAGTATATGCAAGAGATTTTCATAACAAAGAAGTGATGAACCCGGCGAGAAAGTCGCAATTGAAAGAGTGGCAGCTAAAAATTATTTCTTTCTCTCGCAGATTTAAGTACCAAAAGGAAGAGAAGTACATGATAGCCCGCTGGGTGGTGAGACTGGACATTAATCCAAGACCAGTTGATGGAGAAGATGACGAAGCAGAAAATTGTTGGGCAATCAATAGAATCCTAATCGATACTGGAAGTTCGGTAAATATTCTATTTTATCATACTTATAAGAGTATGGGTGGAGAGGATGAAAATTTGATTCCTTCAACATACAAAATTTACGGTTTTAACGGCACAGCGAACAAACCTAAAGGAGAGGTTCACATGAGGATACCTTTACAAGGATTATCAGCTGATATTTTATTCTGCGTGGTTGACGTGGAATCTCCTTATAACGCATTAATTGGGTGGCCATGGCTGCATGAAATCTTGGGAGTAGCATCAACATACCATCAATGTATAAAATTTCCCCATCCAAATGGTATTGGAATTATAAAGGAGATTGGAAGGAGGGGCAGAAATGTTATGAGGTTGACGTAGAGAGCTGCGAAGAGAGAAATGCTAAAAGGAAAGGTTGGAAACAGAATATCAAAGATGAACAGAGAAAAGAGAAGCTGATGGTGGATACTATAGAGATAAGAAGTGAAGAAGCATTGCGAAGTGCCGCAAAAATGGGCGAATGTTACGATGCTGCAAAAATAACTGGTTTTAGTTCATCGCGAAGTGCCACAGAAACATCGCGAAGTGCCGCAAATGAATGTATGGAAGTAGGCGAACGTTATGATGAAAAGGAGTCCTTCAAGGATTGGGATAACGATGAGGCAAAGAATGCAATGAACAAAAGGCATAAGAAGTAGATAATCGACAAAGATATATCAAAGGCAAGGCAAAGAAGAAATGATATGCGAGAATTTCGACAATAAGAATGTACAAGAATCCGAGGGAAAAATTGGACGAACCTTTATGGCGTACACCCTAGTTCGCGAATTATATTTCGTAAGAGGCAAATGTAAGACCTAAAGTGCGTCGTATAAGGGGGAATCTCTTAACATGGCCCAGGGAAAAGGTTACACCGCCCCTGGAACCTGGGTCATGCAGATTTAGGGCCCATGAAAGCCTATCCGGAAGAGGTACCTTGGATTCCCAACTATATATGTAGGTTATACCTCGGTTGGGCGACCGAGAGTCTCTTTCAAGGAGTCAGCCGTATGATCAAGGCGCCGAGGTACACGGTTGAGTCAAGAGTGCGGGAGCATGGAACTTCCTTACCACTCTTGACAAGTCTTGGCGCATGCCGCACTCGGCCCGAAGAAAACTCCACTTAGGGTGCAGCCTTGTAACCATAAAACCTATAGGTATAAGGGATAAGAGGTCACAAAACAACCGGTTGTTGTTAAGACCGGATGGGAGGAGCTAGCCTTGTATGGCCGATGTACGCCTCCTTGAAGGGGCAACCTGGGAGATGATAAGGGCGGCACCCTCCATTAGGGAGCCGATAAGTGCCAAAGACGCAAATGTCATGAGGCTTTGTTTTCGCAAGGAAACTTAGGCTTGTCATATTTGTGCAATGATCCTGCAGAGGCAATAATACTAACGCGAGGGTAAGACGAGATCAATGGGTCCTTACATGCAAGTGTAAAGACGTCCTGCGATTTCGTCGCAAGACGACAATGTCACGGGGCTTTATTTTCGCAAGAAAATTTAGGCCTGTCATATTGTCGCAAGCAAAATATCCTGCAGAGGCAAAAATACTTGAAAAATGATAAGGCAAGGTCAATGGGTTTTTGCATGCAAGTGTAAAGACGTCCTGCGACCTTGTCGCAATAAGGGGTGGCAGAGTAAGACCTTTAATTAGGAAGGTCAAGCTTAGAAGACCACCAAAAATGATAAGGCGAGATCAATAGATTTCTTCATTTATGAAAATCTCTTGCGATCTCGTCGCAATTATAAATTTAAACATCATTCCTGGTCAGAGGAAGAAAGTGCGAATTTCAGAAATTTCATTCTTTCATATGAAGATGCATAACAGAGGCAAATATGGGAATGGAAAAGACAAAATATTGTTATTCATCTTCCAATGAAAGAGTTATACATCAATAATGCTAGCCAATTATATTACAAGGAAGAACTGCCAAGAAAGGGGAATGGAGATTGAGTTTATGGGCAATGATCCAAGAAGTTTACAAAAAAGAGATACAGAAATGTACAGATATTACAGGCAGCAAAAGAAACAAAAAGAATTATCTCTTTGGCGATTCTTCTCCTTTATCTGATTCTTCAATGCTATTATTCTCGCCGCCAGAATTTTCTTCTTCGCTGGCCTCACTATCAGAAACGTTTGAGACAGGCAAATTCTCAGGAACTTCTTCGGAAAGCCAAGGATATGAACAAAGAGGGATTTTGTGATCATTACAAACGTACTCCATGGCTTCATTGCGAAAACGAACGGCATCATTATTAAAATTCGCCACTGTAGTTTGAAATTGTTTCTTCAACTTGGAATATCTATTCTCGCGAAGGGTGAGATTCTTTGTGAGCTGTGCTTTCTCAGATTCAAGTTCTCCAATCCTTGCTTGAAATCTTTTTTCGGATTCTGCAAATAAGCAACGATAAGTTAACAACTCAACAGCAATACTACAGAGATAAAAAACAGTAAGGTATAATAAATAACCTTCTCTGTCAGATATCATATCTTTAACCAAGGAAGTATGCTCGGTATGAAGACTAACATCAACACCTAAGTTATTCCTGGCATTATCTAAGACTTTCGCAGCCCAAGCGAATTCATCATCATTATTTATAATAAGAAGTGAACGAATTTGATTTTCTCGCTCACTAAGTAAGGAATTCTGACGAAGCAATTCATCTCGCTCCATTTGCACTTCGAGAAGGGACTTTTGAAATGTTGCTAATGCCTGGGCACCATTATTAGCAATGCGATCTTTGTCATCTATATGGTCACTAATTTTCTTCCTTAAAATTTTGGTTTCCTCATGAGACTCAAGGTACATTTGTTTAAACTGGTTGGCTGCACTTAAACTAGATCTGTGCTCAATTTCTAAGAGGCGGAATTTGGTTTGGAGTTCATTTAATGAAAGGGAATTAATTCTGTTCGACGAACTACTTAAAGAGTTGTTGAGATGAGCAAGAAGAATGTCATTATCCATAGGCTCAGGAAATGAATGGAGAAGAATAGCTTCTTCGGAGAGGTTATATATATCTGCGAAAGTGATAAGTCAGGTAGCTACAGGCAACTGATAAAATAAAAATAATAAGAGAAGAAAAAATTTTATACCATAAAGTTGCCGATTAGCGTTCAAGAGTGGTAACTTTGTCCTTCCGGCGTAAAACTCGCCTCCAATTGTTGGATCTTTTCGCGAGATCTCGCACTCAACTTCTAATTCTTTGATCCTTGTGCAAAATTGGGTATTCTTTTTCAATTGAATGTTATACCTCCTCTCAAGATCCGAGGCAACCACAAAAGAAGTTTTTCCAAATTTCACAAGAAAGATAAAAAGGTTATTAAGATATAAATTAAAAACTGAAGTTGGAGGGGAAATATGAGTTCGAACATACCAACGAATTAAGTGCATTTAAGAAGCTAGGGGATACAGATCTAGAAACCCCTTTGAAAGAATCATTGCCATCCAGTAGTGTAGCATTACATACGGTGGCGAGGCTCTCGCATATAGAAGTCAGGTGAGCGTCTCCAATTCCTTGAAGAGAATCCGAGAAGATGCTGAACAACTGATCCATAGGAGAATTGGCCGGTTGAGCTTCATTTTGGAATGTTGAATCCAAAACATTATCATTATCATCCTCATCGGAAGATTCAGAACTTGAGCTAAGATGAGAGGAAGACTGAGTTTTTCGCTTCTTAGATGATGGAGCAGAAGACTTATCCTTGCGAGCATTGGCTTTAGTTTTGCCTTTAACTTTCACAGCTACCATTTCCTCGGCGTCAACCTTCGCATACAAATGAAGATAAGAAATAGAGGCAACAATATTGTTAAATAACAAAAAATATTTCTTACTTCATCCGTAAGCGATCAAGTATTGCCAAGGTACTTGCCAGTGGATTTGCCTTGTAACTTTTCCTCAGTTTGTCAATCTGGAAATTTTACAAACTCAATGAGTACAAGAGGAAAGAGGGATGGCAAAAGCAAACTTTGAAGACATACCTCTTCTGCCTTCTCGGGCCACTTAAATTCCCAAGGATGATAGCCTGCGAGATTTGCAGGGAGTACATGCGAACCTGCTATGTAAGGTCCACTTAAAAACAAAGGTACAACCCACCACCTCTCATCTTTGGAGTGGCGAGGAGTAGTGTTGTTACCCGAATGCCAGTCGATATCTTGCATGAGTAACTTATCCTCAGGGATATTATCTTTTCTCTTCAACCGAGCGCCCCAAATGAGACTTCTTATTTCTCATGCCTATTACTTCATAATTTTCAAAAAAGTTTTCTCAAAGTGTATCTCTCGTGGTTTATTTCTAAATTTACATATTTGGGGTCTCGACACTCGTTAGGATATAAAGATCCTTTGCCGCGCCACGACCGGCAAACTCAAGCATTAGGCGGATACAATCGCCGCTTAATTGATAGACAAACATGAGAAATTCGGATGGGAAAGGATTTCATAAAAGAGTGGCATCTCAGGATCATATAAAGGAATGGGAAGTCCTGCGAGGAGTTGACCTAGCGAGACAATAATCTTGTGATCATCACATTGATGATCAGAAAAAAGCTTGGCAGTGAGTATAAATGAACATTCTTGATTAGGAATGGTAGAAAGGGTGAAACCTTTATCTTGCAGCTTTTTCTGAGTCTCAATAAAGCGAGGTTTGTACATACGACTAAGTGAAGCCATTATCAATATGGGAATGGATAAAGAATCAAAGATTAAAATATAATAAAAAAGATTGAAGATTTGCAGTAATAGAAGCGCAACTTGCGGAAGGAGAAGATTAAAGAAAAGTTGCAGAGAGAAAACGAAAGAGGAAAAGAGAAGGATATGAAAATTATATATAGAGAGAAACATCCTCGGCTGAAACGAGAGCATTTAATGCGAGAGGGGACGTGAATGGTCAAGAATAAACGACTGAAAGAGACGTGTCAGGAATAGAATGGAGAAGTAGACATCTGTAATAAAGTCCGTGTGGAAAGATGGGACTGAAACAGATATAGATAAACAGTTGCGGCAGTTCAAAAATATTGATCTCATGACATTCTCTCCTTCGTAGAGAAGACATGAGAAGAGGCAAGATGTAGGATCAGAATATCGCGACAACAACACTTCGCGAAGGCAATGGATAATTACATTGCGAGTGAGTCGCAGAGGGTTAAATATGAATGACGCATTGGATGACGATAGGAAGATATGAAATCTGGCGAAAGTTAAGAAGTGTCGCGAGTATGAATACTTGTACGCCTGCGACACTTCGCGAGACACTCCCTGAAAATAAAGGACAAAAAGTCAGTCATTCACTATGTATTACCCTATATAAAGGGATGAGTGAATCTGTTGAAGGAGAGTTCTTTTTGGATTGGAAAGCAAGTCATTAGGAGAGAGAAACAGAGAGAATGTTTGTAAGTTCTTAAGTGTAATTCCATTTTTCTGTGTAAACATTTCAAGAAAATTATTAATAAACATTCATAATTGTTCATCTATTATCTTTTAAATGGATTAGTTAAACAAAATATAGTGAGGGGTGTATTGTGGGATTTCCTGCAACTACATAGATTTAGTCATAGAATATGAGAGATGATATAATTTGTTACTTAATGACTCTTGCTTTTGAATTAAGTGAGCATTCTCTTTGGTAAGATTATCTATTTGTTCAACAGAGTATGTATGAAGATTATCTAATTGGTTATATTGGTCCATCCAAGCATCTCTATCCATGCGAGTTTCTTCAACAACATATTCCAATTGATATATCTCCATTTTTTGCTTCT
This sequence comes from Papaver armeniacum, assembly GCA_023531295.1. NCBI lineage: Eukaryota > Viridiplantae > Streptophyta > Magnoliopsida > Ranunculales > Papaveraceae > Papaver > Papaver armeniacum. Next base: position 41,842 of record JAJJWW010014642.1, on the reverse strand, counting down.
GATTCAAGGCTTGAAAGGCGAACAAGGTTTCTTAAAAATATATATATATTCGAGGGAAAGTAATACCTTTTAATTATTCATTCTTCCTGCGAAGATTATCGCGGTCTAGTAAAATGTTTTGAAGATTCTGATTTTCAAGATGAAGAGTTTCACACTTCGCAGTCATGACTTGAAAATTATTCTTCAAAGTTTTTACTTCTTGCTCCAAAGACATATGCGACTCTCTGTCAGAGTTAAAGTATTTACTCCAAGATTCGCAAACACTAGATTTGATGGGATCAGTGGAGGTTTTCTTGACATTATTCATGATATCTGATAAAACTTTGAAAGCTACATCCATTCCATCCAGAGTCTCTTTAGTAAGATGGATAGATTCAGATGAAGAAGTAGCGATGACAGAAGAGGGGAGAATTGAATCATCCTTATCCACATAAATATCGCGAGAGGAGGAAGTCTGTTGAAGGTTAATGATTGAGGCAGAGGCATTGATAATAGAGGGATAGATGGGTTCGTCCTGAGGGACTTCATGTATGGAAAACTCAGGTATAGTAAGAAGATCGGAATTAATATTTTCTGAGATGGCGAGAGAAGGGTTATCTTGCGAAGATATTGCAGGGGTTGTCGATTTATTTCGCGTAGACATTGCAGGAGGAATTGTTTATCTTGCGAGGATGTCGCAGGAGAAGTTGTGAGCTTGAATGCAGGGAAAGAAATAGATGATTCAACAGGTTTAGAATGGCGATATCTCTTGGGGGATTTATCAGCATTTTTGTCATCCTACGAATCACAAGTTAAATAAGAAACAAAGGCAACAATATTGTTATTAGAAAAATAGATGTTTCTTAAATACCTTGCTATTCGCAGATTTTCTCTTAGTGACAACAATTTTTGGCTGCGAACCTTCGGAAGCATTAGGGTTCAGAACAGTGAATTTGGTGTTGGATTTGTTCTTGCTGAAACAAAAATGGCATAGAAATCGTTAAAGAAGGGATAATATCAAGATAAGACAATTTTGATAGAATAGATCAATCACAAAAAAGATTAATATGAAGAAAATTTACAAACCTTGATGGCTCCATATGGATGATAGCAGAAAAACGATGAGAAAAGAAGCAGAATGATAATAGCAAGAAGACGATGAAGAATTACAGAAAGAATTTGCAGACGATGAAGAAGATGAAACAAAAGAGAGAAAATATTTTCATAAGAAATCCCTCCTTAAATAGGCAAGAAAAATGTGACTGGTTAACATTGAATGAACCGGTAAAAAGGGAAATTTTGGACACGTGTAGGGAGTTACGCTTAATTCTGAACGGTGGATCGATGGAAAGAAATGAACAGTTGCGGAAGCTTGAAGGTATAATTCTCATGACATTCTCTCCTTCGCAGAGAAGACATGAGAAGAGGAAAGATGTAGGATCAGAATATCGCGACATCAATACCTCGCGAGATTAATGAACGATGACGCTACGAAAGTGTCGCAGACGAATAATATAAATGACGCAATGAATGATGACAGCCAAAACACGATAAAGATGTGAAGACTTGGCGAGATTTAGGAGAATTGCAAGATCATGAATTTGTACACTTGCGATATTTCGCAAGGCATTCCCGAAAATAAAGGACATCTTAGCTGTCCACCACTATGTAATACCCCAGATAAAGGGCCGAACAGACCTATTGAAGGGGAGATTTTTTTCGAGTGTTGAACAAGTTATTAGGAGAGAGAAAGTCAAGAGTGATTGTAATACTTAGCTCATTTCCACTTCATCCTGTACACATTCAAGAATTTAATCAATAAGAATTATAATTGTTCATCTTAAAAATGGTTTGATTGAATAGATTCTTATGATGGGTATAGTGTAGGATTTCATGCAACTACAGAGGGTGATCCGAAATACGAAAAAGGGGAGCCTTCAGCTCCAGTACCGAAGAAACTTGTGGCCGTGTCAAGTGGAGATCAGGAATGGATCGATCAACAAAGATATGAGGAGTCAGGACGAAGGAATTATGAGCCACAAAGTTATAATGCAGGATATCAGCAAAGAGGCAATCAAGGACCTAGGTTTGGAGAGTGAAGACCAAATGCACCAGCTTTTGAGGATGTAAAGCTTTCTAGACTCAACACAACTGTGGAAAAGGTATGGGAAGCCATAGTATTGACTGAAGAAATCCCACCCCCACCAAATTTGGGAAGGGAACCGCTATCGAGTATTAGGAATCATGACTTCTGCATGTATCATAGGTTTCATGGACATCACACGAATGACTGTCGAAATATCCGGAGGATTATACTTCGTCTGGTGGAACAGGGGAAGCTCGCACATTTTCTGGAGGGTTATGCGCCACCGCCGCCACCCTCATCTCGTGACAATCAACAAGTGTACCGAATCGAAATAAATCAGGAAACCAAAAAGCTGAACTGTAATTCGATAATACATTCAGCTAAGAACATCCAAAATTTCCATGATAACATACTTAAGAGAGTGCATAAGAGGGACTTCGAAGGACACGAGATATTCAGCATAGTGAAGAAGGAGCCATTAGAAGAGTGGCAAAAGAAGGAGATAACGTTCTCAGCAAAGGATACACATGAGGGATGAGCTTCACACACAGACCCTTTGGTTATAACCTTGAACTTTGGGAAATACTCAAGGTGGGATGAGGACGAAGTCAAGAAAGAAAGGATTTGGGCAATTGACAAGACCTTGGTAGATACCGGGAGTTCAGTCGACATACTCTTTTATCATATGTTCATAACTATGTGTATAAGGATTCTGACCTTGTGCCATCGATGTACAATATATATGGGTTTAACGAGGTTGCATCAAGGCCAAAAGGAGAACTAGTTGTAAAAATCTTCGCGGGCGAGTTGGAAATGAAAGTTACAGTCTGCGTGATAGATATAGAATCGCCCAATAATTCTCTCGTAGGACGAAAATGGATACATGAGATAAAAGGGGTTGCATCTACATATCATCAGGCCATACGGTTCCCTATGCCAAGTTCGATAGGAAAAATCAAAGGAGACTTAAAGGATGCGCGAGATTGTGTCGAAAAGGATCTCCATAATTACGATGAAAGACTAAGGAGAAAGATAGAACAAAAAAAAAGGTCTGCGAAGAAAAGAGAGCGGAGCAGCTGATGGTATTCACAATTGGGGTAAGCGAGGAGAAGACTACGACACAGAAGGGCATAGAAGAGGAAGATAAAATGATGGTTGCTAATGAAAGAGTTCGCGAGATAACTCCAGAGAAGGAAAGCCAAGTTGAGATAAAGCAAAGTGGGAAAACAAAGAAAGGAAAAATATCTAAGGAAGCGAAGTAACGAGAAGTGAGAAAGAAACCCCCGTCACCAAGGAAAAATGAACCCCGCGAGGTGGAGCAAAGGCAAACATCTCCAAGCACAAAAGGACATCGATACAAGAGAATGAGGAAATTGTGGAATTGCCTGATCCTTCTGCTGAGGAGAAAGAAGCATGTAACGAAGACAAAGAGATGGAATAGTTAAAGGAGGAGCTCCATCAAGAAAGGAGAAGGAAGGAAGAATTGGTAAGATAACGAATAAGGATAGAAAGGAAAAACGAAAAACTTTTGGTCAAGAACAATCACTTAAAAAGAAAACAAGCGGAGCACAGCGCCCAAAGAGGAGATAATGCATCTGGAAGGAAATTGGCGTTTGAAGGGCATCATGAATACTGGCGAGCAATAAAGTGGCAAGGGGAATGAAATGAGCGAGAAGATTTAAAGAAAGCCATAGAAAGTAGCATGAGGGAGTTCAGAGAGAAGGAATATCGAATGCAGCAATTATGGGAAACTGGAAGAAAAGGGACAACGAGCAATGACCCAGCAGCAGGAAGAAAATCTGGAGTGCGGAAGCAGCTAGAAAAAATGCAAGAAACGAGCCATGCAAGCCGGAAATAGCATCACTATTCTCGTTGAAACAAAGGGAAAATGAAAGCTTACGAAGTATTGTAGCAAGATGGGATACGATTTGCAGAGAACTAAAATGAATGCTATCATAAGAAGATTTAGCACGATCGTTCATCTATGCGCTATTATCCAGACACCGCTTATTTTCGACGTTGTTCAAAATCATGAACGAGGTATAGATGAAGGAGTTGAAGAAGCACCAGTCCGAGCACATCCGCCTGGAAGAATAAAGCTGATACAAAGGAAGAGTCATAGAGACGAGAAAATATACTTGTGAACTTATCATTTGGAAATGTATCAGATTTACAAAATGATAACAATAATATTTTGAAGTTTGATGAACCAATTCAAAGATACGAATATAAGGCATTTAAAACAAAACAAACCACAACACAGGTAGGTAAGACCTCAGATTAGGAGGCAAATAAGACCCACGAAATAAATGGTTTCTATGGAAACTTAAACCCTTCACCTAGGAAGGCTGAAAATCTACGGCATGCACCCTAGTTCGCATGAAAATGCAAGAGGAAAGACCTAACGCATATCGTGAACAACTCTCAGAGAAATAAGCTAGGGGCAATGATAAGACCTATCCGCTGAGGATCCCTTTTATCATGGCCTTCGATAATGAGTGCAGAAATATGACCAAGGCGCCGACTTATTCGGTTGAGATACGGGTTCCTGGGACGTCTGGAACGTTACCGGCCATGACTGTATGGCAAGTCTTGGCTACAAATGCACTTGATCCCAAAGAAACCTCACTTAGGGTGTGACTTCGTAAACTCAAGCCATATCGGCGAATGGGATAAGAAGTCACGAAAATAACTGAATGTCGTAATAACTGGATGGGAGGAGACCAACATGCATGTTAGTGTTAACCTCCTTGAAGGGGCAATCAGGGGGAATATAAAGGGATGGCACTCTCCAGATTAGGGAGTTGTGTGACCAAAAAAGACGGCAATGTCATGAGACTAACATTCATGGGACTGGTTAGGCCTGTCGTATTGTCGCGAGATGGGGTTCAAAGCAAATGTTAAGATGAGGTTGATGGATTATTATTTGGAAGAATAATAAGCGCCTGATACTTCGTCGAATTAAGATCCTTCAAAAAGGATGAGGCGCAATAAGACCTTAAGTAGGAGGCACAGTAAGACCTCGCGAAAGTAACACATGAATGAGCAACACTAGAACAATATATAAAACAAAACTATCGGGAAGCGTGTAAAAAAGATAAGGGCAGGCAAAAATAAGGCAATGAAGAAAGGTTAAGCAACAAAGGGAGGGGACGACGTGAGAGACATAGATGGGAATTTAAAATAAGAACACGTAGTGAGGCAAGTAGCAAGGTTCAAAGATTGTGCGAAGTCAAAATAGCAAAATATTAACCCTCCATCTCATGCCTCGGAAATACACAAAAGAATAAGAGGCAAGTATATACTTTAAATTTTGTTATTCTTTTGTTACTGAAGAGGAAGTCCATCAGTAACTGTTGTCTCAGGGATCTCATCACCAGCCCCACCAAGATCAGCACCAGTATCTGCATCAAGATTCGAAGGTTGCCCTGGAAAACTCGTGGAGGCAGAGGCACTCTTGGACTCTTCCTCCTCGACCTTTGTCTCATCGATCTTTTGCTCCTCGTCACCTTTAGTGAGCCTCTCTTCTGCACCTGAAATAACTCTGCGGTTGACTGGTTGCTCGTCGTCAGAAAAAAACTCCAGAGGAAAAGTAGGATGATGAATGCCATGCTCGACGCAGAAGTTGTTGAAGAGAGGGACCAGGTAATTCTGAGAATTCTTGCGAGTTAACATCGCTACTGTGGCCGCATCTTCAATCATCTCATCGATATCAACATTCAAATTCTTAACTTCATATTTGAGGCGAGAAACCTCTCGGCGAGACTCATCCCTTTCGTGGGAAAGGTGAAGAACTTGATTCTTATAACGATATTTGGATTCTGCAAAAACAAAACGAGGTTTTCTCAGAAACTTGAAATTTGACATAACCAATAGTATCTCGCATTACAACTAAAGCTACCTTCCATTTGTAAGATAGTGGTGTTCAAAGTCTCTTAGATATCGGAATACATATGATCCAGCCGGGAGATTGCTAGATCCGACTCTTGGAGTTGAACGCATAGCTCGTTATACGCATAGTGTCAACATTTACCATGACCAGACTTCGAAGTATCCTTGCTGGGTTGAATGACAAGAGCACATTTGTTCTTGCGAAGATCTGCAGATTTGACTTGGGAGGAAGATTTGACAGACTTCGAGCGTGAGGAATTATCCAGCTGAGCCTGAAGAAATTCCACCTTTTTCTTCAGACAAACCAGCTACTTTTCTGCGAGATTTACGAAGATCAACCACCACCTGATTTTTTCTATTGATATAGCGCTCGTTATCTTCCTCCATCCTCTTATAAGCAGCTAACGACGAGGAATGAAGATTTCTCGAAGTAGTAAGGGAATTGTTAACCCGCTGAAGTTCTAACTTAAGGCGCTCATTCTCGTCATGAAGATGAAGATTTAGCTCCTCATTACGAGAACAATCGATAGACAGACGGTCCACCTGCGAAAAAAGGGTCTCAACCTTCTCATTCAAAATCTGGTTTTCAGACACATAGCAATCATTCTGAGTCACGAGGTTCAGGTTCTCAGCACATATATCTTCCAGCGAGGCGGACGGTTCGGAAGCATCCAGATGGTGTTGCATGCATCGGGATTGACGAAATATAAAATAAGAAAATAACATAAGTAAAAGCAAAGACAAGGAATGGATCTGCAAGGGGAGGGAACTTACTCTGAAGCTTCTCTACTTTCTTCTCTTATTTGCTGGAATAATCCCTCTCCTCCTTGAGCTCCTTCGTCAGAACTTTGATATGAGCATCATCCTTCTTCATCTTCTAGCGAACCAGTCTAGTCTCCACTAAGCTAGCCATATGATGGTTGACTTCCTGCGAATTGACAAAGCAGAACTTAGGAGTGAACCACGAAATACTATAAAGATATAGTTGAAAAGGTATGCAGAGCTCACCAGGTTCATTAAAGCGGAATATTGTTGGAGAGTCAAATTAATAGAAGCATTCAATAACACGGAGGAATCTTGAGAAAGAAAGTCGTCAGAACTGAAAGTCACCAAAGATTCAAGCACACGAGACCTCGTAGCAGGATCTTCACAAGCCTTGTTATAGATATCTTGAAGGAACTTCATATCCGGATCATAGATGGGGTTAGACATCATGGAAGAAGCCGCTTGCTTCCCCTTTTCACAAGAAGGGGGTTTCGCCATGAATTTCTTAGGATGCTCGCCCAAAGGATGAGGAATAGGAGAGTCGGCGAATTTAGGAGAAGTAGTTGTACGAGGCTGTGAAGATTGATGCTTGGGAGGAGTAGGATGACTTGGAGCAACAACAGAGCTCCTGACCGCAATTAAGCTTGCCAAGTCCAAAACCCTATGCCGCCTCTTGGGCTCGCCAGAAGATGGAGCATGTAAGGCATCAGTCTGCGAAATAACAAGTTTAATACAATCGATAGATGAAAGAGACGAGGTATACAAGATGACAATTTGGACGAAGTAAAATACCTGAGTAGGAGGAGGAGGCGGAGTAGGATGATCATGCCTTTTTCGTCCCTTAGCTAACTCAGAAGCGGGTTGCTTAACAAGGAGAATATTATCCTACAAAGAATAAAGGGTTAGAATTTAAGGTTATCACGCAGAAAAGGAAGTAGTGGGCGACGTAGCTACCTGCTTGGAAGTAGGAGATTAAGCAGTAACATCTCCTTTCTTGCACGCTTTGAGAAGGCCAGCAGCAGGCATCATGAACTAAATAAAGGAGAAAAGGGGCATGAGAACAGGTTGAACCCAGGATGCGGAAAGAGCTTAAAGGATGAAACAATACCTCAGTTGGCACGGACCACCGAAGCTTCCAGGGATCGCAGCCAGCGAGATAACAATGTTCGGGAAGAGGACCTGGCGAGGTATCCCCTTCTCGTCAACGCCCAAGATGAAAGGGCCCCCAACCACCAAAGGAAACATCGTCCAGTCATCTTCACAAGAAAGGCGGAGATGGTCACCACGCTTGGGCTTGAAGGGATCCACATCTAATAGTAGAGCTTTGGTTGGAGCGGAGAGGGTGTTTCGGATAATCTCAATACCCCACTCCTGGTGTTTCCTCGTGCTCTTAAACCTAGCAGAATAGTTGGCCATAAAAGAATCCACGTTGTAATAACGAGAGTCGAACTCCTCAGCCACTGACGGAACTTGTGAAGTGTCGTTTCCTGAGCGAATCACAAACTCGTTGGAGATTCAGATTGCATTACCAGAAAGCTGAAAGACCCCACACTGAAGCTTGTTCAAAATTTCCAGGAAAACATGGTTATAAGGATTGTATAGGAGAAAGGACAACCCCGCTCTTAACTGACCAACGGTGACAATCATCTTGTCTACAGACCAAGTGTCGGACTGAATCCATCTATAGTTTAGCTCCATGTCTTGAGTCGCAATAATGGGAGGACTCACGAAAGAATCAACATCAGGGGTTCAGGTTAAGCCAATCGTCTGGAAATCTGCTTGGAATTCCTCATAAGTTTTGAGAGGAGTAGAGGTCGATACCTTTTTTGGAGCCATGATGATAAGAAGAAATGTGGGAAAGAGAAGAGACAACAATGGAAGAGGGAGGAACAAGGATAGCAGCAACTCGAATGTAGAGCAGGGGAGAGAGAAGAAGAAACCCAAATTAGGGTTAAACTAGATACTTATAGTATGAAGAAGGCGGCCGGCATAACAGGTTGACGACACGTTCAAGGAATCCTAACTGACAATGACCGGTTACCAAAAGAACGTGGTCGCAGGGAAACCGGAGAGTGGAGAACGTGGCATCCAAGGAATTTCGAGCGGTTCTTAATCTATTCTCGAATGGCTTGAACAGAATAAGAAAAGCCAAAATGTAGGTACACAAAATACGCTCGCCATGTGGTCACACGGGAAGGCACGAAATAGGTCTAAGAGAATCTCACTCAAAGATCCCCGTCAATGACTTGTCAAATCAAATGTGAGAATTATCTCACTACTGAAATGCACGGAGAGGAGGCATCCTAAAACGAAGTAACTCGCATAAGGAATCTAAAACACGAAGGATCAATTAGAGTACCCGGCAAGATACCAATCACAAAGTAAAGATAGGTGAAATAAGGTTACTTGGCTGGAAAGATAACTCGCGAAGTCAGTAGATTATCGAACAAGAAAAGAGACAGCTGTCCCGACAAAAACCCAAAGTTGTCAGCGAAAGAAAGGGGAAAACTTTATGGAAAATGATTTTGACGAAGTATAAAGCATCACCGCAAGAACCTGACGAAGTAAAATGAGTTGTACCCCATTAGGGTTGACTGGTCTATAAATAGGAACCCTTGGGTAATGTATGGGGGGTCGGATTCTTTGGAGAGGGGAGAGCTTTGCTTAGAGGTTGAAATTATGGTTTCCTTGTATTCAAGAATTTATATTTTCACTACTTGGGGTGGTTAATCAATAAAGAATTTCTTATCCAAACTCTTATAATGTCTTAGATCTGTTTTGTTTCTTACTTGGGTGTACTACTGGATTTTCAGGAGGAAATACACAAAAGTGTGACTGATAAGTGACTTTCTTCCAAAAGTGTGACTGATTCCCAATATCTTCCAAAAGTGTGACTGAAAATAACTAATGGCTAAGATACCCTTTAACCCTTGATGTCCACATATGGCTGGGGATTAAGGTAAATATAATCCGTATATTTACACTAATTCAGTACACCCCAGTATACTGATTAGTACACCACTAATTCAATACGCACCCATATACTAGTACTCCACACTGCATCGATACTTCCAGTCGAAGGTTCACCCTCCTCTCAAAGAACTCTGGCGAGCGCAAATCTTCAGAGAAAATTTCAAAACTCAGAAATTTTCAAACTCCCTTCTCAATCTCTTCAATCCACTTAACTCAGGAGAACTCTCAAAGATATCTAATCGAAGGTATCAAAACCGTCCTTTTAGTCTGTTCTCAGAATTGAATTTTAAACCCTAGAAATTTTAAACCCTAGAAATTTAAATTCTAATCTTAGCTTTGATGATGATCGCAGGAGAAGAATCACCCAAATACTTGAAGATACTTGAAGATATTGGGAATCAGGAGAAGAATCAGTCCAAATACTTTGATGATTGAAAGGTATAAACTCTAAGTTGGTTCCCTGTTTGTCATTTATCTCTAGTAAAATTACTAAATAGACAAATCAATCTAGATTTTGCAATTATATGTGTTTTTTTAGTTGAATCATAATGTCTAAAAGCTTAGGTATGTGTTTGATTTCTCTTTTGTGACATGATTTCAGTTTGAGTTTACTGACATGAAACATACAATTTGGGGTTTATGTTCTGTTAATTTTCGGTTTTAATGGACGAAAAAGGGTTTATATTTTTCATGTCAGTCTGGTGGAGAAGGAACTTACAGATGGATATACACTGAAATTGAAGCTTTTTTATCAATTAATTTGATGGGTTTTGTTTAAAATTGAGTCTAAACAAATTGACTTCATGGTGATATAGATACCTACAAGATTAAATGTCTTCTAAGTCATCAAGAGCCTAAACCAGAAGAACTACTAGTTCTAGAGGCTTGAGATGATATTTACTGATGCTTAAATATGAACATCTAATGTCTTCTAAGTAACAAGGTCTTTCCAACTGTCCTCATATGTGAAAGAAACCCAACTGTAGCTAATCCTTTGTTAGTAAGCATTCGTAAGTTAGTAACTAATCCAAAATTTGTAGGTACAGTCAATGGGTTCTGGTAGACTGCCCAAGAATAAGCGAGATGATGGGAATCTGAGTAAGAATGATGAAAATATAGACCTCGAAGGAAGACATATGTATTTTGAGTCGAAATCTGCAGGTCCTGCAGAGGACAGGTATATATGACATACTAACAAGGCAGTTTTATTGCAGTTTTGAGAACTTATCTAATAATTATTAGTAACTTGTACAACGTTTATTTTAACTTTATATTGTGTTTCACAGTTGTTTTGTGTACCCTTCAAAGTACCGGGGACGAACCAGCGACGCAAGCACATACTCCAGCTTAGGTTCACTATCAGACTTGTGGAGTGTGTTGTCTGAAGAAGAGATGGACCTGTTCAAGACAACTGCACTAGGGCACTTAATAGACATTCCACGAGATCAAAGTTGGTCTAAAGCCATATTTTGTTTTCTGATGAGTCGTCAGATCAAAGTCGAACCTGGAGAATATTTGAATGATGAGATCCTTTTTAGGGTAAAGGATACAAACTTGTGCTTTGGAAAAGCGGAATTTTCTCTGATAACCGGACTTAGATTCCGGGATTTGAGGGATGGACATTCCGATTTTGACTCTCCACCGAAGATGTCAAGGCTAAAGCATAAGTATTTTTCAGCTGATAACAGAATCACCGGAGGGCACTTGTATGACTTTCTTTTTTACAATACAGTCTCCAAGGACCGGGCAGAGGTTGTCGGAGAAACCAGTAATGCCATTAAAAACGTATCGGATAAAATATTCCATCGTCGCAGGAAATGTGAAGGGAGTGAAATGGTTCAGTGGGAAGGTAATGATAGGGTGAAGGTGGCATTAGTCTATGTGGTACACATGTTCTTGTTGGGGCACCAAGACATCCATGGGATAGAAGAAGATCTTTGGGACTTGGTGGACAACCTTTCAGAGTTCAACAAGTACCCATGGGCCAAAAGGGTGTACGAGTCCACTATACCAAAACGTGAAAATGCATTTAAATTTTCTATCAAGCCAAAAGGAATGACACAAGTGTTGGTGGTAATATAAATTGATTTCCGTTTCAAAAATTCATATGTTTAGGCTCTATGTTTTTGCATATCCATTAACTTCGATTGTGGTTCTAATAGTTTTTGTTTGTATTTTAGGTTTGGTTCCTTATGATGTTCCCGGTGTGCTTGGTGATATGGGAAAAGGAATTAGTATTAAAGGGTGGCGCCCTCATATTCTAGACGTGTTGTGCACGGAAAAGGTTAAGCATCGTAAGCTATGTTGTTCGGTGATTCGTTCGGACGTGAGTGAATCAATGATGCAGTATCGCAATGATCCAGAACTGCTGGTAATTGCAGGGTAGCCAAGGGACCCTCGCTTATCAACAGTGGAGGATCTCGAGACCGAAATTAAGTTAGGAAAGCAATGGCAGATCAAGATGAGGTTGTTGTGGAAGATTTGGAGGCGAAGAGCGAGGAAAAAGGAGGACATGCCGAGGATCCCGTAGTAGCTCAATTACGTGATATGGTGGATGACTTAAAGCGTCAAAATGAAGAGAGAAAAATTCGGGAAATTCAGCAAGCTGAGCTGATGGCGAAAATGATGGGGATGCTCAAAATGCAAGAGAAATTACTCCTGTCGAGGATAACTGATGTGGGTGGATTTGATTTGATTTCAGAAATCATGTTAATTTGTTATGAAAATTGACGAACCCGCATAGATCTAACTGTTTCCAAACTTCACGTTAACAGGGTCCTGCACAGGAATTGGAGGCAAATCCTCAAATACGGAAGATGAACATTATGAGACTTTTGAGGACTATTGTGGTCGATTCCCTGAGCAAGATAATGATGAAAATGTTCTTGATGATTTTGGTGGTGAATCACTAGCTGATTTTTGTGAAGCTAATACTGGTGTAGAATCTGTAGTTGGAAACAGCGAGGCAGAAATAATAAGCACAGATAGCCCAGAGGTTTCACTGGTAAGTATTTCTTGCATCCTTTTTGTGGGAAAAATATAATCCTCTAGTCATTTGGGTCTGGGAGTATGGTATGGCTTGTTAATCCTGGTATATTTTTCTACAACCTGTTCGTCTCTAATTAAAATTCCATTTCAATGTCTCCGGCCCTCTGTATATGTAGGCCGATGTGTTTAACGAAATCAAGAGCAAGAAAAATAGTCCACATCGGGACAATGAGAAACTTTCTAAAGTTGTGAGAAAAAGGATGCCAGGGCCCCTGGTGAAGTCACCATTTACTACTTGCGGAGAGACTACTCCTAAAATCCAACAGCCAGCTAGGATACTGAAGAAGAGATTTGATATTACCGCTGAAGCTATTGCTGCCGATGAGTCAAATCCAAGGAAGGTTCGTAGTATGGTGGATTTGAGCAGGGATGACGTTGATGCGGAGAATGGTAAGAGAAAGGCTTCCGTGAATTTGGACAATGGGTGTAGCACTTCGACAGATGGTGCAACCGATGTTCAAGGTCTCGGTAGGAGAGCGAAGAAACGTAAAGCTCAGGTAAATTATTTCAATAACTTCCAATCTGATCGCTTGAGGGTAGCGCCGGCTGACATTGTCGGTGTGAATAAATTTATAGACCAAGGGTGAGTGTCCATGGTATATCCTTATACTTTATATTATTGGGTGTCCTTGTTTATTTAGAAAGTAACTCTAGACTATCGTGTTGTTATTGTTTGGTGTAGGGATGACAGTGCAAACGGATCCTTGTTAGGTTGTCAGGATTTTAAGAAATTACTAAGGGCTAGGGAGCCTCTAGGGACGGATGTAAGTTAATTTGCATTAAACTTCAACATTAATATAAGAGTTTTAATCTCTCTTTTTAAGTATTGTAAGATGGTTAAACTTATGTGTTTTGGATTGTCATGCAGCATATTAATGTAATGTTGCGCCTCATGCGCGAGTCAACCCTGGGCGTATATGGCAATTGGACAACAATTGACAGTTACTTTGAAGTATGTTATGTGACAAAAGAACACAGCTCGGGTTGTAAATTATTTGTAATTTTTATGGTAAAGCATTGTTGTAACTGGTAACTAACCATCGTTTTTTTTTTCCTTAGCCTCTTATAAAGGGGGGAAAGAACAGGACAAAGGAGGTGGCAGAATATAGGAAGGGGATTAGGCCGAAAGGCGGGGCTAAGACTTGGGAGCAGATAATTCTTATTTATGGTATATGGTGTGGTGCATCTTGTGGACAAACAACACTGGGTCGCTATAAGTATCGACATAGGGGAGCAGATAATTCTTATTTATGATTCCATTAGACCGAAACGGAGTGTTGGTAATGATGGGGTCCATATAGAAATCAGGAAGATAGCGGACTATTTGGAGGATAACTGGTACGACGGGTCTTGGAGAGTCGAGTTCGTAGAGGATTGCCCTCAACAACCCGATAGGTAACTAATCTTTACCAGTGCAATTAATGCACAATTTCTTGAGTATAATTACCTATTTCCCTGAGTTACACATTGCTTAGTTGTCTGATAGCCAAAACTGGTTGATTGATGCTCTGCCTTGATTAATTGCCATGAATGCTTGCTGAACCAAGATTTTCACATAGCATTATAAACCCTGCAACATCTGGTATTTTAGTCCGTGTCACTGTGGTAGTTGAGTAAAATCATTGCTTGCTGAAATCGTTATCACAACCCATCAATCTCTGCAGGACAGTGTGTTTTTGTGAATGAAAAGTCTGTTTGCTGTTCATAATCTAGATATCCATTTAATTAAATCCTTCTTCCCAGAATTATGCACTAAAGCTTGCTTGGTTAGTATAACATTTTGGCCTGCCTGAGAATTGTTCCACCATGATTCTCTCGATATCTGCATGATACTGTGTCTGTAAAAAAAAAACTTTTCTGAGAATACCTAATCTAGGACTAGAACTGTGTGCCTCCCAAGTCCTCTTAGACCTTGTGCATGATGCATCCCTGAAACTGGTAGATTATGTGCTCAAAAAGTGTATCTGTTGAATCCAGGTTTGGGGGTAGCTCAGTTATATCCACAGACTTCCTTACCCTCTCATGTTATCTATGTTTGGGTTGATCCTCAACTCTTTAGATTGTTGGTATATGGTGAATCATCAATGTATTAATCGTTTGATGAAAATCGTGTTATGATGCAAGAAAAATATATAATCATTTACGTTTCTAATGCAATCTGTCTCCATTTATGCATACAACAGACACTCATGCGGGGTTATTCCTTGAAGATCATCGAGCATCTAATCAGGGGCACTGATTATAAAATGATGGATGATAAAAAATTCTCAAGTATCGTCGGGAGATGGCTGTGCAGTTCCACGTAAAAGAGTTCTTCCATTAAGTAACATGTTTATCTATTTGTATAGGCAGCTTTGACATGAACACGGGTGGATGCAGGTCATTGGTATTTTGGATGTGTAAATAATATTATGGCAATGAATACGACTGTGGGCTCGCTTGTGGTGATTGTTTTCTTAAAGCAACCACACCTACTGTGAAAACTTTGGTTCTGTGTTATAATGTGAAATGTGCGGAGATTAAACCTTCCTCAATAAATCTTCATGACGAGTGGTTCTCTTCTCGTTCAAAGTATGTGGCCTTTTTTGTAGCTAAATATTATGAGATTGGTGAAGAAAGTGAAAGAGGCTACCAATTAAACGACAGATCAAGGTTTCTCATTCAGTTATTGTCTTCTCAGTTCTCATGTACAAGTTATTAGGCAAGCTCTATTCGTTTTTCTATTGGGCTTGTTTGGTTTCCTTATTCTTGGGCTTGCTTCATATAGTATTCTTTTTGAATTGTAAAGAGTCATCAAATTCTTCATGTGCTGTATCAGGCAGTATGTCTGTTTAAGCTTTGAAGTAGATCTTAATGAACATATCTTGAATTTTATGCTCAACATGTTGGTTATTAAAGTACATTTTCTGCATATGTTCCCAACCAACTTAACTTTATAGAGAGGAAATACTTTCCCCATCTCTATTTCAAACAAAAATCAACCCAAACAATCAAATATATTCAATCAAATTACCAACAAAATTATCTTCTGCAGATATTATCTACATCAATATTTCGTGCTGATACCATTCATGTGGATCATAAATAGTTGTTTGTTGTAGTATAGCGTGGGGTAGGCGGGTCGGTTGGGCAGTATGGCCAATAACTTATTGAGCATTTTACAAGTCACTTTCATTGGTTCTAATTGTTTGTATTGTTTTGGATGGTGAACTGTATTATAAAGCTAATGATCAGTACTACTATGAAATGGAACAATGATAATACTGTTCAAGTTGTAAATGAAATACACGACTTCATAATTAAGCTTGTTCAATTTTACATAACACTAAGCACCAATGTTGGTGAAAACGAGATCATCCAATAATTGTCTTTTTTTTGAGAATCACCAAATCAAAAAATAAATACCCAAAATAAAAGGTTTAACAGTGTGACCTCAAGATACCCAAAATAAATACCCTAAGATTGAAAGCGGTGGTGGGTTGGTTCACACGAGGCCTGTCCTAACATTCCTACTTGGCCTGTTGAAAGCACCAAAGTGTTGTGGTCGCCTAATCTTCTTTTCTTAATGGTGGTGGGGTTGTCAAATTGTTTTGGTTCCCTATATGAATTACCGGATAAAAGCAAATAAACAAATAAGCAAACAAATAAGATAGAAGAGATATTGGTTAAGGATTTCGCTAGAATTGATATTTAATCTCAACTTTTATCAAAGACCCTAGAATACCTTGATCGCAAGAATATCCCGCAAACCTCCTCATGTCATCAACAAACACAAAAAATGCGAATATGAATTCATTTTTAACTTTTTCCATGACCATAAGAATCCCAAACCATAATCATATTATGCTACTTGTATTCAAGGAATATCACTTTTTCGATAATAAACCCTAAACTAGCAATAGATGTGATGAGAAGTTCTACCAATTTGCAATACAAAACAATCAATCAATCATAAAACAATATTTTCAGAGAATTGAACATAATTATGAGACAAAACTAATATATTGAATCAAAGAATCATGCTTTGTGAGAACCATCATTCATGGTTCTAAACCCTAGAATAAAGAGAGAAAAGATAATAAAAACGTGGTAGATAAAAAAAAAAAAGATCTCCCATAGATAATAAAAGTCTTCTCTTTATATAGTTAAAACTAGTATTAATTGGAAATTCATAATGGAGAGAAACCCGTGTAAAATTATGTCCCAATATAATACAAAATGCACATGAATGATGACTTACTCTTTAATGGTGATCTCCATTTGCGCCTCTTGCACGTGCCCGAATCAGTGTCAGCACCATGATTATGCAATAATCTTGGCTCGCACTTAGCTATGTCAACTCGAATGTCACCTTGCACAAAATCAACTCAATCCAGGTACTCATCATTGCCTCCAATTCACCGCAATCCCTCTTATGTTCTTCACCCAAAACTACCAACACACAAAGCCATTTCTTGCCGTAACTCCCATTGTACTTTGCACTTTTACATCAGCATAACTCGTAACAAATTAACATTCCTACTTGGCCTATATATTCGCCAAAGTGTTGTTATTACCACCGCAACTCAATATTAGCTTCATCCCTTCTTGCTTCCTTCATTTCATTACTACCGCACAATCGTAGAAACCCCGCAATGGCCGCTTCGATTCAAATCTAGAATGGAATAATACAAGTGCTTCACCGCAACAACAACATAGCAATATTCCCATACCATGTACATCCCGATTCCACAATCACCACGCTGAAATACTTATCGTGAACCAACATCCTTCTCCATTGTTGCACCGAGAACCCATGAGAACAACACCCCGTGTTAGTACATAACCCATCTCTCAATAAGAACTTCATCTCGATAAAATACAAAATGCACATGAATGATGACTTACTCTTCATAGAGTGGTGATTTCTTCAATACCAACAAAGAATAAAGATGATTCGTCAATCAACTAGCTAAAACCCATTGATCTATTCCATTTCTACCTTATCCGTGTTCTTCTTAACCTCACCATTTTTTTCTCATCTCTCGATTCCAAGGTACACTGAGAAATAACTCTCTCAATTTTCGTTGTAAGAATTGTAAAGGGATTTAACCACTCAAGTAAAGCAGATAAGGGGTACCCAGCTGGTAGTCCCTTAACATTTGCCGGCATTTAATACTCCTCCTAGAGTTGCCCCTTAACGTGATGCCGGGCTTGTTTGCCCCTCGAAATGACACTTTGCCCTTATTGCTTATGAGTTCTTGTTTTGCCCAAACTTCTTCAAATTAACATTCCTACTAGAAATCTTGTATTTGGGTATTTTTGCTCCAAAATGACTCCATTGCACCTAATAAACTCAAAAGCACACATAAGATACATAATTTACAAGAAAACTCTCAAGAAAGCATAAATAAGATATTAAATACGGTGTTGTGGTCGCTACGCCGCCAAATTGGATAATACAAGTCTTTACAAAGGATTTGATGCCCTAATTTTTGACTTGCTCTCGGAACGATACGTCCATCCTTCCACATTCTTCCATTCCTTCGCCTTGTCAAAAACAGCTGAATAAGCTTAGCTTCAAAACCCATTACGAACTGGCATATGGGCAAACACTTGAGCTCGGTTATCCACGGATCAAACGCCTTGTCAAGATGTTTACCATTTGCGGACAACGGGCGTAAGGGTCATACGAGTGCCTAGCACAACTTGATTGCCCACACACTTCAACCCAACGCCTTTGAAGCTCTGTCAATTTTTTTAGATTCCTTTGGTGGTCAACAAGGTTGTAAGACTTTGCTGCATCTAATGCTTTTTTCTGAGATTCTGGTTCAACAAACACAATACGGATATCCTGATAAAACTTACGAGCACATAGTCTATGAAAATGTTTAACATCCTGGAAGTTCTAGTCAACAGCAATATCGATGCCTGTAAGGACAGCATTCGAGCACATTAGCCGCATCAAAAACATATATATAACTGATAGATATGAGATTCCAGTGTCTCACCATTTGAGAAGTCGTGAAAAAATGTAATTTCCCTTTTGGTGTTCTGCAGGATCGGAGCGATGATAGATAGAAATTTGTCCCATTCTTTCATTCTTCCCTCCCTGCAGATGTAAATGGCAATAGGATACATGTCATTGTTACCATCCACAGAGGTAGCAGACAAAACTGTTCCACCATACATACTGTTTAGCAGTGACCAGGCTAATGCTATAATTGGTCTGAATCCAAATCTAAACCCTTCAATGGATGCCCTATACGCAATACATAAGCCTTCAAACTCTTTAGTCTCTGGGTGGATGGTCCAACTAGCAATGCTTCCAGGGTTCGTTTCAACAATCTGCCGGCACATCTCAGGTACTAAACTGAGTTCAAACAATTGAAAAAAGGAATCATATCAACAACACACACATTACCAAATAGAAAAACTTCACACACAAGGCTTTAGAGTTACCTGAAGCTGTTTATATAGGATCCATACGTCTGTACAAGGCAGTCATGGAGTGCTTTGCGTGCTTTTGCTGTAGAGATTTTAACTTTATACTGCTCGAAGATTTTTTTCCTAATGCTTTTGGTCTTACACCGTATCCCACTTGTTATGTATCCCGTAACTATTTCCCTCAACATTTCTTCCCCAATGTCGATTTTTTGGGACCTATCGGTTTCATTATCACTAGGATCACTAAAAGACCAATCAAATTCCATACTAGAATAACCACTCAAAATATCGTCATCGGTATCACAGTGCTCCTCGTCAATTCTGCTTGTGGGCTTCTCCTTTTCCTTCCCTTTGGCCCTCTTCACCAATTTCGAAAGGGGAACTTTGTCAACATCAGGCTCGGTTGTGGCGCTGCAAAGAAAAGGAAACAGATTAAAGGGGCACACCACATCCAGTTGTTGAGAATTGGGGCATGAGAATCTTTGATTCTGGTCCAAGGTGTTGGGGACCAAAATAAAAGCAGTTGTTGGAAGATGCAGAACAAAACAAAATAACTACTACTTTCCTGAGAAAAAAAAAGAGTAAATCTAAGTACAATAAAAAAGTTCAACACCCCCCATGTGGTACAGGAATATCGATGGATTAAAGTGGTCCTCCATTTCGTATTTCTAAAAGACAACTTACTGAGTAAAGTCAAAAATTCACCTTTTATTGATTTTAGTTTTTTAAACACACAACACTGACGACAACATGAACAACCAGATGTTGGGTTTAAGGTGGTTTGCTACAATGAACTCGCCGGTGTTTTGATAATTAAATTAAAACGGGGCCCACTTTTACATCATCCAACAGACCACTTGACAAACAAAGTCGATAATTCATTTTTTGTTTTCTTTGGGTTGGAAAAAAAAATTGGTGCTGGTATTTACACACATCACACTGAATCATGGGATCCAACAAAAATAAAACACATCTTCAATCATTTAATCATGGGAACATCAATCCAAAAAATCAAAATCCTCAATAATAAATACTACTAGTATCATCTAGATCTGAATATTCTTCTTGCCATCAACACCAACTACTAACCGATAACAATCAATGCAATAATCAGAGCATACCACCTTAAACCCAACATTCGAATCAATCTAGTAAATGCAATATTTGTACAACTCCGAAATTAAAGCATTCATACTCAACAACTTAGTAGCTAGCAGAGTATAAAAGTTCAAAATTCTCTGAATGCACTTACCAGTTATTTGTCTTTCCTCTTCGTCATTTAATGTAATCAACTAAACCCTCTATGGATCTGCAATAATGGACCGAGAAGATCTCTAATCTCTCTCTATACTCTTGTCTCGAGTTCAATACAAATGAGATAAGCTAAAATTAAATGAGCGTAGTAATTGCTTCATATCTAGACATCCAAACCAGATCTACCCACCCGCCACATTTAATGTCACACATTCGTCGACCGCTCATCCTCAACTACTTATTACACGTGCTTACATCTGGTCTACCACAAAAACCAACAGTACGATTCTTGACCGGACAGCTCTGTTTGACCGGTCAATTTAACTTTTTCAATTACTTTGATCAAAAAATAATAATGGCCATTCCTCTTCTATGCAACAGGTGGTTCATGTCACCACAGGCCTTGGTAATAAGAAATTTTGTTGGGAGTCCACAAACCATTGGCTTGGCTTTACCTGAGTTTGTTGCATCTGCAAACAATTCACGGTAGTTGTGGATGGGTCAAGGAATTCTGAGATTCATTCATCAAAAAAAAAAAAAAAAGATGTGAAAAAAAAGGGACTATTGATTCATAGAAATTTACAGAATCTACATCCGTAGTGTCTGTATATTGCATTCCAAGAGTAATTTGTTCATAGAATCCACATCTGAACTGTCTTAAACTTCACTTATCTACCAAAAGAGTAACAAAGACTTGTTGCAAATGAAAGGGGATTCTTTTATGAACTTACAAAATGCCTTCTACTTCTCTAAAGGGCACAACATTTTTTTTTAGCAAAAAGTAATATATTAATCAAGCAATAAAGTACATAACATTTATAATATCTTTTTTTGAAAAAAAAAAAAAAGAGTGTTTGTAGTGACTCTTTAATGTACATGCCTCCGCCATCTTATAAGCAAACATACATGTAAACTGCGGGAAAGCAAAGATAGGCATGATGAAGATTTGGCCAAGCACAATACAAAGAACTTTCAGGCTTGCAAGATGATGTTACCAATATCCAGCAAATTTATTAAACAAAACAGAATAACCAATTACACTGATGTCTTCAAAGACGAAGACGGCCGAGGTCTGACAAGTTTCTTATAAAAAACTGGACCTCTTGAAGTCACCAATGTACATGATCATGTACCACAGCCTCTCCATTCAGCTTGAACTACAACCATTTACTCCGCTTTGTTATATGCAAACAAACATGTATACTGTGGGTACGCAGAGACAGGCATGATGCAGATTTGGCCAAGCACAATACAGTAACTTTCAGGATTGCAGCATGATGTTACTCTCTAACAGTTACCAATATCCAGCAAATTTATTGACCAAAATAGAATAACCATTTACACTGATGTCTTCAAAGACGAAGACGGCCGAGGTCTGACAAGTTTCTTATAAAAAACTGGACCTCGGCCGACTTCGCCTTGAAGTCACCAATGTACATGATCATGTACCACAGCCTCTCCATTCAGCTTGAACTGCAACCATTTACTCCGCCATCTTATAAGCAAACAAACATGTATACTGCGGGTACGCAGAGACAGGCATGATGCAGCGAGTATAAGCACGGTAATAATACAATTGCAAGAAATAGCAAACCTACCAAGTATACAAGTGAAATATAGCCTGTCTGATTATGACGAAAAATAGGGTATACAGGGTTATCCCGGTGATAGAAAATAGATGCGTCATCATCATCACGGCTAATGCAAGTAAAAAACATGTCAGGTTCAAAGATAGATGGGAAGGCATAATTCTTATCAACACTCAGAGGAGCAGGCAGTTTATCAATATGATACCTAGTTGCCCTGTATCCAAATAGAGCACCCCTGTCAAAGGAGCCCGATGCATGTTTGCTTGATAGAGCAAACACAGACCTATTCAATTTCCTGCATTTGCAATCCAATCATTAATATATATAACCCGATAAACCAAACACTGATTTAGTTGAACTTTAACATACAGAACAAAAGTTCAACTTAAACATATGGAAATGAAATGTCTTTCTGCCTCATGGGCCATTTCACAAAATAAAAATCAAAATGACCATTACAAATAAACTTAATGTCCAATTGAAACCGAATTCACCTAGTCAGGGTGATTAGAATCAGAAATCAATCCAATTGAAACCATCAATTATCATCAGCATCATCAAATCAATCCAGAAATTGAATGAATATTCACAAAACTTAAAACCCTAAGCAGAAATGAATCCCAAAAACATAACAGTCAAAATGACCAATTGAGATTTAATCTACAAATAAGCCTAATGTTTCTATTATCTACAATTGAAGTTTGGGCCAGGGTGATTTAGAATCAGAATTCAATCCATGGAGCCAACAATTGAAGTTAAATCATATCAAATCGATTTAAGAAAAGAAAAAAAAAATTAATTATCATTACCTTGATCGATTAAGATTAAACTCCAAAGTAACGCAATACCTGCACCAGAAATTGAAAAAAAAATCAATAAACTGAAAACCCTAAGCAGAAATGAATGAAGATACTCGAAAAGATAACAATCAACTCACCTTCCAATTTTGATTAAAGCAACAGATTCTTGTTAATTAATCTTCAGATTGAAGGAAATGATTTTGTTTGCAGAGAGAGAGAAGGATTGTCTGAGCTGCGGCGAGGAAGGAGAAGCCAAAAATATTAGGGTTTCTCGCCGTAAGTTGTTGGTACTTATAGTCTTATCTAGGGTTTCTAATCCAACGGCTGATGCTAACCACTAACGGACGGTTTAGGATTCCCCAGTTCAAGCCGGGCTGAAATTCATTTTTTTCTTCCTTTGCAAAAGCCTTGTGTGCAAGTCTTAGTTCACCCGCATCGTCCTGTGCAGGTTGTTTGGGTATGTACACAACCCTTTTGCACAACACCAATATTGGAGGCATTTTAAGTCTTGTCAATTTGACTTAAGCCTTGACTATGTCAATGCGACTGAGATTGCTCAATATGCCAGAATAGGGTTTCTTTAATGTTTCGGGGAATATTCCAAAGGAATCTTGCCTGTAAATGGATGGATTCATCGCTCTTATGAAGTTTTCGACTTATAGCAATCCACTCACGGCCAGGTTTCGATCTCGGAGCCATGGTATGCATACAATATGCCAGAATAGGGTTTGTTTAATGTTTCGGGGAATATTCAAAAGGAATCTTACCTTTAAATGGATGGATTCATCGTTCTTACGAAGTTTCCGACTTATAGTAGTCCACTCACGGCCAGGTTTCGATCTCGGACCCATGGTATGCATACAATATGCCAGAATAGGGTTTCTTTAATGTTTCGGGGAATATTCCAAAGGAATCTTCCCTGTAAATGGATGGATTCATCGTTCTTATGAAGTTTCCGACTTAAAGTAGTCCAATCACGGCCAAGTTTCAATCTCGGAGCCAGAATAGGGTTCGCATACAATATGCCAGAATAGGGTTTGTTTAATGTTTCGGGGAATACTCCAAAGGAATATTGCCTGTAAATGGATGGATTCATCGTTCTTATGAAGTTTCCGACTTATAATAATCCACTCACGGCCAGGTTTCGATCTCGGACCCATGGTATGCATACAATATGCCAGAATAGGGTTTCTTTAATGTTTCGGGGAATATTCCAAAGGAATCTTGCCTGTAAATGGATGGATTCATCGCTCTTATGAAGTTTCCGACTTATAGTAATCCACTCACGGCCAGGTTTCGATCTCGGACCCATGGTATGCATACAATATGCCAGAATAGGGTTTCTTTAATGTTTCGGGGAATATTCCAAAGGAATCTTGCCTGTAAATGGATGGATTCATCTCTCTTATGAAGTTTCCGACTTATAGTAATCCACTCACGGCCAGGTTTCAATCTCGGAGCCATGGTATGCATACAATATGCCAGAATAGGGTTTCTTTAATGTTTCGGGGAATATTCAAAAGGAATCTTACCTTTAAATGGATGGATTCATCGTTCTTACGAAGTTTCCGACTTATAGTAGTCCACTCACGGCCAGGTTTCGATCTCGGACCCATGGTATGCATACAATATGCCAGAATAGGGTTTGTTTAATGTTTCGGGGAATATTCCAAAGGAATCTTCCCTGTAAATGGATGGATTCATCGTTCTTATGAAGTTTCCGACTTATAGTAGTCCAATCACGGCCAAGTTTCAATCTCGGAGCCAGAATAGGGTTCGCATACAATATGCCAGAATAGGGTTTGTTTAATGTTTCGAGGAATACTCCAAAGGAATATTGCCTGTAAATGGATGGATTCATCGTTCTTATGAAGTTTCCGACTTATAGTAATCCACTCACGGCCAGGTTTCGATCTCGGACCCATGGTATGCATACAATATGCCAGAATAGGGTTTCTTTAATGTTTCGGGGAATATTTCAAAGGAATCTTGCCTGTAAATGGATGGATTCATCGCTCTTATGAAGTTTCCGACTTATAGTAATCCACTCACGGCCAGGTTTCGATCTCGGAGCCATGGTATGCATACAATATGCCAGAATAGGTTTTCTTTAATGTTTCGGGGAATATTCAAAAGGAATCTTACCTTTAAATGGATGGATTCATCGTTCTTACGAAGTTTCCGACTTATAGTAGTCCACTCACGGCCAGGTTTCGAGCTCGGACCCATGGTATGCATACAATATGCCAGAATAGGGTTTGTTTAATGTTTCGGGGAATACTCCAAAGGAATATTGCCTGTAAATGGATGGATTCATCGTTCTTACTAAGTTTCCGACTTATAGTAGTCCACTCACGGCCAGGTTTCGATCTCGGACCCATGGTATGCATACAATATGCCAGAATAGGGTTAGTTTAATGTTTCGGGGAATACTCCAAAGGAATATTGCCTGTAAATGGATGGATTCATCGTTCTTATGAAGTTTCCGACTTATAGTAATCCACTCACGGCCAGGTTTCAATCTCGGACCCATGGTATGCATACAATATGCTAGAATAGGGTTTCTTTAATGTTTCTACTCCAAAGGAATACTCCAAAGGAATATTGCTCTTATGAAGTTTCCGAAATGGATGGATTCATCGCTCTTATGAAGTTTCCGAAATGGATGGATTCTTATAGTAATCCACTCACGGCCGTGTTTCGATCTCGGACCCATGGTATGCATACAATATGCCGAATAGGGTTTCTTTAATGTTTCTGGGGAATATTCCAAAGGAATCTTCGTAAATGGATGGATTCATCGCTTTATTATGAAGTTTCCGACTTATAGTAATCCACTCACGGCCGGTTTCGATCTCGGACCCATGGTATGCATACAATATGCCGAATAGGGTTTCTTTAATGTTTCGGGAATATTCCAAAGGAATCTTGCCTTTAAATGGATGGATTCATCGTTCTTATGAAGTTTCCGAATAGTAATCCACTCCGACGATCTCGGACCATGGTATGCATACAATATGCAGGGTTTTCTTTAATGTTTCGAATATTCAAAAGGAATCTTACCTTTAAATGGATGGATTCATCGTTCTTATGGTATAGTAGTCCACTCACGGCCAGGTTTCGATCTCGGACCCATGGTATGCATACAATATGCCAGAATAGGGTTTCTTTAATGTTTCAGGGAATATTCCAAAGGAATCTTGCCTGTAAATGGATGGATTCATTGCTCTTATGAAGTTTCCGACTTATAGTAATCCACACATCTCGGACCCATGGTATGTTTCGATCTTTAATGTTTCGGACCTTGCATGGTATGCATACAATATGCCTCGGACCCATGGTAATAGGGTTTTCTTTAATGTTTCGGGGAATATTCAAAAGGAATCTTACCTTTAGATGGATGGATTCATAGTTCTTACGAAGTTTCCGACTTATAGTAGTCCACTCACGGCCAGGTTTCGATCTCGGACCCATGGTATGCATACAATATGCCAGAATAGGGTTTGTTTAATGTTTCGGGGGATACTCCAAAGGAATATTGCCTGTAAATGGATGGATTCATCGTTCTTATGAAGTTTCCGACTTATAGTAATCCACTCACGGCCAGGTTTCGATCTCGGACCCATGGTATGCATACAATATGCCAGAATAGGGTTTCTTTAATGTTTCGGGGAATACTCCAAAGGAATATTGCCTGTAAATGGATGGATTCATCGCTCTTATGAAGTTTCCGACTTATAGTAATCCACTCACGGCCAGGTTTCGATCTCGGACCCATGGTTTGCATACAATATGCCAGAATAGGGTTTCTTTAATGTTTCGTGGAATATTCCAAAGGAATCTTGCCTGTAAATGGATGGATTCATCGCTCTTATGAAGTTTCCGACTTATAGTAGTCCACTTACGGCCCGGTTTCGATCTCGGAGCCATGGTATGCATACAATATGCCAGAATAGGGTTTCTTTAATGTTTTGGGGAATATTCAAAAGGAATCTTACCTTTAAATGGATGGATTCATTGTTCTTACGAAGTTTCCGACTTATAGTAGTCCACTCACGGCCAGGTTTCGATCTCGGACCCCATGGTATGCATACAATATGCCAGAATAGGGTTTTTTTAATGTTTCGGGGAATACTCCAAAGGAATATTTCCTGTAAATGGATGGATTCATCGTTCTTATGAAGTTTCCGACTTATAGTAATCCACTCACGGACATGTTTCGATCTCGGACCCATGGTATGCATACAATATGCCAAAATAGGGTTTCTTTAATGTTTCGGGAATATTCCAAAGGAATCTTGCATGTAAATGGATGGATTCATCGCTCTTATGAAGTTTCCGACTTATAGTAATCCACTCACGGCCAGGTTTCGATCTCGGAGCCATGGTATGCATACAATATGCCAGAATAGGGTTTCTTTAATGTTTCGGGGAATATTCAAAAGGAATCTTACCTTTAAATGGATGGATTCATCGTTCTTACGAAGTTTCCGACTTATAGTAGTCCACTCACGGCCAGGTTTCGATCTCGGACCCATGGTATGCATACAATATGCCAGAATAGGGTTTCTTTAATGTTTCGTGGAATATTCCAAAGGAATCTTGCCTGTAAATGGATGGATTCATCGCTCTTATGAAGTTTCCGACTTATAGTAATCCACTCACGGCCAGGTTTCGATCTCGGAGCCATGGTATGCATACAATATGCCAGAATTTGGTTTGTTTAATGTTTCGGGGAATATTCCAAAGGAATCTTACCTGTAAATGGATGGATTCATCGTTCTTCCGAAGTCTCCGACTTATAGTAGTTCACTCACATCGTTCGTCGTTTCGAGCTCGGAGCCAGATTATGCCTCGAGAGTGTTACCACCAATTGGTAATTTTGTAATATTCTCTAATCCAACGTACCAAAGTTCAGGGCAGCACGTCATGCGGATCACTACTAAATCTAACGGTGGGAAGGCTATTTGGTTTTGCTAAAAATTGTGTTTTCTTCTTAATCCGTATGCTTCTGTTTAAAGCAATCAGACTGTCTTGATTTGAATCCAACGGTTGTCTGCCCAGCGAAGATGCAAAGTAATGGGGAGAGATATTCCTTTCACTTATGACCTTTAATTACATTTACATGATAACGTACAAAGCTGGGGAAAGATGCAAAGTAATCTGACACCTGCATTGGCTCTTCTGCTGAATCAAATCAAAACAGTAACGCGTATTACGAACTGATATGTCACTTCAGTGTAAACCTGCAAAGTTTCATTGGTACTTGATAGGGACTTAAAGCAACTCGAAGACATGTACTATATCTACTTTTTTTTTTTTTTTTGACTTGTCAAAATAATGTCGCTGAACCAATGAAGACACTACCCTAGCTTTTCATGTCAGGTGGTAATAAAGTAGACGTGTACTATATCTATTCTATTCTATATATATATTGTTACACAAAGGGAACACCCATACTGTAGCACTGGAATGTTCCGCACGTGCTAATGCACCTGCATAAAGAATTGTGTTCACAGAGTCCATTTTAGTGAAGCTCCAAATTTTGAACTTCTGATTTTACCCTTTGTTTCATTTTTTTCACTCGCCTAGGATATAAAATTAATGAGGGTATAACAGTAATTTAATGGGAATACAAGATCTCCATAATCAAAATGAAAATCAATTTAATCTAACACCATTGAAATTCTAAAAATTTCCTCCAAATTCTTCATTAAAAAAACCAGAAACAATTATAGTTCAAAAACAAAAATAATGTCAATGCAGTTGTTGGGAACATTTACATCAAGCGTAATGCTTGCATTCCCTCCTTCACCGTGGCCTTTCTTCCCTCCTTAAAATTCCACAGCTCCTTCTTGCCACCGTCCATCTTAACTCCAATTCCATTTGGCAGCATTGACAGGTTGGATTTTTCCATTTTCTAGAATCATGAAATGAAACAATTAGTCTACGTTAACAAAAGTAAATTGTACCACAATTTGCCAAGTTACAGGTTATAACTTATAAAGAAAATAGAATAAAATATAGACTGCTTACTTTGATTATATATTTTGCTGCTTCCTGCAGCTCCATTTCTGTTTCCATAATCTTATCAGCAAGAGTACGTGCCTGTTACATAAGCAACAATATATAATTTACATATATCCTCTTATAAATAAAAAAAACGATGGATGAAGAGGTAATAATCCCGAACTATCTCTTATCTCACAAAAATTCTAAACGAACCTAGAAAACAAACCACACTAAAACCGCTAAACACAACAAAACCAAAAAATGGGACCCCCTGCTGTCCTTCGCTTTATCTATTATTGTTTTTTTTAAACATATTTTTTTGTTATGTTTAGTTAATTACGGTTATCTACTGTATAAATACTGAACCCGTTAAAGAATAATCATTCTGTAATGAGTTTTATCACTCGTGTGTCACACTAATGGGTGCTAATTAACCATAACCCACAAAGTTGAAGGCAAAATGAAAAACCAAACAAGTACTAATTTCTTATGAACAATAAAACTTAAAATCTCCTTGTTACTCAAAATCAAAATAGACACTAACTTATTTTCTAATCATAGTTCAAACTAATTTATTTTTAGGATATACTCATAAATTTACTAATTATAATCCCAAAGTTTTATTTTTCTCCCAAAACAAAATAAACCCTAATTCTTAATTTTCTCTAAAATGAAGTTTTTTTCTCAATCATGATTATATATTAAAATTGATCAGTGTGTATATTCTAATTGTTCCATAAAAAAATCCACAATAACATCAATCAAGGTTTTGAATTTTTTTCCTTTGAGATCCATAAACATAATCTATATTAAAAACCGAAAGCCCAACTGAATAACTGAAGAGTTCTAACTGAATGGGTTATGGTTAATAGTGCTTGGGTTATATTTAAACCGAAAGCCTTATCAATGAAGTTTAATTTTCAAACAGAATATATATAAAAAATTGCTTCTAATTGTCAGTCCATGAATAATATCATCAAGAAGATAACCAAAATAACTTGTTTACAAATAACTTCTAATTATGCAGTTTTTTTTTTTAATCATTATGTGAAGATGTTACCTTTTCCTTCTCCATGTTGATCCTTTCTGTAAGGGATGACAGAAGTGTTTCCGATTCCGCGTTAAAAAGTCTCTTGATTTCTTCATAAAACAAGAAAAGAGTTTATATTAATAACAAAATTGCCTTCAAAAAAAGGAAAGTTAATATCATAATTTTCGACCTAAACTGAATAAAACAGTTCGAAATAATTTTCAATTGTTGTATACCATCCGCCCTAGCAGAAGAATCCATCTCTGAATTTTTTTTGTTTAGAACAAATAGCGAAGGAATAAGATTGAAAATTTTAGTGAGAAAAAACTCGTAAGATTGCTTGAAAATTTGAGCCAAGGAATAAGATTGCTGCTTTATAATAGAGTGAAAATTGAAATTCCCCAAAAGTAATGACTCCTCGTTTATGCAACCCAATGGTCAAATTTCATTAAATTGTGATGATCTTTATGTAGTTGGAATGCTTCGGAAATTGGCCTCGTGGTAAAGGTATCTGGGAAACATCCTCCAAAGACTTTCAAAGACTTCAAAAAACCGTAATTAATAATAACATATACAGTGTATCGGGTGTATCTATAAACCCTAATTAACCTAATACAACTACAGCATTTAACCTACTACCATGAATTTGCAACATTTATTTTAAAAAAAAATGAGCTACAACTTTAGGTCCGGGGTTCGATTTCTTTTTGTTAATGAATTTGTAATCCAACCATACAAGTCAAATTGACATAGTCAAAGGTAAACAAAAGAGTCAAATAGTGCGCGTCAGGTCCTACACCGTATCTTTTTCTCGATCTATCTGTAAATCGACGAGATAAGTCGCTTTGACATAGTCAAGGCTTAAGTCAAATTGACAAGACTCAAAATGCCTACAATATTGGTGTTGTGCAAAAGGGTTGTGCACATACCCAATCAACCTGCACAGGCCGATGCAGGTGAAATAAGGCTTGCACAAGGCTTTTGCAAATGAAGAAAAATGAATGTCGGCCGGGCTTGAACTGGGGAATCCTCAACCGTTCGTTAGTGGTTAGCATCAGCCATTGGATTAGAAACCCTATATAAGACTATAAGTACCAACAACTTACGAGCGTAAACCAAACCCTATTATTTTTGGCTTCTCCTTTCTCGCCGCTCCTCGGACACTCCTTCTCCGTCTCTCTGCAAACAAAATCATTTCCTTCTATCCGAAGATTAATTAACAAGAATCTGTTGCTTTAATCAAAATTGGAAGGAGAGTTGATTGTTATCTTTTCGAGTATCTTCATTCATTTCTGCTTAGGGTTTTCAGTTTATTGATTTTTTTTTTCAATTTCTGGTGCAGGTATTGCGTTACTTTGGAGTTTAATCTTAATCGATCAAGGTAATGATAATTAATTTTTTTTTTCTTTTCTTAAATCGATTTGATATGATTTAACTTCAATTGTTGGCTCCATGGATTGAATTCGATTCTAAATCACCCCGCCCAAACTTCAATTGTAGATAATAGAAACATTAGGCTTATTTGTAGATTAAATCTCAATTGGTCATTTTGACTTTATTATGTTTTTGGGATTCATTTCTCGCTTAGGGTTTTAAGTTTTGTGAATATTCATTCAATTTCTCGGATTGATTTGATGATGCTGATGATAATTGATGGTTTCAATTGGATTGATTTCTGATTCTAATCACCCTGACTAGGTGAATTCGGTTTCAATTGGACATTAAGTTTATTTGTAATGGTCATTTTGATTTTTATTTTGTGAAACGGCCCATGAGGCAGAAAGACATTTCATTTCTCTATGTTTAAGTTGAACTTTTGTTTTGTATGTTAAAGTTCAACTAAATCAGTGTTTGGTTTATCGGGTTATATATTAATGCTTGGATTGCAAATGCAGGAAATTGAATAGGTCTGTGTTTGCTGTATCAAGCAACATGCATCGGGATCTTTCGACAGGGGTGCTCTATTTGGATACAGGACAACTAGGTATCATATTGATAAACTGCTTGCTCCTCTGAGTATTGATAAGAATTATGCCTTCCCATCTATCTTTGAACCTGACATGTTTGTTACTTTCATCAGCCATGATGATGATGACGCATCTGTTTTCTATCACTGGGATAACCCTGTATACCCACTTGCCGGATAAGTTGTCACAACTGCACTACTGGAGTTTGAGTTTTTTTCTGATCAATAACTGGCGTTGGAGTTGAATGAACATAACTTCAAAACCAACATTAAAGGCAACACATCAATTCAGTGATCCAAGTTAGATTTGCCATTTGAAAAGATTGCTCTATGTTGTTGGTTGTCTGAGAAGATGAGCTTAGATACAAGACGACACAGGAAAGAAATGCTCACTTGGAAGGTATCGTATGAAGCCCATTGGGAAAGTATGAAACTTCAAATGGGCTAGCACGTCTGGCCAGGGTTATCCTTGTGATAGGATAGAATTAATTTTCTTCTACCACCAGGTAATCCTGGCTGGAAATGCAAGTCCCTAGAACTATATCAATTTGTTGAAACACTTTACTAAATCCCTGTTGATGTTGCCTACAGTTGCTGGTATGAGTCTACAACCTCCATTGTTCATTCCACTTTTCAGGATCAACAGTGATTTACAAATGAAAGTACTGATTGCATAGGCTTTTGTCATGTTTTTCAGAATCACATTCAGGTTGCCGCAGAAATCCATGGACTTATACTAGACGCAATTTTGGAGATAATATTAATTGAGTTGTTCTGAAAATTAGGAGCCGTGTTTTCTCCACCGCTCCAGAAAATTATGAAACTTCAAATGGGCTAGCACGTCTGGCCAGGGTTATCCTTGTGATAGAATAGAATTAATTTTCTTCTATCACCAGGTAATCCTGGCTGGAAATGCAAGTCCCTAGAACTATATCAATTTGTTGAAATACTTTACTAATTATTCTTGGTCATCGAGGATTCATTGATGCAAACACCTTAAGTCAAGTCAATTAAGAAGTTTTTTTGGCGGATATGAGGTAACTTACATAATTATTCTAATTTTCTTAACTGGAAGCGGTCATTTCCTGGCTTATTTCTGCACTTTTCTTCTTTTCAGATTGTGTAATAGGGCACTGTTGTTTATATATAATAGGAAAGTATCTCTTGTCTCTCTTAGTAACTAGTGTAGTTACTGATAATTTCTTTGGACATGGGTGGTTTGCTTGTATGAAAGGTCTGCATGTTAACACTAGCGGGACGGTGTTGGCATTGAAATAAGTTGACGGAGCTGTAGCAATACCTTGGCATTTGCACAAGTGGGAAGATTATTATTTTTTTGGTTGTAATTTTCAATAGCCTATAATGAGTGATGATACACTTCCCTCAAAGCATGACAGAAAGGCAGCAGGAAACACGAACCTTTCTCAATCCACCACTACTTAAGGATCCTAGATTTAAGAATCCTGTGAGAAGTAGACAAGTTGAAGGATGACTGCTTGGCAGGTGGTGTGTTTTTAAGACGTTATGATCTTTTTTTAATACTTTTATGGTCAATTAGGAGTATGGATTTAGGTTCTTTTGACGAAATTGTAAGGTTAAGGTCGTTTGAACTTTATGTAATGGATGTAATCGGAGGATTATTAATATACAAACTTTCCGATTATATAAATGTTGTGCGCCGTTTTTTTTTTTATTACTATTATTAATATAAATGCAGAGTCAATTCACCGGTGCAAAAGTGTATGCATGTCTGTGCCTTTCTATTTTACCCTTTTAAAAGTAATGGTTCAAAAATATCCTCAATTCCTTGACTCGGGTCTGTCAGCTGCCAGTGACCGGAATACCTGAAAGTATTCTAGTATGCTTTTTGACATGAAGAAAAATCCCTACATGAAATATGCTGTTGTGCTTATATAGAGCATATTTTACAAAAGCTGCGCCATAATTCAACAAAACAAAGATACTAAGATCCCTCTGAGATAACAATAAATTGTAATAAATTGTAATAAATTGTTCTACTGCATTCAGTTTTAAAGATGATCATCGTTAGGAGCACTAAACACACTGGCATATTCACATGGTCTCAACATTTTTGCTGCCATCTTGTGCCTCATTTCCAAGCAAATTTCACCAGCTTTTTTTGAATCCATTTCAATAGATTTGCCGTTATCTTTTGCATATCTTTTCATAACATAGCATACGAAAAGGAGGCAGTCTGGAGAGGGTCCTTGCTGTGGACATGCAGTCTGGATCACATCGGTGAGAACAACTGGTTCCGTTAATCGTTTGCTTATTTCAGGTGTGACAGCCGCTGCCATTATCCTTGCATCGACAAGATGGGGATCTTCAACTTGTAAGACCAATGAGTTGAGGAAATGCCACTCTCTGCGTTGAACATCAAACACTAATAGAGTCCAGTGATTTCCTGATTTAAGTGGGTTATCACTTATATTCATGGGGATGAGAAGATAGTCCAGCATCTCCATTTCACGTGCACGTACCTCTCGGAGAGGTTTACTAACATGTTCATCTATTCCACTTTGAATGCCATTCCGGACAGCATACTGCATTTTAACCAAATGGTCCACATCATTCAGAATTCATGGATTTGTTGAAATTTCAGCTCCTTAACCTTTATGCTTTACCACTAAACAACTTATAAGCACACTACATGCTGAAATTAGACTAGAAACTAGTATTAGCATACTCAACAACTCATTGAAACCAGCACCATACATAGTAATGACACTACATGTAGTTCATACTAAAATAGATTGAGAACAAGGAAATAGAAACACTCAAGACATCTAAACATTCACGACTTATTAAGTTATTATCAACTTCTATTGCCTCACACTACTTGATGATGGATGAAAAATGATTTGCTTTTAAAGATAACTTGTGAGGCTAGAAGAGAGTCACAAGATTATAATAAATCATGATTCACTTAACCTAAACAAGAATTACTTTAAGCATATGGGATTACTTTAACCTAACAGGATTAACTTAAACAGAAACTCATAAAACGGAAAAAGAGAACATCGAAAAACTAACCCATGCATAAGGATCAAAGTACACACAGTTCCTGTACTTAGGAGCTTTGTTCTGACGGTCTGATACAGCTCTTATTCTCCTCCTCAAAGTGTAGAACTGAATGGCTTGAGTGTCGACCATGTCATCAAATAGCAGTTCTTTCAGTGTTGATCCCATAACGAGAACTGAAACCTTGGCCTCTAGAAAAGCATTGGCATTCACGTGAAAAGCAACATCCCTGCAAGTTTTTAATAAAACCATTATCATGTTAGTTCAGTGGATAAACAAGACACTATTTTTCACTTTTTAATTCCAAAGAACGTGCATATAGTTTTTAAGCAATGTCGATATGAAAAACTTAGTGTGTGATTTTAACATTGTAGTAGCATGTTTCCAGAAACTGAAATCCTCATTTGGTCTTCTTCATTCATTTTGTGAAGCGAGTTCATTCCCATCCAGTTTGGAAGTTTGCGACCACGCGGCTTCTTCTTAGTAGCATCTTCTTCGAATCTTGATTTTCGATGCTCGTAATCCGCTTCTAACAAGGTATTTAAGGTTTCTTTCATGCGATTGAAAATTTCATATAGATCACTCCTGTATTTATCTTCTGGAATGCGGTGTCCACGAGATTTCGACTCTCTAGCTTATGCTTTTTCCCCCACGACGAATTCAACAAAATCGTAATATAAAGACTTTTCGGATTGCAAATCGAATACGCTTGTCTCCTCGCCAACAATTGTTGGGATATTAGCAATTGATTCTTCAACACCTTAATCGTTACGTCTGGGATCATATCATCGGTGTCGTGAATGACAGGCTCAAGAGTCAATCTTTTCTCTTCCTCCCACCAACCTTCTTCTATCGATGATTTAGATGGCTGAAAATTTAAAATCGAAAAATAAGATAGATAAAATGACTTGCAAAAACTCGATGCAGTG
Organism: Papaver armeniacum; assembly: GCA_023531295.1. Lineage (NCBI taxonomy): Eukaryota > Viridiplantae > Streptophyta > Magnoliopsida > Ranunculales > Papaveraceae > Papaver > Papaver armeniacum. Next base: position 6,052 of record JAJJWW010014642.1, on the reverse strand, counting down.
AGTATAATAGACTGGCAGGAGCATATACACAGTTACTAATTCTCCTGCAAAATCTTGGCCAATCAATTTTACGTTTTAAATTTTTTTGGAAATAACTAAGAACTTAAGTAATAAATTATAGTAAATGATAACTTGTTTTTTTTTTTTTTTACCATGGACACTGCTTTCTTCATATCTACTTTATGAGTCAGTTCCTTCAATGTCCATCTTGTCATCCTTGGGAACTTTTTGTTTTGTTGATTGAAGTAGTTCGAGTGTGATGCGAACAAGTACTGCATAAAAATAGCTTGAGTTAAACATTTTTTCCCTTTGCATCTTATGCACACAGTAATATATATCTACACATGAATATACCTGCAAATACTTATGCACCCGGATATTTTCATGTATATTTTCACATTAATTTTTATGCAAATTAGAAGAAACTGTCACACTTACCAGTAGATGTATCACACATCCATGTACAGACAGAGGACCGGTCTTTTGATTTCTAATGCTCGACATTAGATTCTCGTGAATTAGCTGTGGCCAATCAGTAATGTTCATCCTGAACAAAGTTACAAAATATTTTCCATAAACGTGCTTTGGCAGCAATTTCCAGCTCTGTTGTGAAAAAGACAAGTGACACAAAGATACAAAGTAAGCAACTTTTCTAGGAGGACACCTGTCCTTTTAATTTCATACACATCTTCTCGTCTCGACTCAAGTATATTCACAAAGATAGTCTCAATATCGCTTTTTTAAACCGCTTACTATCCTTAAAATAAGCCAAGAGCTCTATTTCTCCAGCCATTTTTACTTTTCCTTGTTTTATAGCAGCCCCTAATGGGTCTCCTAATCCCAAGTAGACGGCTAAATGATTTGCGGTGCTTCTCAAAGTAAATTTATTGTCACCGTCCCCAAAGACAAAACAAAGATCCGTTTCTCCGACTTCTTCATCAGAGTTACCTTTTACAGGATTCTTGTAAGTTCCTATTATTGATTCAATAAATTGTACACTCTTTTTCCAATCATAAAAAAGCTGTAGAAAGCTCTTTGTGTAAAAAAGGTTTCGACATATTCCGAAAAGGGTTGGTTTCTAAAACCCCGACTGCTCGTCCTTGAACCAGTAACTTCTTTTCAAGAGCCCAAAAGTATCTCCTCATCATCGCGTTGTTTTCTTTTCACGGGATCGGCTCCAATCTTTTACATAGGTTGATAAGTGCATGGTAGCCACATCTTTTGTAGTTTTGTGTTGGTGGTTCCAAAACCAAGGCAAAATGTTATACTTCGGGCATAAACAACTATTGAACCTTTTAAATTAGGTAAAATTTATTTTTCGTACCATCTTTGAAGTTGACAATATTTGTACCTTCTAGTTTCGATATAACCATAGAATTAAAGTTGACCATATCTGTTGATCCTTCTGGTTCTGGTATAACCATAGAAATTGGTTCTTCTCAAAAATCAAAACGATAATTAGGGCACAGGTTTATACAATCAACACAATTAATCACAATATCTCCAAAAATAACCAAAACTCAATGTGCCCAACGACGAAATAAAATTCTAGGAAATCAGTACTTTTGGATGTAAACATCTGTCGAACCATTTAAATTAGGTAAAATCAATTTTGATTACCTGAATGATGATATGGGACAATAATTGTTCCCGGAGAAACCACCATGGAAGTTGAAGTTTCTGCAGAAACAAAAGGATAATTTATGCACGTGTACACAAACAGATAAGGATTCAAAACAAAAAGGGTTTGGAAGTTGCAATTTACACTAATAAATTTTACAAAACAAAAAGGGCTGAAATGCATATAGTCTGGCGGAACCAGGATTTAAATTTGAAGCTATTTTAGTTTGTTAATGGTACTAGAAAGTGGGATAAATTCTCGAAATTATGTGGACTTAAAACTAATTTTACCAATAAACAAAATTCATGGTTAATTTGGCCGTTAATTTTTTTGCTTCAATTTTTTTTTCCAACTGCATCTAATAATCTAACAAAAGAAATCATAAATTAAATCATAAACAAAGTCACACATTATCAGATCTCATTTCTTACCAAGAAGAGGAGGTGCTTCAGTTTGGCTGAATTTCTTCTTCTCTTTTTCTTTTGCATTCTATTATCCCTAATCATACTGAAATCAATTGGTTCTGATGTTTTTGATACAAGTTTTTTTCCCTTGGCTGGTGCCATTAAAAATCTCTTGTGGTGAAAACCTCTGGGTTTTTTGATATCAAGGGTTTGGAATTTTCCCTCTCTCTTTCTCTCTCTCTCTATCCTCGTAAAACGCCGGTGATGAAATGGGTCTATGTTGACCCGTGTCAATTTTTGTTAAATGAGTAGTGAGCGGAAATGGCCATTTCACCATTGGGCCATTTTGGTAACCCTGAAAGGCTTGGTAACATCTATACCGTCGGTTTAGAATCAACGGTTCATGTTTATTGAGGGAAACTAAAAGACCTAAAGTGAAAGGCTGGAGAGACACCTTAATCATTTTATTCTCTTCATTTCTCTCTCAAAAGAACTACTGAAGGTTTCGTGATATTTTTTAGATCTTCATTTCTGAAATCGAAGATAGAGATGAATGAAAAGGAATCGCAGAATGATTCTCGTTGAGATCAATGAAAGCTCGGGGAAAGAGAGGCTGTCTAGGTTAAAATCCCTTACCTGTATTCTTTCAAATGAAATCTGCATAATCCCTACCATGATTGCTTCGTTTTTTTTTTTTGGTGATGATTATTGTATTTCCATCTAAATCATTTTCTCTTTTTTCTGCTGCTTAAAGTTGGGCTAAAACAATATACCTTTATGTGATTTTTTTTTTTTTTCATGTTGGGCCAAAACAAAAAATGTAGGACCTAGTGGACTAAATACCAAGGATAAGGTGGACTAAATATATAATATGGCATAAATTTCAGGGGTTTCTACATGATTAACATGATTTTTTTTTTTGGGGGTGGGGGTCTAGAGCCATGGTTAGTCAACCCTTGGCTCCGCCCCTTCCATGATTCTATCATACTGTATTTTTTGGTTTCCCATTAAAAATTAATTTTAATAATCCCGATGAAAAATTTATTTGCTCAGTTTGTTTGATTTGTAAATTTAAGTAATTGTTTTATTTCGATTTTTGGTTTTGAATGCTTGTTTATGTAGGTCCAACATACACCATACACTATCTTTTGGTTTTGAATGCTTGTTTATGTAGGTCAAAATTCCCTTTTTTTTTTTTTGTGAACAACAAGAATGTTGATATTTTTTCAAAAATTTCTTGTTTTTGTATGTTGCAGTGTCCAAGATAGATCTCCTTTTAAACACATTGATGTCCACATTGTTCAGGATCCATGGAATCCTGTATATTTCTATCACCTGGTAAGAGGTACAATTGATTTGGAATAGTTGGAGAAAGAGGTTTGTAAGAGGGTAGGTCTGCAAGTAAGTGAAGGTATTGATCTAATATGGGCTGAAGACCCTTGGCGGCCTTTTAGCATTCTTCGAACTGATGAGGATTTCTCGAAGTTTTGGGATAATGCCGCACCAAGTGGAAGGGGTTCTGTATGGTTACTTGGCAATACATTGTATCTAAAAAAGGTTATTTCTCCAGTTAGAAGAAGCCCCAGACTTGGAGTTGTTAGAAGAAGCCCCAGACTTCAAGCTAAAGCTAAGGCTGATAAACAACAAGGTACCTCTACTTCTAAGAAGCTGTTTTAGGACTTGCTGAATGAAGTCTAGTCACTGAATCTAGTGATGGTGATAATTTGAGAGGTGGCTCAAGTACTAGGGTTAATGAATCAGCTGTAACTTTTGTAGATCATGATTATGTTGTTTAACTTAGAACCAAGATATTGATGTTCATCTAGTAGTTGTTTATTTAAGACAGATCTTAAATTATATTTGAAGATTGTTTTCTATTTCCTTACATAAACAAGCCACTTGGGCTCTTGAATTTCTAACTTTGTCTTTTGAGCCAATGAAAATGGCATCTGAAGCCCATATAAATGCCTTGCATTCACTGCAGGTAAGGTAAGCTATGTTCTTATTGTGTTGATTGTTGCATAAATCCAGGATGAGAATGGATTTGCAGGATGATTTGAAGCAAGCTTGATTTTGCAGTGGACAATGTTTCATCCAATGATCATCTTCTCCACATGCATAACAGCTATTGGGTGATTGTAACACGAGTGATTTTGATTTACATGGGTGACAGGCATCTTCAAACCATTCGAAGTAGGTGCAGGTAGGAATAGTACACTTCAAGAACATTTTCCCGTAATTTTCAGTTGTGGAGGATCGAAGCAATGCTCTTACACCATTACATGGAACATGCTTGCACCTAGAATAGATCCAAGGACAGACTTTTGGCTCATGATTCCCCTGTTCACACACTGCACAATCAATTAGGGATTTTTTCAGTCTCACCTTACTGTTGCTGCTACTGCTACTAGTTGGAGAGTTTTTTGCCCCTCCACCCATTGCTTATGCTTGCCTATATAATTGTAGGTTTTTTGCATCGAATTGATTAGTAGTGGGAAAAATTTGATGGTGCAGATATTATGGTTCCTCCCTCTTATATAGAGGTTGGATCCGTTTAAAGATGCAAAATAAGACCGTTTAAAGATGCGGAATAAGACCGTTATGTGATTCATCTTTAGTATGATGGCACGTGTTTATGACCGTTACACAGTAAACTACATTCCACGAGTTAACTCGGTATGGATGAGTCATGAGTCACTAGGTTATCTCGGTCTAACTCTAGTTAGGGCTTTAATAATAGAATCCCATTTTTTTTTTTTTTGTTTTGGAAATCCCTTGACCCATCCACAACTACCGTGACCAATGGTTTGCGGACTCCCCACAAAATTTATTATTACCAAAGCCTGTGGTGACATGAACCACCTGTTGCATAGAAGAGGAATGGCCATTATTATTTTTTGATCAAAGTAATTGAAAAAGTTAAATTGACCGGTCAAACAGAGCTGTCCGGTCAAGAATCGTACTGTTGGTTTTTGTGGTAGACCAGACGTAAGCACGTGTAATAAGTAGTTGAGGATGAGCGGTCGACGAATGTGTGACATTAAATGTGGCGGGTGGGTAGATCTGGTTTGGATGTCTAGATATGAAGCAATTACTACGCTCATTTAATTTTAGCTTATCTCACTGTATTGAACTCAGACAAGAGTATAGAGAGAGATTAGAGATCTTCTGGTCCATTATTGCAGATCCATAGAGGGTTTAGTTGATTACATTAAATGACGAAGAGGAAAGCAGCAAACTGGTAAGTGCATTCAGAGAATTTTGAACTTTTATACTCTGCTAGCTACTAAGTTGTTGAGTATGAATGCTTTAATTTCAGGTTGTACAAATATTGCATTTACTAGATTCAGTTCTGAATGTTGGGTTTAAGGTGGTATGCTACAGATTATTGCATTGATTGTTATCGGTTAGTAGTTGGTGTTGATGGCAAGAAGAATATTCAGATCTAGATGATACTAGTAGTATTTATTATTGAGGATTTTGATTTTTTGGATTGATGTTCCCCTGATTAAATGATTGAAGATGTGTTTTATTTTTGTTGGATCCCATGATTCAGTGTGATGTGTAAATACCAGACCAATTTTTTTTCCAACCCAAAGAAAACAAAAATGAATTATCGACTTTGTTTGTCAAGTGGTCTGTTGGATGATGTAAAAGTGGGCCCCTGTTTTAATTTAATTATCAAAACACCGGCGAGTTCATTGTAGCAAACCACCTTAAACCCAACATCTGGTTGTTCATGTTGTCGTCAGTGTTGTGTGTTTAAAAAACTAAAATCAATAAAAGGTGAATTTTTGACTTTACTCAGTAAGTTGTCTTTTAGAAATACGAAATGGAGGACCACTTTAATCCATCGATATTCCTGTACCACATGGGGGGTGTTGAACTTTTTTATTGTACTTAGATTTACTCTTTTTTTTTCTCAGGAAAGTAGTAGTTATTTTGTTTTGTTCTGCATCTTCCAACAACTGCTTTTATTTTGGTCCCCAACACCTTGGACCCGAATCAAATATTCTCATGCCCCAAT